>CAKJTW010000042.1:2122500-2722500 GCA_917880005.1 Nanger dama
CTTTTTGTTTTGTTAGTGAGTCTTCAGATCTTTGCTTCATCTGCTGGGCTAATTAGAGAGACGTGAAATGTACCTTTGTGACAAGACAGACTATTCAGACACAGTACTTAGAGCTCTGCTCAGACGTCCTAGCATTCTGACTGTGGAGACTGGTGAAAGAGGAAGGTGCCTAGAACTCGGGCATGGAGGCCTAGAACTTTCCCTAATATTACAGTCTTCATCTATCTTTGGGCTTTGACCTCTCTTGGTCTTTATTATTTGAGAAACAGAAATGACAATAAGCACTTTAGGAGATCCGCCTGAGGATCACGTGAGATAATTCACTTGAAAACACGTAGAATGCTACCAGTTTTAAAAATCTATTACTGTTCACTGAACACAAATCTTAAAAAGCTTCACTAATGGTATAAGAGCTCTATTTTGGCGAATGTATATTAAAAATGCTCACTGCCTGCTGTTGCAGAGTGTGCACCTGCTTAACCAACGGCTCAACAAACTGATAATGAGGCTTGCTGTGTGCCAGGCCCTGGGGAGTCAATGGTGGTTAGGCAGGTAGAGCTGGGTGGAAAGACAGTCAGCGTATAGTAGAGCAAGTAAATATCTAAGTACAAACCATGCAAGGGCTGAGGAAGAAGCTAGTGTGGTGTGTGTGTGTCTAAAGCGACTTAAGATAGTATTTTGCTAGTAAACATGCACCTATAGGCACAGAAAAGTTTTCTGAAACAATTCATGAGAAAATGGCTGTAAGGGTCTCCTTTTGTGACAGAAACGAGCAAAGCACAGAGGGAATGTCTTCTACTTTTCATTCTGTGTGTCTCCTACTTTTCTGGGCAGCGTCAAGTTTCTAACTATAAGCATGTACTTTTATCATTTTTGTTATCCTAGAAAAAACAGGTGTATCTTTATTAAGATATAAGCAGGCTTCATTAAGCCTATCAGTAGGTTTCTTTGGTCAACAGGCTGAGAGTCCATTTTTATTTTCTTCCTTAGATTTCTATCTAAAAACAAGCTTTTATTTTAAATGAATAAATGATTAACTGCCTTGAAATACTTAACTTGTCATGCCAAACTAATTAAATATTAAATATTACACTTGAAAAGACAAAGGTCATTTACTAGAGTGCAAGAATTCATCAGCCCATACCAAATCATTACCAGCCTGCCTGTGCCCAGTCTGCCCAGGCAACACCTGGGATCAGCAGCTGTCTACTGAGAGCTCACTGTGCAAGAGCCTTGGTTCTGAGCACGGACTAGTAGATAAAGCCCTCAGGGAGTTACAGACGAGATTCTAGTTGGAGGAAACAGACAAGTAAACCAAATACATATTTACATACAATAAGTGCTAGAAAAAAAAAGAAAGCAGGGCTGGCTGGCACGCTGCCCGGGAAACCGAGGGTGCCTTTCGCTTGCCGTTCAGAGTCCTCTCTAGCTGCATCGCTGCAGAGAAAGGTCGGCAGGCCTGTCTGAGGAGACGCCATCAGCCTGGATGGAGGGAAGGGGAGGAAGCCGTGTAGATAAATGACGCAAGAGTGTTCTCTGCCAGAAGGACCGACCAGTAAAGGCTCTGAAATGGGAGAGCTGGAAACCAGTAGCTCGACAGCAAGCACAGGAGCGCCGCACTGCTCACTCTATACACTTGTCACGGCGCTGCAAGCACTTCATCATTTAAAATTTAAAAAAAAACCAAAGGTGAACACTGATAGCTTTATTATTGTGTAATCAGGACTCAGATTGTGTGGGTCTGGACACTGCTTCTCTTTTTCAATAGTTAATTTTAAAAAGTCAGTGTAGACTACACATCCTAGAAAAAATAGATATATCTTTATTAAGACAGGGTCTAAGATTCTTTAGCCATATTCATTATATTTTATTATTCTCACAGTATCTCATAAAATGTGTATTTTATTACTATAGTACATGCCCATTTAAAAATCTTTATTGTGGTAAAACGCGCATAGTGTAAACACACACGTTTTAACCCTGGGGCTTCCCTGGGGGCTCAGTGGTACAGAACCCGCCTGCCAGTACGGGAGATGCAGGTTGGATCCCTGGGTGAGGAAGAGCCCTTGGAGGAGGAGATGGTGAGCCCCTCCAGTGTTCTCACCTGAGAAATCCCCTGGACAGAGGGGCCTGGAGGGCTACAGTCCATGGGGTGCAGAAGAGTCAGACACGACTGAGCGGCGGCAGCAGCACCTCGGTCCCATTTAACTGTCCAGTTCTGGGGCACCAAGTATATTCTCACCGCTGCGCAACTCTTACCGTCAGCCATCTCTTGAATTTTCCACCTTTCTAAACTGAAGCTCTGTCCCCACTAAGCACGCCTGCCCCACGCTCACCCCCTGGCCGCCACCAGTGTGCTTTCTGACTATGGACTTGTCTGTTCTAGGCATCTCGTACAGGGCAGTCAGAGAGTACCTGTCTGCACCTTAAGCAAACTGGAATAGTACAAGCCCGTTTTTAGCCACCGAAAATTTAATTAGTGAATATTACTTCACGATCATAAGGGAAAGGACCCTGAGACACACTGTCTTCTGTGCGATGCTCAGCGGTCGGAGGGGCACAATGACAGGGATTCCTTGAACTACTTAAAACAGCGAGAGAAACAACTCGCAGTCACGAGTCAGCGCAGCCTCCGGCCGCATGTGCTGGCACGCACTCCCTGCTGCGGTCCTTCCCTTCAAGTGAGGGGCTGGCTGTGGAGTTGTCTCTAAGCCCTCGGATTCCTTCTCCTGCCCCTTCGCGCACATTCTCAGCTCTAACTCAACAAATTCTGATGGAAAGCACCGCTTTGGCATCTGTGATTTTTCACGCTCCCTGGCTGAGCACTAGGTTAATCTTCTCTTCCTCTTCCAAACAGGATCTGTGGGCGGGTTGCTCTAGAACAGCGGCTCTCAACCACAGGCATCCAAATCTGCCCCCTTCCCGTCCTTCTCGGGGGCATGTGGCCGTTACAGGAGACGGGGCTGCCGGTCATGACTGTGGAGGGGGTCTGCCAGCACAGTGGGTCCAGACCTGGGGAGCTGGTAAATACCCCACAACGCACAGGACAGGCCCCCAGTACAGAACGATCCAGTCCGAACATCAGCAATGCCAAAGCCGGGAACCTTGGGTCTAGAGGGGCTGGGAAAGAGAGAGATGGGAGACAGCGAGTGGAGATCGCTGCCTACTTAGGCCCGTCTGGTGTCTCCACCTAAGAAACAGCACAGCAACTTCTCTTTCGATGTTGGCCCTCCGCTCGTGACTGGGCTTCCCAGCTGGTGCTAGTGGTCCAGAATCCGCCAGCCAAGGCAGGAGACCCAGAGATGCCAGTTTGACCCCTGGAGCAGGAAATGGCCACCCACTCCAGTATTCTTACCTGGGGAATCCCATGGACACAGGAGCCTGGCAGGTTACAGTCCATGGGGTTGCAAAGAGTTGGACATGACTGAGCACACTTACTAACTTATTCTTCTCCTGAAGACTTGGGTGTGTGACTTCAATAACGCCATGTCAGACCCACACACAATGGAATAAATGAAAACTGGAGGGCAAACTCTAACATGTACTAGAGCTGTATGAGCATTCTTTCTAAGACTTGAAAAAGTCTTCAGATCCTGGTTTAATTTAATGGATGAGACATTCATCTGCATATGGCATTCAGCAGCAAAGTAAACTTCTTTCTGCCTCTTTGTTTCCAAATCAATGGGGAACAAAGGATATCCTCATTCCATTCAAGCAGTTTCAATGATTCTCAAATGAATGTGGGAGTAATAGTCAAGCCATTTAAATATAGTGATGAGAAAGCATACTTAGTAACCTTGTAAACATTCTATGAAAGTACAAGGGAACCTTTAAGAAGAATATCCAAGTGTCCTTTTTATATAATAGCCCTTTATACTTTGAAATGTTCAGATGCCAATAAAACAGAATTGAACAGAACAGACTAGAAGAATGCAACTTCCAAATTTTCTAGTAACAGTGCTGTTAAAACATGGTGGTTGTTTCTTAACACTCAGAAGATTTCATTTCCTCAGCCCTACTTACAGAAAAGACCTGGGACACACAGCTCACCAACGTCAGAGGAATCCAAGAGGAAGCTGGCTGCACCCTGAGGGCTTTGAAGCTCTCAAATGAAGACCCAAGTTTGTTTTGTTTTCATACAGCAGCAGCTTGGCGGGAAGCAGGAATTAGACAAGAGAACTGACTGAAACCCACCCTCCAAATGGGAAGAAAAACTACCAATAACGAACTGTGAGGTTTGGAAATCACTGCGCGTTTTACTATTCATTATTCAGACGGCTTCCAGCCTCATTACCTGGCATATTCTCCTGCTTCTGAGCTGCCTGTGGAAATGCACGTCAGGAAGGCCGAGCCAGCCTTTCAGAGGACAGGAAGCCTTCTTTACCCTCCTGTTCCGCCTGCCTTCTATCTGGGTCTCTGTTACTGTCTGCGTGTGTCGCAATCCCCTCCGGCGTTCCAAAGGCCGACACAGCCGTCTGCCGTTGGGGTGCTCAGCCAAGCACAGCCACTGCTCAACTGTGTTTTTCTCTCTCTCAGCCCTTTCACCCACTGACTTCAAATTTCTCTTTCAAGAGGCCAGCGATGGCAAGCCTCAACTGAATCAGTTACAAAGAGGCGAGCTGGAAAACCACAGCAGGGAGAGTTCTTCAAGAGGAGAGCAGCCTGATGTTTTTCATCTAAATTCTTAGTCCTCACTCCAGCCTACAAGGCGGCAGGAAACTCAGCCATAATCGAATGAGCTCAGCCGGCCTCGAACTGGCTCTTTTAAAAAGTGTGTGTGTGTGTTTAAAAAGTGTGTGTGTGTGTGTGTGTCTGTGTCTGTGTGTGTGTGTGTAGGGGGAACAGAGGCACTCTGCCCAGGAGAACTTAGAAAGAAATCCTCTCTCCTAGCACTGTCTGAAGTTTGCTGCCAGGGACTCAGTACATAGCTGACCAAAAAAAAGAAAATGTGCTGCCTAACTGGTTTGACTGTTTCCCGGCTACTACCTGGAGAAGTAAACAGAACCCTATCATTCTCAGGTACATCTGACTCGGACATTCTTCCCCCAAGTAAATATTTGTCATTGCAACGCTCTTCCACTGCTGCCAACTGCTGTCTCTGAACTGGATCGACTGACAGGTCTGTCTCAGAGGAAGCTGGCTCCATAGCAAGCAGCCAGGGAAGCCTGCACCTTCCACCGGGCTGCCTCTCTGCCGCCACTGGGAGGGCCTGCGGGGTGTTGGTGCTGACTCAGGACCCTGCAGTTTCCCTTCAGGCTAGCCCTGAACCAAGACAGGTTCTTCCTGTGCCCCCGAGCTCCTCCAGCTGGGCAGGATTTCTGTGTTGATCGCTTTGCTCTTCTCAATGAATCCAACACTAGGGGCATTTTTTCTCTCTTGATTCAGGAAGTGGCGAGCTGAGCTCTGAGAGTCTTTCTGCTCCGATGATATAAACAAATTGTAGAGGAAGTCAAGTCAAACTTTCCCTTGCTGCTTTTGTTCTCCCAACCAGCGATTCAGAAAACAGAGCCAACATTTTTTTTTCTTGGATGACTTTTAAAGATTGCTCTTAACTGGAAAGGCAGAAACCTCTTTTTTTTAAACCAAGATACTCAACTTACTCTTTTCAAAAAGAAATGCCCTAGAAGGTTTTTTTTTTTTAATAAGGCTGTTTTCGAGACTTTTCAAAACAAATGTCTCCCTTGACACTGCAGTTAGCTAATGGTTGTTCTTTCCTTCAAGTTTCAACCAAAAGAGCATTAATGAGCTCTGTGTGGACAATGGCCGGACTTGATTAGAGGCCCTTGGTGCCCTGATTTACAGCCAAGGAGAGCAAACAGTCATGATTCAATCAGGGTGCCCATACAAGGCACACCACAGACAGAAACGAGACAACTTATCTGCAGAATCTGCAGATACTGCTTGAAAAAAACACACATAAGCCCTTCTCGCCGTGGAAGCTCCTTGAAGGCCTTATCACCAGCTTGTAAGATGTCATCTCTGGGTCTCACTCCTGGTTCTGAGAGAGGCCATTTCCAACCCAGAGGTACCTGACAACCCCGGGTGAACGCTCACCACCCCTGCCCTAGTTGCCCAATGAAAGAAGCTCCTCGCCGCGGAAGCGGAGGCGGCTGGGCGGCCGGGAGACGCACAGTGTCTGCAGGGCGCTTCCCACACCGGTGTGCTGGCGCGTTAATCCCGGCGCGAGAGGGAAGCTGTGGCGCCACGTGGATACCTGTATGCCGCCCCTGCTCATCCTCGGCTGGCGCTCAGTGCACACAGGTGGGTAGTCAACTTGCAGTACAGCCTGATCTTCTAGTGAAGCATGTTAAGCTCAAACACAGGCTCACGCTCCTGCCTGCGCCTCTGTGTCCCTTCTGCACGGCGCTGTCACGTGGGTTAAAAGGAGCAGAACGACATGTCACCCCAAAGCGCGGTGTGTGTCAGATTCTCGGTGAAAGGTAGTTATTGTTAAAGTTCAGACCACTGAGTTCGCCTGGGTCAGGAAAAACCAGCATCGGTAAAATCTGAATTTGGATTGTATTTACAAAGTCCCTTCTATTAATATGTCAGAATATGTTTGTTTAACCACGATTGTCCCTGCCCTCCTTATCTACAATACATTATATACTGTAGCTACTTATAGATCAATAGGTACCTAAAATCAGTTATGCAAGTTGTAATTGTGCAATTATTGAATAAAGAGGATGAAAGGAAAAGGTCAGGTTCTGAAAGCTGGCTTGAATTCGCGTTTTATCTTATATTCATTCAACTGTTTGTTTGCTTGTCTTCACTCTCTTCTCTGTTGGTCATTTTCCAGGCATGCATCTCCCTGGAGCATCAGATAAGAAAGCTATTTCATTTCCACTGCCGGGAAGCAACCACACGGCCCACCTGGAGGCAGGGCCTTGCTTGGAGGCTTCCAAGGTGCGCTCGGCAGTGTTAGAAGCTGTGTGCACCTCCACACCCCATAAGTGCTTTGAGAGCTTTGATGTAGAAATATGCAAGACTTACAGTGCTCCAGAATCTCTATAAAGCAAATAGAGCTATTATGCCCTGATGCAATTGCCATACATTTACCAAACTCAACGACTGCATGTACTGGGTGCTAGGATACAAAAAATGGCCATCATTGCTGGCTGGTCCCACATAAGGACTCGACACACACACACCTGCGGGACCAGAAAAGCAGGTGCCCGGTTACTAGCCATCAGTGCTGGCTGGTCCCACATAAGGACTCGACACACACACACCTGCGGGACCAGAAAAGCAGGTGCCCGGTTACTAGCCATCAGTGCTGGCTGGTCCCACATAAGGACTCGACACACACACACCTGTGGGACCAGAAAAGCAGGCGCCCGGTTACAGGTCCTACGTGTGCAGTCACTTCAGTTGTGTCCGACTCTCTGCGACCCTGAGGACTGAGGCCCAGCAGGCTTCTCCGTCCACGGGATTCTCCAGGCAAGAATACTAGAGTGGGTTGTCGCTTTCCTCCTCCAGAGCGTCTTCCGGACCCAGGGATTGAACCTGCGTCTCAAGTCTCTGTGCTGACAAGTGAATCCTGTACCACCAGCACCACCTGAGAAGGAAGCAAACCTCGTACTCAACAAACAGCAGCTGTGTGTGTGAAGACACACAGGAGGGTCATGCTTGGTGCATTTCCTACTCATCAGTTCACCTCTTATTATACTTGATGCAACTTGACCTTGGAATTCTGGTGTGTGCTCTGTCCAAGTGTAAGTGGGGTACCAGAGAAAGCAAGAGAGAATTTTGAATAAAAGTATTCACTAGGCTATTGGGTTTTTAAATCATTCTATTAATCATGATTCTCCGGAAAAACAGAATCAATAGGATACGGGTGTATAGGAAGAGATTTATTATAAGGAAATTGACTCATGCAGTTATGGAGACTGAAAGGTTGCATGGTTCTCTGTCTAGAAGCTGGCAGCCCAGGAGAGCCAGGGGTATGGTTCCAGGCTGAGTCCAAAGGCCTGAGAAAGAGGAGGACTCAGGGCAGGAAGATCAACGTCCCAGCTTAAGCCAGGAGTCAGGAAGAGCCCAACTCTTCCTCGTCTGCTGTTCTGTTCTGTTCAGCCGCTCAGGGGTTGTATGCGGTGCACCCAGGCTGAGGGGGCCACGCTGCTTCACTGAGTCGACCGATTCAGTGCTCATCTCGTCTGGAAGCACCGTCACAGCCATTCCCGGAAACAGCGTGGAACCAACATCTGGGCAACCGCGATCTTGCTGATACACGGAATTAATCATCACAGCCTACTAAAGAGGAACAGATGATGTGATGACCCAGGAAAAAGAAACAGCGACACTGACAGAGGTGACGTAAAAGAAACGCTCCGTCTCCGCGGAAGGCGCGGCAGCCCAGGCGCGTGCGCGCATGCCCAGTCGCGTCTGACTCTTCGCCACCTGCTCCTCCGTCCCCGGGCTTCTCCGGGCAAGAACACTGGGGCGGGTTGCCATTTCCTCCCCCAGGGGATCTTCCCAACCTGGGGAGTGAACCTGCGTCTCCTTGAATTGGAAGGCAGATTCTTCACCACTGAGCCACTTGGGAAGATTCAGCCCTGCCCTAGGAAACACACACTGCCTAAAATCTTAGAGATCATATATAAAAAACTTGACAGACATTTTCCCAAATTTGACACAAAAATCCTAAAGATTTGTGTCACAGTAATGTGTTGTGAAGCCAAAAGAAACTCTTCTAAATTGACAGTAATTTATTTAAAAATAAATTTTAATTAATCCTGATGACAGAAGAATTAGATCTTCTCCCCAGGAGTCTCTCTCTAGAAAATGGTCATCCAAGAGCACCGTCGTATTAATAGGCAGCCCAAGAGTACACAGGGCCTCCCAGGTGACGCCACCTGCTGATGCAGGAGGCCTGAGAAGAGCAGGTGCGAGCCCTGGGCCAGAAGATCCCCTGCAGGAGGAAATGGCAACCCACTCCAGTATTCTTACCAGGGAAATTCCATGAACATAGGAGCCAGGCAGGCTGCAGTCCATGGGGTCACAAACGGTTGGACGTGGTTGAATGAGCACACAAGAATATGTAGACAAGACATATAGGAAGCATATACTGCAGGAGAAGTCAGGTAGTTAATAAAATAAATCCAGTTATGTGCATTATCTGACTTAATTACCCACCTCCACCCTGGCCACGTGACACAGTTCAGGCCAGTGAAGCAGTAACACGAGGTTTCTGGGAGAGTCCTGGACGGGTTTGTTGTGTTGAAAAGGAAGAGGTCCTGGGTTCTACTTGTCTTCCTTTTCCCTGACTTGAGAGGAAAGCAGTCAGGCATCCTGCAAGCACAAAGAAGAAACAATCACAGAGCTCCGACATTCTAGAGCCTCTGAAACAATAACTTCCTGACTTTGGACTTCCTTTTACGTGAGAGGAAAAAACCCTAAGTCTCCGCTGGCTTTTTGCTCTGGTGGCTGCTACTTACAGCTGAAAGCATCCCGAACTGGTTTAACGCAGTCAACCTGGAGCACGATCAGATGGCCAAGCTCACAACAGCAGTGAGTGGAGGGATCAGAAAGAAAACCAGATCTCTGGCCTTAAACTCTGCGCCCTTCAGTACGATGTCACACTGTCATGATTTCTGCAAGTAGGCAGAAACACACAGCAAATGCATTTGCTCCAAATAGAGGAACAAGACCGTGTCATATTGCCTCAAACTCTAGGACACTAAGTCTATATTCCAATTTTAACTTAATTGTAAATTTCTGGGAGGATATGGAAAGTGCTAAGGAATCCCTTAATATTGATAATGTTGAAAATATGCTACAAATGTGCCTCCTAATTTTAAGATTTTGGGGGATGTGGGCCACTTTTAAAGTCGTATTGAATTTGTTACAATGTTATTTGTGTTCTGCGTTTTGGTTTTAGGTCACAAGGCATGTGCAATCTCAGCTCCCTCAGCAGGGACTGAACCCACATGCCCTGCAATGGAAAGCGAAGTCTCAACCACGAGGCCACCAGGAAGCCCCTGCACCTCTAATTTATTCCCATCATCTATCTCTCTGTCAGTCAGGCTGAGCCCGAGCTCCCCCTCTAATTTATTCCCATTATCTATTTCTCTGTCAATCAAGCTGAGCCCGAGCTCCCCATTTTACAGATAAGACTGTAGCTCAGAGAGTTCAGGTGGCCCGTGCAGGGTGCTAAGAGCAGGATTAAACTCAGCTCTGCTACCGCCCAGAGCTGGCTTCACTGCAACTCAGCGGGACGCTAGTAACGAGTGTCCTGTGCGTTAGGACTGGGTTGGCCGAAAACTTTCTTTTGTCTTTTCCATAAGCTATTATAGAGAAACCTAAATGAGCGTTCTGGCCAATCCAAATGAATGGATGATCTTCCATGTGGCAGCAGCTCTGACAGTTTACCCATAATGAATAAAGCTTGGGAAAGAGTCTAGTGGCGGATACTGAAGTGAAATGAACCAGTCAATCCCTGCTCAGGCCCATCTAGCTGTAACATCCGGTGAATCTCGAAATCTCTCTAAGCTTCTGCTTCTTCCTCCGTGAAAAGGAGAGGAAGTGAATACAACCTCACAGAATAGTCCTGCGGGCTCAAGGCGGGCAAAGCTGCCGGGTTCCAGCCAGACCGCCCAACAACCCTTGACAAGTGTTCACAGGCACTTAACTGCTGTCCCACATGTCCTCCCTACATGCAAACGAGACGGTTCTGTTCTGAGCTGGGTATTTCTCTTTGACAAACTCTTCAAAACTAGAAGGAATATGCAATAATCTGAGAGCAAATGGTCTCTGCAAAAGGAAAGACCTGACTTTTGCTAAGAACAATGTTTTCCATGCCCATCCGTGCGTGCTGAGTCGCTTCAGTCGTGTCAGATTCTGTGCGACCCCATGGACTGTGGCCCATGAGCCTCTTCTGTCCATGGGATTCTCCAGGCAAGAACCCTGGCGCGGGAGCCATGCCCTCCTCCAGGTGATCTTCCTGACCCAGGGGCTGAACCGTGCCTCTCACATCTCCTGCACTGGCAGGCAGATTCTTTACCACTAGTGCCACCTGGCAGGGAACAAAATGAAAACAGAACCTGGTGAGGGTGCTGGGGGACAGTGTAGAAAAGAAGGTTTTTCTGCCCTTGCAAAATGTTGGCCAATCACATATTTGACAAAGGATTTGTATCCAGAGTATGTGTTTGAAACTTTTCAAACAATAAGAAAACAAACCACTCAATATTTTAAAGTGGCAAAAGAGTTGAAGATATACTGATGACAAATAAGCAAATGAGAAAATGGTCCGTGTCTTTAGTCACAGTGATGAGAGACCACCAGGAACCTGGAATGTCAGATCCACAAATCAAGGCAAATTGGAAGTGGTCAAACAGGAGATGGCAAGAGTGAACGTCGACATTCTAGGACTCAGTGAACTAAGATGGACTGGAATGGGTGAGTTTAACTCAGATAACCATTATATCTATTACTGTGGGCAGGAATCTCTTAGAAGAAATGGAGTAGCCATCATGGTCAACAAGAGAGTCCGAAATGCAGTACTTGGATGCAGTCTCAAAATGACAGAATGATCTCTGTTCATTTCCAAAGGAAACCATTCAGTATCACAGTAATCCAAGTCTATGCCCCAACCAGTAATGCTGAAGAAGCTGAAGTTGAACGTTTCTCTGAAGACCTACAAGACCTTCTAGAACTAACACCGTGCCCCCCACTACCAAAAAAGATGAACCTATTAAAAGAGCTAAATTTTAAAAACGCTTATCTATCAAGTGCTAGCTTCATAGGACTTTGTGTATTTGATCCTGGGCAAATAACACGTCCCTAATACACGTGGTATGGGAAATTTCCAAAGAAAATTAAGAACCAGAGCTTTGGAAGAGAGGGCTAAGAGAGCGGGACTAAAATTTGAATGAAATGTTGATGGACAGGACTTTACCTCAAAGATTGATGTCTCTTCCTGAAAACTTCAGCCACTACTGGGCCATCTGCCATCTTACAAGATGGGGAGAAAGACGCAAAGCGACTGCCGGCCCACTAAACCCCTGCTGCTCCTCAGGCTGCCGGCCCCAGTTCACAGGCACAGCCTAGAGAGCCAGCAGTCTGCCTCCAGGCCACATAGCAACTCAACAGCGGAGCCAGAATTCCCAAGATGTCCCTTTTCTCATCCTTAGACAACACAGCCTTCCCTACCGGGGGGAGGAGCATGGCAGCCAAGTGGGAAGCACTGTTCCCACGGCGGGGGGGGAACCTTTTCACTTTAACGCGCCTCCTGTACACACAGAGTCCCTCCCCACACCACCGCCTTCCTGCCTTCGGGAGGTCCCTCCGTTTTTAGTTTTATGTTGGATACCTGCCCTGTCCACCACCGTCCATCCCATTACATGAGTGTCAGCCGATGTTATTCCACATGGTTTTCATCTGCATCCCCCATAAGGAACGGGCTTCCCTGGTGGGTCAGCTGGTAAGGAATCCGTCAGCAGGGCAGAAGACCCGCATTCGATCCCTGGATTGGGAGGATCCCCTGGAGACGGAACGCCTCCCCGCTCCAGTATTCTGGCCCGGAGAATTCCATGGACTGTATGGTCCATGGGGTCGCAGAGAGTCAGACACGACTGAGCGACTTGCACATTCTTTCCATAAGGAATATTTTTTGGAGAAGGAAATGGCAACCCATTCCAGAATCCTTGCCTGGGAAATCCCACAGACAGAGGATCCTAGCAGGCCGAAGTCCATGAGTCCAAAGAGGTGGACACGGCTGAGCAGCAGCACGCATGTGCGTAAGGAAGACGCTTGGGCTCTTTTTCTAAGTACCCCCACGTTAACACCGCAGATGGACTGAACACCCATTCATGTGCTGTGCGTCTCTGTGGGCTTTATCTAGAAAAAGATGAGCTCGGAGAAACAGAAACAGTGTGGTCCCCTGGCAGGCGGCTCGGGCCCCTCAGAACAGCGGGGTCCGGGGTGGCGGCGAGCCAGCAGCACAGAGCAGGTGGAGCTGGTGCCCGAGACCACTGTACAGGCTTCCCGGACATCGCCTCATCCAGCCCTCTGCTCAGACGCTCGGTTCTGGGCTCCACCCAGAGCTGGGAAACTGTGTTAACTCCAGGGGCCCCTTCTTGAAAACGGTGGTGTGGTGTGTGATTCTCCTGGCAAGAATTCCGGAGCGGGTTGCCATTTCCTTCTCCAGGGGATCTTCCCAACCCAGGATTGAACCCGGGTCTCCTGCACTGCAGGTGGATTCTTTACGCCTGCGATGAATCCTGCAAGAGACTGAGCTGCCAGGAAAGCCCAGTCTCCTGGAAACACGACTCGCCGCTTTCGTTCTGCCCCTCCCGTCTCTCTCAATCACTGTCCCTTCCAGGAGGGAAGCAGAAGCAATTCTAGGAAAGAAAACCGCGGGGGATACTGGTGTCTCTCCCAGGTCTCTTCCCCAATTCCGTATTTTTCCAGCTTCTCAAACTTGTTGTGAATTGTTCCTTTCATTACAAAGGTCTGAATCACTGTTTGCAGACAAGGCTTTAGACCCTGAAAACGTCCTAAACTGGCCCTTTTCTGGAAATCATGATGCCTCATCTTCACGAGCATGGAGCTAGGCTCTTTTCAGGGATTATCAAAATTTCATTTTTGCAAACACCACCATCTTACAGGTGGGGTATGGAGGCTCAGAGAAATCGGTGGATTCACCCCAGGTCACATGAGGACATGCAGTGGCCAGCCCAGCTACAAATCCAGGACAGACTGGCTCCAAGTGCATGCTGCTAACCACGATGAGAAGCCACCACTTAATTTTCGTGTATCACTTCCCTCAAAGTGGGGAGGAAACAGAAGTTGGAGATTTTTCAAAGGAGGAGGGGCTACCTTTGTGCTTTATGTAAGTTTAGTTGCCCAGCCACGAAAGAACAGGCTGGTGCTGAGCAGTACATAGAGTTTTTCTTTTAAGTCATGCTTCTGGTAACTGGGGAAGCTTCCCTGCTGGCTCAGCTGGTAAAGAGTCTGCCTGCAATGCAGGAGACCAGGGTTCAGTCCCTGGGCTGGAAAGATCCCCTGGAGAAGGGAGTGGCAACTCACTCCAGTGTTCCTGCCTGGAGAATTCCATGCACAGAGGAACCTGGTGGGCCACAGTCCATAGGGTCGCAAAGAATAGGAAGCGACTGAGCAAATAACACTTACTTACTTCTAGTAACTGATTAAGACTTGCTACCCAGCCATTTACTGCTTTTAGCAAGAGATTTCTCTCTTCCTACTCAGTTACTGTATTATAAACTGACTTCCTCAAGGGAGAGATGTCACGTGAAGACAGAGCTCTGAGGGGAGAGCTCACCCTCGTACACTTTGCCAGATGTTCCCAGAATCTTCAGACAGATCTGAATAATGAACTGTGTTTCCTATGTTGCTCAAAGTTGCTTTTCCATCTATCATTCTTTAGCATGGTTTGCACTGTGTTAACTTTGAACCATTTCCTGTGTTCTTGGAGAACTAAGTCAACATTCATTTTTTTCCTTTTTTTTTTTTTCAGAGTAAAGGAAGAAAACACATCATGTCTATAATGATCTATAATGTGTATTCTATCAGGTATAAAAGAACTGGGAATATAGCATCCGATATGCACTTTATACAAATTAGCTCTACTCCCTTCCAATTTCCAGTAAATGTTCCAACACCCAGTTTTAAAAAAGGGATCTCAGAAAAGGGAAGTGACTGGCCTGGGCAACGATGGAGCTTGGACAGCAGCAGACTTCAAGCTCCTCTTGCTGGCCCCAGAACTCAGGTGCTGTGCAGCGCTACTGTCTGCCGTGTGGCCATCACAGTCGTCAAAACTTTCTCTTGCAGGTACCTCTGGAACTTCCAGTAGAAGCCTAAAATTTCCATTTCTAAACCAACAAATCCCCTTTGCCCAGTCCTTGATATTTTCAGTCACTTTTTGGTTCTTAAAACGTGGACAGACTCCCGGTTTCTGGTCCGTCATGTAAGAAGCTTAGAGGTCACCACTCCATCTCAGCAACAGGCGAAAAGCTGAACAAACTGAAAAAATGAACAGCTCTTCTTAGATCAGTAAGAGAAGTGAAGAGAGATCAAACCAGTCCATCCTAAAGGAAATTAACCTCGAATATTCAGTTGGGGTTAATTCAGCTGAAGCTGAAGCTCCAATACTTTGGCCACCTGATTCAAAGAGCCAACTTATTGCAAAAGACCCTGATGCTGGGAAAGACTGAAGACAGGAGAAGGGGATGACAGAGGACAAGATGGTTGGATCACATCACTGACTCAAAGGACATGAGTTTAAGCAAGCACCAGAAGATGGTGACGGATAGGGAAGCCTGGCCTGCTGCAGTCCATGGGGTTACAGAGAGTCAGATACGACTGAGTGGCTGAACAACAGTGAGAGAAGTGAAGTCACAGGGCAATCCGCTGCCCCGAACCGGGAAGATGAGCATTTACTGGAAACTGGCACTTAGGGGACCGTCAGCCTTGGTGGGAGTCAGAGACGGGCTGAGAAACCAGTGCTGAAACTGAATAACGGCTGGGGGCGCCTGTGGACAGATCTGAGATTTTAAAACTCCAGGGATACCCAGTCGTAGGGAGGGGGCCCCCACTTTATGAGATTCACTGACCAGGTTCTCACAGTGAGTATCAGGGAAAAGTCCCCTCGCACTCCGAGCAGGGGAGGGGAAGAAGAGGCAGTCTGCAACAGGCTACAGCATCCTGTCCCTCGGAACACGCTCCGCCCTCAGCACAGACTGCTTAACCAGGCCTTCATCTGCTGCGGTTTTATGAGAACTGAACTGACTTAGGAGAAGGAAAATACCTAACTCCAGGCCCCCGTGGCTCTCCACGTGGAGGAAGGGAAATACCCAGCTCCAGCCCACTCGAGCCACCTGCTGCATCTAAGGAAGATGAGCTGAGAAGCACCATGGGGCTCACCACACAGGGCACCAGAGGCTCGGAGCTGAGCACAGGCTCCCCTCCACTCCCCACCCCCCACCCCTCCCTCCCCTTCCCTCCTCCCCCTCCCCCCCCCCCCCCCTCCCCTCCCCTCCCAGCGCCAAACCTGCAGCAGTTCTCCTGCGCACATCATGTCAGGCCATCAGAAAAACCACAGGCATACTGAATCAAAAAAACAAAACCCCCAGTTTGGAGAGAGAGAGCAAGCATGAGAACTAGACTCAGATGTGGCAAGGATGTTGGAATTCTTAGACTGGGAACTAAAAACAACAAGGATTAAGATGCTGAGAAGTCTCCTGGGGAGATAGCATGTAGGAACAGATGAGCAGAGAGTCAGAGGGAAAATCTAAGGATTAAAGGAAACGCTAGAGATAGAAAAGGCTGCAACAGAAAGGAAGACTGTCTTTAACTGGTGTCCTAGTAGACTGGACATGGCAGAGAAAAGCCATCTCCAGGCTGGAGGATGTATCAATAGAACACTTACAAACCAAAAAGCACAGTTACTGAAGACAAAAAACCAGAGTGGAATGTCCAACGGCTGTGGGAGCACCAGAAACAGTGTGACAAGGTGTCAGGGGAATCCCAGAGGAGAAGAAAGAGTGAAAGCGGCAGGAGAGACACCTGAGGCTCAAATGACTGGGATTTCCCCGAGTTAATGTCAGACACTAAAGCAGAGACCCAGGAAGCCCAGAGACACCAGGCAGGACAGATGCCCATGTCTAGGTGACACCTTCTTTCTTCACTTAGTATGACTACATCTTTGTGTACGTGCTCAATCATGCCCGACTCTTTGCCACCCCATGGAGCCCACCAGGCTCCTCTGTCCATGGGATTTACCAGGCAAGAATACTGGGGTGGGTGGCCACTTCCTTCTTCCCGAGGATCTTCCCGACCCAGGGATCGAATCCCTGTCTCCTGAATCTTAGTCCACTGGCAGGCAGATTGTTTTATCACTAAGCCACCCAGGAAGCCCTAGGCATGTGATATTTAAATGGTAGAATATCAAAAATAAAGTAAAAAATACTGAAAGGAGTTAGAAGGAAAATCTCTTTACTGATGGGCAGAGACCTCTGATTTCTCAGAAACTAATACTCAAAAAGAGTGGAGGGAAATACTTAAAAGGTTGAGAGAAAAAGGAAAAAAAGACCAACTGAGAATTCTGTTCTGGGCAAAATGATCCTTCAAAAGTGAAGGAAAAATGAAGACTTTCTCAGACACACAAAAATTGAGAATATTTGTCGCTGGCAGACCAGACTTGCAAGACCTGTTAAAATCGGCTCTCTGGAGAAAAGGAAAACAAGTCAGAAACTCAGATCTACATAAAGAAGGAAGAGCAAAAGAGAAGGAGTAAGTGAAGGCAGAATAATGTTACTGTTCTTATTCTTTATTGATCTGATAACTGCTTATTCAAACTAATAACAGCAGCCACGTATTCAGTTATATACGCCTGCGTGCGTGTGTGTATGTATGTGTGTGTGTACTTATGGATAAGTGAACAGAATGCAGTGATGATGCAAGAGATGGAGGAGGAATCTGGATTATGTCTGTAAAGGTGCCTGCACTTTCTGTGAAGTGCGCACTGTTATTTGAAAGTGGACTTGGGGGCTTCCCAGGTGGCCCAGTGATTAAGACTTCAATCTCCAGGGCAGGGGTGCTGGTTCGACCCCTGGTCAGGGGGCTAAAATCCCACGGGCCTCGTGGCCAAATAAACCAGAACGGAAACAACAGAAGCAATACTGTAGTAAGTTCAATACAGATGGTAAGAATGGTCCACAAAACAAGGAAAGGAGAGTGGACCCGGATCCATAGAAAGGTGTGTGTGTGAACATCCACGTGATTCAGTGTGCACTGCGAGCTCTGGAGCAGCCCCTGCAGGAAGCAGGAGACGTGGCGCAGGGCCCCACGGCCGGGCGTGCACAGCCCGGGGAAGCACCACCCTCAGCAGAGGAGCTGAGCTCCGGGCTCAGGCTGAGTGCGGCGGGACGCAGCTGCGCTCGCCGAAGTCTGTTAGCTGGAAAAGGGCGCTACTTCTAGTTCCTCGGGTGGCAGGCCCTGGCACCCCGGGCCTTACTTTCAGTGCAGAGTGGGGAAGCCACTGGGCGGCTCCAGAGGAGACGGCTTTGAATAGTGATGGCAGCAGGCAGGGCCAGAGAAAGTGGGGGAGACACTCAACAGCTCACTTTTAGAAGAAAAGCAGAGACGCTACTCTGCCAACAAAGGTCTGTCTAGTCAAAGCTATGGTTTTTCCAGTGGTCATGTATGGGTGTCAGAACTGGACCATAAAGAAGGCTGAGCGCCAAAGAATTGATGCTTTTGAACTGTGGTGCTGGAGAAGACTCTTGAGAGTCCCTTGGACAGCAAGGAGATCCAACCAGTCCATCCTAAAGGAGACCAGTCCTGAATATTCCTTGGAAGGACTGATGCTGAAGCTGAAACTCCAATACTTTGGCCACCTGATGTGAAGAACTGACTCATTTGAAAAGACCCTGATGCTGGGAAAGATTGAAGGTGGGAGGAGAAGGGGACGACAGAGGATGAGATGGTTGGATGGCATCACCCGACTCGATGGACATGGGTTTGAGCAGACTCTGGGAGCTGGTGATGGACAGGGAGGCTGGCATGCTGCAGTCCATGGGGCCACGAAGAGTGGGACACGACTGAATGCTTGAACTGAAAAGAAAATCTTGGGCTCGAAAGCCCTGCCTCGTTGCTGCCCGCCCCACCCTGTCCACACTCAGGCAGCAGACCAGCAGCAGTTACGGAACCTCGTTCTGTCAACAAATGCTTTGGTCCCTACCGTGTGTCCCTCCCCAGAGCTGGAGCTAATGGGGCTTCCCTGGCGGCCCAGTGCTCATGACCTCCCCCTTTCAATGCAGGGGGCGCAGGTTCAATTCCTGGTCTGGGAGCTAAGATGGCATATGCCTTTCAGCCAAAACAAAACAAACCATAAACAGACGCAAGACTGTAACAATTCAACAAAGACTTTACACTGGTCCACATCAAAAAAATCTTTAGAGAAAATCTGAGCTGCCATTTTCAAAGCCAAAAGGCACCCTGCCAGAACTGCCTCTTTGGACTCTAGCACAGCCAAGCAGTACAGGTTGCCCTGCAGGGCAGCTGCAGTGGGCACGCCCCAGCCCCGGGCCCTGGTCCCCCCACCCCCACGAGCCCCCAGCCCAGGGGCAGCATGTGCCACTGAGACCCAGGGCCCTGAGACATGCCGTGTGTCAGGAGTTCGCTCAAGTCCTGGCTTGTTTCTGCTGTTTATACGCAGCTTCCCTTGCAGCTCAGCTGGGAAAGAATCTGCCTGCAACACAGGAGATGCCGGTTCGATTCCTGGATTGGGAAGATCTTCTGGAGAAGGGATAGGCTACCCACACCCAGTATTCTTGGGCTTCCCTGGTGGCTCAGCTGGTAAAGAATCCCCCTGCAATGCAGGAGACCTGGGTTCAACCCCTGGGTGAGGGAGATCCCCTGGAGAAGGGATGGACTACCCACCCCAGTGCTCTGGCCTGGAGAATTCCATAGACTGTAGAGCCCACGGGGTCACAAAGAGTCGGACAGGACTGAGCGACTCATTTTCACTGTAGCCATACTATTTTGCTACTAAACCATAAGTAACTGCCGTTTTTAGTTTGGCAAGAGCCGACACCAACAGTCTCACGCCTCACCCTAACATGGTCCACCGGCCCTCAGAGGCCTTTGGGCTTGTGCCGTAGGCATTCCAAACTGTTTTTCAGTTTCTCAAACTGTAAGAACGCTTACTTCCAGGTCTTCACAAGTGCTGCCCCAACCTCAAGCCCTCACCGGGCCGCACTTCGATGCCGCGTCCTCCCGGGACCGACCCCCGACCCTCCGCCATCTGCGCTGCTGCACCCCTGTGCCGGCCCAGGGACGCCTCCAGCAGCACCTTCCAGCGTGGGCAGCGACGCTGCTGCCCACCCGCAGAAACGCGCCAACGCCAGATGCCCGTCCAGTGAGCCAGCTCTGCCTGTCCCTAGCCGCGGCTGGCAATGACCCTAGGTCACCTCTTTACAAGAGTATAATCATGCAATGAAGACATACACAGGCGCCTCAGAAACACTGCGAATTCAGTTCCAGATCACTGGGACAAGGTGAATATGGCAATAAGTGAGTCACATGGATTTTTGGTTTCCGAGTGCATACAGAAGTTATGTTTACACAAGTGTGCAATACCATGTGTCTAAAAAACAATGTATATACTCTAATTTTAAAATAAAGTATTTGACTGCTATGAAATCTAACCATCATCTGAGCCATCGGCAAATCAAAATAGTAATGTCAAAGATGACTGCTTGCTGTATCGGATATGGTGGTGAGAGTGTGAAACAGCGTGAGGATTACCAAATCATGACACAGAGACATGAAGTGAGCAGATGCAGCTGGAAAAGTAACAGCAACACACTCGCTTGACACAGGCCTGCCCCAAAGCTTCCATGTGCACAACGCGCAAGACTGTGACGTGCATACAGCAAGGCACGCCGGCACACGGGGCTTCCCCGGCGGCCCACTGGCAAAGAACCGCCTTCCAGCGCACGGGGCCTCACGGGAAGGCCCCCTGGAGTAGGGACGGCAACACACTCTATATTCTTACCTGAGAAATCCCACAGACAGAGGAGCCTGGTGAGCTACAGTCCATGGGGTCGCAGAGAGCTGGACATGACTGAGCACGTGTTCAGCCAGGCCTGTTATAAAGTCTCTCAATCCCACCTGCCTGTATATAATTGAATCCTCCCAACAACACTATGTGGTACATACTTTTATTAGCATCATTTCACAGATGAGAAAACTAAGGCATAGAGATGTATTGTGACCAGCTGTAGCCGAGACACCTGGCAAGCGACAGCACCGAGTTCTGAGCCCTTTTTCCAGAGCCTACCGAATGACGCTCTGTGTCGTCACTGTAGGGACTGTCTGTCTGTCACCCGCACTGGACCAAAAGTAACTCAGGGCAGGACCGGTGTCCACCCGGCCCTGAGGTGCACGTAAGTGCAGTGCCTACTTTCAGGGTATCTGGCCCAAAGAAGGCGCCTTTACTGGACTTGACAAGAGGAACAGAAAGGAAGGAGGTGTTGCCCAAATATCAAGGGATTTGTTTTGTTCTAAGTTGTGTCTGACTCTTTGTAACCCCATGGACGGGAACACTCCAGGCTCGTCTGTCCTCCACATTCTTCCGGAGTTTGCTCACATTCATGTCCATTGAGTCAGTGATGCCATCCAGCCATCTCACCTTCTGCTGCCCCTTTCTACTTTCACCTCCAATCTTGCCCAGCATTGTGGTCTTTTCCAATGAGTCAGCTCTTTTTAAAAATGCTATGAACTACTGCTTATGAGGCAGCCTGAGAACTAATTAAAGGGAGGGGGCACAGAGCAGAAGAGGAAACAGGCAGAAAAGGGACTTGAATGGACCCATTCTGAGGAGTGGGCGGGCGTAAGAGTCACGGGGTAGAGCCTTTAGCTTTTCCCAGCAAAAGTAGGTCACTAATCACAGTGACTTTCCTGCCTTCTGAGATTCTTGGAGAGGCAGGCAAGAGGGAAATGAGAGGAAAAAGAGAAAACCAGGGGTGTCGCAGCATGCCGGATGACATCTAACATCCAGACCTCTGGCTGAGCAGTTGTGTCCTTACGCGTTTCGTGTTCATTTGCTTTTTCACTATTTACCACGTACTTAGGGTGTGCTTAGTAATTATTTTCTCTAGTGAACAAAGCAAAGTCACTAACCATCTGGAGATTATACCCCCAGACCCTGGCAGTTCAGCAGGGCAGCCACAAGTCACACATGGCCCTTGAGCACATGAAAGGTGTCAGTGGGACTGAGAGGGGCTGACAGTATAAAACAGACGCTGCAATCATCAATCCATTAAAAATAAATGAATAGTTAAAAAAAAAAAAAAGACACCAGATTCTGAAGACTTGGTCCAAAAAATGAATTTAAAGTATCTCATTAGCAATCTGCAGAAGGAAATGGCAGCCCATTCCAGTGTTCTTGCCTGGAGAATCCCGTGGACAGAGGAGCCTGGTGGGCTGCCATCTGTGGGGTCGCACAGAGTCAGACACGACTGAAGTGACTTAGCAGCAGCAGCAGCAATCACTTTATATTGAAGTGAATATTCAGTATAACATTGAGGTGGTAATAGCATGGACGTTATCGTTAGTTAAGTCATGGCTGACTCTTTGTGACGCCATGGACTGCAGCGCTCCAGGCTCCCCTGTCCTTTACTATCTCCCAGAGATTGCTCAAATCCATATCCTTTGGGTCAGTGATGCCATCTAATCATCTCATCATCTGTCATCCCCTTCTCCTGCCTTTAACCTTTCCCAGCATCAAAGTCTTTTTCCAGTGAGTTGGCTCTTTGCATCATGTCGCCAGAGTATTGGAGCTTCAGCTTTAGAATCAGTCCTTCCAATGAATATTCAGGGTTGATCTCCTTTAAGACGGACTGGTTGGATCTCCTTGCAGTCCAAGGGACTCTCAAGAGTCTTTTCCAACACCACTGTTCAAAAGCATCAATTCTTCAGTGCCCATCATTTATGATCCAAGTCTCACATCTGTACACAAGTACTGGAAAAACCATAGCTTTAACTATAGGGACCTTTGTCGTATGTTATATCATGTATTCTGTTTTATATTATAGATGTATTGAGTTTAATAAAACATATTGTTGAGCTAGACTGGGACCCTCTAGTGTAGGGGCTTGGGCTCACACATCCTTGGGCAACAGAATCCAAAGAAACTCTAAGGGATGAAAAACAGCTGCGGGCATGGGCTGCTGGAGCAAATCTGAAGAGCAGGGCACAAGACGACCACAAGCCCACTGCCGTTTCGGAGGCGCCACCAGCAGATGCAGGGGCTGCCCACGACCCTTGTACACTGGCACCCGCGTGGGTGTGCAGACCACCTACACTCCGCCTCCACCCACAGGCCCACCCCATCATTACCCCACTTACCCCCCACGGAAGGGGCCAAGCAGCTCCTCCCCAGAGGCACCCATTTTCTGTTCTCACTCCCCTCGTGCTGTGGCGCAAGCCCTGATACAGCCTCGGCTGGAATTCTCGATTTCTTTTCGATCTTTTTAGTATTTATGTATTGTCTCTGGCTGCACCTGGTCTCAGTCATACCACGCCAGGCCTTCGATCTTCTCTGTGGCGTGTGCGACCTAGTTCCTGACGGAATCGAGCCCAGGCTCCCTGCTCTGGGAGTGTGCGTCCCAGCCCCCGGCCACCAGGGAAGGCCCCCGGTTCCTATTAATCCCAGAGCCCAGGAGCCTGTGTCTGTAACAGGGTCCTAATCAATTTCACCTGTTCCTTTTTAGCTTTGGCGTGTGTTTCCTGCACATTTCTAGTGTCCTATGTGGCTCGCATTGGGTTTTTGTTGGTGGCCCTGTTCTAGGGACTTATAAGCTAACCATAAACACAGGTGTTAGCACAATACCCTGGACTGATGAGTGCTCTGAAGAAAACGTGAGTCGGGGCAAGAAAGAGAGAGATGAGAGGCGCTGGCACTATTTTAGGTTGTTCGTGACAGGCCTTTCTGAGGAAGGAATATTTGATTATCCAAAGAAGTAGATAAAGCTTGATTCCAAAAAAACTGCATAATACCTGCTCTTTCACTGTGTTATCAGCCAAAATACTGAATGAATATTCATAGGAAAACTGATGGAGTAAAAACAGGTGAAATATTTTGTGCCTCCTCAAATGAATGACTTCCAGAGACTTAGCAGCCAAGAATAATGATTTTCTCTTATACACAGTCACAAATAATCAGAGAACACTCTCATTTAGGCACAAGTAGTAAAGATCTTACAGATAGAGTTTCCTTTCCCTGTAGCTATTGGCAACCACATCATTCATTTTTATTTAATTCTGATAAAACCCATGGAGGACGATGATGGGGATGGTGGCAATTAGAGCCTCAGGTCCCCAGGGCCTAGTTCTATTCCAAACAGTAACTGTGCTTCCTGCGTCTACAGAATAAATGCACAGTAGTGGTTCAACGGGGGCAGAGACGCTTCTAAAATCTCCCGTGCTAACAGTACTGCTCTCACTGTGATAGGGTGATCTGAGGCCCTCTCAAAAGTATGGTGTAAAAACTGAAGCCCAGATTAGAGCGTTCTGCCCCAGGGAAAGGAAAATAGACACAGAGGGAAGCAGCGCCTCCTGAAACTGGAGACGCAGCTGAGCCCCAGCCACCAGGGAGCTCTGAACATGCCAGGCGCGCACAGCCACTGAGCTGCCTGTGGCCGGCCGGGCTCACCATCTGCAGTGGCCACAGGCTCACTGCGTTTCGGTTAAACTTGACACTGGACACAGTGTTTGCTGTTAGAACAATGAGATTGTGTGCACGACTCAGGAGCTGTTTAGTGGACTCAAATCCCATGAAAGAACTTCAGAGTTTCTCTTTCATACTCAGGGAGCCCTGGACACATCGCAGATCATTCCGTGTGGCTGACAGCAAGCCCCACACTCCAAAACCCTGATGGAGACCAGACTCTGGGAATTAAGCCTGTGGCCACCACTTAGGAAAGAGCTCTACTGTATTTGTTTTAGGCCCAGATCTTGGCTAGACATGAATCAAAGTCTCTGCCTCTTCTCATTCCCCACAAGAAAAAAAAAAAGAACGGAGTATTTCCTTTATTTTGTAAAATTGCTTCCAGTTTTTCCTAGTGGTTCTTAAAAATAGAAGCGTGGCCAGTGGCTCAATGGTCAGCTCCTGAGACTGACTCACACATCTGAGCCATCATTTAGGGAGGAGTTACCTAGAAAAGTCCTGGGAGAAAATTTGTTTAATCACTAATATGTTATGCTTTTAAAAATTAGGTTGTGGCTAGAATTCTCAGAATCCCTAAAATAAGAAGAATGATTTGGGTTATTATTCTGTTGAGTGGGCCTTCAAAACTTAAAAGCAGTTGGAAAGACCAAGTCAATACCCCATGAATGGAAAACTAAGTATGTTTGATGACGTGTGTTTGTATTTTTCACATACATCTCATCTCTATCTTACCCACGATTCATGTGCCTGCAGCAGTCCACAGATACAAGCTCTCTGATCGAAGAAGCAGTGCTGGTAAAGGAAACCCTGCAACGCCCGGAAAGATGCATTCACACGAGAGGGTCATACTGAAATTTCATTAGAAAGGAAACGGGTCCTTAAAACAGAAACTGTTGGAAGATGCAGAGGACAGTATTAACGTACTTAGGCAGAAGGCAATTAATCAGCCTCCTTGCTTCCTTAGTTTCCAGCTGTAGAAATATGCCAAGGGGGGAAACAACATCAACATCTCCCCTAATCCTATCAAGCGTAGGAAGGGCACTATTTTGACTCCAAAGCAGGGACTGAGGATGGGGGTGTGCAGTGGGAACGTGGGCTCTCCCTAACGACAGAAAGGCTTTCACCGTATCCGTTCCCAGACTATAAACACTCGAAGACTCCTAGCCAAGCACATAATAAAATTTTCTTCTGCTTCCCTCCCTCTCTTCTTTCTGATTTCCTGTAGTTTATACTATTCACATGTAAATTGTGACTATTAGTGTAGCCTCTGACTGAAAGAATGGTGACTTTCTCTCCAAGTTTCCAAAGATTTCTTCTGAGAAGAAAGACATCTTTTAGGAGATATTTTACTGGTTGAGAAATGTATGAGTTCACTTCAGCAATTGTTAGATCTGAAACAAGAATATGAAAAATGATCCACTGATAGTGATCACAACAAGAGACGCCACCCACAAAAGCCTGTCTCTACAAACAGAAGAGAAACGAACACGACATTCTTAACCCCAAACTCGAAAGACAGTCTTGTGTAATAAATCATGGATCTAATCTAAAAGTCAGACAATATTTGCTCCAAGAGATGGCACTCAACTGGTTCAGATCAAGAAGTGTATTTTCTCTCCTTCACTTGGGAAGTAAACAGTGACTATGAGACTCCTTTCAGAGATGAATCGTTTAGCCCCTGCCTCTGACGTGGAGTTAGGTCATTTGTTTGTCTCTGGGATATAGTCTACCTACAACTGGGTTCTGTGATTTGTTCCAACGTTTTCTGGCAATTTCTAATTTTTTCAGACAAAGACCAGAAGCTTAAATCTCACTGAATTAACCGGCTGGGTTATTACCAAGGTGGAACAGAGGCAGAAAGCTGAAAACATACATACCGGGCACTGCTGGGCCATAAAAGTCAGCCTTCACAAGGTTAGGGTCATTCCAACGGCTCATACCCACCGGTTAGTTCAGCAAACTGGAAATGTTATTCCTGCTTCTTTTTCTAAGCAGCAAGTACAGAAGAGACATAATTCTGAGGTGAGCAATTCTTTTGCCTCTTGGAACATACTAGAAAGTAAAAGATAACTGTCCCCTTCCTTATAACATTGACATCTCTAGATTAACCAATTAGCTAAAAAGAGAGAGAGGAGGGAGAGAAGGAAAGTGGGAGGAAAAATGAGAGTGAATAGGAAAAGAGCGCAGTGCTCCACAGTCACAGAAGAAACCATGGAAACCCACCTGGGCGCACTATTCTGAAAACTCAAGCCACCCAAGCAGCTTCCATGTCCAATTAGCCGCAGAGCACATTTAAATACCACCTCCAACTTGCATGCCGCTTAGAGTCTGTCCAGGACCTTCACATAATATCACTGATTGTTTTGTCGTCTGATATCATTAATTATCTTTTATACTGCAGAAAGTCCAGGATTAAGGGAGGTTAAATAAATAAGAAAGATCATGCCTCTAGTACAAGACTGAGCCAAAACAGACCTTAGTATGGGAATCCTCTGGTGGCCCAGTGGTTAGGACTCTGCACTTCCACTTCCCGGGACTGGGTTTGATCACTGGTGGAGGAATTAAAATCCCATAAGCTACGGGCCAAAAATCAAATACAATAAAAGAAAACAGACCTTGCTCCATGTCTCAGCCTTAGCTTCTGGTTTTTTTTCCCATCCTGCCATAGCATTCATATATCTCAAACATGTTCAGAGATATCCCTGAGTTTTTATAAGTCCTGTCACAAGATGATTTTCTAAGAATTAAAGCACTGCACTAAATCACACCTATCAGTGGTTCACATTGTGAACTGAATTGTGAAGTTGCTCAGTCATGTCCGACTCTGCGACCCCATGGACTGTAGCCAACCAGGCTCCTCTGTCCATTGGATTTTCCAGGCAATAGTACTGGAGTGGATTGCCATTTCCTTCTCCAGCAGATCTTCCTGACCCAGGGATTGAACCCAAGCCTCCTGCATTGAAGACAGATGCTTTACCGTCTGAGCCGCCAGAGAAGTCTCACAGTACATTAGCAGACCCCAACAGCTGGTCCACCTCCTTCTATTCTGTTCAGAAAGCACACAGGGATGGGGCGCAGGCCCGTTCTCCCAGCCCAGCAGTAGAAAACTACTCTCCCTCCATAGAACTGGATCTCCACAGGGTGACTTTGCCCATTGAGGGAGGTCTGGCAATATCTGGAGTTATTTTTGGTGATCCTGACAGGTGGAGGGGAGGTGAGCACTGGCACCCAGTGGACAGAGGCCAGGGGCACTGTTAGAGGCCCCACGATGCACAGGACGGCCCCCAGCAAAGAGCTGTGGGCCAGGGTAGCAGTGCTGCCAGAGACGAGAAACCCCGCTCTGGTCCCATCGACCTGGGGCCCTGACCTCCTCCTGACCCCACACCAAGCAGGGTCATGGGACCCACGCCTGGCCAACTGGGATTCCCCTTGCCCAGAGGACTTTTGCCAGAGGTGTTGGGGAACGTGTTCTCTGTTTCTCTCTGAGATCAAAACCTTAAGGCCAACAGAAACCTGGTCCCAGCAGACCGAGACTGAGGACAGGGAGAGGCGAGCAGAGCTAAGAGAGAAGCAAGTCTGAGGACGCAGCTGGGATCAGGCCCTGCCTCTGTAGCTCTTAGGCTTTGGAGCTACATGAGCCCGTGAGTTCCAGTTTTATAAGGGGATTTCTTTCCGGACTTTTGCTTACGCTAGTTTGAGGTTTCCGTGATTTGCAAGCAAGAGTCTTGGCTTCTGCAGAAGTGAGAGAGACTGATATGAGAGCCCCTTAAAGACTCTCTAAGCAGCGTTTTCAGGCCGTGCCATTCACCAGTGCCGGTGCTTGGACCATTTGTGCCCAGTCGCTGCAGGCGTGTCCGGCTCTCTGTGGCCCCATAGACTGTGGCCTGCCAGCCCCTCTGTCCATGGGATTCTCCAAGCAAGAACACTGGAGTGGGTAGCCATACCCTCCTCCAAGGGATCTTCCTGACCCAGGCATCAAACCCAGGTCTCTGGCATTGCAGACAGATTCTTTCCCGCTGAGCCACCATGGAAACCCCACTACTAACAAACAGCACTGCAGCCCAGTAGTTAGAAACAAAGCCTCTTTCAAGTCTATGCATTTCATCACTGTTTCTTAACGTCTGCTTCATTCATGGGGCCGCGCCGGGACTCAGCTGCTGCACACGGGGCCGCCGGTCCTCACTGCAGCATGCACTCTTCAGTTGGGGCGCGGGGACCTACTCCCCTGAGCCCCGTGCTCAGCCGTGCCCAACTCTGTGACCCCATGGACCGCAGCCCACCAGGCTCCTCTGTCCGTGCGATTCTCCAGGCAACAATACCGGAGTGGAGTGCCATTTCCTTCTTCAGGAGATCTTCCCAACCCAGAGATCGAACACAAGTTTCCTGCACTGGCAGGCAGATTCTCTACCTGAGCCACCTGGGAAGCTCCTAGCTTCATGACCAGGGATCAAGCCCGGCCCCCTGCACTGGGGGGCCAGTCTTCACCACTGGATCACCAGGGAAGTCTGATCTATGCTGAAAACAAGGAATAACCAAGATCACCAATGTATGCCTTCCTTCAGCTAAACAGGGAAGAAACAAAGCTTAACTTCTAAGGCTCATCAACCAGATCAAAGACCTAGTACATGAAATAATTTAAACATGGGGTCGCGAAGAGTTGGGCACGACTGAGTGACTTCACTTTCACTTTTCACTTTCATGCATTGGAGAAGGAAATGGCAACCCACTCCAGTGTTCTCGCCTGGAGAATCCCAGGGACGAGGGAGCCTGGTGGGCTGCCATCTATGGGGTCACACAGAGTCGGACACGATTGAAGCGACTTAGCAGCAGCAGCATCGACCAGACTGAGCCCAAAGTCAGATCTCAAATGTCAAGGCAATCACTTGATAGTGTAACAGGAAATACACCTGAGTCTTTGACTAACCTTGAACCAGGAAGTCTGGGGTGTTGTAATGGATTCTTCCAGAAAACATTCCAAGGAATCTCTACTGGGATGATTAAGAAGCATCTCAAAGTCAACATGTTTGGAGAGGGAGGATCCAGGAGAAGCAGGACGGAGTCTCTGAGCTGAACAGATGGAGCTGATAGGCCCGGGAGACTCAAGCAGCCAAGTTCAAAGGGCAGGGTACCAGAGAGAGGAGTAGGGTGGAAAGACAGAACTCCAGAGACAAAGGACCTACGTGGAGTCTCGGCTGACTACTGATCAGCACACACACCAGAAGAAACTTCACGAGACTCAGAGGGAACCACCCTGGACTGCAGTGGTGATGCTAGCGGTAGAGAACTGGCCCGCCAACGCAGGAGACGCAGAAAACACGGGTTCGATCCTTGGGTTGGGAAGATCCCCTGGAGGAGGGTATGGCAACCCACTCTCGTATTCTTTTCTGGAGAATCCTGTGGACAGAGGAGCCTGGAGGGCTACAGTCAACAGGGGTGCACAGAGTTGGACACGACTGAAGCAACTCTGCACAGCACACATAAACACCAGAGCTCATACAGCCAGACTGGACAACCTCACAGTTTCCAGACAACGGGCAGGACACTCAGAAGGGTCTTGCCTCAGTAGCAAGGAGTAATTAGCATTGGACGCTAAACACTGCTCTGATCTTGGAGAATAAATCTTAAAAGCAAGACCTGAAAGGATCAAACTATTTCCAGGTCATTTAACTGCATCCCAGAACAAAACTTGAGAATATTCATGGAAACACAAACACACCTCACACCCAACAAGGTCAAATGCATATGGGTGAACAGTTAAAAAAAAAAAATTACTAGGCCTGCAAAGATGGAGGAAAATGGGACCCAGCTGATACTTGTGATGCAAAAGAACTGCCTGAGCAGCCTACAGAACCATGAGAAATAATAAACTATTGCTGTTTTAAGGCACAAATGTAGGGGTTGTCTGTTAAACAATAAATAACAGGGAGGGCAATCTCTCCTCTGGAGTGTCGTTTGCCTGTTTCAATATTTACTGGTGTGGCCGTGGCTTCTAGCTGTGGCACACGGATCTCTTAATTGCGGCATGTGGGATCTAGTTCCCTGACCAGGGATCAAACCTGGGCCCCCTGCATTGGACTCTTAGCCACTGGACTACAAAGGTCCCCTCTGGAGTGTTGAAGTGAAGTGAAAGGAAAGTCACTCAGTCGTGTCCAAATCCTTGCGACCTCATGGACTGTATAGTCCATGGAATTCTCCAGGCCAGAATACTGGAGCGGGTAGCCTTTCCCTTCTCCAGGGGATCTTCCCGACCCAAGGATCAAACGCAGGTCTCCTGCATTGCAGGCAGATTCTTTACCAGCTGAGCCCCCAGGGAAGCCCACCTAGCCTCCAAGCTGGTTTTCCTGATGGCCTTCTCACCTTCCTAACGCCTCAGTGGCAGCCAGCATGGTCTTCGTCATCTAGTCCCAGTCATGTCTACCTTATGCTCCCGACCCCCTTGGCTCCATGGCCCGCAGAGTAAACACAGAGCCATCACAACCACCCACAGGGCCCTCCACGCCGTGCGCCTCCGCCCACCTGTGAAACACACGGAGGCCCCCAAATGAATCATAATTGCTCCTCTTTGTGCTGCTGTACTTAAGGCACACCCAGAACATCCTGGTATCATATTTCCTGCCCTGTAGGAGAAATCTTAGCCATACAGTAGACTCAATACAAAAATAAAAATAAAACACAACCTAACCTCAGATCTAGGCTCTTCCTCTTGATCCTCTGGTTCCAATCATTTGGGTCTCCTTCCCACTCCTCAGTGGTGAAGAATCCACCTGCAGTGTGGGAGATCTGGATTCGATCCCTGGGTGGGGAAGATCTCCTGGAGAAGGGAACGTCTACCCACTCCAATATTCTCACCTGGAGAAGTCTATGGACAGAGGAGCCTGGCAGGCTACAGTTCATGGGGTCGCAAAGAATCGGACACGACTGAGCGACTTTCACTTTCCCACTCTTCAGGTCCGCCTGGTAGCTCAAGCCTCGGAGTCTCCGCCCTTGCTGGGGCCTTTCTGGAACACTATTCCTGGATCTGCCTCTTCTAAAGGCCCCCCTTGCAGGAGGCTCTCCTCTGCCTGCCTGCAGGAAACAGGGCCACTTGCTGGTGCTCCCTGTCCTCTCCAGGCAGCACTGCACCCATCCGACATGCAAGATGCTTTTCGTGGGCTTTCTCCATGGCTCAGACGGTAAAAAAAAAAAGTCCACCTGCAATGCAGGAGACCTGGGTTCAATCCCTGGGTTGGAAGATCCCTTGGAGGAGGGCATGGCAACTCACTCCAGCATTCTTGCCTGGAAAATCCCATGGACAGAGGAGCCTGGTGGCCAACCATCCATGGAGCTGCACAGAGTTGGACGGAGTGACTAACACAAGAACAATGCTTTTCTTATTTATTTGTCAGTTCCTGAGGGCAGGGGCTTTATTGATTCTGAATCCTATTCTCTCTCCAGCAGCACAATTGGTCTAAGACCTGAAGAAGGCAATCAATCAACATATTTGCTGGGTGGAATGAAGAATGAAAAAGAAATGAATGTATGATAGACTACTAAACACGGGGGCAAGACGATGCCAAGAATAAACTTTCTCCTGCGGAGGTCTGAACTAAGAGGTTCAAAGGATGACATTCTTGTAAATGCTCTTACCCTCCAACTGCATCTCATCAGCTCTTCTCAATGCCTTACTTTTTTCGTTATTATTAAAACTGTACCTTTTATATTTGCATCAACAGCTCTCCTCCCCGCCCCCACCATGAGGAGGGCTTGCTCTTCCAATGCTATAAGCAAGATTCCATTTTCTAAGGTTGAATCTGAAAAAAAAACGAAAAACAAAAGCACCTACAATGACCGTAAAGCAAAACAATACAGAACCAAATGGAAGCTAATGCGTGGCGTGTAAGGGGGTACCAGAGGAGTTTCTGGGGTTCTAACCTGCCTCTTGAGAAATCTGTATGCAGGTCAGGAAGCAACAGTTAGAACTAGACATGGAACAACAGCTTGGTTCCAAATAGGAAAAGGAGTACGTCAAGGCTGTATATTGTCACCCTGCTTATTTAACTTCTATGCAGAGTACATCATGAGAAACGCTGGACTGGAAGAAACACAAGCTGGAATCAAGATTGCCGGGAGAAATCTCAATCACCTCAGATATGCAGATGACACCACCCTTATGGCAGAAAGTGAAGAGGAGCTAAAAAGCCTCTTGATGAAAGTGAAAGAGGAGAGCGGAAAAAGTTGGCCTAAAGCTCAACATTCAGAAAACGAAGATCATGGCATCCGGTCCCATCACTTCATGGGAAATAGATGGGGAAACAGTGTCAGAGTTTATTTTGGGGGGCTCCAGAATCACTGCAAATGGTGACTGCAGCCATGAAATTAAAAGATGTTTACTCCTTGGAAGGAAAGTTATGACCAACCTAGAGAGCATATTCAAAAGCAGAGACATTACTTTGCTGACTAAGGTCCGTCTAGTGAAGGCCATGGTTTCTCCTGTGGTCATGTATGGATGTGAGAGTTGGACTGTGAAGAAGGCTGAGCGCCAAAGAACTGATGCGTTTGAACTGCAGTGTTGGAGAAGACTCTTGAGAGTCCCTTGGACTGCAAGGAGATCCAACCAGTCCATTCTGAAGATCAACCCTGGGATTTCTTTGGAAGGAATGATGCTGAAGCTGAAACTCCAGTACTTTGGCCACCTCATGAGAAGAGCTGACTCATTGGAAAAAAACTCTGATCCTGGGAGGGATTGGGGGCAGGAGGAGAAGGGGACGACCGAGGATGAGATGGCTAGATGGCATCATGGACTCGATGGACGTGAGTCTGAGTGAACTCCGGGAGATGGTGATGAACAGGGAGGCCTGGTGTGCTGCAATTCATGGGGTCACAAAGAGTCTGACAGGACTGAGCGACTGAACTGAACTGAGAATAGTCTGGGTTTCTATATGGTGGTTGTTCACTCAGGCTTGTTCAAGTGGGTGAAAATCCACAGAGCCATCAACGATATAAGCACATTCTAAAGCAGACCTATGCGTAAGAAAAAGTTATCAGCTATTCCCTGGTGATCCAGGGGTTAAGACTCCGCACTTTCACTGCCAAGAGTCCCAGTTCGATCCCTGGTGGGAGAACTAAGATTCCACAGGCCTCAAAATGTGGCCCCCAAAGAAATCGCAAACAAAGAAAAAAAGCAAGCATCTCAATAACATACCTCTTAATTAGAGAGGACAAAAACAACAAACTGTGATGAATGCTCAAGGTGCTGTACCATCAGTGACACGCCACACCTCACCTCCTGGACTGGGTGCCCATCACGTGGTCTGTGTCCTCGTGATGTCGGGGGCACCTCAAGGGCAGAACGAGGAACAGTCTTTGCTCTCCAAGCACTTCCCATGGGATCAGGGCCAAGAGAACAACACTCCCAAATGAACCAATGATGACAATGAAAAGGGCAAGAAATAAAAAGCATGACTATTCACTAAGCCTTTTCCCAAACACCATTCCGTTTGGGAATTCGATATTTTTAAATGCCAAACTGCACTGTAGTGAATAGTGAGAAACAGAAAATGGACTGTTACCTACCTTCCAAGTGGGGCGCCAGCAAGTGGCCTCCCGCCCGGTGTCCTTGGAGGCAATGGAACGAGACTCGGTTGCCTTAAGAAGCAAACGAAAGCGTCAGTCTTCGCCAAGGATACAACATGGCGAGCTCCGGCTCCAGAGCACGCGCTCTCCCAACAGGCTGTGCGAGGCCCTTTGACGGGCAGCCGGGAAGGGGCGCAGTTCTCGCGAGGCTCTGGACCCGAGTCTCGCGAGCAGCCTCCGCGCACCGCCGCCCCCGCCGCCATGTTGGTTGCAGTGGGGAGCCCGGGGCAATGCTCCCCGCACAGCCAGCCTGCAGCAGCGCCTGAAGTTCCAGGTGCGAGCCTCTCCATGCGGCCCCTGCGAGCCAGTGAAACTAGACTGAGCACGAAGGAAAAGGAAAAATAAAAGGTGAGATTTTATTTTCTTACCTGGATTCTATTTTTATTTCTCAGGAATTGTTAATGTGGTTTACTGGTTCAAACCTAAATATCCCACAATGAAGGAAAAATACATTATCGTCCTGTCCTAACAGATGGCTCCATGATAAAGAACCTTCCTGCCCACGCAGGAGAGGTAAGGAGATGCAGGTTCAGGCCTGGGTTGGAAAGACCCCCTGGAGGAGGGCATGGAAACCCACTCCCGTACTCTTGTCTGGAGAATCCCATGGACAGAGGAGCCTGGTGGGCTGCAGTGCATGGAGTCACACAGACACGGACACGACTGAGCAGCTGAGCACACACAGCATACATGAAATAGAAAATATAATATTGGATAGCCCTAAGAACTAAGGTATAAAAGCATGCTTAGTGACATGAAAGGATGCTGATGATGTTCTTGACTAAACTGTAGGGAAGGGGTGTGTACAACATGGTATCACACACACACACTTCTAAAGAAAATACACCACAGTGTATCACAGGTTATCTCTTAGTGGTGAGAATGGGATGATGGTTCTTTTCCAGAACTCAGCTCTGATACAGCCTTTTCTTTCCACTCTTTCCAGTCCCTCCAAACACACTAGCTCACCCCCAGCTTCCCTGACACCCACGGTCACTCGTGAGATGCTGAGGAGCCTCCCAAACCAGCATCATCTTGGAGCTTTGTCCTCTCCTGGGGATGAGCCTGCATCGGCTCTGCTTCCTCAGGTGTGTTTGCTCGCTCTTACCCGCTTTGTCTCGCAAACACACGCATGACCCACTCTCCTTCCACAAGACGTTCTCCATGGTCTCTGCCTACCAAGCCCATAAGTGCCAAGGTCATTGTCTCACAGCGCATCCAATACTTGAAAAATAAGACCCCTGTGTGCACACCTGTTAAAGTAGAGGGTGAGAACTTCAGAAGAAACCTGTGTGCAGAGCAGCGTGGCTGAAACCGGTTTCTGGGCACTAGCAACTGGGTGAAACGCCTGGAGGGTCTGGAACGTTCCGGGAGGCCAGCGCAATATTCACCACTAACATCATTCCTGTTTCCCCGGGTCTTTTTAGCATGGACTCCAGGGGTGGAGCCAGCCCTCATAAGTCTGGGAGTGAGTTGCAGTGAAGCTGGACACTGTGCGACTCTCAGAGAGCGTCTGAAGCCGGCGCCTGAGATCAGCTAGGGACTGAACACATTCCCAGTCCCTCCTTTACCCCCACCCCACCTCTTGTCATGGAGGATGAAGACACACGCATGCTTCCCTGGGGGCTCCTTTAGTCGAAAGCCTCCCAGACTTGTTCATCACTTCACCAAGTGCAGAGGATGTCAGTGCCACGGGAGTGGTGGGTGTTAGGGATGGAGTTGGTTCACAGAACATGGCTGGCTGCCTTCAGAGGTTCGTAGACCATGGTGGGGACGGATAACCAGGCAAAACAAGGCAGTGCGTTCAGGGATCATGGTTACTACAAGGGTTGAGGGAGCAGGGACAGACCACCAGGAGACAGACTGGGGAGGCTTCCCAGAGAAGGTGACACTGGATTTCCTTGGTATCACCATGCTCAACAAGGAAAGTGGTCTCAGCTCTTCAGAGACAAGCAAAGACCCTGAGTCTGGCAGAAAGGGAGTAGAGACAGAAGAGAGTGAAAACAGAGACCATCCAGAATGTGCAGACTCTGTACTTCCATGCAAGAGGGAATGGGGAGCGGGTACAGGATGGACTGGGGTTGCGTTCCTTCCCTAGGCCATCTTAGACACCAACTTCAGACACTCTTCAGACAGTGAGGGGAGAGAGAAGCACTGCAAGCCTTCCATCCGAGGCGTGAAATGGTCCCCATTGTGTCCAAGCCACACAGGCCGTAGCGGGAAGACCAGATGGGAGGGAGGCAGAACCAGACCAAACAGAACACCTGTGATGGAACATTCAGGGTCAACATCCGTCTAGTCACAGCTATGGTTTCTCCAGTGGTCATGTGTGGATGTGAGAGCTGGACTATAAAGAAAGCTGAGCGCCAAAGAATTGATGCTTTTGTACTGTGGTGTTGGAGAAGACTCTTGAGAGTCCTTTGGACTGCAAGGAGATCCAACCAGTCCATCCTAAAGGAGATCAGTCCTGGGTGTTCACGGAAGGACTGATGTTGAACCTGAAACTCCAATACTTTGGCCACCTGATGTGAAGAGCTGACTCATTGGAAAAGACCCTGATGCTGGGAAAGATTGAAGGCAGGAGGAGAAGGGGACAACAGAGGATGAGATGGCTGGATGGCATCACCAACTCAATCAATGGACGTGAGTTTGGGTAAACTCCAGGAGTTGGTGATGGACAGGGAGGCCTGGCGTGCTACAGTTCATGGGGTCGCAAAGAGACACGACTGAGCGACTGAACTGAACTGATCAAGTGTATAAAAAGTAAAATAAAGTATATAAAAAGAATATCAGCATGGGGAATTATGCTTGGCGGTCCAGTAGTTAGGACTGTGGGCTTCCAGTGCAGGCGACCTGGGTTCAGTCCCTGGTCAGGAAACTGAGACACGGCAAGCCTTGCAGCGTGGCAAAAATAAATAAATAAATAAATAATGATGTATCTTGATTTTTTTATGGGGAATAAAAATTCTTTATAGCACTGGGCAGAGTTTTATTTTTAGTGTATTTGGGAGCAGGACGAGGGCATTGTTGGGAGGAATGGTCAGTCTTTAAAGGACAGTCTTCTCCCTTCCTTCTGATGTCACAGAATTATGTTCTTGAAAGTTTGAAGGGTCCTTTAGACTTGGACACAGACCAGAGAATAACTGCCAAGCCAGTCATTCATATGGGTTAACTCAGTTCCCTTTGCAGCCCCGCTAGAGTGGGTTATTGTTCACATTTCCTGATAACCCAAGACTCAAAGAAGGCAAGTCCGTGCAGCCAGTCGTTGGGAGCTCCCCTTTGACACCGTGGGTTCCTGTTGACAGCACCCTGACATCTGTTGCGTTCTTTCGTCTCTTTGTCACCTTAGGTCTCATCACAGCATCTTGTCTCCATCTGCACCTGGGTGTGTGTTGTGTCTGTGTGTGAGCTCACGACCCCTTGAGGCCGGAACTGTGGGCATCACTCTCCTTCTCTTCATGTCTCTTTAGGATGGAGGAAGTCAATGGAGTGGCCGCTGCAGGGTCCTATGGAAACAGCTTTGAAACCCAGCATCACCTCTGACTTGCATAGCCTTCTTGGGAAGATTGCAGGCTATCAGATGTCGCCAGCCATGTGCCTGGCTCTCATAAATATCATCTATTAATATTATTTTTAAATTCCCCACAAGAAAAGACTCCTAAGAAAAAATTGATAATAGGGATAAAGTTTGATAATTGAGATGAAGTGTTCACACTGTTTGACCCAGGAATTCTAGAGTTAGAAATCTGTGGATATATTCGAACAGGGACGATAGTCAAGAAGGATGACCAGGAGAAACATGTTGACATTAAGATACGGGAGCGTTTCTGTTCTGATGGTCAAAAGCTGCTTCCCCTAGCCCAGCAGTCCACCCCCCCAGGTTGCCTTGGCCTCTCCCTGGAGCCGTCTGGGGACTCCCAGGATCCAGCAACTAAAGGGTTAACACTGGTTCCCCTGGGGACCCCCAGGGACCTGCTCCCTCTCACTGCCTGCTGCCTTCTGATTGGTCCAGACAACACTTGGCAGCGGCACCACCACCAGCAGCAGCAGATCAAGGATGTTTCCCTGTTTCATTTGCTTCTTCGCATGTTGTGTGTGTGGGGGAAGGGGGGGCGTGGCACAAATCTGGAAGCAACCTAAGTGTTTCATAATAGGAGGCTCATTAAATAAATTATGACGTGTCCCTCCTATTGAATATCATGCAGCTTTATAAGAAAGAACAGTTGACTCTGAAGTGTAGACATTAAAGAGAAGATGTATCTTTCAGCCACCAAGGAGGTCACCTAAGCATATATATTGTATAATTCCACTTGTGCAAAATAAATGGAACAGACACTTATGGGTGGATGTATCTATGTAAAGCATGTAATGAACTGTACATAGCATTCAACCGATACCACTTATTTAAAAATGCTGACCATGCGTACTTGTTACTATTCTTTTCACATTAGTATTGTTTTGAAACAGATGGGAGTCTGAACAAACTGTAGTGGGTTTTGGCCACTGCAAGAAAACTTGGCCAAAGGGACCACCGGGAGCCCGGAGAACCTGCAGTGCACGGGAAACACAGGGTCAGCACCCCTCCCCAGGCAGCCCGCGGCCACAGCCCTGCACTTAGGCTAATTAAGCAGCTTCAGGAGCTGGGCGGAAATGTAATTGGGGGCAGACACCTGAGATCTCAAAGGTGGAGACTCCAAGGCGCTCCTGGAGGGGTGCAGCTCTCTGTGGAGGCGAGGAGCTCAGTGCAGAATCCTTCCCTTATCCGAAAGGATTCTCCTTCCAGACTTCAGAGACCGTTTGGAACAGACTCCCCCCACCCCACCCCGAACCCTGGGGGGCATTTCACAGCTTGAGAACAGGGGAATCAGTACAGAAAGGGGGTGAAAACAAAGTGGAAGCTCTCCATTCACCGAATTTTTTCAAGGGGTATTTTTCCATTCATTGAGAGAGAAAAAGGGGCCTCTCTTCACTGAATAAACAGATGGGATTCTTTCAGGGCAAGAAGGTCCGAGCCAAGGCCTGGGGTGGAACAGAGGGTTCTGCGGGGCTACAGGCTGCGGGTTCGGGCTCTTTGCACCACCTACCACTCTCTGAGGGCCCACTGTGCGCCAGGCACCCATCTGAGGAGCTTCCTGCTTATCCACGCAGCCCGTGTCTCCCAGTGCAACGCATGCTGCCACCTTTCACCCAGTCTAGGACGCACGATTTTGGCCTTTATAACTAGAATTAGCCGGGTTGGCAAATAAATTGCAGGATCCCAGTCAAATTTGAAATCTGGATAAACAATCTTTTTTTTTCTTTTGTATAGACATATCCCAAGCATATGCTCCAAATAAGATAAAGTGATCCTAAGATTATTCATTTTTATCTGAATTTTAAATTTAATTGGACATACTGTATTATGTGGCAACTCAAAATTTTCTAAAGTACCTATAAGTCTTCGAGTCAGTGGGCTGTTTTATAATTAGTTACAATCTTCTTTTTCTTCCTGGTTCGTGATGCTGCATTTCGGTGGCTTCTTGGAGTGGTCAAACTGTGATATTATTATGCCCATTTGACAGATGAGCAAACTGAGGCTGAAGGAGATGAATTCACTCCCCGAGGCTGCAAAGTCAATGGCTGAGTCAGGATTTGAACCCGGCATGCTGCTCCAGGACTGCACACCTGGCTGTGCTTCTAGCTGAGGAGCTACACTCTTAATGTCAAAGAGCAATGGATGGGTTACCAGGAGCCACTTTGTTACACTTCTGATTTGTCTCTCTCTTTTTTTCCTTAAAATTCTGTGAAGCCTTTTAGATCTGTATCTGTAGTTTCTTGCATAAGGAGAGTTGTGGTTCAAGTCATAGATTACAGATTTTCTCTGGTATTAAAAAATGAACTCCTTATACACATGTGTATCAATTTCTCAAGTATTTGACTATTAATTAGCTATAATTATAAGCCACCTTCCTGCCTAAGCATTCTGTTTTTATAAGAAAGGGAAACATAATGATAAGGTAAAAGAATACACATTTCCAGGTGTAGTTTTGTGCCAATAATCAGTCAGTTCAACCTCTTAGCCCTGCTACTGGATCAGAATAATTTCATATTCTCAGTGGTAACCTTGGGTACCAAGATATCCTCAATCAAAGTCTGAATCATACTGACTCTAATTATAAATACATTTGAGGAAATGGTTGATAACAAATGAGAAAGATTTTTATTTCTCCCTTCAATTTCATACCAATAAAACATGCCTTTATTTCTTTTCTCTAAAAATTAAGTAAATTTTCCTCCTTCCATAGAGGAGGCTCCCAACCATCAAGTGGATACAGATGGTGCTGTAGCTTGCAAGTCAGAACAGAGGGTAGAGTGGGTGTACCTTGTTGCCCTGGCTGCAGCTGGGAAGGGGTGAGAGCTAAGGAAATAGACTCTAAAATTATCAGCTCGTAACAAGTGTTCAAAGCCCAGCATTCATTCGTCCAACAAATATTAATATTTATTTAAGCTTCCTGTACGCCAGAACAGTTCTAGAACTAGAGACTGGAATGAAAGGGAAATTGGAAAAAATTCTTTACTCTCATGGAATTCAGCCTTAGAGTGTAGACAGGAGATGAATAATCCAGTTACATAGTGTGGCAGGGGCTGATAAAAACTATGGAGGGAAGTGAAGCAACCAGAGAAAAGGAGTTCTTGGGGTTCTGGGGGACTCCCAGTGGAAAGGGGACATTTGAAATGAGGGGTGTGGACCACCCTCATCATCCAGTGAAGTAAGGATACACTAGGCCCTGTGGGTTATGACATCTGGAGCAGTGCTAGAGGCATTTCTTTAAGTATAATTCATTTAATTGTCAGCTTGATACCTTTATTTTTAAATTTTGGCTGTGTTTAACAACTGATTACAAAATTTCTTCAGATCCACCAGTCAACTCTTGTGAGCCTGTGTAAATCAATTCCACTCACTCCTCACACCCTGTTTGCTCATTTAATGCCCACCTACCCTTCAGGGCTTAGTGGGTAAAGAGACCACCTGCAGTGCAGGAGATACAGGAGACCCGAGTTCAATCCCTGGGTCCAGAAGATCTTCTGGAAATGAAAATGGCAACGCACGCCAGTATTCTTGCCTGGGAAATCCCGTGGACGGAGAAACCAGCCTGGTGGGCAGCAGTCCACGGGGTTGCAGAGTCGGACACCGCTGAGCACAGGACCTTCGAAGCTCAGGAGCCTGTGGCCGGGCGCCCCGGCACCCGCCGCAAGCCTGGCTGCCTGGCCGCCTGTGCCGCCTCACTGTGTGGGAGAGGGCTGCCCTTCTGCTGTCTCGGCCCTTCGAGGGGTCAGCTCCCTGAAACCAGGGCTCTGGTCTGTCCTGCCTCCAGGACAGGACACTCCCAGGGCTTGTACATGGTAGGTGCCCAACACGTTTGTTTAGGGCATCCACGAGTGGGTGTTTCCAGGGAGGCTTTCTCCACGTCTGAACGTGCAAGGTTTGGTGATATTGTAAAGTTATGTAAAACTTTGCGCCCGAAGAGTAAATCATTTATTAAATAAATGCTGGCTCACTTTCCAGCTCTTTGCAAGAGCTCTGTCTTTTTATGTCCTGGACCCTGTTGGGAGTCTGAGTAAGCCTGTGATGTCCTCTCAGAATTTTTTAAAATTTAAATTCATTTATTTTTAATTGGAAGATAATTGCTTTACAATGTTGTGTTGATTTCTGCCATATATCAACATGAAATCAGTGACAGGTATATGTACTCTCCTCCCTCTTGATTCTTCTTCAGAATTGTTTTTAAATCTATAAAAATGTGTTAGCAGGCAAAGAAAACCAATTGTATTAAAATGTAGTTACTTCACAAAAAAATTTAACAAATACATAATATGATAATGTGGTTTTTTATTAACACACTAAATGACAAGGCCAGTGGGAAGTCTAATAACAACTGTAATTTTGAAGTAGCAACAACTGTAAATGATATTTCAAATAATCTGTGACTGATGTGATATGAAAATACCTGATTTCCACTGGTGACAAAGTTTCAATTACTGCTAATTTTTCTCATTTTTAAAATGAGAAAAATAACATTCAGGTTAGTGTTGTGTGTTTATCTATTTGTCTTGAATTTTATCTAAGGATCACTTGGGGTGATCCATGGGCTCCAGGTTAAAGATTCCTATGGAGAGATCCATCAGCCCACGGATTCAAAGGAATTCAGATCAAAGGTCTCCACATAAGAAAGAGACTCTACAAATGAAAAGCCAAGATTTTCTGTCGAACGTTCCTGAATTCAGCTTCCTATGCCTGCCTCTTGCGGGCTTTGGGGCCCTCGGACACATTCCTTAACTCCTCTGAGCTTCAGAGTCGTCATCTGCAAAGTGGGGCTAACGGCAGTCACCTCCAAGGTCTGTTTTGATGCTTAAATGATAGAGAACCGTGCCTGACATAATTAATGCCCAGAAAATGGCAGCTACTATTTCTATTTTAATTAGACCAGTTCTTTTGACTGGGAAGCTCCAGTGCTTTTAATAGAATCAGACCGAGTCATTCAGTGGTGACTCAAGTGAAGGTGTCCATCTCTGTCACACCCAGCTCTTTGCAACCCCGTGAACTGTACAGCCCACCAGGCTCCTGTCCATGGCATTCTCCAGGTAAGAATCCTGGAGTGGGTTGCCATTTCCTACTCCAGGGGATCTTCCCGACCCAGGGATTGAGCCCTGGTCTTCTGCATTGCGGGCACATTCTTCACCGCCTGAGCCACCAGGGAAGCCCGTTGGTGACTTACGGGAGGGAACCTATCATGGGGCAGAGAGCAGATGTGTATCAGCTGATTCTTCTAAGAAGACTTCGGGCTTTTTACTAGAAATCGCCTTGATCAGAGGCGCTACAAGGCCAAAGAGGAGTACACAGGGTCCTGAAGCCTTCCCCGTGATGTCCGTCCTCCGGATGCTGCAGCCGGACCCAGAGTGGGTGGTCCTCCAGCCCTCCTCCCCCAGGACGGCCCTGATTAGTGCTTGTAGTTTCCATGGGTTGTTTTTTTTTCTTAATTAATTTTTTATATATGACTGTGCTAGGTCTTCATTGCAGCAAGAGGGCTTTCTCAAGTTGCAGCAAGAGGGCACCTTTCTTCCTTGCGGTGCACAGGCTTCTTGTTGCAGTGGCTGCCTGGCTGCAGAACAGGCCTCAGGAGTTGCCACCACGGGCCCAGTGGCTGTGGCGCGTGGGCTCTTTCCGGACCAGGGATCGAACCCTCGTCCCCTGCATTGGCAGGTGGATTCTTAACCACTGGACCACAAGCAAGGTCCTCCATGTGGCTCTTAATAGCACCCTTTTTGCTCTTCATAGCATCCCAGTTTGTATGCTGTCTTAGATGGTTACTGTGGGCAAGGACCACCCTTCCCTCTGAGCACCCAAGCTCCTGATGAAATTCTTTTGAAGGAACAGTTAATATGACACATTTTCCCTTCCTTGGCAGAATTCAGAAAGGAGGTTTGCGGGCTCTGGATTTCTGGTCCTTTTCTTCCAGGCTCCGGAATCATTCTTGTATCTGGGCTTTGGGCATTTCCCACGGTGGCTCAGTGGGTAAGGAATTCACCTGCAGTGCAGAGACACAGGAGACATGGGTTCGATCCCTGGGTGGGGGAAGATCTCCCGGAGGGGGAAATGGTGACCCACTCCAGTACTCTTGCTTGAAGAATCCCATGGACGGAGGACCCTGGGGGGCTCAGTCCATAGGGTCACAAAGAGACTGAAGCGACTGAGCAAGTACGCACGCACGGGCTTTGGAGGCAAAGAGACCTGGCAATAAAGCAACCAACCATCCTGCTTTGCCTGGATTGGAGAGGTTTTTCCAGATGCAGGGCTTTCAGGGTGAAAACTGGGGCAGTCGGGCTGGTTGGTCATGCTATTAATAACTGGACTCAGGCCTGACTCTACTGTTTGCCATTTGCGTGACCCTGGTTATGTTATTTTTTTTTCCTCTCTGAGCCTCATTGTTTGGATGTCCCAGTGGGAATAACAATGTTTACCCCTACAGTATTATTATAAGGATTAAGTAAGATAATATTTTTCAAAAGGATTAAGGGAAGTAGTATATAACCACCCCTCCAATGACTTCCATCCAAATAAAACTTAGTAATAAAACCCAAAGTCCTTATCGTGGCTTACGATGTCCTACACAGTCTGGTCCTTGGGTAGCTTCCAGCATAACCCTTCCTGTCTCCCACCTCCCTTTGATCGCTCCGTGCAAGCGCTGGCCTTCACGCTGGCCCTTGCACACCACACTGACGCCTCCTCTGGGCCTTTGCACTTGCTGCCCCGGTGCCTGGATGCTGGTCCCGAAATCCCCTCACCATAGCCTCTGTACCGCGGCATCTCTACAGACAGCGCTTCCCCGGTCATCGTCTGAAACAGCATCCACGTCACTCCCTCCGGCTGTCGGCTGTGCTTTCTCCCCTCACAGTGCCCCCCACCGCCTGACCCTGTGTTCACCGTCACGGCTTCGGCTGTGCTGGGCCCGGGCCCAGTGTGCGCGGCCCTTCCCGGCAGCACGCGGGCTTGTCAGCAGTTGCGGTGTGCAGGCTTAGCTGCCCCACAGCATGTGAGATCTTAGTTCACCAGCCAGGATCCTGATCGGACCTACCTTCTCTGCATAGAAAGGCAGTCTTTGTCTTTTTTTTTTTTTTAATTATTTATTTTTAAATTGAAGGATCATTGCTTTATAGAATTTTGTTGTTTTCTGTCGAACATCAGCATGAATCAGCCATAGGTATACGTGTGTCCCCTCCCTCTTGACCCCCCTCCCACCTCCCTCCCCATCCCGCCCCTCTAGGTTGATACAGAGCCCCTGTTTGAGTTTCCTGAGACCTACAGCAAGTTCTGTTGGCTATCTATTTTACATACGGTGATGTAAGTTTCCATGTTACTGTCTCCATACATCTCACCCTCTCCTCCCCTCTCCCCTGAAAGGCAGATTCTTAACCACTGACCCACCAGGAAAGTCCCTAATATTAATTTATAAACCATCATATTCAGTTATCTGTTACTTGGCTTCTCCACTGAGCTATACGTTCTCTGAAGCAGATACTCAGCTTTAGTCCCTGACCCCATCTCCCCGATACCTTGAGCAGTGGCTAGCAAGGGCAGGCAGCACTTTTAGAAAGAAATGAACACATCTGACACAGCAGCAGGGTTGCTGGAGGAGCCAGCAACCAGAACCAGCTTCTGTTGGACTCAGAGCTGAGTCTGGGAAGTGGTGCCCACCCTTGCGGCTGCTCCTCTGTGGGCCTTTGGAAAACGCTGGGAAGGTCTCCTGGTGCCTGCATGCGCTTCAGGAGATGCTCGCCAGTTTGTCCATCAGCCGGCTACATCCATGGGCTCCCAGACGTGGACACGGTTGCAGTGGCCGTGCGCACAGCCCGTGGCTGGCAAGCGCCGCACCCCACGTGCATCAGCAGCCCCAGCTAAGCCCACGGGCTCTCTCCCGCGGCTGGAGTCCCCTTCTGGGGCAAAAATGAAGAGGCATCCTTTCTGAGGCAGGATGTGAGGTGGAAGATAACTTTGAAAGCCAGGATTAACCTAAAATCACATTAGCCAAGTTATGCCTGAAAATCCCTTGAGCCTGGATCTCCTGTCGGTGGGGATGGCCTGGCATATACAGCTCTGGGGCACTTTTTGTACACGGTCAAGGCTGAAGACCCGCTGAGCGGGGCTAAAGAGGTGAGCACAGGGGGAGCTGCCAGTGCCCAGGCGCCTGTGACACTCACACCTCCCCATCCTAGGACGACTGTCCCAGCAGGGAAGGCGGGGGGGAGAGCTGGGAAGCAGCCTTGCTTATTGCGGGGCTCAGCTCCATGCACACAGTTCAGTCTCTGCGGCCTTGATGGGAGTTCATAGCTTTGTTTGCAGTGGTGAGAATTAACGGGAAGAGAGGTCATTGTGAAAATGTGTATATTTGTGTGGTAGGAGGGAAGGGGGGAGAGGTGAATTAAATTCAGCCTAAAAATTAAATGTGCACATGCAGCATTTCACACTGATTCCTCAGCCACCAGTATTTTCCAGTTTTAAAGATGCCAAGGGCAGTGCTGCTTTCTATGAAAAGAGGAAAGCTAGAATCACTCACTCATCCTGTATTTTCCTCCGCTATATTCTGGAGTGGCGAAGGGCATACTGAGGTGAATGGCTCCAACAAAGTCCCCTCCCTCGGGCCACTTACCTTCCAGAAGTGGAGACGGTTGACTGGTGAACAGATACACCTTGGCTGGCGAGGGTGTGGAGAAGCTGGGCCCTGACACGCTGCGGGTGGAAACGTGAAACGCCAGCCACTCTGGGACACCAGCTGGCGGCTCCTCAGACGTTTGCATATAGAGTTACCATGTGACCCAGAAATCCTACTTCTAGATCTGTACCCAAGAGAAAATGAAAACACATGTCTACACAAAAACTTGAAGGTTTATTGAGTTATGTATCATAGCCAAAGGGAAGACAACCAAACGTCCACCAACCTCTTAAAAGACCATGTAGCATGTCTACACAGTGGAGAATTATTAGGCCATGCAAAGGAATGACACGCCAAAGTACACTACACCCTGGGTGGGCCTTGCAAACACTACGCCAGATGAAAGAGGCAGTCACAGAAGACCACACATTACATGATTCTATCTATAGGAAATGCCCAAAATAGGCAAATCTAAGACAAAAAGTAGATGAGTGGTTTGCTTGGGGCTGAGAAAGGGGATAGTAAAGAGTGATATCCAGAGGGTACCGAGTTCCTTTTTGAGATGATGAAAATGTTCTAAAATTGACTGTGGTGATGGTCACACAAGGCTATGAATGTACTAAAAACCATGAAATTGCACACTTTAAATGGATGAATTATATGGTTTGTGAATGATATCTCAATAACGCTGTTAAGAACAAAACAAGTACATCCTGGACCATCATGGAGAAAATTACTATGGAGAAAATAGAGCAGGAAGAGGGGATACAGTGATCTGGGGAGAGAGTGGTGTGCTTCCAGATGAAGTGGGCAAGAAATTCCTGCGTGAAGAGGTGGCATCTCGGCCAAGAAGCACTAGACTGAGGCCATGAGCACAGTGAGTGTCTGGGGAACGTCCAGCAGGGCGCCTGGAGGAAGGGCCCCCGTGGCAGGAGTGGGTGGCTATCTTAGGAGCGTGTGCGTCTGGGGCAGAAAGAGCACAGGGAAAATTGGCAAGAGGCTGGCATGGCAGCCGCCCACTCCAGACGGCCGCGGGTTGATGGCCAGGGGTGGCGTGGAGGGCTGAGCAGCCTGGAGGCCCGGAGGCCCGGAGGTGAGGCCCGGAGGTGAGAGCCCCCAGCAGATCTGAGGATCTGTGTGCGGGCACCCAGCCCTAGCCCCAGCCCCAGCCACCAAGTGGGCTGACCTCTGTCCTTGGCTGCCTTACTGGATAGTCAGCCCTTCTAATCTCATTGTCAGATGCACTGAGTCATTTCACTGTGAGCTTATGTTCCTAGGAGGGAAGTGGCTAAACCCTTGCAAAGAAAACGGGGGAAAAGGTTAAACTGTGATGTGTAAGTCATACCCTCACCTTCTGTCCAAAGGCTTATAAACTGAGGGTGCATGCACAGTCCCTGTATACTGAAAGACTTCTGCCCAGACTGGTTAGGGTCAAGTGATTGAGGGCTGTGAACATGTAATTTCCTGGTGAGAGACTTTCATTTCTAGGCTATGAAAAGATTTGCATGACACTGCTATTTCAAGAGCAAGTTATTTTCTCAGTTTTCTTCTCTTAACAATGCAGGACGACTTTGTGGTTGTTCAGTCTCTAGGTCGTGTCCACCTCTTTGCAACCCCCTGGACTGCAGCAGGCCCGGCTGCCCTGTTCTCTGCTATCTCCCAGAGTGTGCCCAAATTCACCTCCACTGAGTCAGCAGTGCCATCCAGCCATCTCACCCGCCGCCACGGCCTCCTCCTCTCCCTTCAGTCTTTCCCAGCATCAGGGTTTTTCCCAGTGCACCGTCTCTTCGCACCAGGTGCCCAAAGTACGGGATCCTCAGCTTTGGCATCAGCCCTCCAGTGAACACCCAGGGCTGATCTCCTTTAGGATGGACTGGCTGGATCTCCTTGCAGTCCAAGGGACTCTCAAGAGTCTTCTCCAGCACCACAGCTCAAAAGCATCAGTCCTTCGATGCTCAACCTTCTTTATGCTCCAAGTCTCACATCTGTACGTGACTACTGGAAAAACCATAGCTTTCACTATGTCGGCGAAGTGAGGTCTCTGCTTTTTAAGGGGAGGGTCAAGTTTAGCGTGAGATTTAGTGTAACGTGAGTCAGCAAGTGCTGGCCCTGCTGCAGAAACGCCGTCCATGTTCCCAGGCGTTCTTCAGCCACGTGTCTAGATGGGTGGTTAGGATGTCTGGCTTCTGCCACGGTTTGTGATGAGGTCGCTGATGCTGAGCTAGAATGAGGTTGGCAAGTCCAATGGGGACCCAGACAAACAGCAGGACTGTGGGGATGAGAGTTCCAAGCTGGGACTCGGGACCCATGAATGGTTGGACCACAGGTGGGCTCAGGACAGTGCTAGAGCCCACTCCACAGGCAGGTGGGAGCTGACGGCTAAATCTGCAGGAAGCTCACAAGCTGGATGTCAAACACAGCTTTAAAAAATTTAGCTTTATTGAAATAGAGTTGATTTACAATGTTGTGTTAATTTTTGCTGTACAACAAAGTGACTCAGTTATACCTACATGTATATACTAATATATACACACATATATATTTCACATTATTTTCCCCTATTGTTAAATATAGTTTGTGAAAAATTTTAAATTCTGCAAATGTATAATTAAATAAAGGATGTTAAATACAAAAGATAAGTTAAGCGAAAGAAGGGAGACATAAAAGGACAAGTACTGCGGAATTCTGCTCTTAGGAGGCGCCTGGAGCAGGGACAGTCACAGGGACAGGAAGAGCAGAGGTTCCCAGGGACTTGCGGGGGGAAGGGAATAGGAGTCATGGATCGATGGGGACAGAGCTTCTGCTTGGGATGATGAAAACGTCCTGGAAACAGTGGTGATGGTCACGCAGCACTGTGAGGATTGTTAAAGCCCCTGAATAGGACACTTAATGGCTCAAGTGGTCAATTTGATGTATATTTTGCAACATCCACATAACTTGAAACAAAAATTCATAACTGTCTAATGGTTTCCCTACATTTTACTATTGCTCTTGAGCTTACTCACTTGTGTGGTGGCGATGATACACGGCATTGCTGCACATCTTTCCCCAGCTCTGTATCCAGTGGCTGAAGCTCCAGCTGACACAGGGGAGCAGGAAAGCTCTCCCCTCAGAACTGTGGGGGGAGATGACTCAAGGTACAAAACTGTGACATGGCTCATTACTCAGTGATCGAGCTTCCCCAGTCCCTCAGCTGTCAAGAATCTGCCTGCCGATGCAGGAGACCCAGAGATTACTGGTCTGATCCCTGGGTGGGGAAGGCCCCTTGGAGAAGGAAATGGCAGCCCACTCCAGCATTCTTGCCTGGGAAATCCCATGGACAGAGGAGCCTGGTGGGCTACAGTCCATGGGGCCACAAAGAGCCAGACACAGCTTAGCAACTAAACAACAACAGAGGGACGTCAGGATCCCTGGGCAGGGAACTGAGGTTCTGCAAGTCAAGTGGCACGGCCAGCGAAACAAGCAAACATCATCAATGAGAATGAACTAAGGATGCACACGACAAGATGAAGGACTCTCAGAGACATTACGGGGCTTCCCTAGAGGTTCGGTGGTCGGGAATCTCCTACCTCTGTTGGGGACCGGGTTCCGTTCCTGGTCGGGGGGAGATCCCAGCTGCCTCAGAGCAACGAAGCCCCCTGCCACAGTTAGTGGAGCCCGCACACCTAGAGCGCCCGCTCTGGGACAAAGAGGAGCCCCCTGCACCACAGACAGGAGCCCCGTGGGTGGCGACAAAGACCCAGTGCAGCCGCAAATAAGTAAATCAGTCTTTTCAAGTGAAAAACAGACAGGACACATTAGAATGCTGAAAGAAGCCAGACACAAACGTGTGCGTTTTGCCTGCTTCTATTTACATGAAGCTCTGGGACTGGCAAGCCTGTCCTGAGCTGTGAGAACTGCTGTGGGCCTGGGCAGTTCTCACCAGCAGGAGACACAGGGGCGTCCCTGGGGAGGGGAGCGGTGGGAGGCTCTGTGTCGGTTGGGGCTGTGGCTTCACGGCTGTAGATGTTTGTCCGAATGGTGAAGCTGCACTGGAAGCTTTTGCAGTTTCTTGCACGTAAATTTGGACCTCAGCTCATCATCATCAAGGCGGGCTTCCAAAGGCTTTCTCAGAAAGGTTTGGAGGAGCCGGCAGGCTTTCACCGTGAGCGTGTGGCTCCGAGTCGCATCATTAGGGAGGTATGGGCTGGGGGCTGAGGCCCCACAGGGCCTTAATGTAAGCATTAAATGTGTCTTCACTCGCTCCTGCTACTGCAGAAAGGAGGAGGATGCATTTGCATCTTCAGGAGACACGCAAGAAGCATCAGAAGAACATACATGTAATTCCATTCCTGCCAGCTGGCGTGATGGGGTTTGTCTCCAGTGAGGCCAGCTTTATTTTCCCTGGAGTTTGCTGGCAGGAACGGCTGAAACGCTGCCTTCCTGGAGGGACGTGACGGGAAGGAGAGCAGAGATCCCTGGGGAACCTTCCGCAGGAGTCAGACCCCAAGCAGAAAGTTGGGACTCAGGCTCCTGTTCTTTATGCAGCATGTTGGTGTTGTTCTTTTGTCGCTAAGTTGTCTCCGACTCTGCGAGCCCGTGAACTATAGCCCACCAGGCTCCTCTGTCCATGAAATTCTCCGGGTAAGTATACTGGAGTCAGTGAGCCATTCTCTTCTCCAGGGGATCTTCTTGGCCCAGGGATTGAACCCACATCTACTGCTTTTCAGACAGATTCTTTACCATCTGAGCCACTAGGGAAGCTGTTTATGCAGCATAGAAGCCAGTAATTCTCTCACTTAGAAAAATCACTTCAAATACAGCTTACTATTCGATCAGGGAGACTAGTCAAATTGAATCATACCAATAGAAATGAACACAAATGCTCTTGTAGAGCCCTCCAGCTACCCCTAGGCTAAGGGGAGCAAATGTGGGAACCCTGGAGCATGTATTTTGGGGACTTTTTAGAAAATCACTCGTGGTCCCAATTTGGAATGCAGCATTTCTCCTGTAAAGACAACATCGTTAGAGTCATTTTAAAATCCCACAGAAACCAGCTGAGGAGCTGAGAATATGCTGGTGTGTTTTGGGTGGCCTATCTGCATTATTCTTACTCAGCCCACTCCAATCCCATGAGGTGGTTATTACTGTTCCATTTTACAGATGAGAGAGTTGTGGCTCTGACTTGCTTTCAGTTTGTCTGATCCCTGCTCTATGCATTCAGAATCCAGCAAAGTGAAAGCTTTTCAAGTTGTCTTAAGAAGAGAATATCATTGTACAGCAGAAACTAACACAACTTTGTAAAGTAATTATATTCCAATTTTTTAAAGTTTAAAAGGAAAAGAAAATAATTTACATTTTATGTTCCTTTTTTACAAGTCATCTGGAAATAAATCTTTCCATACTCTAACTGAGCATCCCGCTGGCTCCTGTGCTCAGACTAACAGTCACTGGCCCCGAGTTACATCACTTTATTTGTGGGATGGTTGGGAAGGAACAGGAGGCAGGCTGACCGAGTAAAGGGTGCGTCCATGCCCCAGGAAGCCTTTGTTTCTCTCCTTTGGTCCCAGAGATGAAAAGTGGTGGGCAGGCTGAGTCACCACGTTGTCAGAAAGAGCCTGTGACTGGGGTCCAGGCTGCCTATACAGATTTCCAGACTTCACTTCTGTGCAGTTGTTCCAACCACCATGTTAAATTGTTGCGGCTGATTTGGGGTTAGCAGTTTTCATAGCTTTGTTTTGTGTCAATCTGTAAGCTTGCTTTGATCATAGGGTTCCTGAAGAACTGGAAGGGTGAGAAACGGAAGTCTTCTCTTACACTACTCTGCATTTGTGTCCTGTAATTCACTGTAAATGTTAACAGGGCATTCACAAGACTATCTTTTCTTTGAAAGGGATCTGAATATTACTCATATTTCAGAGAATCTATATTTCACCACTGCTGCCCCAGAACTTTTTTTTAAAGAACATACGTTTCTCATACATTTCACAAAGAAATTTCAAACTTACTAGGAGTCAAGAAATGCAAATAAAAACCAAATAGGATTTCCTTTGTAACATCTGCAAGTGTGTGTGTGTTTTAAGTTTAAAGTCTTGAGTTTTTTGGAAGAAACAAATATATCCATCCACACTGGGCAGATAAACTGTAAATCAGTACAGCCTTTGGGAGAACCAGTTACACAGCTGCATCAAGAGCTGTAGAACCGTGACGGCCACTACTGGAGGATTCAACAGCCAGGAGCTCATCCTGAGCGGATAACGTGGACGAGGAAGGAAGGACAGAAGGAAGGGGAAAGGGAGGGAGAAAAGAACGCAAACCGGAATGAGAGATTTGCTTAAATGTTCCCTGCTGGCACATGCCACAGCCCTTTTAAACGATGCTAGTGAAGAATATTTAACATTGTGACGGAAAAGCAGTCCCAGATGTCAAGAGAAAAAAATAGAATATTAAACATGTCCTAACTTTCCTGAACTACGTATGTTTTTAAATGCAGAGAAAAAAGACTAGATGGATTTCTAACAAAATGTCAACACTGGTGATTGCTAGATGGTGAGATTAGCAGTGACTTTTTTTTTCTTTTTTTGCTTTGGGGCTTTTAAATTCCCCACTGTGAGTGAATATAATTTTGGAAATCAGCATGGTGAGTTAACCTAGCATAAAACAAATTTGGGTGAAGATCCCAGATGCACCAGTTCTGAGTGAGTTTGAAGAAGCTATTTCATCTCCCTAAATATCTGTTTCTTCATAGTAACCCGGGGATAATAGTTGTTCCTGTTTTTAAAAGCTCTGAGTATTAAATGAGATGACACATGAAGGAGCTTAGCACTGGGGCTGACGAATAGTATGGATTCAATGAGCATCATCTGCAACGGGAAAAGGATGATAAAAATGTTTTCTTTGAATCAACCGTATGTTTAAGTAAACGTTTTTCAGGCTTCTAAGTGTGCGAATCAAACATTTAGCTTCCATTGGGAATTTCTGCGAGTCGGGGTGAGAAAGAGAAATGCCCAGTGTACCCTATGATCTAAGGATATTTCTTTGGGGCTCTGAAAGTCATTGCTAAGCCTTTATTAATCACAGACTAGTAATTAATTCACAGGGGCAATTCTATCCATACACCTCCTGCCCCCCCGCCCCCAGGACATTTGGCAACATCTGGAAACAACTTTGCCCATTGCCACAGAGCATCTCCGCTTCCCCGGGTGGTGCAGGTGGTGAAGAACAGGCCCGCCCACGCAGGAGACATAAGAGATGCGGGTCTGATCCCTGGGTCGGGAAGACCCCCTGGAGGAGGAAACGACAACCCACTCCAGTATTCTTGCCTGGAGAATCCCATGGACGGAGGAGCCTGGCGGGCTGCAGTCCCTGGGGTCGCAGAGAGTCGACTTGGCACGCGCACGCACAGAACATCTAGCGAGGAGAGGCCAGGACGCTGTGAACGTCCGGGCAGCGCGCGGCCCGCGGCCGCCACTGTGAACTCGCTGCCTGCCCCGAACTGCAGTGGCGCCGAGTCGAGAAGCTTCTCCCCTGCCGTTATCACACACAATCTGACCGCTGGAGGAGCGTGTGCCGCCGAGAGCCTATCGCCTTACTGCCTTTGGATCCATTGCATGTTTGTGTGTGGGAGTGAAATGAAAGCATTTTAGAAACCCCTTCCTCCATCTTACCCCACGCAGAACAGTTACTTTTCCTCTGAAAACCCACCGGACCTCAAGGTCTATTGTGCACAGGATCTTAGGTTTGTTATTAGGGTTAAAAGATGAAGCATGTTTCTGTCTTTCTCTTTTAAAATAAAGACAGACAGACCCCCTAAGAACAGACTGAAGCCCAGAGTTGTAGCTGGGAGACAGTTTGAAGTTAGGAGTCTGACCAGTATGAGCTCAGTAGCTTCTTCACCTACTCCTGAAGTGACCCTGGATAAGGTTTTTCACTTCTCTTAAAGTTAGCATCCTTATATGAAAAAATAGAGCTAGCAGTACCTGGATAAGTGATGGTGATCACTAGAAACACCAGTAAGAGAAGACGAGAAGCCCTCTTGACAGTCGCTTTGTTGAGTGGCATTTTGGTAAGCACCTCAGAATGCCCATTAAAGCAAAATGCATTTGACCTGTAAGCCAGTGGCACCAACCTCAGGGACAATGGACTCGATCAAACAAATCACAAGGAAGATTACAAATACAAGTTGCTGGACAAACCTGTTTTCTAAAGTAACACGTGCTGAAGCCATGGTTCTAGATGCCAGGTTCACAAGGCAGTGCTTTGCCAAGAAATATGTTATCAGATCAGAAGTAAATGCCACCGGTTCATCAGCAGCAAAATCAGCTCTAGAATGCAAAGCTGGAAGACAGCTTTGCCACCCAGACGACAGGCACTTGTTTGAGAACTTGACTTAGTATGCAGAGAGGGCTTGTGGAATGTTTCCAAAGGCAGCTCCCACAAGAAAAAGTAGAAAAAGCTGTCAGTGAACCCAGGGGTGTGTATCCAACTTACTAGCGAGGCTGCGGCCTTTACTACACACCTCCAGGGGGCGCACTCACATCTTGGCCTATTTGGAATGAATTCCCGGAACTGTGCAGTTCCAGCAGACAGCCTGATCATACTCAGAGTCCTTGCTTAGTAAACAATAACAATAACACAACAACGAGAGTGTAATATTAGGGGAGGTTTTAAAAAGCAGTTCTATTGACATGTAATTAACACTTGATAAACCACACATTTTTAATGAGTACAGTTTGGTATTAATGCGCTCAGTCCTACATGTATCCCTGTCAAACCACCACTGCCAATGAGTGAGGGTATCCTTTACTCTCAAATTTCCTTTGTAAGCTTTCTTTTCTGCTCCCCATTATCATCACCAGGCAACCAAAACTGCTTTTTTTGTCGTTGTAGATTAATGTGTATTTTCTAGAGATTTTAGAGTAAGTAGAATCATACAGCACATCAATCTTGTCTGGCATCTTTGAGCATAATGATTTTAAGATTCATCCATATTATCACATGTATCAACAGTTCCAGGTAATAGGCCATTGAATGGCCAAACCGTAATTTGTTTACCCATGACTCTGTTGATGGACATGAGTGTGGGTTATTTTCTATTTGGGGCTATTGATATTAGAGCCCTTATAAACATTTGTGCACAAGTCTTCATATCTATTTCCTCTTCTGTTGGAAAACACCTAATTATGGAATGGCTGAGTCATAGATTAAGTATATGCTTAACATTTTAAGAAAATGGCAACTATTTTGCAAAGCAGCTGCACCATTCCGCTCTCCTACCAGTGCTGCGTGAGTGTCCAGATCTGTGTAATCACCAGACTTTTAAGCCAAGAATATCATGAATAATAAAATAACAATGACAATATCTTAACTATAAAACTAACGGAAGGGTGCTTTTATTATTAATTCCCAGTATTGGCAAGGGAACCTGGGACAGCCTTGGCAATATATAAGTGCCTTGGAACCTTATTTCATTTTATTGAGCAGCTCCACTGGTGAGAATGTATCCTGAAGAAATAAGGATGCAGGCAAATAAACGCACCGCAGCCCTGGTGCCTGTGGGGGAGGGGTTTGCACCCACTGGTCTCTTCAAGAAGCAGTCAAAGCTGAACATCAGAGGTTTACAGTTTACAGTCCCCAAGCTAGCTCCTCCCTTCAAACCTGATTTCTCTGACTCTCACAATGTTTTATAATCATTTGAATTTTTTGCCCGAATATAAAGCCTCTACTTTCTGAGCATTTCTTGAAACATTAAGAGATTAGACACACAGTGGGCCCACATGAACGCAAAAAGCAAAATGAGGTGCCCTTCTGTCATGTGCGCCTAGTTGCAGGTTCGGTTGCTTCAGTCATGTCTGATTCTTCGCAACGGGATTAACCACAGTCCGCCAGGCTCCTCTGTCCATGGCACTTTGTTAGCAAAAATACTGAGGTGGATTGCTGTGCCCTCCTCTGGGGGATCTTTCTGACCCAGGGATCAAACCCGCATCTTTGCATTGCAGGTCAATCCTTGACTGCTGAGCCACGAGGGAAGCCCCCAGGAGCCCTGCTGTGCTGGGCCTGATTTATAGAATTTATTACACTCCAGGACAAACTGTGTGTCCTTCGATCTACTGGGAGCACCTCTGAGGGTAGTCACCAAGATTTATTCTTCTGATGGGGGAAAGAGACAGGCAGTTTGGGATGGACATGTGCACACTGCTGTATTTTAAATGGATAAACAACAGGAACCTACTGCATAGCACAGGGAACTCTGTTCAGTGTTTTTCCGGCAACCTGAGTGCAGGGGAGTTTCCGTGAGAATGGATACATGTATCTGTGTGGCTGAGTCCCTTTGCTGTCCACCTGGAACAATCGCAACATTGTTAACTGGTTATACCCCAATATAAAGTAAAAATTTTAAAAACATCTATTCTTCCCCTCCCACCCTACCCCAGCACCTGAGACAACGAATTAAATATTTGTTGAAAAATGAGCAGTTGGAAATTGCAATTGCTTTGAAGTGTGCAGTTAACTGAAACCGAATCTACTGGAAAGACAGAAAGGCAGTATTCTCTTGGTAAGGCGCCAACAAGGTCCACTCTCTCCATCCGCAGAAGTGACGTAAAGTCACTTGTCTTTTCAGGACCTTGGGTAACGCCTGGCGACATTTTAGGCTTCCCAGGGGACAGAGTGGTGAACAATCCACCCGCCGACGCAGGAGATGCAAGAGACTCGGGTCTGTTCGAGCCCCGAGTCGGGAGATCCTCTGAAGAAGGGAATGGCAACCCACTCCAGTATTCCTGCCTAGAAAATTCCATGGGCAGAGGAGCCTGACAGGCTACAGTCCATGAGGCCCGAAGAGCTGGACATGACCGAGCTACTGAGCACACGCCAACGGAACAGCACGTCTCCGCGCTTTAAAGCCGCTGCAGTTTGATCCAGATTCCCCACTTACAGCAAGCAGCAGGCAGACCAGGCTGGCACGCGGGCGTCTGTGAACAAGAAGCATAGCGGTGTTGGACCTGCCGATGCGGGGGGCACGGGTTCGATCCCGGGTTCCGGAAGATCCTATAAGGAGGCGGAGCAACTAAGTCCGTTCACGGCAGCCGCGGAGCCCGCGGTCGAGAGCCCGCAGGGGCAACTGCTGAGACCAGGCGCTGTGACCGCGGGAGCGCGCAGTCGCCGCCCGGAGCCTGCGCTGCTCAAGCAGAGAACGAGGAGGCGTCCCCACTCGCCTCAAGCAGAGAGCCCGGCAAAGCAACCGGACCCGGGGCAGCCAGAAATAAATAAGAACAGTAAGATAATCACGACAGTAGTGTTTGTGGACACTGGAAGCAATCTAAATGTCTCTCAACAGGAGGCTGAGCAAATAAATCGCCGTTTATGCAGCAGGATGTTCTGCAGCTTGGAAGAGTCTGTGCAGATACAGAGCAATCTCCACAGTTCAGTGAAAAGGAAGCGATGAAGTGGGTGGTGTGTCTCCCACTCGTGTATAGGAAAGCGGGTGTGTGTGTATGTGCACGCACACTTGTATGTGCTAATACGTGCACACAACAAGGATTCTCAGCCTCAGCACTGTTGACATTCGGGGCCAGATGGTTCTTTGCTGGGGGCTGGCCCGGGCGTCACTGAGACTCCTGGCCTCTGCCCACTAGGGTGCCCGTTGTGCCGCTCGTTCAGCGGTCACAGCTGAGGCTGCCTCCAGACACTGCCCACCGCCCCCGAGGGTCAGGTCACCCCCAAGGGAGAGCCACTGGCGCAGACCGTCTCTGGAGAATGCACCAGACCCCCTGTGACTGTGGCGTCCTCTGAAGGTGAAAGCTGGAAGGTCACGACCGAAAGACGGAGGTCTTGTCTGAACATTTAACTTTGGCAACATAAATATAAAAGCTTCATGTCCCGATGCCTTTATTTTTTTTTTATTCGTGACTACAATGATTTTTTATTTTTTTAACACCAGAAACATGCTGCATTGGGGTACAGCCGATTAACAATGCTGTGATAGTTTGAGGTGGACAGCGAAGGGCTCAGCCCAGCTCGCACATGTACCCATCCTCCCGCGGGCCCCTCCCATTCAATAGGCTTTGCTGGTTATCCATTTTAAATAAAGCTGTGTGTACAAGACCTTCCCAAAGTCCTTAACTATCCCTTTTCCTCTGCCCCCGCCACCCCCACCCCACCGAGAGTTTAGGGACAGAAAAAAAGAATACAAATCAATTATTGGTTGTCTTTAGGTTGTTGGGATATTACTGAGTGGTTCTTTCATTGTTTCTCTCTTTTAAATTTTCTTTAATCCAGATGCCTTTAAAACAGAAAGCATTTTTTTAATTAAAATGTGCTTGACATATAACATTGTGTAAGCTGAAGATCTACACGTTGGTTTGATTAATTTATAACTGCAATGTGATTGCCACTGTCGTGCTAGCTAATTCGTCCATCGAGTCTCATGATTACCTTCTCACTTGTGGCGGAAATAATTAGGATCTAGCCTGTCAGCAAACGTGCTGTTTCTTGAGCGGTGCCGTGGGCGCGGCAGTCACGATGCCGTGCGCCAGAGCCAGGACTTCTGTTTCTACCAGTTGCAAGTTGGCACCTTAAACGTCTCCCCTATCCGTCACCTGTCCCCACTGCAGCCCCGAGTAACTGCCCTTCTGCTCTCCAAGACAGAAACGGCTTCGGAAAATACAAAAAGTTCCAAAACTGCTTGGCGAGGGATTCACGTCTCTTTTTAGTCTATTTTTTTTTTAAGTAACAGGCTAGATCATATTAGAAATTACATAATTTTTTTCCAATTTGCCAGGTGGGAAAACTGAGTCAAGAAAACGGAAAAGTCCTAAAGCTGTCTTATTTGAGACCAGTTTGCAAGCAGCACCCAAATGCCCTGAGACCCAGTCTTTGCTGCCACTTTGGGTCTGTGAGTCTCCACTGTAGAAAACAGATCTTTCCGGTGAGTTAGAAACTCAAGAAGGTGATACTTGTACTCCTGTTTCCCAGCCGGCAAATGTCCGTCTGTGCTCCAGGACAGCTGGAGCTGTGCAGTGGAGGCTCCCTCCAGCCCTGAGACTAGATATGTGGCGAGCTCCAGCTGGAAATGCCAATTTAATCTCAATCATCTGTTTATAACAGGAACCACAGTCTCTGTGCTGTTTACCTCCTGAGTCAGTTCTTCTGGTAAATTATGTGTGAATTATAAGTAGTATCTGTATGGTGCTTCAGAAAGTACTTCCACCTACGATCATGTTGTCATAGAGATCCTTTCAGAAAGCTATGAACAAACTTTATAGATGAGAAAATACCTTCAGAGAGATACATTAACTTGCTCACCACCACGGTCAGTGAAACGGGGGTAGCCAGGTCTGGAACCAAGATCAACGGAAAAGTGTTAGTCGCTCAGTTGTGTCTTAACTCTTTGCAACCCCATGGACCCACCAGGCTCCTCTGTCCATGGGATTCTCCAGGCAAGAATACTGGAGCTGGTGGCCATTCCCTTCTCTAGGGGCTATTCCTGACCCAGGGATCAAACCCTGTCTCCCACATTACAGGCAGATTCTTTACCATCTGAGCCTCCAGAGAAGGCCAAGGTTAAAACCTTTGCTCTAGAAGAGGCTTCACCAACATCTTACACTTGCCAGTAAGAATCCCATTAAAAATAAAAATAACTTTCCAACTAAGGAATTAAATTCTTAATTAAGAACCCAGACTAGTGAGTGAAATAAGGCAGTGAAGCATGCAGCTTCATGCCAGGCATATAGTGACTGCTAACCACCTGTTAGTCATTACGACGAGCCAGAGAGCTTCAAATACAAGTATATATACAGTTTATTACTGAAGATACCTTAAACTGATAGCGTAGGGGTGAGGCACACCCATCACTCTATATGATTTGGCTGCACAAAGTTTTTTTAAACATTTGAGTTGGTTTCCAGGATGTCATAATTGAGCCATGTCACATGAACGATGCTGACGTAGGGATTCTGCAGGAACGCTGGCACCTACGGGCCCAGAGCTCCGCAGCCACTGAGCTCAGAAGACGGCCCTGAGTCCTTTCTGGTTCCCACAGACTCTGCAGCCTGAAGTTAGGCCTGTGGCCTTGCAGCCCTCACGGGTGGTTCAGAGAGGACCCCAGGGTAAAATGACGAGTCTTGGCTTTGCTGCTTCCCAACTGGGTGTTCTGAGGCCAATCATTTCACCTTCCTGAGCCTCTTTCCTGGAACTGTGATGATGCTTCATTAAAGCGATCTGCATAAAAGAATTTAGCACAGTGCCTCTTAGACAGCTTTCGATAAAAGTTAGCTCTTCCTACAGTTAGGTATGGAGACAGAATAGCGGCCCCCTGAAGATGCCTGCATCCCAGTCTTGGAGTCTGTGAGTATAGTACCTCCTGTGGCAAAAGAGATGCTGCTGGTGTGATGAAGTTAAGGATTTACACCAGAGAGTGTCTTTAAAAAAAAAAATCTTCTCAATTGGAGGACAATTGCTTTACAATATTGTGTTGCTTTCTGTCATACATCAGCATGAATCAGCCTTAGGTACCATATGTCCGCTCCTCCTTGAACGCCCCTCCACCTCCCACCCCGTCCTACCCCTCTAGGTTGTCACAGAGCTCCCGTCTGAGCTCCCTGAGTGATACAGCAAGTTCTCCCTGACTGTTTGTTTACATATGGTATCGTGTATCTTTCCCTGCCACTCTCTCCATTCGTCCCACTCTCCCTCCCCCACTGTGTCCATAGGTCTGTTTTCTATATCTGTGTCTCCATTGCTGGCCCTGCAAATGGGCTTAAGTGAGTACCTTTGATCACCCAGAGGGGCCAGTATAATCACAGAGTCTCTGTAAGTGAATGATGGAGGTGGGGGGCTTAGCATCAGAGGAGCTGTGATGATGGAGGCGGAGGCTGAAGTGATGCTCTTTGAAGACACAGGAAGGGACCGTGAGTCAAAGAAGGCACTGGCCTCCAGAAGCTGGAAAAGCCAAGGAACTGGGTTCTCCCCTAGAAGCTCTAGAGGGGATTTTTGACCTCCAGAGCTGGAAAATAATAGATTTGTTCTTTTTCAAGCAGAGCAAGACATCCTGGAATGTGAAGTCAAGTGGGCCTTAGAAAGCATCAGTACAAACAAAGCTAGTGGAGGTGATGGAATTCCAGTTGAGCTATTTTATTTTTTTAATTTTATTTTTAAAATTTTATTTTTACTTTATTCTACTTTACAATACTGTATTGGTTTTGCCATACATCGACATGAATCCACCACAGGTGTATAAGCACTCCCAATCCTGAATGCCCCTCCCACCTCCCACCCCATATCATCTCTCTCGATCATCCCCGTGCACCAGCCCCAAGCATTCTGTATCCTATATCAAACATAGACTGGCGCTTTGTTTCTTACATGATAGTATACATGTTTCAATGCCATTCTCCCAAATCATCCCACCCTCTCCCTCTCCCTCGGAGGCCAAAAGTCCGTTCTATACCTCTGTGTCTCTTTTGTTGTCTCACATAGAGGGTCATCATTACTATCTTTCTAAATTCCATATATATGTGTCAGTATACTGTATTGGTGTTTTTCTTTCTGGCTTACTTCACTCTGTATAATCAGCTCCAGTTTCATCCATCTCATTAGAACTCACTCAAATTTATTCTTTTTAATGGCTGAGTAATACTCCATTGTGTATATGTACCACAGCTTTCTTATCCATTCATCTGCTGATGGACATCTAGGTTGTTTCCATATCCTGGCTATTATAAACAGTGCTGCAATGAACATTGGGGTATAGGGTCTCTTTCAATTCTGGTTTCCTCGGTGTGTATGCCCAGCAGTGGGATTGCTGGGTCATAAGGCAGTTCTATTTGCAATTTTTAAAGGAATCTCCACACTGTTTTCCATAGTGGCTGTACTAGTTTGCATTCCCACCAACAGTGTAAGAGGGTTCCCTTTTCTCCACATCCTCTCCAGCATTTATTGCTTGTAGACTTTTGGATTGCAGCCATTCTGACTGCTGTGAAATGGTACCTCACTGTGGTCTTGATTTGCATTTCTCTGATAATGAGTGATGTTGAGCATCTTTTCATGTGTTTGTTAACCTCCCGTACCTCTTCTTTGGAGAAATGCCTATTTAGTTCTTTGGCCCATTTTTGATTGGGTCATTTATTTTTCTAGAGTTAAGCTACATAAGTTGCTTGTATATTTTTGAGATTAGTAGTTTGTCAGTTGCTTCATTTGCTATTATTTTCTCCCATTCAGAAGGCTGTCTTTTCACCTTACTTATAGTTTCCTTTGTTGTGCAGAAGCTTTTCATTTTAATTAGATCCCATTTATTTTTGCTTTTATTTCCAGTATTCTGGGAGGTGGATCATAGAGGATCCTGCTGTGATTTATGTCAGAGAGTGTTTTGCCTATGTTCTTCTCTAGGAGTTTTATAGTTTCTGGTCTTACATTTAGATCTTTAATCCATTTTGAGTTTATTTTTGTGTGTGGTGTTAGAAAGTGATCTAGTTTCATTCTTTTACAAGTGGTCGACCAGTTTTCCCAGCACCACTTGTTAAAGAGATTGTCTTTACTCCATTGGATATTCTTGCCTCCTTTGTCGAAGATAAGGTGTCCATAGGTGTGTGGATTTATCTCTGGGCTTTCTATTTTGTTCCATTGATCTATATTTCTGTCTTTGTGCCAGTACCATACTGTCTTGATGACTGTGGCTTTGTAGTAGAGCCTGAAGTCAGGCAAGTTGATTCCTCCAGTTCCATTCTTCTTTCTCAAGATTGCTTTGGCTATTCGAGGTTTTTGTATTTCCATACAAATCTTGAAATCATTTGTCCTAGTTCTGTGAAAAATACTGCTGGTAGCTTGATGGGGATTGCATTGAATCTGTAGATTGCTTTGGGTAGTATGCTCATTTTCACTATATTGATTCTTCCAATCCATGAACATGGTATATTTCTCCATCTATTAGTGTCCTCTTTGATTTCTTTCATCAGTGTTTTATAGTTTTTAATATATAGGTCTTTAGTTTCTTTAGGTAGATATATTCCTAAGTATTTTATTCTTTTCGTTGCAATGGTGAATGGAATTGTTTCCTTAATTTCTTTTTCTACTTTCTCATCATTAGTGTATAAGAATGCAAGGGATTTCTGAGTGTTGATTTTATATCCTGCAACTTTACTATATTCATTGATTAGCTCTAGTAGTTTTCTGGTGGAGTCTTTAGGGTTTTCTATGTAGAGGATCATGTCATCTGCAAACAGTGAGAGTTTTACTTCTTCTTTTCCAATTTGGATTCCTTTTATTTCTTTTTCTGCTCTGATTGCTGTGGTCAAAACTTCCAGAACTACATTGAATAGCCGTGGTGAAAGTGGACACCCTTGTCTTGTTCCTGTCTTTAGGGGAAATGCTTTCAATTTTTCACCATTGAGGATAATGTTTGCTGTGGGTTTGTCATATATAGCTTTTATTATGTTGAGGTATGTTCCTTCTATTCCTGCTTTCTGGAGAGTTTTTATCATAAATGGATGTTGAATTTTGTCAAAGGCCTTCTCTGCATCTATTGAGATAATCATATGACTTTTATTTTTCAATTTGTTAATGTGGTGAATTACATTGATTGATTTGCAGATACTGAAGAATCCTTGCATCCCTGGGATAAAGCCCACTTGGTCATGGTGTATGATCTTTTTAATGTGTTGTTGGATTCTGACTGCTAGAATTTTGTTAAGGATTTTTGCATCTATGTTCATCAGTGATATTGGCCTGTAGTTTTCTTTTTTTGTGGCATCTTTGTCAGGTTTTGGTATTAGGGTGATGGTAGCCTCATAGAATGAGTTTGGAAGTTTACCTTCCTCTGCAATTTTCTGGAAGAGTTTCAGTAGGATAGGTGTTAGCTCTTCTCAAAATTTTTGGTTGAATTCAGCTGTGAAGCCGTCTGGACCTGGGCTTTTGTTTGCTGGGAGATTTCTGATTACAGTTTCAATTTCCATGCTTGTGATGAGTCTGTTAAGATTTTCTATTTCTTCCTGGCTCAGTTTTGGAAAGTTGTACTTTTCTAAGAATTTGTCCATTTCTTCCACATTGTCCATTTTATTGGCATATAATTGCTGATAGTAGTCTCTTATGATCCTCTGTATTTCTGTGTTGTCTGTTGTGATCTGTCCATTTTCATTTCTAATTTTATTGATTTGATTTTTTTCTCTTTGTTTCTTGATGAGTCTGGCTAATGGTTTGTCAATTTTATTTATCCTTTCAAAGAACCAGCTTTGGGCTTTGTTGATTTTTGCTGTGGTCTCTTTTGTTTCTTTTGCATTTATTTCTGCCCTAATTTTTAAGATTTCTTTCCTTCTACTAACTCTGGGGTTCTCCATGTCTTCCTTTTCTAGTTGCTTTAGTGTAGAGTTAGGCTATTTATTCGACTTTTTTCCTGTTTCCTGAGGTGTGCCTGTGTTGCTGTGAACTTTCCTCTTAGCACTGCTTTTACAGTGTCCCTCAGGTTTTGGTAGTTGTGTTTTCATTTTTATTCGTTTCTATGCATATTTTGATTTCTTCTGTGATTTGTTGGTTATTCAGAAGCGTGTTGTTCAGCCTCCAAATGTTGGAATTTTTAATAGTTTTTCTCCTGTAATTGAGATCTAATCTTAGTGCATTATGGTCAGAAAAGATGCTTGGAATGATTTCAATTTTTTTGAATTTATCAAGGTTAGATTTATGGCCCAGGATGTGATCTATCCTGGAGAAGATTCCGTGAGCACTTGAGAAAAGGTGAAAGTCATTGTTTTGGGGTGAAATGTCCTATAGATATCAATTAGGTCTAACTGGTCTATTGTATCATTTAAAGTTTGTGTTTCTTTGTTAATTTTCTGTTTAGTTGATCTGTCCATAGGTGTGAGTGGGGTATTAAAGTCTCCCTCTATTATTGTGTTATTGTTAATTTCCCCTTTCATGCTTGTTAGCATTTGTCTTACATATTGCGGTGCTCCTATGTTGGGTGCATATATATTTATAATTGTTATATCTTCTTCTTGGATTGATCCTTTAATCATGATCCTTTCATCATAAAATGATGAAAGAAAATAACCTACAGCCCAGACTACTGTACCCTGCAAGGATCTCATTCAAATATGAAGGAGAAATAAAAAGCTTTACAGACAAGCAAAAGCTGAGAGAATTCAGCACCACCAAACCAGCTCTCCAACAAATGCTAAAGGATATTCTTTAGACAGGAAACACAAAAAGGGTGTGATAAACCCGAACCCAAAACAATAAAGTAAATGGCAACGGGATCATACTTATCAATAATTACCTTAAACATAAATGGGTTGAATGTCCCAACCAAAAGGCAAAGACTGGCTGAATGGATACAAAAACAAGATCCCTATATATGCTGCCTACAAGAGACCCATCTCAAAACAATGGACACATACAGACTGAAAGTGAAGGGCTGGAAAAAGATATCTCATGCAAATAGAGACCAAAAGAAAGCAGGAGTAGCAATACTCATATCTGATAAAATAGACTTTAAAACAAAGGCTGTGAAAAGAGACAAAGAAGGCCACTATATAACGATTAAAGGATCAATCCAGTTGAGCTATTTTAAATCCTGAAAGATGATGCTGTCAAAGTGCTGCGCTCAATATGCCAGCAAATTTGTAAAAGTCAGCAGTGGCCACAGGACTGGAAAAGGTCAGTTTTCATTCCAATCCCAAAGAAAGGCAATGCCAAAGAATGCTTAAGCTACCACACAATTGCACTCATCTCACATGCTAGTGAAGTAATGCTCAAAATTTTCCAAGCCAGGCTTCAGCAATACATGAACTGTGAACTCCCTGATGTTCAAGCTGGTTTTAGAAAAGGCAGAGGAACCAGAGATCCAATTGCCAACATCTGCTGGATCATGGAAAAAGCAAGAGAGTTCCAGAAAAAACATCTATTTCCGCTTTATTGACTATGCCAAAGCCTTTGACTGTGTGGATCACAATAAACTGTGGAAAATTCTGAGAGAGATGGGAATACCAGACCACCTGACCTGCCTCTTGAGAAACCTGTATGCAGGTCAAGAAGCAACAGTTAGAACTGGACATGGAACAACAGACTGGTTCCAAATAGGAAAAGGAGTACGTCAAGGCTGTATATTGTCACCCTGCTTATTTAACTTCTATGCAGAGTACATCATGAGAAACGCTGGACTGGAAGAAACACAAGCTGGAATCAAGATTGCTGGGAGAAATCTCAATCACCTCAGATATGCAGATGACACCACCCTTATGGCAGAAAATGAAGAGGAACTAAAAAGCCTGTTGATGAAAGTGAAAGAGGAAAGCGAAAGGGTTGGCTTAAAGCTCAACATTCCGAAAACAAAGATCATGGCATCTGGTCCCATCACTTTATGGGAAATAGATGGGGAAACACTGGAAACAGTGTCAGACTTTATTTTGAGGGGCTCCAAAATCACTGCAGATGATGACCGCAGCCATGAAATTAAAAGACGTTTACTCCTTGGAAGAAAAGTTATGACCAAGCTAGATAGTATATTCAAAAGCAGAGACATTACTTTGCTGACTAAGGTCCATCTAGTCAAGGCTATGGTTTTTCCTGTGGTCATGTATGGATGTGAGAGTTGGACTGTGAAGAAAGCTGAGCGCCAAAGAATTGATGCTTTTGAACTGTGGTGTTGGAGAAGACTCTTGAGAGTTCCTGGGTCTGCAAGGAGATCCAACCAGTCCATTCTGAAGGAGATCAGCCCTGGGATCTCTTTGGAAGGAATGATGCTAAAGCTGAAACTCCAGTACTTTGGCCACCTGATGCGAAGAGTTGACTCATTGGAAAAGACTTTGATGCTGTGAGGGATTGGGGGCAGGAAGAGAAGGGGACGACAGAGGATGAGATGGCTGGATGACATCACGGACTCGATGGACGTGAATCTGAGTGCGCTCTGGGAGTTGGTGATGGACAGGGTGGCCTGGTGTGCTGCGTTTCATGGGGTCACAAAGAGTTGGACGCAACTGAGTGATCGAACTGAACTGAAGTTTGTTGTGGTTTGTTACAGGAGTAATAAGAAGCTAGTGTGTTAAGTTATGTTATCCACACAATAGTTTTATGAGGTATGCCTATTCTCCCCCTTTCTGCAGAAAAAAAAAAACAAACAAACCAGGATCACTAAAGCTTAAGAACATTATTTAAGAACCCAAAGCAAGGGAGTGGCAAAACCCACCGTCAGTTTCAAAACTCTGAAATCCAAGGCAAGATTCTCCTTGTTGTTGTTTCGTTGCTGAGTGGTGTCCAGTTCTTTGTGATGCCATGGACTGCAGCACACCAGGCTTCCCTGTCCATCACCATCTCCCAGAGTTTCCTCAGACTTGTGTCCACTGAGTCGGTGATGCCATCCAACCATCTCCTTACGATTCCCAGCTACCTAGGGTCATTCAGCTCCTGCTTAAATGATCCCAGAAACATAAATAAACTTCCTGAGGCATTCTTCCAGTGGCTGGACTGGACCTGCCATTATGTCTTCCACACACTGAGCCATCGTCTGCTGCACTCTGCAGTGCCTTAGACGCTCAGTCACTAGTGAGGCAGCCCAGCTGGACTGGTGAGAATAAAAAAGGGAGGGGATTTGCAACAAGGTCCAAAGGAGCTCCGTGTCAGGAAGCGCCGCGGAAGGAGAGAAGGGCGCAGAAGCTGCTGACGCAACTGGGCCTGGGGGTGCCAGTGAAGGGCAGCCGCTGTGCCCCCAACCCACCAAAGTTCCGCCGATTCATCCCCCGGCCCCGCCCAGCTGCCCCCGCCACCCATGGTGGCAGAGGCTCCATCCGGGTGGAACAGAGCCGGGCAGCGAAGGGGAGCGTGCCGACCACTCCGGGCAGCGGCCCAGACAACGGCGCCCACCGCCCTTCTTCTACCGACGACGCTTCGTGCGAGGCCCTCGGCCCCCCAACCGGCAGCAGCCCATAGAGGGCACGGACGGGGTCGACCCCAGAGAGACAGCCGCATTGGAGGGGGACCAGCAGCAGGGGGATGCGCGGATACCCCCACCCAGATTCCGGCCGAGGCGCCGAAGGCCTTCTCCGCCCCAGGCCACCTCAGCAGCCCCCCACGGAAGGTGGGGATGGCGAAACCAAGCCCAGCCAAGGCCCCACGGATGGCTCCCGACCTGAGCCCCAGCGCCCACGAAACCGCCCCCTACCTCCGGCGGAGACGGCAGCAGCCCCCAGGGCCCAGGCAGTCCACAGCCCCAGAGACCTCGGCCCCCATCAGCACTGCGGACCCCCAGCCACCTTACTGGAGTGACTCCAACTCCGAGGACACTCAGAGCCACCGTCTGGCAGCTGCCAGCTTTTCCAGCTGCCCTGTCTCTTACCCAGCACCTCCCTCCCCTCTTTCCCACAATTCATGACATCAAAACACCGGCTTGCCCCCCCATTCCTTGAGACTCAGGAGGGCCAAAGCAACAGCCTTTTTCTTTTTTTTTTTTTTCCTCTCCCTTACCAAGGGTTGAAGGAAGGGATCCATCCTATTGTTCAGAGGCATCAACTCCCTCCCCAAATCAGGCTGAGAAGGAACCAGCCAGCTCTTCCCTCCCTCCTGGTTGTTTTTCTTTCCCACCCCAGTTTATTTTTCGTTTCCTTGCTCCCCCTACCTCTGAAGCCATTTTATGAACTGTCATGTGCCACCTGAGCCTCCAGTAAAAACAAAAACGGGCAAAAAAAAAAAAGGAAGGCAGTCAGGCTCTGGGAAGAAAGAATGCCAAGAAACGGGGAGCTCACGGGCTCGCCTGGTGGCCACTGGATAAGACGCTGTGTCCCCAGTGCGGGGGGTCTGGGTCCCGTCCCTGGTCTGGGCTACAGCCCATGGGACCGCAAAGAGTCGGACAGGACTGAGTGTGCACGCAGACACTGGGAGCTAAGACCCCACTTAACGCAGCGGCTGAGCCCAGGTGACCTAGAGGCCGTGCGCCACAGTGAGGACCCTGTGCCCCCAAGCAAGGCCGGCACAGCCAGAGTACACACTCAAATAAAGTGAAGACGAGAGGATCCAGCCAGACAAGACCCTCCATCTTCTGCCTCTCTGCACTCCTGCCTCACGCTTTTCTTCTGCAGATTCATTTCTCTACTATTCTCTTATTATGGGGGCAAATGGCCGTCCTGTATTTACACATATCAGATGCTATCAGATGGAGAAGCAGCCCGGCAGTCCATCTCCAAGGTAATTCCACATTCCCCAGAGAAAGGACGGATCGATCTGGCTTCTGGCGAGCATCCACGCCTTGTGGCATCAGCTGTCACAGGAAGGCAGGGTTGTGAAGGACAAATGCGTCCGCCAGGGACTCACCTCACTTGAGATCATGGACGCGAGGTACACACAGGAGTGTCAGAGAAGCTGTTGTGAGCGGAACTGATACCCCAAAGGTATCACACTTGTCCCCCCAAAGTTTGCCAGAAAGCTATGCAGATAGTAAGGCTGCTTCCTCTATGTGGAAGAACTTCGGGGCTTTCAAAAGCTCCCTCTCGGGCCTTCCTGGTGGCTCAGTGGTAAAGAATCTGCCTGCCAATGCAGGAGACATAGGTTCGATCCCTGGCCTGGGAAGATCCAACATGCCTCAGCTCAACTAAGCCCGTATTCTGCAACTACTGAGCCCGTGTGCCCTGGAGTCTGCGCTCCACACAAGAGAAGCCGCTGCAATGAGAAGCCCACATCCCACAGCGAAGAGCAGCCCTCGATAACCACAGCTAGAGAAAAGCCTGCCCCACAACGAAGACCAGCCACGGTCGTAAATCAGCTAATAAACAGACACTGGGGCTTCCCAGGCGGTGCAGTGGTGAATCCACCTGCCGGGGCAGGAGCTGCAGGAGGCCCGGGGCATCCCTGGGGGTCGGGAAGGCCCCCTGGAGGAGGAAGTGACCCCTACTCCAGTATTCTTGTCTGGAAAACTCCAGGGACAGAAGAGCCTCTCGGGCTACCATTCATGGGGCCATGAAGAGCTGGACACGACTGAGCAACTAAGCAAGCACACCAATAAAAATTATTTTTAAAAAAGGAAAGAAAAGGTGCTCCGTCTCCCCTTGTGGTCACCTCCTTCCCTGGGACACACCCCCAGATCCTCGGGTCACCGCTCACTCTGACAGATGCTGCTGACTGACTCATCAGCCTGTGGCCCCACCGGCCCTTCAGTCTGCATGACCTGCAGCACCGCACTCAGAGTCACGTGTGTCTGCGCAGCTCGCCTCCCTGGCCCGCACACGCGCTGCTCGCTCGTTCAAACTGTGTTCTTCCTCTGCCAGCCTTGGAGCCTTGCACCTTCCCTGGACCCAGCCTCCTCTGCCCCTGCGCACGCAGCCTGCAACCATCTCCTCGGCAGCTGCATACATCTGGCTCAAACTGAGCTTGTGGCCAACAAGGAGCGCCAGATCTGCTTCCCAGGAGCTGCTGCCTGGCCACGTCTCCCCATTCCCAGACTTAAATAACTGATGCCAGAACCCATGGCAACCCCTGGCAAATGTTATTTCTTCCAGCGCTTCGTCTGGTGCTATGAGGGTCACTGTGAATCTTGACCCTATTATATCAAGTTTTATACCAAGCCTTAATTTTTCAGCCCTGAAGTGCAGTGATACCCAGAATGGACCACTGATCCAAGGCATACCAGCGGACACTTCCTAAGTTGCCGTGCGTCTATTAATCAACATTAAGTATACTAAAAATACACAGCAAGTATTTTATGGCTTTATGTTCCTGGAACAGGAAGGGTGGCTGCACAAATTCCTCAAATATTTTTGATGTTTCATTTTTATAAGGATAGAAAAGATCCAAGAATATGGGGAAAGCTCTGGAAACCTTTAATTTAGATGAATCTGAATAACTCTCACAGAGTCAACACCACTAGGATTATTGAATTTACTTCTCACATCAACCCCGAAGTATTTGTACTCCGGTTTTATAGGTTTGTAACCAAATTACAGAGAAGGAAGTTGTAGAAGTGAGATTTGGATGAAGGGTGTTGACAGCCTCATTGCTTAACCCGAACACCAGGGGTGAGCAAATTATTTTCTGTAAAAGATCAGACAGTAAATATTTCAGGTTTCAGGGACCATCCAGTTTCTGTCTTTACAGAGGGAAAGCAGCAGTCGATTACATGTAAATAAATGGACATGGCTGTCCTCAAAGGAAACTTCATGAAAGCAAGCAGGTGCACCCCGTTTGGCTCACAGACTGAGGTTTGCCAACCCATCCTAGAACGTTCTTTCTTCCAGTTCTGCATGGCAAGACCCTACTCAAGAATGCAGCTCACAAATGACCTTTAAGTTACAAAATTAGACATAAACTGAATTTGGTCCCTGGATCGCAACTTGCCAATCCATCCTCAACCACCATGCCTTCTAATTTTGCGAGTTAACATGTCTCGCTGAAGAACTTGGTGTTGCTGCTAAATGCAGACCAGAGCCAGAGCCAGCAGGTGTGACGCCTTCCATCTCCTCCAGGGCTTCCTGGTGGCTCAGATGGTAAAGAATCTGCCTGCAGTGCAGGAGACCTGGGTTTGATTCCTGGGTTGGGAAGGCCCCTGGAGAAAGGAATGGCTCCCCACTCCTTTCTTAGAGGGAAATCCCATGGACAGTGGAGCCTGGTGGGCTATAGTTCTTGGGGTTGCAAAGCATCAGACACGGCTGAGCGACTAACCCTTTGAACTTTCTTCATCCCCTAGTCAATGCTGCCCTGAGCGTCAGGAATTCCTTGTGAGGCTATTTGTTTTGAAACCTTTTTGTGCAAATCCCTGAAATAAATTGCTAACGATCCAATACATTCACTGACACAAGCGTGTGAGCATGCACACACACACACACACACACACACACACACACACGCCTCCCCTTCTCTGAGTCCTATCATAGGATCTCATTTTCCTGGTGGCCATGCTTTTTCCTCTGGCCAGGGCATTGTAGCATTCCACGATTCAGACTTGAGTGCAGTGCTGATTCTGAGTCCTGCCTGTTCTCCTGCTTGCATTTTTTAAACAAATATTATTTGGCTTCTTTGGCTAAGCTGATTCAGTCATGTCCAACTCTGTGTGACCCTATGGACTGTAGCCCGCCAGGCTCCTCTGTCTGTGGGATTCTCCAGGCAAGAAGATTGGAGTGGGTTGCCATGCCCTCCTCCAGGGGGTCTTCCCGACCCAGGGGTCAAACCCAGCCCCTTGCCTCTCCTGCAGGTTCTTTACCACTGGTGCCACCTGGGTAGCCCCTCATTGGCTGTGGCAGCCCTCAGTCCGGACACACAGACCACTGTAGGGGTGGCGTGGGCTCAGTTGCCCTGCGGCATGCGGAATCGAGATTTCCCCAACCAAGTGTCAGACCTAGGTCCCCTGCATTGCAAGGAGGATTCTTAACCACTGGACCACTGAGACGTCTCACGTGCATTTTTCTTTTTAAAGGAAATGTACTACTGGAAGTTTGGATGAAAGCAGGGATAAAAGGCCCAGGAAGCAGAAGAGTGATGGGGCGGGATGAAAGGGCTGTGGCCATCAAGGCAACCAGAGCAGGCGCCACGGGCGACTTGGAAGAGCAGGCGAGAGATCGGCCCAGAGTCCTGGTGTGAACGCGAGCAAGCGGGAACGAGCAGAGCCAGCACTTAATGCTGATTCAGAGAAGGCTGCCATTCCCAGAGACGTGTCCTCCTGGGAACAGGAAATCCAAATCGTAGCGACATTCAGTGGGCATTCTGCAGGCAAACCTCTCCTACAAGCCTCTGGCTAGCTTAACTTTCTATGTTTCTGAGTGTGAACAGTTTTCGGGCAAACTGTTTGATGGGTCCCTGTAGCCTTTAGAAACACAGAAGATATGAACGGTTAATAATTGGCTGATTTTAATGACATAAGAAGACATAGGTAACAATAGCAAAAGTCCTAGGCTTCTCGCCAGTCTCTTTGCGCTGTTGATGCTTAAACAAGACTTGTTCCTCTGTTGGGCCTTCCCTGGCGGGCCCGTGGCAGGACCCCGCCCGCCAGTGCCCAGGGTGCAGCTTGGGTTCCTGGTCGGGAGTCAGGATCCCACATGCCTTGTGGCCAAAAACCTGAGACATAAAACAGAGACAATATTGTAACAAACTCAATAAAGACTTTTTTAAAAAGTAATCCACATAAGAAAAATCTTAGAAAAAGAAAGACTTTTTTGGTTGTTGTTTGCTAATGAGTGTTTGCTAACAGAGTGCTGAAAAACATCATCAGACTAACAATGCAAATCCTAATCATGGAGTGGTTAGACCTCTCGACCTCTTTCAGGGAACCGTCACCCAAATAACCTCCAGGACTCGGACTCGATGCAAACCGCATGAGGATTTATTAGGCCGGCGCGCCGGGGTTCGATCACCACCAGGGAGAACGAACCCCGAGCATTTGTTACAGAGCAGTTTTTAAGCACAAAAACCACAAACGGGTACAGCTAGGGTGGAGCGACCTGATTGGTGTACAGGTCTTGACATTTTCAGGGATAGGTTTATTTGTTATCAGGTCGACATGGCTGGACGAGCTGCATTTTTACTGTTAACCCCGTTCTCTGGAAAATAATTTCCTTGAATGATTTTTGAGATAAACATCCCCCGGAGGCTGCATGCCTTAGATATGAGCCCCTTGCACATTCTTGAGATAAAGGTTTGTCTTAAGATTAACAGGAGGGCCTGTTTCCCTAAGGCTCCAGTGAAACTTTAACCTTTATTTTCATCCACCTTTCCTCTCAGAGTCAGGCCAACTTCGAACCTCCCCGTCCTCATCTGTGAACGGGGAAGATGAGCGGAACTGACCTCGCACCCCCACCAGTGTCCTCCATCTCTCCAGTCTGGTGGACACTAGTTTTTTCCCCCAATGTAGCAGAAATTCACCAACGTCGGGAGGAGGTGGAGGTGTTTTCTGGAGCCCTTCCTCCATCTTGGCCGCTGGAAATTTTTCGCTAGGAATGTGTGGTCCTCATCATCCTGCCTCCGGCCGCCCGCCTCCCATCTTTGGCCTCCTCTGCCTGTGTCTCCTCTAGGTTCTTGAGGCTGCCTACCTTGAAATTCCACCTTTTCCCCCTTCCATTGTTATGACTGACCCTTATCAATTTTTCATATCTATCCGTTAACCTTCTGATAACCATACTTAGACGGCTGGACTCTTCTACCCAAAGAGACCACCGCAGTATCTATGAAAAGCCCTGTCCTTTTGACCCAGCAGTTCTATATAATACGAAGGTTCATCTCTCTGGTAGTGAGTTGAGTGAGTGAAGTCACTCAGTCGTGTCTGACTCTTTTGCGACCCCATGGACTCTAGGCGCCTACCATGCTCCTCCATCCATGGGGTTTTTCCAGGCAAGAGTACTGGAGTGGGTTGCCATTTCCTTCTCCAGAGGATCTTCCCAACCCAGGGATCGAACCCCGGTCTCCCGCATTGTAGGCAGACGCTTTACTGTCTGAGCCTCCATCCCTCTGGTAAGCTCGGGAAAACACTGCCCACTGAGGCTGTTCACGTCAGCACTGTTTATAGCAGACACGAAAGCAGCCGCTCGAATACTCAGCAACCAGGACCAGTGAGGCAGACCTGCATGTGGCCATGCGGGAGGGGCTTCTGCAGGTGCAAAAAGAGGCAGGGAGCGCTCCACCCTACTGCGGAGGACACCGAGGCAAGCGAAAGAGCGAGACCTCTAGATGCATGTGGCACCAGTTTGCCTTGAGAAAGGAAAACATTGAACAAGAAGACGTTGGTGTGCGCTTCGCGCACAAAAGAAGACTCTGAAAGGGCCCCAGGGAACAGAGAGGGACCAGAACGGGCAGGACTGGGCCAGGCGTGAGCAGGCACAGGCCCCCCACTCGCTGCTTCTCTATGCTACCTTTTCAAACCACGTGAGCGCGTTAACACTCAAGAGCTATCAAGGTGTACAGGACAACAATGCTTTTCTAAGAGGATGTTGCTGCTTGATGTTAAAATGCTTTTATTTCTCTGCACTATGTAAAATATAGATGAAATTAGCTAAATAATGTGCTCAGGACGGTGCTGCCTGCAGAGAATGTAGTGAAAATTGAGGTTATTCAAGGTAGCATGTAGAAACGATCAGTATGGAAAACACCTAGGTAGTAGTATCATTATATTATCTGTATATTAACGTGGCGTAAAGAGATTGAACTTGGACTTCAGACCAACCTGGGTGGAAGCCAGCTCCAACGCCCGCTGGCTGTGTCCCCCTGAGCAGCTCAGGTCAGTCACAGACCCTCGGTAGCTGCGTGCCGTGTGGATCACTACACACCACGAATGGGGAGCGTTCGTTTCTTCAACATGTCAGCTCTTAACTACTTAGCAACAACGTGCCAGGCACTGTTTTAGGCTGAGACGAGACCTTGAATTCTACACCAGGACTTCTCCATGAAGAGCATTTTTGCCTTTTAGAGAACACTGGCAATGTCTGGAGACATTTTTCTTCTGTTTTTCAATTTTGTTTTCACTGGAGGATAACTGCTTGACAACACTGTGTTGGTTTCTGCCGTGCAGCGTGTGAACCAGCCTAAGTGCAGCGCGTCTCCTCTCTCGGGTCCCTCTGGCTCACGGCCGCCCCGCCCAGGCCCTCGCAGAGCACTGAGCTGAGCGCCCTGTGGCACAGCAGCCTCCCTCCAGCTCACCGCTCCACACGCAGCCTTGCACCTACTTCAGTGCCGCCTTCTCGGTTCAGCCTGCCCTCTCCCCCGACTGTGCCCACGGGTCCACTCTCCATGCCAGCACTGGAGATCTTTGTTGTCACGACTCGGGGCGCAGAGGAAGATGCGCGTGGTAGGCAGAGACCAGAGCTGCCCTGAAGCCCGCGGTGCACGGGGTCAGCCCGCAGCCCCAGACTCAGAGTCGTCTGGCCCCGCTGTCACAGTGCCAAGGCCGACCTCTCCTGCCCCGCCCTGTCCTAGAAAAGAGAAGACAAAGTTAGAAGAAACAAATAAAAGGCAAGTCGTGATACGGCTCCGTGCTGTGAAGTTAGTAAATCCAGGAACGGTCAGAGTGACCGGGTGGCTCTTGTAGCTGGGACAAGGGGGGCTTCCGGGGGGCCCCTGTGTGCACGCGCGCTCAGCCACTCAGTCCTGTCCGACTCGTTTGTGGCCCTGTGGAGTGTAGCCCTCCAGGCTCCCCTGTCCATGGGATTCTCCAGGCAAGGGTACTGGGGTGGATTGCCATTTCCTCCTCCAGGGGATCTTCCCGACTCAGGGACTGAACTCGCATCTCCTCCACTGGCAGGCGGACTCTTCACCACTGCGTCACAGGGAAGCCGCAGGGCTCCTTGAGGACAGGAAGTTTCTGCTGAATACAGACAGGAAGGAGCTGGGCAGCCAAGCCCTGGAGGCCCGGGAGAAAGAGAGAGCAAGCTTTCAGGCCCAGCCACCCTCGGCTTGTTCAAAAGAAGAGGTTGTCAGGGTGTGGCTGCGATCCAGTGAACGGAGGTACCTGGAGCTGATTCGAGGAGGAGCAGGGGCCAGACCTCTGCTGAAGACCTTTTCTCTTACTCGAAGTATGGTGGGAACCCAGTGGGAAGGTTTTACATAGGGAGCTGGCCTGGTCACCTGTGCATTTCAAAAAGCTATTCTGGCTGCTCTGTGAACAACCTACTGAAGCAGGGCAAGAACGAAACAAGAAAAGCAGGTAGGGGGCACTTCCTGGTGGTCCAGTGGGTAAGAATCTACCTGCCAACGCAGCAGACATGGGTTCGATCCCTAGTCGGGGAAGATGCCACAAGCCTTGGAGCGGCTGAGGCCCTGTGCCACAGCTCCTGAAGTCTGCATGTCCAGCGTCCGTGCTCTGCGACAAGGAAAACCACCGCAGGGACAAGCACCACGAGAGAGTGGCTCCCTGCCCGCCGCAGCTGGAGGAGCCCCTGAGCAGCAGTGTAGACCCAGGGCAGCCTCAGAAATAAATAAATGCAAAGAAAACAAGGCAGGCAGAAACACCATCCGAATAAGAAGGGGTGGGGAGCAGCAGGGAAAGGATCTGAGGCCCGTTTGTGGAGATGAAAACCTGCTAGGACTCTGTGCAGAAGAGAATTAATTGAATAGCCCCAGTCAAATGAGTCACAGAGCAGTCTATAAACAAAAGGAGTTTAAATCTTTCAATTTGAAAGTTGTGATTTAGTTAAGACCCAACTTAAGAATGCACTTTAAAATTTCCAGTTTGCCCCAACTGCCCCAGCGTGCATCTGATGGAGGGTAAGCTGGCAGTTTTGATGTTTGAAAGTTCTGGATTGAAGAAAACAAAGATGAACACTGAGGAAAATAAGAAATCTAAAGATGCAGCAATAATTCCAATTTGGGGAAGGTTACAAGAGATAGTCGGTGTACTGAAATTCTTCAACAGGAGGTTGAAGATTCAAGAAATATTTCAAATTAAAAAAGAGGATTCTGAAATACACAGGTCTCCACTTTGGACTCTGATGCTCACATAAACACTGGATTGTCAGCACGGTTGAGTGGAAAAGCCACGTCAAAAACGGCATTAACTGGAGTCCATGTCGAGCCACTTACAAGTGGCTGTTTAAAGATTTTTAAACACAGGGGATATTGTTTATGAAACGTAATCTAATCACCCAAGCAAGAATGACACGAATTCCACGGCAACTGTGGAGATTAAAGAAGTGTTTTAAGGACAAACTCCACATGAATCCCTTATCTCCCATCCCTGCTGTAAATTTTGCTCACCAAATAAAAGCTTTCAGGAAAAATGTTGAGGGATAGAGACAATTCACTCTAGGGAGAGAGACTTTCAGAATCCCACTTTGAAAGTGGGATATAAACACCACTAACCCTGTGGGATTAAAAGGCATCGTCAGGCTTGGTTCTGTTTTATACAAAGTCTAAAAATAAGCGGGAGGCAGGTGCTGTTCACGGTGTGTTCTCTGTGCATCAACTCTAACTCTCCAAGGAATTTGAGGTCTTCCCTTTGTAGATGAAGGAGGTGGGGTCCAGAGAGGCTACCTGACTTGCCCAGAGACACACAGCTGTTGCAGGGTTTCCAGGCTTCTGGCCTGGCGAGACATTCTCCAAGTCACGCCCCTCGTTCCTCGTCACATCCTGAGCAAGCAGTCCAGTATCTCTGGGCGCAGCAGAGAGCAGAACAGAGACGCCGCCTTCAGAGACTAGCAGCCCGCCTTAATCGAGCACTCTCGGGCGCCCGTTTCTTCCGCTCAAGGCTTCACCTTGAGTTTCTCCTCTGATTCTAATGATAAATCTAGGAATGTGGACTTCTGCTATTTCCGTTCTATAGCTGAGGGGCCTAGGCTCCTGCGGGTTCAGTACCTTCTCTTGAGGTCACACCACCACTGGCTGGGAGCAGGGTTTGAAGCCCTCTGGTGGGAGGCACTGTGGGGTCTACATGCTGAGCCAGCCCCCGCAGCGAAACAAAAGGAAATGAGTCCCAAGGAGGCAGGAGGTGTGATGGAGGCTCAAACACAGCTCAGATAGACCCTTGTCTCCTCCTAAGTTCATTACTTTTCATTGTTGTTTTTCAGTCGCTCAGTTGTGTCCGATTCTTTGCGACCCCACGGACTGCAGCATGCCAGGCTTCCCTGTCCTTCACTATCTCCCAGAGCTTGCTCAAACTCATGTCCATCGAGTCGGTGATGCCATCCAACCACGTCATCCTCTATTGTCCCCGTCTCCTCCTGCCCTCGATCTTTCCCAGCATCAGGGTCTTTTCCAGTGAGTGGGTGGGCTCTTTGAATCAGGTGGCCAAAATATCAGAGCTTCAGCTTTAGCATCAGTCCTTCCAATGAATATCCAGGGTTGATCTCCTTTAGAATGGACTGGTTTGATCTCCTTGCTGTCCAAAAGATGCTCAAGAGCCTCCTCCAACATTCTTCGACTACTGGAAAAACCATAGCTTTAACGATATGGACCTTTTATAGCAAGTCTTAAATGGTAATTATGTTATCCTTTGAGGATTTATTTGTTCAGCGTAATTAGGTGTAAGACACTTGTCTTGCTTACCGTCTCGGACACAGTGCCTATGACAGTCAGGTGGTCCATTCCCCACCAGTGTCGTCTGTTTCTCTTTTCATTATTTTGGTCTGAATCAGGGAAACAGTCACTGGAGAGGGGAAGGGGAGTGCGGAGAGTCGCAGAATGAGGAGTCTCTGTCCTAGCCTAGGAAGCAGGCACGCTTGCTCCCTGCCTTCCAAACTCAGGCCTCCTTCCTCCCCCAGAACCTTAGCTCTAGCTCCACGTTGATCCCTGGGCCAAGAATCATCCTCCACGTGTCCGAGCAAAGAAGGGAAACTAAAAAACATCAAAACGGGCACCTCTGGAGCTTGAAGATCCTACCTGGAACATCATTAGGTGTATTTAGGGCAAAATTGCTACTTTCGTGGTGAGTGACACCTCAGGAGTGCCGTTCCCTCTATCTGCCCTGGGATGTGGTTCTCTCTGGCTGGGGTGGAATGCGTTCCGTTGGATATTCTAATTGTTATTGATCCAGCTTTCCTCTCTGTTTCCTGCATCCTTACAGCACATGAGTTACTTGCGTGGAAATTGACTTTGTAGCAGGTCAAGTCGACAGGTTGCAAGAAGGCTGGGACCCTGCTCGGCCACGGGAGATACTGTGTGTGTGAGAGTTGCTCGGTCATGTTTGACTCTTTGCAGCCCCCATGGACTGTAGCCCACCAGGCTCCTCTGTCCGAGGAATTCTACAGGCAAGAATACTGGGGTGGGTTGCAGTGCCTCCTGTAGGAAATCTTCCCGAGCCAGGGGGCCCCACACTGCAGGCAGAGTCTTTCCTGACTGGGCCATGACTGAAGTAGGCAGTAAGAAACCGACTCGGGACTCAGAGCCTTGCTGCGCCCTAACCAGCTGCCCACCTGGAAGGTTCGTCCTTCACCTGCCACGCTGAAGAAAGGAATGTAGGTGAGGCCAGCCCGTAGGGCTGCACCTGTTTTGGTAGGATCAGAGTCTTGGCTTTTCAAGTCAATACACCCAGCTTCTGCCAGTTTACACACTGGGCTCCTATACTTCTCCAAGTCTTGTCTATATGAGATTATTAATAGGCCCTCCTTAGAGTTTTGGAGCAAAGATTAAATGAGATAAAGAGTATAAATCATTTAGCACAATGGTTAGGGGAAAAAAATGTGCTTGATAAATGATTGCTATTATTAATGTTATTAACAGTCCTTCATTTATAAAAAGAGGTTTCCAATCATGCCACGAAACAGAAATCTTCACTTTCCTCTCATCTTTTTCTTCCTCAAAAGGAAACAGAAACTTGCGGCCAGCACAAAAATGATAGCACTGCTCCAAGTTGGTGCAGAAGTTTACTTTTTAGGTCGCTGTGTTTATACTGGGATGATACTGGTGAATCCATTAATACTAAAGCGAAAGGAAGTGTAGCCCAGACATCTCAAGTGGCATCCCTGATTTTCACGTTTCACAGGCATTTTACCCTTTCCTCTGCCCATCCTTCCAGCGAGCTTCTGTACTTTTCAGGTGTGTTTTCCCTGCACAGATCCCACCTAGCCCGCTCTTCGTCAGCGTGAAGATTAAGTGGACAGAGACAAATCCAATTAAGCTGCAGGCTTCAGTGGCCGGGAGCTATTTTTCTTGGAGAAGGAACGTCTCAGGGGTGGAGATGTGTGCACCGCACTCCTGAATGAAAAGGAGGCAGAACTTGAGTATAAATCACTGACAAACTGAGCTCTCCTCTATTAATCTTTTATTCAGAAGCAGACACTGTTTTAAGGGGAAATTAAAGGCAATCAATAAGCAGGCTAGCCTGGGCGGCTTCTGAGCTTGAGATGCAAATATTGTTCCAAATTCTGGATTCCAGAGAGATCTCTCCATTGATATGTTAATAACCTCCTCAGGAGTCTGTGCCCTCAGATCCTGGCAGGGCTTAAAGCTATACTTACAGGAAGCAAAAGGAAAGCACTTAGAATCACGTTTGCTATAAGTGGACTTTGACCATAAACCCCAACCTGCTGTGTGCTAAGGAAAGGCTGGAATTCTCCCTGAGCCCCGTACTGATAAACACTGAATGTTTGCCGTGTTCAACATGTTTAAAGAGCAGCCATGACTGATTCTTTCTCTGGTGTCACCTGACGTTTCAGCTTCACGATCATGGTACACAAGACAGCGGATGTTTTGGGGTTGTCATCCCCAAATGAGGCAACCTTTAGCAACTGGAAATATAGCCCATGAGGCTGCAAAGAAGCAGACACGACTTAGCGACTGAACACCAACCGATCCAAAGTGATTGCAGCCAAATGCTGGTCACCTATGTGTGAATTCAGAAACTCAAAAACAAATTCAGAGATTTATTTAGCACCTGGCTTCCCTGGTGGCTCAGAGGTTAAAGCCTCTGCCTGCAAAGCGGAAACCTGGGTTCGATCCCTGGGTCAGGAAGATCCCCTGGAAAAGGAAATGGCAACCCACTCCAGTATTCTTGCCTGGAGAATCGGATGGACGGGGGCGCCTGGTGGGCTACAGTCCACCAGGTCGCAAAGAGTCGGACACGACTGAGCAACTTCACACTTCACGTAGGCAAGATATTGTTCTAGGGTACTGGGGAGAGACAAACGTGTTTGAGACACAGTGGGAAGGGAGTGGCTTTGGGGGAAAGCCCCCAGGAAGGGCCCTGCCTTGTGTTTGACGCTTAGGATGCACCCACGGTGAAAGAGTTAGGGCGGATCAGGGGTTAAGGCTCCATCTTCCCAACACGGTGGGCACTGTTTTGACCCTCGGTCAGGAAACTAAGATTCCCACGTGCTGTGTGGTGTGCCCAGAGATTTTTTTTTTTTTTTTAAAGAAGAAAGTTGTCCACCACAGCAAGAGTGTGGTGGGTGAGCTTACTCTCATCGCCAAGCAGGAGTCGGGCCACACGGGTCCAGGTGCTCAGCTGTCCGACCCTGTGACCCCACGGGCTGCAGCGCACCAGGCTTCCCTGTCCTTCACCGTCTTTCAGAGTTTGCTCTCTCATGTCCATTGCTGGGCCTTGTAGCCAATACTTCATGAAAAATTAAATGTGATATTCAAAAAGTTATTTCTTCCTGTCAGGGAGGTACATATCTAACTGTTTTTAAACAATTTTATTGAAGTATAATTGATTTACCATGTTGTGTTAATTTCTGCTGTAAGGTGATCCAGTTATACATATATATATTCTTTGCATTATGGTTTATCAAAGGATGTGTGTGTGTGCACACGCGTGCTTAGTCGTGTCCAACTCTTTGCGACCTCATGGACTGCCAGGCTCCTCTGTCCCTGAAACTTCCCAGGCAAGAATACGGAGCAGGTTGCCATTTCCTCCTCCAGGGGATCTTCCTGACCCAGGGATCGAACCTGTGTCTTTTGTATCTCCTGCACTGGAGGGCAGTTTCTTTACCACTGGGCCCAGAATTGTACCTAGCTGATCTTTAACCACAGTTTATTGTGATTCACACAGTCAAAGGCTTTGGTATAGTCAATAAAGCAGAAATAGATGTTTTTCTGGAATGCTCTTGCTTTTTCCATGATCCAACAGATGTTGGCAATTTGATCTCTGGTTCCCCTGCCTTTTCTAAAACCAGCTCGAACATCTGGAAGTTCACAGTTCATGTATTGCTGAAGCCTGGCTTGGAGAATTTTGAGCATTACTTTACTAGCATGTGAGATGAGTGCAATTGTGAGGTAGTTTGAGCATTCTTTGGCATTGCCTTTCTTTGGGACTGGAATGAAAACTGACCTTTTCCAGTCCTGTGGCCACTGCTGAGTTTTCCAAATTTGCTGGCATATTGAGTGCAGCACTTTTACACCATCATCTTTCAGGATTTGAAATAGATCTACTGGAATTCCATCACCTCCACTAGCTTTGTTCGTAGTGATGCTGTCTAAGGCCCACTTGACTTCACATTCCAGGATGTCTGGCTCTAAGTGAGTGATCACACCATCGTGATTATCTTGGTCTTGAAGATCTTTTTGTACAGTTCTGTGTATTCTTGCCACCTTTTCCTAATATCTTCTGCTTCTGTTAGGTCCATACCATTTCTATCCTTTATCGAGCCCATCTTCGAATGAAATGTTCCCTTGGTATCTTTAATTTTCTTGAAGAGATCTCTAGTCTTTCCCATTCTATTGTTTTCCACTATTTCTTTGCATTGATGGCTGAGGAAGGCTTTCTTATCTCTCCTTGCTATTCTTTGGAACTCTGCATTCAAATGGGAATATCTTTCCTTTTCTCCTTTGCTTTTCGCCTCTCTTCTTTTCACAGCTCTTTGTAAGGCCTCCCCAGACAGCCATTTTGCTTTTTCGCATTTCTTTTCCATGGGGATGACCTATATGCAGGTCAAGAAGTAACAGTTAGAACTGGACATGGAACAACAGACTGGTTCCAAATAGGAAAGGGGTACATCAAGGCTGTATATTGTCACCCTGCTTATTTAACTTCTATGCAAAACACATCATGAGAAATGCTGGGCTGGAAGAAGCACAAGCTGGAATCAAGATTGCCGGGAGAAATATCAATAACCTCAAATATGCAGATGACACCACCCTTATGGCAGAAAGTGAAGAGGAGCCAAAAAGCCTCTTGATGAAAGTGAAAGAGGAGAGCGAAAAAGTTGGCTTAAAGCTCAACATTCAGAAAACGAAGATCATGGCATCCAGTCCCATCACTTCATGGGAAATAGATGGGGAAACAGTGGAAACAGTGTCAGACTTTATTTTTGAGGGGCTCCAAAATCACTGCAGATAGTGACTGCAGCCATGAAATTAAAAGACACTTACTCCTTGGAAGGAAAGTTATGACCAACCTAGATAGCATATTCAAAAGCAGAGACATTACTTTGCCAACAAAGGTCTGTCTAGTCAAGGCTATGGTTTTTCCAGTGGTCATGTATGGATGTGAGAGTTGGACTGTGAAGAAAGCTGAGCGCCGAAGAATTGATGCTTTTGAACTGTGGTGTTGGAGAAGACTCTTGAGAGTCCCTTGGACTGCAAGGAGATCCAGCCAGTCCATCCTAGAGGAGACCAGTCCTAGGTGTTCATTGGAAGGACTGATGCTGAAGCTGAAACTCTAGTACTTTGGCCACCTCATGCGAAGAGTTGACTCATTGGAAAAGACTTTGATGCTGGGAGAGATGGGCGGCAGGAGGAGAAGGGGACGACCGAGGATGAGATGGCTGGATGGCATCACTGACTCAATGGACATGAGTTTGGGTGGACTCTGGGAGTTGGTGACGGACAGGGAGGCCTGGCGTGTTGCGATTCATGGGGTCGCAAAGAGTCAGGCACGACTGAGCGACTGAACTGAACTGGACTGAATCTTTAAACCTGAATGTACAAATAGAATCTCAAAGGCTGACCAAGCGTATATTTCTGAAGGATTTGGGTTCACTCGTGCTTACTAACTTACTCTGTGGTTTAAATTGCTGCACATTTTTACTATGTTGGTGAACTATGAGTTCATGTTAGTACCGGTGACATTGTTGCTGTGTACAAGTTGTTGTACCAGGAGTCGTTTTCACTTTAGACAACACTGTATTCTTAGAGAGATAGCAGTTTTAGAGCTACATACATTAGCCTCATCACAGTAGAGGTTTCCATCTAATTTGCTTTTCCAGATCTAAACTCAAATAGAGACTAACCTGAAATGCCGTATTTCTTTTTATCTTTTACATGAAGGGAGTTTACAATATTTCTCAAGAGTAACTTTTCAAGTGAAGTAATCATCTCCAGTGTGAGACTAAATCTTTCATAAAAGTCAGCTTTCCAGCCAAAGCCTGTTTTCTTTTAAAAATTTTCTACGCACCGGCCTGTGTTTGGCATGGTGGCCAGCCTCTGAGATGGTGTCTCCTGTCCCCGTTCTCCTGAAATTCCCTGCCTGTTGTATCAGGGTTGTTCCATGCGACTGTAAGACACACAGAAGCGATGAACGCCGCCCTAATTAGGTTATTGGAGGCGCTGCAGCAAATCCCGAAGCTCAGACATCTCCAAGGTTCCTGCCGCCTTTTTGAATTAGGGATATTTCCGCTGATTTCCTGAATGGCAAGTGATAGCAGAAAATAACTGATCAAAAATCTTAGGAAGGACCTTAAGATTCCTGGATTATCCCAAGGCAGGAGGCCCTGAGATGAAGAGAGACGGAGCCTTTCTTCTGAGTTTAGGGAAGACTTCAGAGTTCTGAATGGTAGCAGCCAGCAGAGTCACTGAGAGAGCCGACTGCTAAGCTCTTTGCCTGCTTGTCCCCTCCTGGCTGGTTACTCTGTAAACGGAAGTCTCCTAATCTATAACCTGGGAATGAAATAATGCCTGTTCATCAGTTAATCATTCAGTGTATGAGCTGATTTGTGGAAAGCGCTTAGCTCTGTGTTTGGCACATGGCGTATGCCATACATATTTTCGCAAATATTAAGAGCCCACGATGAGTGAGTGTTTCAGGCACTGTGCCGAGTGAGGTACCATGATGGCTCCCATTCACAGACGAACAAACTGAGGCTGGGGGAAGTGAAGCAGCTTGGCCGCTAGCACACGCTTCATGAGGGCTGGAGCTGAGATCCAAGCCCCTGGGTTTCCCATCTCGGAACCTTCGCGCTGAACACCTGTGTGAGGAGTGAAGTGAAGTCGCTCAGTTGTGCCGACTCTCTGCGACCCCGTGGACTGTAGCCCACCAGGCTCCTCCGTCCATGGGATTCTCCAGGCAAGAGCACTGGAGTGGGTGCCATTTCCTTCTCCAGGGATCTTCCCGACCCAGGGATCGAACCAGGTCTCCAGCATTGCAGGCAGAGGCTTTAACCTCTGAGCCACAGGCCCAAAGAAATTTTGATACATAGACTCACACATAGAAGCAGTGGCTTCAGAGGCTATTTTATCAAACTTCCGTAGTGACGTGTAGGAGTGTGTGTTCTGATTTGTTTCGGTTTTGCTGTGGACACAATTCCTCAGCCCACTTCCTTCCCCCTCTCTCTCTGTCCCTTCCTTCCTTCCTTCTCATCCTGCCTCCAGCCTCCCTTCCTCCCTTTCCCCAGCAATCAGGGTATACAGGCGGCTTCAGTCGTGCCCAACTCTGCGTGACCCCATGGACTGTAGCCCACCAGGCTCCTCGGTCTGTGGGATTCTGCGGGCAAGAACACTGGAGTGGGTCTCCCTGCCCTCCTCCAGGGGACCTTCCTGACCCCGGGATGGAACCTGCCTCTCTCAGACCTCCTGCTCTGGCAGGCGGGCTCTCTACCACTAGCCCCACCTGGGAAACCCAATAGGGGTATATAACTTAGTTAAAGGTTTTTTAAAAACAGGTTTTATTTTTTATTTTATTTGTCTTTTAACTGCTTTACAATGTTGTGTTAGTTTCTGCTGTACAACAAAGCGAGCCGGCCCTATGCACTCACATGCACCTCCCTTCCTGAGCCCCCCTCCGACCCTCCCCCTTTTTAATGTTTTTATATTTATTCATTAGGCTGCCCTGGGTCTTAGTTGCTGCACTTGGGATCAAAGACCCCATTTTGTTCCGGCATGTGGGGTCTTAGTTCCCCACCTGGGGATGGAACCTGTGGTTCCTGAGCACGGAGCCTCAGCCACTGGACCAGCAGGGACATCCCCTAAAAACAGTAAATTTGAAATGCTCTGTGCACTTTGCCAGGGCCACAGGCTGCAGGCTGGAAAGGGACGATGGAAGAAGCAGCACAGAGAAATGTGTGTTGGGGCCTCACTCACACAAGGCTCTGAACTCGCTCCTTTACCTCGGTTTACTGTGAACCAATGTATCAGTTATCCTCAGGACAGCTCTGTGAAGTAGATGCCATTGTTATACCCATTTTGCAGATAAGGAGACTGAGGCCAAGGAGATGATGTCACACATCACAGAATCGAGAATTTGGGAATTCTCACTGAGGTTGGCTGAACCCCGTATTTCCTCCTCATGAACGTTCTGTGAAGTCTCCCAGTGCTACCTTCTGAAGAACAGCTGCAGTGGGCTCGTGTTGCCTTCACAGTGATCTGTCTGTGGCCAAGGAGCTTTAAACACTAGGGCTGCCAGCAGGTAGCAACTGCGCTGCTCAGACTATTGATCCATTCCAAGTGGGGCCAGGACAGGTATTTTTGGCCAAAGTATCTGGTCATTGGCTAGGCTGCTTATTTTCCCTGAACTCAAACCTTTTATTTCCCTGCCCAAGCCATAGGCCTGTGAAGAGTCCCCACCGTGGAGGCACACACAAATGACAGAGCAGTCCCGGTGCCTAGAAACGGGCTGCATAGAGCCCCCCTCCTTTTCTTCTGACTTTTGAGTCCTGTGCCCATTTTTAAACATCATGTAAATCGTAGGAAAATAATCTAATCTTCAAACTTTATTTTCAAACCACAACCAAGGAAACTTGAGGTGAGTGTGGGTGCCCTTCAAACAGTTACAGGTTCCCTGGCGTTGACCATGGGCCACGAAGCCCTGAACTGCAGCCCAGGTCAGCCCACCGGTCATTCAGGCAGCTCAGCTGTGCCCAGAGACTCACTACAGAAGGACAGATTCCAAAATGCTCAGAGGTTTTCAGCCCCGAGGGATGCTGTGAAATAGGTTTTCTGCATAGCCCTGGGCTCTGACAAATGCCAGTCAGCACAGGCCCCACAGAACCCTGAGCAAGACGACCCATTAAGGAACTTCCTGTTTTGAAGAGCAGCTGAGTTGAAAACCCACCAGCATCTGCCCCCTCCTCCCAGCCTGCTCGTGCCCTGTGGCTCCCCACTAACCAGCTTGCCCCTGGCGCACGCCCTGGGCATGCGTGTGGCCTTCTGGCTCCTCAAGGCGCTGCCCACCGACCCACCAGTCACACTCGTCAGCCCCCGGTCACCGCCCCCTCCTCCTGGCGCCTGTCACTTCCTGCCGTCTACTTGCTCACGGGCTGTCTTAAAGATCAGACCGAGGGGCTCCCCTGGTGGTCCAGCGGTTAAAGAATCCACCTGCCAGTGCAGGGGACGGGGGTTAGATCCCTGACCCGGGAAGATGCCACGTGCCTGGGGCAACCAAGGCCCTGAGCCTGTGCCCCAGGGCCCAGGGGCCACAGCTACCGAGTCACATGTGCAGCTCCCGCAGCCCTCGCGCCCTCGTGCCCTCGCGCCCGCGCTCTGCGCTCTGCGAGAGGCCCCCACAGTGAGAAGCCCCCGCGCTGCAACGGAGGAGCCCCCGCCGGCCACAACGCCCAGAGCAGCCAAAAACATAATTACCTAATTCATTTAGAAATAATCAGACTTAGGCCAGCCATATGGTTGTAAGACAGCTCCTAAATCCGTATGATTGACCTTCAAATCCCACTGGCCATCCAGCTGGCTGTGGGACTTCCACAAAGACGCTTCCCCTTCAGGCTTCTTAGATCCCCGTTTGGAAGATGTTGCTGTCGTGTTCAACCCTTTGCCACCCCAGCAACTGCAGCCCACCGGGCCCCTCCGGCCTCCACTATCTCCGGGGGTTGCTCAGATTCAGGCGGGAAGTAGTCTGTCAAGATTCCTCATGCGGTAATGCAGTTCTTCTACTCATTGCAGTTATTATAAATAGACATCTAGTCAGCTCTGCATTGATTTAGAAGCTCGTTCATTGGTTACTCGTGTTTTACCAGCTCCCCTAGTAGAAAAGAAGTGACCTGAGAGCGGGCCTCTGGAGCACAGTACCAGGCATACGGTAGGCGCCCCATAATCATTTGTTGAATGAATGAATGAGTGAAATCAGCAAGGGATGGAGAAATTCAACCAGCAAGCCCTGAGAGAGTGCAGACAGAAAGTCCTGGAGAGTGGATCTCAGCGGGCTGGCTGAGCGAGCCGCTCGCCCCGTCTCGAGGAGCCGCTGGGCGGCTGGGCAGGGAGCCCCGGCCGCCCGGCTCCCGCCCGGTCCTCTCACGGCAGCCTCAGCCTCGCTCGCCGGGAGTCCAGGGGAGTCGGCTTCCTCGCCTGCTCCCCGAGCCTCAGAAAGTAATCACCCAAGTGCTTTCATTTCTGAGCCTGGGTTTATTTGGGTTGGAAGAGAACTCTGAAAACAAAACGTAAAATGTAAGGCTTCAAGGGGACACTAAAAATAGCTGATGGATCCTTCTTTCACCCCCTGGCATCAGCCGTATTTATCGGGCGGCCTTAGCGGGCGCGGAGGAGGAAGGCCGCTGCCCTTCAGGGCACGGGGCGGGCCCGCGGCGGCAGCGGCCCGGATCGCGCTCGGCAACGCCGTCTTCAAAGACCGCGTGCACGCAGGCCCTTCTCCGGCGCTCCTGACGGCGGGCCGCAGTCTCTGCGCTTCTGCTGGTTTCGCATTTATCCCCACTCCCCCGCGCTCCTCCCGGTGAGAGAGCTGAGGCCTCGTTTCGCAGCTCTCACCCGGGGCAGAGCGGCCACCAGCTCCTGGGCTCGGAGCAGCGGCCGCCAGCTGTCGCCCCTCGGTCGCGGGCAGCATCTGGGGCCACGGCCGGCAGGCAGGGCCCGCGCTCTCGGGACCCCCGCTAGACACGGAGGGAGCGGGGAGCAGGGGCGGCAGGCGGGAGGGCCCCAGCTCGAGCTCAGCGGGCGCTTGGAGAAGGCCTGAGGAGGAGGTGATGCTGGAGCAGAGGCAGAACAGTGTTGGGTGAACGGCTGCTCACAGACGATTCGGGAGAAAAGCTTTCCAGGCGGAGGGGAGGGGCACAAGGACGGAGGCCCTGAGGCCGCAGAGCCTGGTCCTGGGCAAGAGCAGCGGGCTGGGAGGACGAGGGCCGAGGGCAGCTGAAGCTGGTCTGCACCCTCCCGGGGCCTCCCTGGCGGCTCAGCGCCCAGGACCCGCCTGCCGACGCAGCGGACGCAGGCTCCATCGCTGGGTCTGGAAGATCCGCTGGAGAAGGCAATGGCTACCACGCCTGTGTTCCTGCCTGGAAATCCCGTGGACAGAGGAGCCCCGAGGCCTACAGTCCATGGGGCTGCCAAGAGTCAGACACAACTGAGCAACTAAGCAACAGCAAGCATCACCAGGGCGGGGATGACACGGAAATGCCTCTTCACTACCAGCCTCGAACTGGTGTCTGAGCCTCACTGTACCCTAGTTTTCTCAGGTCTACAGTGGGAATAGCATCCACCTTATAGGGCTGATGTGAGCATTAAATCCGTTAATATGTGCCAAACACCTAAAGCAGTGTCGGACATATAGCTGTAAGTGAGCTGTTACTATTGTTTATGATTAGCTTTATCACTGTTGCTAATTTTATATCCCCTTTGCACATGCTCGAAAACTATATTACTTGCTCCTCCCCACCACTAAATTCCTGACTTCAATGTTTGTTTTGTACTTGGACAAGGTTAATTTGGGGCTTCCCAGGTGACTCAATGGTAAAGAATCTGCCTGCCAATACAAGAGATTCCTAGGTTCGATTCCTAGGTCAGAGAGATACGCTGGAGGAGGAAAAGGCAACCCACTCCAGTATTCCTGCCTGGGGAATCGGATGGACAGAGGAGGGAGCCTGGTGGGCTATAAAGGTCAGACAAGACTTAGTGGCAAAACAACAATCAGGTTAGTTTTATTTATTTTTCCTTAAGCAAAACCTAGATGATCACCCACTTAGCTGTCGAATCTAAGCAAATCGAGACATTTGAGTTTCTGCTGCAATGGAAAAGAACTCAAGCTTTGGATCAGAGTCTGCCTTCGAGACAATTGAGTCTGAAAGCTAAGCTGGGGAGAAAGAGCCAGCCCATCCCTCTGCTTCCTGCTCTGCCACTGACCTGCTGTGTCCCGGTGGTTTTCCATTCCATGACTCAGTCTTCCTTTCTGTAAACGAAGGGGCACACCCTTGGAGTAAAGGGAGCCTGGGATTGTCTCCAGTCATTATCTACGTCCACAGAATCACCTTGCCGTCCACTCCCACAGACCTGGTGCAGTCCTAGAAGACCAACAGCTGAACAGTCACCTCAGGTGATAAAGTAAAAACAGACTAGTTCCTGGCAGGGCTCGAAAATGCTTGCGGTGCATATCTGATGACAAAGGTGAAATCAGTCCTTTCCCCAAAGTCTGAAGTAGGTATTGTGGGTGGGTGGGTGGGGGAGGGGTGAATCATGGTTAAATAAACCTCTTCTTTGAATTTTATTGTACTCTTGGAAATTTTTCCAGAACCTTTAGCACAAGATGAAGCTTGGAAATGACTGAACTGCACCTGAATAAAATCTAATAGAGATTATACCTGTCTCTGCTCAAAAGATTAAGCGAAAAAGACTGGGAACCCTAAACACTCTCTGGCCAGTTATTTACATGCATGAATTAACCTTTTATGCCTCTCTCTCCTCTGTACCATGGAAGTTCCTCACTGACAGCCTTCATGTTGCTACGACGATCAGAGAAGAAGTAATATGACAAGAGGTGCTTTGAAAAGGACAGAAACGGAACCTAACATTTGGGCCAAGCTTTTTTTCCCATCTCATTTGATGAATGAAAACAAAATTTCTTACATGATCCTCATTTAAAAAAAAAAAACCACACACATTCTAAAATGTGGGTGCAGACTTTTCTAACAGCCTTTCCTAAGTCTGCAAACCTGAGGGATTTTGACAAACTGTCACCAACCAGAGACGTATCCTGTGAGGCTAAAGGTCTCAGTCTCCAGAGAACAGTTTCCGGCTCCACAAATCTTCAAACCCTCCCATGCTGGTAGTTCATTCTCTCAGCACATACGACTGAAGCTCCAGTAAGGAAGAGTGTGTGTGCTCAGCCAGGTCTGACTCTTTTCGACCCCATGGACTGTAGCCCGCCAGGCTTCTCTGTCCATGAGATTCTCTGGGCAAGAATACTGGTGTGGGTTGCCATTTCCTTCTCCAGGGGATCTTCCCAACCCAGGGATTGAACCTGTATGTATCTCTTGCATCTCCTGCATTAACAGGCAGATTCTTTATCATTGAGCCATCTGGGAAACCCAGTAATTAAGCATACTGTTCTCCTAAGAGAAGCCAGTTTCAGATTCAAAGCTGGAAAAGCTTCTCCAATTCGTGCCTGGCCAGTAGCCACCATTTTGCTGAGTTCCTGTTGTCTGTGTAGATGGAGGAGGGAATACAGGAAGAGGGAGCCCCTTCCTCAGCTTCACCCTCACCACCTGCCTCACGCACCTTCATCTTCTATTTTCTATTTAACCTGAGTTTTAAAAAACAAAGTGAAAAAGTAACAGTCCAGTGAAACTTCAACCGAAAAGTAGCCTGAAAGTAAACAGGCTAACAGATTGTTTTTCAGTAGTGGCTCTGATGATAAATAATCTGCCTGCAATGCGGGAGACCTGGGTTCGATTCCTGGGTTGGGAAGATCCCCTGGAGGAGGGCATGGCAACCCACTCCAGTGTTCTTGCCTGGAGAATCCCCATGGACAGAGGAGCCTGGCGGGCTGCAGTCCATGGGGACACAAAGAGTCAGACACGACTGATCGACTAAGCACAACACACTCTTAGTATCTGGAAAAGGTTATTTTTTATTCATTTATTTATTTTTAGTGAAGTATACTTGATATACAATGTTGTGTTAGTTTCAAGTATAGAACAAAGTGCTTCAGTTACACACACACATATATATATAATATATATATATTTAGATTCTTTTCCCTTATAGGTTATTAAAAAGCTTGGGTTTTAGATGTGATTTTGCTCTTTAGCATTCAAAGGTTAGGATTTGACGCCTTAATCTAGTAGGATGTGGTTTTAAAGGATAAATTACAAAGAACATCAGTCATTTGGATGATTTTTTTTTAATCTTCAAAACTTTAAGGTGAGTAAGGAGAGGGGAGGGAATTAAACATTTCCTTTTTGTTCAGCAGGCAAGTGTCGGTAGCAGTGTTAAGGAGGCCACCTTGTTCCGGGGGTGGGGTAGCATTTGAAGTCAGCTTCCAAAAATGAATGAACTATGAATGCCCCAAACCAGGAAGACTTTTTGTATCTGGAGCCTCCTAATTCTTAGAAGTCACGGGATTTCTGTTTACTCTGAAGTGATGCCTTGCGGGACTTTTTGTTTGCTCGTCTGTTTTTGCAAGTCAATTTTATTGGATTTTTTTTTTTAATTACACAAACCATGGAAGAATACTGGCGCCTTTGATTGAAAATAGAAAATTGCCCCCCCTCCGACACACATGCCTTCCTCCGCCCCCGCCTGCTTCTCATTTACTTCCTGTGTTAATACTGAGGGTGTATTCTTCTTATCCTTCTGTATTGTCACACGCGCGCGCGCACACACAGAGATACGTGCTCTTGTCTCACCCAGAGAGGAAACCAGATCGTATTCACAGCCTACAACTGAGTTCAATCAACAGTGTCTCCTCCTGGCTACGCTACAGCCCGTCTCCTCCGAGCTTTTTCAAAGATCATCTCGCGTGCTGCAGCCGTGCTCACCGTCCCCCGCCTTCCGGAGGCCGCTTCCTCAGGCAGCCTTGAAGCATGCGCGCGAGGGGGGCTCGCTGCCCCGCCCGCAGGGGCCGGCCTCCCAGCGCCCCGCGCCCTGTTCTCACCTCCGTCCGCAGCAAATTACACTTCTCCTGTGATCTGCGGCTTTGAGCGCTCAGCTCCCAGAGCCGGAGAGACCAGCCATGATTTTTCTTTCCTTTTTTTTTTTTTAACAAGGGGCTGTGCCTTGAGAGAAGCAGAGTTTAGCCACAATGACAAACGGCTCCGCTCAATCCTACCCGGCGGGAAAAGCATCTGCTTTCTTTCCCCGGCCCAACGACTAGTGGGTTTGTCAGCTGATTCATTCAGATGAGCTTCCTGAAACAGAAGGAGGACACGAAGCTCCCAGAGACAGAATGGTGCGCAGCTCCTTTCTGAGGTGTGCGTGTCTGTGTGTGTTCACGTGCGCCGCGTGTTTTACACGCACATTTATGACTTCGACAATTGGCCTGCAAGGATGTTCCGACAGAACAAAGGCAGGAGACCCCAGCAGCAGGCACACCAGCCCAGGGATGGGAACAAGCCCCAGGCAGCTTCACCGACCCTTAGTTCAGCCAGCTGACCAGCTCCCACCCCTCTCCCGAGAGAGCCAGAGAGCCGAGTGGGTCCAGACACAACTCAGGGGTCAGATTCCTGGATTCAAATCTGGGCCCTGCCACCTGCTGAATAAGCATTGTTAGTTGGTTCTGTCTCTCTGTTCCTTGGGCTTCCCTGATGGCTCAGTGGTAAAGAATCCACCTGCCAATACAGGAGGTCCCTGGGTCGGGAAGATTCCCTGGAGGAGGAAATGGCAACCCGCTGCAGTGTTCTTGCCTGGAAAAGCCCATGGACAGGGGAGCCTGGTGGGGTACAGTCCACAGTGTTGCAAAGAGATGGTTGGACGTGACTTAGTGACTAAACAACAACAATATCCACGGAATAAGCATCGTTATTTAGTCTAGTCTCTCTATTCCTCAGCTTTGAAATAAGGAAGAAGAGACATCTGTATCTCTTATGCAAACCCTTACAGCTGGATATGCTTCTGGAATTCAGGAATTGGGGACTTCAGAAGTGAAAAATGATGCCGTGTCATTATGTTATACAGCTTCTCAGCAGGGCCTGGGCGGCACTCCTAATCCACCTCACTGTTATGTTTGCTGGGAAACATAGAAAGGCTGAATTAGATAAATATAGACCATCAAAAGCCTTGCATTAGTTCCGGTCATATTTTGCAGCCAAATGAGTCAGGTCAGATCAAGTCAGTTTTCAGTGGCAAATTCATTTTTTTTTTTAAAGTGTGACTTTAGAGTTTCAGTTCTGTGGACTCTTAATAGGATCTAGCTCACTGAGTGGTAAGGAGGATTAAATGAGATAATTACTGCTGTTCAGTCCCTCAGTCATGTCCAACTCTTTGTGACTGGGCAGGCTGCAGCACCCCAGGCTTCCCTGTCCTTCACTGTCTCCCAGGGTGTGCTCACACTTGAGTTGGTGATCCCACTCAACCATCTCATCCTTAATATATTCAAAACGTATTTCCTGGGGGCCCACTCAGTGCCAGGCACTGCCCTAGAGCAATCAACCCATAATCCAGCCAGAGCTGGCCCACATTTTCTGAAAAGGGTAAATATCTTCGCTTTGTGGGTTATCCATTCTCTATCAACAACTGCTCAGCTTTGCTGTTGTAGAGCAAAAGCTACCACGCACAATACATGATCGAATGGACATGAGTTCCAGGAAAACTTTATTCACAGAATAAGCCCAAAGGCCAAATGTGGCCCGAGAGCTAGAGTTTACAAACCACCAATCAAGACGGGCATGGCACTAGCTCATCAAGGTGTCAGTACTTGCGTGCAGAAGACTTATCAGCTAGTCAGCGAAGAAAACGTCTAATCTGGAGATGACAGATATAAGCAGGGCGCCTAGTTGAGCATAACCAGCGGGACAGGAGCCGTAGCTCAGTTCGTCTGTATTAAATGAAGAGTAAAGTGGGGGAGTGGGACTTCCCTGGTGGTTCAGGGGTTAAGAATCCACCTTGTGATGCAGAGTGTTCGCGTTTCACCCCTGGTGGAGGAACACAGATCCCATCTGCTCTGGAGCAACTGAAAACTCCGTGCGCCACAACTAGAGAGTGCCTGTGCCCCAAGAAAGACCCCACGTGCCATACAAAGATCCTAGGTGCCACAGCTAAGAACCTGACGCAGCAAGAAAAAGAAGAGTTGGGGAAAACAGTCAGTGTGAGAGGAAAAGTCATCACTCAAAATGCAAAGCAAGAAACAGAGAAGGGAAAGAAAGAATCTGGAATTTAAATCTATGGCCATTGAAAATGGAAAAGGAGAACTGAAGAGTTCTCAGAGGGTACTCTTGAGATGAGGGTCTCTCCAGTGTGGTTGGGGCCAGCAGCATCGGCATCCCTGGGAGCTGATGAGAAATTCAGTCTCAGGCGCTCTCCAGACCTGCCGCAGTGAGCTGCCCAGGGGAGTCACGTGCACCTTCCTCTTCGCTGAGAGGCGTCACCCTGGTCCCCTCCTTTCTTCCACAGAATGAGACTTTACATTGCCAAGAGGTGCCAAACACTACTTAAACCTTGATTATTCCTTTAAGAGGTGAGCCATCTTGTGCCCATTTCACAGATGAGGAGACTGAGGCTCTCTGGTCCCGAGCCACCCACTTTGTAATTTCTGAAGTTTTAGAGTCAAGCCCTCAGAATTCTATTCCTACACTCTTAACCACAAACCTTTTTCTGCTTTGCAGGAAATAACAGGAAATAGTCTCCCTCCTATAAAAACTCCAGAAAAGGACGTGTGACATTGCCCTAAGTCACCTGCAAGGGAGGCTGGGAATCAGTTTTCAACATTTTCATTTTCTATAGTGAAAACTGGGCTCTGGTTCCCACCAGAAATCACTCGGAATAAGTGGGTTTACTATATAATCAGTTAAAAAAAAGGGTTCAGGTGGTAAGTGATTAAGAAAAAGGGGTAAACACCAGCTGTAGTTGGTGAGGATGCATAAACTCAGGACTTTCTCCACTGGACACGTGAAAGTGAGAACTCTGGCTTTTGGATCTAAATCAGTCCACACTGGCCAGAGACTGTGCTTTTCCACATTCCTCGTTTAAATGCAAAGCCCAACCTCTGTTTGGTGTCCTGAGCTTTCCAAAAAGTGCTAGTCATTCACTCATGTCTGACTTTGTGACCCGGGGGTCTGAGGCCCACCAGGCTCCTTTGTCCATGGGATTCTCCAGGCAACAGTACTGGAGTGGGTAGCTATTCCCTTCTCCAGGGGATGTTCCTGACCCAGGGATCAAACCTGGGTCTCCTGCACGGGAGGCAGAGTCTTTATCATCTGAGCCACCGGGGAAAGCCTCAGACAAAAGATTTGCCCAACCCCTATTATCCTTGTGGTGCAGAGGTTAAAAGCGTCTGCCTGCAATGTGGGAGACCCAGGTTCGATCCCTGGGTCGGGAAGATCCCCTGGAGAAGGAAATGGCACCCCACTCCAGCACTCTTGCCTGGAGAATCCCATGGACGGAGGAGCCTGGTGGGCTACAGTCCAAGGGTCGCAAAGAGTCAGACACTGCTGAGCGACTTCACTCACTTTATTATCCTTCCCAGGCGACGCCAACGCTGCGGGAGACGGAGAGGCGCAGTGTGAGTTCCGGTCGGGAGGACGCCCTGGAGGAGGACGCGGCAGTCCACTCCAGTACTCCGGCCTGGAGAGCTCCAGGGGCAGAGCAGCCTGGCGGGCCACACTCCCGCGGGGTCGCACGGGGTCGGACACGCCTGGCGCGCACTCTTTTGGGGGGTAGGCACTGTTGTTTTGGTATCGTATTCACAGGCTCTACCTCGGTCTTGGGGGAAATTACTTTAATTATCTGAGCCTGAGTCTTATCTGAAAGGCAGGCTGATGACAGCTGCAGACAGGATTTACTGAGCGCTGCTCGGGTGCTGGTGCGGGGCTGTTCCGCGCGCCGGGCTTCCTTAATCACGAAAGCAGCATCGCCTCGTGTTTGACGGGAGGCCGTTCCTTGACGACTGCAGGAAGCCAACCAACAGCACTGCATTCTCCCCGCGGCCGCCTGGAGCCAGTAAGGGCCGTGAGCGCCCGCCCAGTAAGCGCTGACCCACACAGTCAGAGGCTCTGCATAGTCAATAAAGTAGAACTAGATGTTTTCCTGGCACTCTCTCGCTTTTTCAATGATCCAGCGGATGTTGGCAATTTGATCTCTGGTCCCTCTACCTTTTCTAAATCCAGCTTGAACATCGGGAAGTTCATGGTTCATGTACTGTTGAAGCCTGGCTTGGAGCATTTTGAGCATTACTAGCATCTGAGATAAGTGCAATTGTGCAGTAGTTTGAATATTCTTTGGTATCGCCTTTCTTTGGGGTTGGAATGACAATTGACCTTTTCCAGTCTTGTGGCCACTGCTGAGTTTTCCAAATGTGCTGGCATATTGAGTGCAGCACTTTCACAGCATCATCTTTTAGGATTTAAAATAGCTCAGCTGGAATTCCATCATCTCCACTAGCTTTTCGTAGTGATGCTTCCTAAGGCTCACTTGACTTCGCATTCCAGGATTCTTCCCATTCCAGAATGTCAGCTCTAGGTGAGTGATCCACACCGTCGTGATTATCGGGGTCATGAAGATCTTTTTGTATAGTTCTTCTGTGTATTCTTGCCACCTCTTCTTAATATCTTCTGCTTCTGTTAGGTCCATACCATTTCTGTCCTTTATTGTGCCCATCTTTGCATGAAATGTTCCCTTGGTATCTCTAATTTTCTTGAAGAGATCTCTAGTCTTTCCCATTCTATTGTTTTCCTCTATTTCTTTGCATTGATCAATGAGGAAAGCTTTCTTACCTTTCCTTGCTATTCTTTGGAACTCTACATTCAAATGAGTATCTTTTTCCTTTTCTCCTTTGCCTTTTGCTTCTCTTCTTTTCATAGCTATTATGCCTCCTGAGAAAGCTGTATGCCGATCAAGAAGCAATAGTTAGAACTGGACATGGAACAACAGACTGGTTCCAAATAGGAAAAGGAGTACGTCAAGGCTGTATATTGACACCCTGCTTAATTTAACTTATATGCAGAGTACATCATGAGAAACACTGGGCTGGAAGAAACACAAGCTGGAATCAAGATTTCCGGGAGAAATATCAATAACCTCAGATATGCAGATGACACCACCCTTATGGCAGAAAGTGAAGAGGAACTAAAGAGCCTCTTAATGAAGGTGAAAGAAGAGAGTGGAAAAGTTGGCTTAAAGCTCAACATTCAGAAAACGAAGATCATGGCATCTGGTCCCATCACTTCATGGCAGATAGATAGGGAAACAATGGAAACAGTGACAGACTTTATTTTGCGGGGCCCCAAAATCACTGCAGATGGTGACTGCAGCTGTGAAATTAAAAGACACTTGCTCCTTGGAAGGAAAGCCATGACCAACCTAAGCAGCATATTCAAAAGCAGAGACATTACTTTGCCAACAAAGTCCATCTAGTCAAAGCTATGGTTTTTCCAGTGGTCATGTGTGGAAGTGAGAGGTGGACTATAAAGAAGGCTGAGCACCGAAGAATTGATGCTTTTGAACTGTGGTGTTGGAGAAGACTCTTGCGAGTTCCTCAGACTGCAAGGAGATCCAGCCAGTCCATTCTGAAGGAGGTCAGTCCTGAATATTCTTTGGAAGGACTGATGCTGAAGCTGAAACTCTCGTACCTTGGCCACGTGATCCTGATGCTGGGAAAGACTGAAGGTGGGAGGAGAAGGGGACGACAGAGGATGAGATGGTTGGACGACATCACCGACTTGGTGGACATGAGTTTGAGTAAACTCCGGGAGTTGGTGATGGACAGGGAGGCCTGGTGTGCTGCAATCCATGGGGTCGCAGAGTTGGACACGACTGAGCAACTGAACTGAACTAGTAAGTAGCAAGCAAGAGATTAGATTTGAACCCGGCTTCGCCAATAGCAGAGCCAAGGACAAGCGTGTTCCCTGGTCTGTGCTTCATTTTCCTTATCCGTGCCTCTACCTTGCAGAGTTAGAAAGCTGCCTAAGGCGCAGGAAGCCACGGGGCTGAGAGTAAGCTCATAAAACAGAAGCTGATACTATTTTCTTACCAGTTCTCTGAACAGTAACGATGATGCTTTTTTTTTTTTTTTTGAGTATGTACTCTCAGCCAGAAATTGAAATGGACCATCTCTAGTCCTGCAACAAATCCTCTTAGATTCTGAGAGGTGGTTACTTCTCAGTTACAAAGGCTATACTTTAAAATACGCCAGTATAACTAGTGTGACAACCAGTCCATGTGTGTGCACGCCAAGCCGCTTCCCTTGTGTCCAACTCTTTGTGACCCCATGCACTGCAAGGCTACTATGCCCAAGAGATTCTCCGGCAAGAATACTGGAGTAGGTTGCCATGCCCTCCTCCAGGGGTCTTCATGACATTAGTCCAAATTCAGCTGGAGGAGTATGCTCAGCTAACTGACACTAGAGAAGAAATTATTTAAAGGGAGTGAGCAAACACCCTTGGCAGAAAGGACCACCCTCCAGCAGTGGTTTTGAAACTGTTTACGTCAGATTGAAATTGAACCATGTGCTTGGGACTCAAACCCGGCCAAATTCCACGGTACCTGGTTTCAGGACCTAATGAAGCTCAGGTTCTTGATGTCTCATCACAGAATTTAGTGAGAGGCAAAGTGATAGGTAAGAAGTGGATTTATTCAGATTCAGAGAAACACATTCCACAGAAAGAGTGTGTACCACGGCAGAGGGTGAGAGCGGCCAAGTACTGTGGCGTGGTAGGTCTTCATAGACTGGGTGATTGCATATGCTAGTGAGTGGGAGGAGTACGCCAGCTGTTTGGGGGAAGGGGACGAGATCTGCAGAATTGGGCCACTGCCCAGTTCTTGGTCTTTTGACAGTGCCTTGGAACTGTCGTGGCACCTCGGTGTGTGCCATTTCGCTTGCTGATTGAGGATCAAGGTCGAACCAAAGTCTACTTGTCTGCGGTCTTGGACCCATTTGATTCTAATCAGTTTATGTTGTGTCCTTGGCCTAAGTCAGTCTTTCAAAAGCTGTGCCCTGCCCCTTTCCCTCCTGTTATGTTGACAAGTTTTTGTTCAGTCACTCAGTTCTCTCTGACCCCATGAACTGCAACACGCCAGGCTTTCCTGTCCTTCACTATCTCCCTGAGTTTGCTCTAACTCGTGTCCATTGAGTCAGTGATGCCATCCGACTATCTGATCTTCTGTCGCCCCCTTCTCCTCCTGCCTTCAATCTTTCCCAGCATCAGCGTCTTTTCAAATGAGTCAGTTCTTCGCATCAGGTGGCCAAAGTATTGGAGTTTTAGCTTCAACATCAGTCCTTCCAATGAATATTCAGGACTGATTTCCTTTTAAGATGGACTGGTTGGATCTCCTTGCAGTCCAAGGGACTCTCAAGAGTCTTCTCCAACACCACAGTTCAAAAGCATCAGCCCTTCGGTGCTTAGCTTTCTTTATAGTCCAACTCTCACATCCATACATGACCACTGGAAAAACGATAGCCTTGACTAGACTGACTCTTGTTGGCAAAATAATGTCTCTGCTTTTGAATATGCTATCTAGGTTGGTCATAACTTTCCTTCCAAGGAGTAAGCGTCTTTTAATTTCATGGCTGCAGTCACCATCTGCACTGATTTTGGAGCCCCCCAAAATAAAATCTGCCAGTTTGCACTATTTCCCCATCTATTTGCCATGAAGTGATGGGACCAGATGCCATGATCTTCGTTTTCTGAATGTTGAGCTTTAAGCCAACTTTTTCACTCTCTTCTTTCACTTTTCTCCAGAAGCTCTTTAGTTCCTCTTCGCTTTCTGCCATAAGTGTGGTGTCATCTGCATATCTGAGGTTATTGACATTTCTCCTGGCAATCTTGATTCCAGCTTGTGCTTCATCCAACCCAACGATTCCCATGATGTACTCTGCATATAAGTTAAATATGCAGAGTACAGTTCGGCTCCAGGAGAAAGGAGCAGTGACCCCATGAGAGACTGACCCAGACTTGCCTGTGAGTGCCCAGGAGTTTCCAGCTTAGGCGTGGGTCGACGGGGACCTGCTGCAGGGCTGGGGGCACCGAGTGCAGCAGTGCATCATGGGATCTTTTGAAGGAGGTCGGCATTATCTTCATTACCTCCACCATAGTTTGGCCCCAGGTAAATAGTACAATTCTTTCTCTTGCAACTCAGAAATGGGTTTTTCATTGGTAAAACTAGTTAACTGGCCTGATGGATTTGCATTGGTGAAGCTAAACCTGTTGGAGTCTTGTGACTTAACTAGAATGCATTATGGGATATAACAATCAAACCTTCACCTACACCCTTCCCCACCTCCTTAATTAATTCTGTGTCCAGCCACTAGTTGAGGAGGAGTTGTGATTATATCACTGACCAGGGAGCTCAGAATCCTGCTTTTGGAATGTTGTTATGCCTGCCCGGGAGCACTTTGCATTCAGGGTGTAACCAGAGTGCCTGGAAGAATGGAGTGCTGGGAGCCTCCGGAACAGGCTGCACGAACTCTTCCGTGAGCAGCTCTGCTGAGCAGCGTTTGGCTGTAGGAGTAGCAGGATTGGGACAGAGACTTAATTTTATGATGACAGGTAGTTAGACTGTGGACCAACAGTGAACCGTCACCTCTGCCAAAAAGCAGGCCAAGAACTCTCTCATGCAGCTTGGCTTAAATCACAGCAGTTCACCTGGAATCCAATAGCCATCACCCATGTCATCCTTTCTAAGAGAATTGCTGCTGGTCCGGCTTCTAGTCAGCAATTTAGTCAGAGAAGACAAGACACGACCCGTGATTAATCTATGCCAGGCGTCTTCAAACTGTGGCCTGCAGGTGAAGTCCAGCCTGCCACCTGTCTTTGTAAATAAAGTTTTATTGAAACATAGCCACACCCCTTCATTTCTATGTTGCTGTTGTAATAGGAGAGTTGAGTAGTTGTGACAGAGATTATCTGGGCCAAAAAAACTAAAATAGTTACTATCTGGCCGTTTCCAGAGAAAGTTTTCTGTGTCTAGTACAGGATCTGCACGTGGGCCAAGTCACTTCAGTCCTGGGTGACTCTGTGTGGCCCTATGGATGGCAGCCCGCCAGGCTCCTCTGTCCATGGGATTCCCCAGGCAAGAATACTGGAGTGGGTTACCATTTCCTTCCTCAGGGGATCTTCCCGACCCAAGGATCAAACCCGGGTCTCCCGCATCGGAGGCAGACGCTTTACCCTCTGAGCCCCCAGGGACGTGAGTTCTTCATCACTAGCGCCACCCGGAAGCCCCAGGTGTGGGCAAAGCGTTCCACAGAACAGGAGCACTGGCCTCTCCTGGAGCACAGCAAGTGCAGGCTGTCGTGCCTCACTCAGGCCCCCCCTGGAATCAGAGTATTTAGGGAGTAAAACTTCCCACAAGGGGGACAAAGAATGTCATGACTGGCTTAGGTCAAACAGCCTTCATCTGCGTGTATCGACGGCCAAACGAAATGCAGGGTCTGTGAGTTGGGGAGAAGAAGAATTAACTGTCAGGTAGTCGATCCCTGGGTTGGGAAGATCCCCTGGAGAAGGGAAAGGCTACCCACTCTAGCATTCTGGCCTGGAGAGTTCCATGGATTGCAGTCCGTGAGGTTGTGAAGAGTCAGACACGTCTGAGCGACTTTCACTTTTATGGATTTTTTTACATATATAAACAAAGCCCCAGACACAGAGTTTATATATTACTATCATGGATTTGACGCATGGGTTGAGTAGACCCCCTGGAGTAGGAAATGGCAGCCCACTGCAGCATTCCTGCCGGGAGGGTCCCATGGACAGAGGAGCCTGGCGGGACAGTGACAGCGCGTGGCCACAGACAGCGGGGCGTGGCTGAGCGCACTCACACACGATCACTGATGCGCGTGAGATCCCCCGATTGGCGTGCGCCACCAAGGGTCTGCAGACTTTTCCCATCAAGAGCCAGACGCTGAATGTTCGGGGCTTTATGTGCCAGCCAGCGTCTCACACTCCGCGCTGATGGAGTGGCGGGAAAAGCACCCACAGACAGTGCGTAAAACCATGGGTCTGACTGTGTTCCAGTGAAACCTTATTTATAAGAACAGGTGGTGAGTGGGTTTTGGCCAGCAAGCCATACTTTGCCGATTCCTGTCCTATACCTTAGTCATTCAGAGCACGGAACTGGATCCAGACAGATTCAGACCCTGGTTTTCTCACTTACCAGCGTGTGACTGCAGAGCGCATGTAACCTCTCTGTGTTCCACTTTCCTTGTGTAAAACTGAAGACGCTTAGACCTCCAGGAAACAGAGAAACCGCCAAAACTATGCATGAGTGTCCTCCCTATTGGGGCAGCTCCAGGGTTGGTTAATTCAATTATTCCGGCCTCAGGTTCTTTGGATCTTGTTCTGCCTGCCTTGGTATATTCGCTTTGAATCTCAGGTTTGCCTCTCATAGCCACAAAACAGCTGCCACAGCACCTGCTGGCATTTATTCACCTACAAAATGCCTAAGACTTGGAAGAGAGAATATTTCTTCCCTTGCTTATCATGAGCAAGAATAATCATCTGAGAGACACGTACCATCCCACTTACTTCACATCTCCTTGGTCAGAATTATGTCACATGGCTATTCCTTAATCAGTTATTCCCAAGAGAAATAAAATTAACCACTTAGACTACTTTAGCCACACTAGCTAGGAGTAGGGTCTAGGCATTGAGGATTTGTTAAAGCTCTGAAGATGAGCTGACCTGTGGCTGAGGGTGAGAACCACTGGTACCAATCAGTACTTCATGCCCTGGGACTGTTGAGGTCCTAGCTTTCCCTGAAGCAGGTAGCAGTCAAGATAAATAAAATTAAAAGTATATGTATGAGTGTACATGTAAACTGTTTTATTAGCAAAGAAAATCATTAGTGATTACTACTAGACTTCAGCTGGGCATCCCAGGTGACATTGGTGGTAAAGAACATGCCTGCCAATGCAGGAGGTGTAAGAGATGGGGGTTCTGTCCCTGGGTTGGGAAGATTCCCTACATGAGGGCACAGCAACCCACTCCAGTATTCTTGCCTTGAGACTCCCATGGGCAGAGGGGCCTGGTGGCCTGCAGTCCATAGAGTTGCAGAGTTGGACACGACGGAAATGACTTAGCATGCATGCGTGCACTAGACAACAGCCAGCCTCTGCTCGGCATAATTTTGAAAAAAATAATATGTTGTCCTTCGAATATTTTTAAGTTGATACTTTAAATCCTTTACCATAATTCAAACAAGCCCATTTTTCCTAACAAGAAATAGAAAATAGTAAACATTTTGTATGAAAAAAAAAATACAGTGTTTTAGGTTCAAGATGGTGGAGTAGACGGACGTGCATACATCTCTGTCTCCAAGAGCACCAAAATCACAACTAGCTGTTGCACAGCCATCCACAGGAGGACGCTGGAACCCACCAAAAAAGACACCCCACGTCCAAAGACAAAGAAGCCACAGCGAGACGGCAGGAAGGGCACAGTCACGGCAAAATCGAATCCCATACCCACTGGACGGGCGGCCCACAGACGAGAACGGCGATACCAGAGAAGCTCGTGCACCGCTGTGAAGGCTCTGAGCTCCACGCCAGGCTCCCCAGCCCGTGGGTCTGACAGAGGGGCCTGGAAGCCCCCAGGAGTCTGACCTTGAAGGCCAGCGGGATTTGATTACAGGACTTCCAGAGGACTAGGGGAAACAAAGACTCCAGTCTTGGAGGGCACAAATGAAATTCTGCATGCACCAGGACCCAGAGGAGAGGAGCAGTGACCCCACAGGAGACTGAACCAAAACTCCTGCTCGGGTTGGAGGGTCTCCTGTGGGGGCGTGGGTCAGCAGGGGCGGGAGCACTGGGCAGTCCCCCTCGGCGTCAATCCTCTTGCAGTTCCCCATTATCCTTACCACAGAGCCACCTGCTTGGATCACCTCGGGCCAAACAGCTATTAGGGAGGGAGTTCAACCCCACCCATCAGCAAATAATTGTATTAAAGTTTTACTAAGCAAGGCCCTGCCCATCAGAGCAAGACCCAGTTTTTCCCATCACCAGTCCCTCCCATCAAGAAGCTTACACAAGCCTGTTAGCCTCATCCATCAGAGGGCAGACAGAAGCAGCGAGAAGAAACACAGTCTCAGAGCGGCTAAGACAAAAACTGTATTATGCAAAGTTAATCACAATGAAAAAGCAGAAAGTTATGTGCCAGATGAAGGGACGAGATAAAACCCCAGAAAAACAACTAAATGAAGTGGAGGTAGGCAACCTTTCAGAAAAAGAATTCAGAATAATGATCGTGAAGGTGACCCAGGATCTCGGGGAGAAGAATGGAGGCAACGATGAGAAGGTGCAGGAAGTGTTTGCCAATGACCTAGAAGAACCAAGAACAAACAGACAAAGGTGAAGAAAACACCAGAAGGGATGCCTAGCAGGAGGACTGAGGCAGAGGAAGGGACAGTGAGCTGGAGGCCAGAAGGGTGGGAATCACTCCACAGAACAGAACATGGAAAACAACTCAGAGAGCTGAAGACAGCCTCAGCGGCCTCTGGGGCAACAGCAAATGCACCAATATCCCACTAAAGAGGTCCCAGAGGGAGAAGAGAGAGAGAGCGTGTCTGAGAGGATATGTGAAGAGATGGCAGCTGAAAACTTCCTGGACACAAGAAAGGAAATAGTCAGCCAGGTCCAGGAAGCACAGAGTCCCAGGCAGGATAAACCCAAGAAGGAGCACACTGAGACACAAAGCAATCAACAGACAAAAAGACAGATAAAATACTAAAAGCAACAAGGTGTAAATGAAAAATAACACACAAGGGAACTCCCACCAGGCTATCAGCTGATTTCTCAACAGAACCTCTACAAGCCAGAAGAGAATGGCATGAGACATTTAAAGAGAAAAAGAGAAGAGCCTACAGCCAAGGGCACTCTACTCAGCAAGACTCCCCTTCAGATTTGATGGAGAAATCAAAAGCCTTCCAGACAAGCAAAAGTTGGGAGAACTCAGCGCCACCAAGCCAGCTTTATAACAAATGCTGAAGGACCTTCTCCAGGCAGGAAACACAGAAGAAGGAAACGACTTAGAGAAAGTGAAGTGAAGTGAAAGCTGCTCAGTCACGTCCGACTCTTCAACTCCATGGACTATACGGCTCATGGAAGTCTCCAGGCCAGAATACTGGAGTGGACGGCCTTTCCCTTCTCCAGAGGATCTTCCCAACCCAGGGACTGAACCCAGGTCTCCTGCATTGCAGGCTTCTTTACCAGCTGAGCCACAGGGGAAGCCCTACAGAAAGTAAACCCAAAACAGCTAAGAAAATGGTAATAGGATCATATATAACGATAGTTACCTTAAAAGTGAATGATTTAAATGCACCAGCCCAAAGACATAGACTGGCTCGGGGGATGGAAACACGTGCAGGCGCGCGCTCCCGGGTACCACATCACTCTGCTTGGTCCCGCCCCCTCCCATGGCGTATTTCATACAATTTTTACAGTTATTTTTACAATTTTTATGCAAATTTATACACTCATTTTGTGTTAAGTTAATCGTGTTCGCATTATGGCTTGCAATTTTATCTCTTGGTTTTTGTCTGGGTGTTGACTGTGAAAACTGATAAACATGTTTCACTCTTGAGATCATGTAACCGTTTCCCACTTAATACCGTTGCATCACGATTGGTCAGCAGGAAAGCAGCAGACCTCTGTGTGCTGTGCTGCGCTCAGTCACTCAGTCTACTGACTCCTTGTGGCCCCGTGGACTGCAGCCCGCCAGGCCCCTCTGTCCATGGGATTCTCTAGGCAACAACACTGGAGTGGGTTGCCATGCCCTCCTCCAGGGACTCTTCCCAACCCAGGGATCGAACCCCGGTCCCCTGCATTGCAGGAGGATTCTTTCCCATCAGAGCCACCAGGGAAGCCTATACCACCAAAACTAGGATCTCACAGAAGAACCTGCAATCACTTTTCAAAATCCAGACGCCTCTCTATGAGAGTTATCTTGAAATTTTTTGAAAAACACAAATGCTTTCTTTCTCCAGAGGCCCAGGTGTGCTTCTAAGGAGCAGCCATGCTTAAGAAAACTGGAGTATATGATGGTCTACTTTTGTCTAGTTTGTTTCACTGTTTCTATTTCATATTCAATGCTTCCTTTCATTTAGTTTATGTTCTCCATCTCTCTCTCTCTTTTTTTTTCATGGTTTTTCTCAAGCCTTTATCAAGTATAGTAAAAAAGCTTTTGTATACCTATATATAAATATGTATAATATATATATTTTAGGAAACATTAATTTTGCCTAACTGAAAAAGTCATGACATTTTGATTAAACTTGTTTGACTTAGTATGAATAGAATGCTAGATTTCTAATTAAAAAATAGATAGGCAACAAGAAACAAAGGTTTACTGTATAGTATAGGGAACTATAGTCAATATCTTAGAATAACCTATGATGGAAAATAATTTCAAAAATAATACATGTGTATTTGGATAACTGAATAACCTTGCTGTGCACCTGAAACACTGTAAGTCTACTACAATAATATGTATTTTAAAAAATCATAATATAATGAATGACTATAATTGGAATCCATAATTCATTATATGGCTTGACAAAGTAAGTTTTAAGTAATTTATTAAACATCATGCACTAAATCTGAAAATGTATCTATAAATATTTTATCCTGAGACATATCCAGTGTATTCTGAAATATTTGAAGGTTCTAGAAAACTTTTCAGTTACATTTATAAGAATAAATAATATTATTAACCCTCTCATTGTTTGGAGTACTACCTAGAAAGAAATACATATAAAGGACTTCCCTGGATGTCCAGTGGTGAAGTCTCCAGACTTCCAACGCGGGAGTGTGGGTTCAATCCCTGGTCTAAGAACTAAGATCCCATATGCTGCATGGCACAGCCCCTCAAAAAAATAAATAAGTAACCAAAAACTAAAAATAGAAAAAAATTTCAAAAAAAAGCAATATATTTAAGATAAAATAATATAGAATGCCCACATTTAGGTTCCTTGATTAATCATCAAAGGTGGGTTTCCCAAAAAAGCATTTGAGTTAGTCCATTTGTTTTTTACCTTGAAGATTATTGCACCACCTACCTCTCAATGCTCCATAAAGTTGCTGGCGTACTCCCTGCCCCAGAATTCTTTGTAACGTTCTAAAAGGGTTACTGTGAATTTAGGCATGCCGGAGCATTCCCAGACAAGCTTAGGAAGAAGTCCCTGTAAGTATGAACATGTAGATTCTAGAAAGTAATGCCCTGAACACTCTCCCTGTCACATCCTCTTGTTTTGAGACCACAGAAATCCACTGGGTCGCTTTGCAGATTAAATGAGGTAATACAGTTGAGCAGTTAGGATGATCCATTGGATACACGGCATGTACTCAGTAATTGGTAGCTTTTATGATTGTTGCCAGTTACAGATAAATGAGGAATACCTCATTTCCCTGTCCAACAAGGGGAAGGAGGTTCCGCAGTGGGAAGTCAGAGGATCCTCTTAGATCTGATAACCCTGCGCCTGGAGAGCAGTGCCAAATGCCCGGCAAGCCTGGGCTGGTCTCTGTGATGGCCACACAGGTGAGTGCGGGAGGCCAGCAGGGCTCCTCAGCCCTGAGGCTGTCCCGTCTGGAGGGGCCTGCCTCTGCCCTCTCCTCTGCTCGAAGCTCTCCTCCAGACTCTGCATCTCCACCTGTGGCCGCTGCCTTTTCACGGATCGCCTCCTTGGCCCCCCACCCCTGATCACTGCACCCAACCTGACCTCTCCATGCTGTCTCTGCTCTTGAATGCCCTCCCCAGCCCTCCTCGGCAGCTGAAAACACCTTGCTCTTTACCTTGTTCACTGAGCTCCGTGTTTTGTTCACTGCTGAATCCCCAGAACTACGTGTGTGCTTGATAGATGGTAGGTACTCAAGTAGGTAAAAACTGGTTGAATGAGAAGGCAGGCACTCAAAAAGATGATGGAGCATGAGGTCAGGCTTCGGGGTGATTCAGTCACAGGCTAGCTGAGGCACCGCACGCTCCTCATTGTTCTTCTCTTAAATGAAAACAGCAAGGGCTTCCTTGTAGAGTTACCAGGAGGACTTAGCGCCGGTGTATTCAGAGCTGGCAGCCCGGACTTCCCTGCTGGTCCACTGGCTAAGAATCCACCTTGCAATACAGTGGACACCAGTTCGATCCCTGGTCCTAGAAGATCCCACATGCCACAGGGCAGCTAAGCCCGTGAGCCACAACTACTGAAGCCCACTCACCCTAGAGAAAGGACTAACAGCCCACAGGGCCCAGCACAAAAGACACTATTATTAATGTTGTTCATTAACTTTTAAAACCTGGGTGTACAGTTATACTCATCAGTCCTGGAAACCTATAAAAAACAAAGCCACTGTTACAACATCAGAACACTCAGTCACATGGTAACCAGATCAGTTTCCAAGATCTCCAGCTTCCGTTAGGAGGCAATAATAGAAAAAATAACTGTTGGGTAAGAAACCCCAACTGCCCTTGGTTTTCATTCTTCTTTGGTTACAGAATTTTCATATTTATAAACAAAGCTCCAAATGATGAGAGTTTGTATATAACTATCATGGGATAAACATCAGATTCAAATCTGGTAGCTTCTCACTTCAACAACTTATTTTTCTGGCAGTTTTGAAAACAAGAATTTTAAGTCTCGTGGAAAATAGCTTTTTTTTGGAAATTACTCTAGAAGTTTGGCTTTTTAGAAAAGTATTTGTATGCAGTTTTGATAAAGTTGATAAAGCAATGAAGATTTTTAGTTTGTTCTAAATTTCGAATAAAAATGCTTCCAAATTTTGAGACTAAAAAATGGAAAAAGGAGAAAAGTTTGTTTTCATTTGTTTTACATCTTGGATCCTAACAGATTCAGTTTTCCAAAAATTTTTTTTCTTTTGTTTCTTTTTTCTCCAATTATTATTTCTGACATTTATAATCATTTTTTCTGTTAGGCAGCACATTAAAAGGCATTTTGGAGCAGAAGCAAATATATGGATTTAAGAGCATGGGCTTACATGATCTAGAGCAAGGATCTGCAAATTTTTTCTGTAAAGGAATAAGTGTTAATAATAAATATTGTAGATTTTGCAAGCCATAGTGTCTCTGCCATTGTAGCTCAAAAATAGTCACAGACAATACATAACTAAGTGACTGTGGCTGTGTTCCAATAAAACTTTATTTACAAAAACAGATCTTGAGCTGGATTTGTCCATCAGGCTGTAAGTAGCAACTGCTGAGCTAGAATTCCGTTTCATCTCCACGATTTTCTAGCTGTGATCTGGCTGCTGTTGTTCAGTTGCTCAATCGTGCCTGACTCTGTGACCCCATGGACTGCAGCACGCCAGACTTCCCTGTCCTTCACCATCTCCTGGAAATAGTCTGACTCTTAGTCTCCATTTATCTATCAAGCAGACATAACTATACCACTTACTAGGCTCAGAGGACAAAGTGGATCCAGGTATAAATCATTCTCCTGTAACTGTCGCCTCTCCTGCTTCTTCCTCTCTTCTTACGGTGCGATAACAATCAGCCCAAGGCATTTATTTAGAAGGCGTCTGGAAGCCAGTCCCCTTGTCCAGCGAGTTTAACTTGGTCCTAACTTAGCTTCTGGCTAAAAATGTCTTTTCTGTCCTTAGGCAATTCCATTCAAGGAAGTCCGAGGAGGAAGAACAGGAGGAACAGAGGTGGGTAGGTAACCCAAACAGGTCAGTCTCTTTGGGGAGAAGGGTAATTCTCCCCCACCAAACACTCCTCCTGCCCTCAAATCTCGACTCTTTTTCGGAGGAAAACTCTGTTCCCCAAGTTTACCCATTTTGTCCAAAAACCAGAGCTGCCCTGATGAGCCCTTGAAGGCATATCATGAAGCTGGTGCCTCTGACTGCAGAGCTGCTCACAAGAGCACCATGGCAAAACCAAGCTTTATTTACTCCAGGAACCAACATCATCACAGAGGAAAAAGATCTCCAGGGATTTTTGTTTTCTTTTTCCTTTGGGATGCTTTTCTTATATCCGGATTTCCCACTTACGTTTTTAGGATTTCTGGCATCAGGCTGGGCTTTGCCTCTCATTCTCTTGCGCTGATTGCCAGATGCTCGCGTGTCATTCACACCTCCCATCCTTTCTGGGGCTTCTGATCCTCCCTTTCCCATTCCTAACATCTCTTCCCTGGAAACTCGCCTCTTTCTTTCCTAACCAGCAGGCGAGCTCCCCAAGCCTCAAGATAAACAGCAAACAAGATTGTGACTTTCAATGACAAATACAGCAGGTGATATATTTTCCAAGCCCCACATAATTTTTAACTCAGAGATGACAACTTCTTCGGCTTTCCTGCTCTGACCATCAACAGGCCCGGTTCCTCTTTCGCTCCGGCCTCGTTGCATCTCTTCCTGAATTAAATTTTTCAATTAGCTGGCTTGTTACAAGTCATGTGAAGCTGCCCAGCCCTTTAACTCAAATTTCCTTCTTCCCAGGCGTCACAGAAATTTGCAGTACACACCTCAAAGACAAAGAACAAAAAGACCTCACTAGATGAACGAAAAGATTCAGTCAAATCCATGATTTCACCAGGTTTCTGACTGGATAATGAAAGCCGACTCCTCCCCGAGAGGGGGGCGTCCCTCACCAACCTACCAATTTTACAACGTAAAATCCCACCCACTTCTTTCCAAGGACACACATTGTTCTAAATCCCTGTTGTCGTCACTCTTGCACCAAAAACAAAAGAGCAGGGAGCTGCACCTAAGTTATAAGAGTGAGCTGCGATCTTTCTCTGAGCCCAAGATACAAGGAATAAACAGGAGGAATTAGCCAGTATGAAGCCTGCATTTATAATAGGTACACGACGCCTAAGCGTGAGCTTGGCGTGGCTGCCTTCTGGATTGGTAGGGGTGGGGGCGGGGGAGAAACATGAGTTTTTTTTTTCTTTTTCTTGAGCCTCTCACTCTCAAGCCGGATAAAAAAACACAGATTAAACCACAGGGAGGGGCGCATTAAAAATAATGGACTTTTAATGGGTTAATAATACTCTGCTTTAAATCTCTTTTAAAAGTTAATTCAGGCAGTTCTCCGGATGCAGGCAGGTGGAGGACGGTGTGGAGGAGGGGAGCTGCTCCCAGTGGGCGAGTGTGTGTGAGCCGAGCAGCGCAGGGTGGCCCGGAGACCAGAGGGTGCCTGAGAGGCGCCCGCAGCCCGCCCGGAGGACAAGGGAGGGCGCTAAGCCCAGGCTCTCGAAGAGGCGCCGGGCCACACTGAGAGCTCCATTTCCCCACCTCCTCCTCTGTGTAAGGCCGCTGATGGTGAGCGCCTCCCGGACAGCACCGGGAAGTCTGCTCCGTGCCCTGGGCCGACACAGATGGGAGAGAAGCCCAGAGGGCGGGCGGACGTGTGCCTGCAGCCGACTCACTGCTGCAGTAAACCAGCAACACTGCGGAGCAACGACACGGCGGTAAAATTTAAAATAGTAATTCAATGTCAGTGTTTCTAACGCGGACCACTCTCCACCAGACCTGAGTGAGAAATGGAAGGTGAAAGAAATGGGGTGAAGAGCGATCAGTGTGAGTGTCTGATAAATGTGTGTGCTGCCCTAGGCCGCGACGTTCCTGGCGCACCAAAGCCTCACAGCGATTGTCTGCGGGGAGGGACGAGGTCCAACCTTCCCCACAAGCCCTTTGATTTGAATCCTCTCTACCCCCATCCTAGGAGCACATATAACCTCATTTTTCTCAAAAACGAATAGCTAATTTTAAAAAAATGCATGTAGACTTAGAAAAGGCTGATAGATGAGTTTAGAAAACAAAACTAAGTTGTATAGTAGTGTCTATAAATATGACTCCAGTGGCATATTTAAAACAAAGAGCATGTGCCCGTGTGCACACACACACGCACGTACACTCACAAACACGTACATGCTTGTGAAACGCGTCTGGAAGGCTGTGCTGGAAGCAGCCGCCAGCTGCTGCGATCGAGAGCTTGAGCTGTAGGCGCTTCGAGTCCTTTACCTGAAATTCATACTACTTGACTCTTTCAGAGAGATGACATATTGCTTCTATTTTAAAATTAAAAAAAATAATAACATGAGAAAAAAAGAGAAGGAAATAGTCAGCTACCCACAATACAGGAGAAATGTGGGTCCTGTCTTCCCGGGGAAACCAAACTCCCACCATCCATCATGGTAGAGTCCTGCCTTCCACCTCCTTAGCAACGGGATGTTGTCCATTATCAGTGACGCTGGACTTTCTCCCTTTCCCCAGGGCGCTATTGCTGGGACGGCTCCACCTGGCTTTCCTAGGGGCCCGGTTGGGGTCTTTGCCCCAGGGCCCACCTGGAGGCCCAGGAGCCTCTGCCCTCAGGGAGCTGGAGACGCAGGGGCCCAGAAAAGCCGGGGCTTGTGCACAGGAGGCCTTCTTGCACTCCCTTTCCTGCTTTGCACTGCTGAGCGGCACGCAAACGACTCCATTAACAAGAAAGAAGTAACTTCATGATAAAATCCTGACTGGCTGGCTGCTGCCTTCTGTGACCCGCCATCCCCTACAGGGGCTTCTGCTGGAGTCACAGTTGAGAGCGGCCTTGGAGGCGATCCCTTGGAAACACGCTCTCCCCTCTCAGTCAGCTCCAGGAAGACCTCCTACATGTTCTTCTGCACTAGGCGTGTGCAAAGATGGAGTGGGGGAAAGCACTCTTGAAAGAAGAGTTCTAAGTCTCTATGTGGGTCCCAGTTTCCAGGCGCTTACAGGGCAGTTCACCTACCAAAGTAAACATGTTTTGCAAACGGACATGATCTGGATTTTGGGGACTGATAACAAACACCGAAGGTCAAATAGCAGCCCTAATCATTTCTGCATGAACACTTTTCAGCCAAGTTTACCACTTATCCAACTTGCAGCACTTTAGGTTTTGTTTTTGGTTTTTCTCTTTTCTGGGCCAGTTTTGTCTTGCTTCTATGATGTTCTGTTTGAAAGGTCTCTTCTTGCTTCTCAACAGCTGTTTGGAAATTTTCAACGTGTAAGTCATGACCTTATTATTTTATTTGGGAGGGAGGGGTCAAGTCGAGAAGCCAAATTTATACAAATAAGGAGAGAAATACAAATAAGGACGTGAAATTGGAGGAGTGGTCACACCCCACTCTTCTTGTTTGGCAGTTGAAGTTTCTCGTTAATTTGGATCTCTTGAAATGATAATGGCTATGCTTGCAGGTATTTCTGACACTCCATTTAGATTCTTTCAAATGGAGGTGAAACGTTAAAATAAAGCAGGATTGTCTCTCAAGATGGAAAAAAAAAGGTCTACCGGCTATTGTCCTCGGTGCCTGATTGACTAGTAGAAAACACATCTCCATGGGAACAGATAAACGTCTGCTTTTCACGCGGTAAAATAACCAGCTCAGCTGTGGAGCTTCACCAACCTAGCACTTTATTTGGATGGCTGTAAGCAGCCTCTCCCTTTTCATGTTCAGCCAAATTATCTGCCAGAATTTCTTTTCAAGTCTAGGGAAGAAAAAAAAAAAAGAATTCCCTCCCCCATCCCCCCACTGCATGGAGTTAATTACTGTATTTTCATCCGGGAGGGTGGGGAAAAGTACATGCTGGGCTGAGATAGCACAGAAAACCACGGCTGGCGCACGGTATCTGCCTGGTGTCTATTAGCTGTTGGTGATTTTTTTATGGCATCGCAGTCTGCCGCGTATTTGGGTAATGCCAGCGGAATAATGAAGCAGCCTGGGAGGCAGGGCCTGGCACTGGCTGGGTTGCATTCTCTGCAGCCGTGCCAGTGCCGGGCTGTGTGGCCTTAGGCAGGCGGGGGAGTCGCGCTGTTTCCACACGGAGACCTGAGGCAGGGAGGCGGAGGGAAGGGCAGGAAAGCGGCTGCAGTCTCAGGAGTCTGCCTCCTCTCCCCCAGCACCCGCAGCATCTGCGCGCTAGCTGCGGATCACCCACGCGCTCCCAGCCAACGAAGAGTCGCCGTCGGCTCTCGGGAGCCCGGGGCTTGCTCCAGTGATTCCAGACACTTTGCTTCTGCTCCTGGGTCAAAGTACCACGGGAAGCAGCATTTTCTGTTGAGATTACAGCACTTCTAGTCCAGTTTCCGAAGCAGAGGGGGAAACAAACGAAAATTTAAAAAAGAAAAAGGAAAAAATGGAGGTGAAATATATAGCTATGTACATGCACGCACTCATACATACGAATCTTTTTGAACACACAAGGCTGAACTCTTAAGGGGAAAATGCCTCAACCTACTCGGTTCTAACACTGGGCACGAGAAAGTGCCTGTGGGTTATTTTATAGGAATCCATCACCCCTTCCTCTCATTCTCTCCTTTGTCGTTAGGCTATTTGTGTATTTGTCTCTGTCTTCTTCCTCAGCACCTCCACCCACCCACCCAACAAGCCTGAACAGGAAATGTTTAAAGAGCGGTGAAGTACAAACCCGAGCCATTTTTCAAGAGAAACTGGGTTAAAGATACCTGCCGTTGATGTGGCAATCTAGTCCCCGTCCCAGCGTTCTGTGGAGGAGATTCCTAAATATTCAAGCCCCAGTGGTCTTTATCTGGCCCAGCTGCTTCTGCTGGAGAAGGAATGTGGCACGTCAAGCGTGTGAACACTGCCTCTATTGTATCCACACGGGCTGATTGAAGCCTAGATAATTGGCATGTAACCTTCTCTATTAATAGTGCAGACAGATATGTGAATTAGCCAGATCCCTCCGACATATGCCATGCATTAGCTAAAGGGGCTTATGATTCTCCAAACGTCTGCCCTAGTACACCAATAATTAGGCTTTAGAACTTGATAACTTTGGGGAGAAATCAATAAATAATAGAGACGCCCCACACTCCGTCTGAATCAGAAGTGCTGCTGTAATCTCACTACAGTTCGGTGCTGCTAGGGGTCGTCACCGATCTTTTGAGGGTTTGGGGTCTGTGACTCTGGGTGTGTCCTGCTGATGCCGAGTTCCTGGAGGAGATTGACAGATGTGGGGACTTTCTAACTAGTTTCTGTGGTCATCAAGGTGTGTGAATAGCAGTGTGCGCTCACCTTGTTGTTTGACCGTCTTGTAAAGGAATAGACGTGCCCCAAGTGAGATAGAGTAAAACCCTGAATTAGGCTATTTAGAACCATGCATGTCTAAACACTTGGCTTGTCTCATGTCAAGTCCTAAGGCTAGAGGAAGTACTGAAAGCTGATGGTCAAGAAAATAAACTGCTGTCAAGTGGCCGGGATCTGAAGCGTGGCGCCCCCATATGCTAGCTTGTGATTTTGGAATACTTGTCCACCTCTCTGTGCCTCACTTTTGAGATCTGAAAAACGGGAAGAACAATCGTTCCTAGCCCACTTTGTAAGGTTTAAATAACTCGTAAGCATTTTTGCTTTTCCTTTAATAAATATGCACTGAAGGTGTTCTTCAAACTGCAGGCTGTGACCTACCCGGAGGCGGTCAGAGCCAGCAGCGGGTCGCAACCAGCACTTTCTTCATGGAGCGGAGCACACCGCACACGGGAAGGGTAAGTACTGTTTACAGACGTTCTGATAAACGTGTATGTGCTGTGCATGTATGTGTGTGTGTCTGGGTTATACGTGCATGCTGGCTGTCCGTGTAAAAATTTTTCTTGTCAAGTTTTTTGAAAATGTGAAAATCCTGCCATCAAACAATCTAAAATCTGAAGACAACCTGAATGCCTCGATAGGAGATTGGTTCAATAAATCAAGCCAGGACGTCCCCGATGGTCCAGAGGCTACGGCTCTGTGCTCCCAGTGTTGGGGGCCCAGGTTCGATCCTTTCAGGGAACTAGATCCTCCGTGCCACAACCAAAACCTGGCCCAGCCAAGTAAATAAACAAATATTTACAATTAATTGTTAAGCTGCATCCTCACAATGGATTATCAGGCAGTCATTCATAAGAAAGAGGTCAACTTCTTTGTGCTGATGTATATAACAGACACCCAGAAACTTTATTCAGTGACGATAAAAGGCATTGCAGGGTGTATATATTCCAATCCTGTATATGTAAAGAAAAGGGGCTTTATTGTGCATGCATGTGTCACTGTATCAGATCTCCGTCCGCTGTCAGACCCTGTGGAGTCTGTCTTTCCCACAGCTCGGTGATTGGCACCGCTCTCCTCCGACTGAGCAGCCTGAAGTCTTGAATCCACCTCTCGCTGACTCGCCTCTGTGTCTCGCTCGCATGAGGGACCCAGGTCCGTTCTTTCAGCTTCCTCGTGAAGCCTCAATCCCTGTTCCAAACTACTGTTGTCTCTCCTGGGCAACCAACCTCTTTACTAGTCTCCCTGAAGGCTCCTAACTAGTCCCCTTCAGTCACCTAACTGGTCTCAGCGCACGCACTCTTGCCTCCGTCTCGTCTGCCAGTGTAGCCGGACCGCTTTCCTCCCCACCCGGCTTCAATTCTTGCCATGGAAGTCTTCCCCACGCTCTTGGGACAAAAGCCCCCAATTCTATTCGGTATGATGACCTATTTTCTTGCAGGTGCTGTAACAAAGTGTAAGGAACTAGGCAGCTTAGAACAACAGAAGGGTATTGCCTCCGAGTTCTGGAGCCTAGAAGTCTGAAGTGCAGGCCTGGCTGGGCAGGCTGCTCTGAACGTGGTGCAGAGGCCCTCCTCGCCTCTCCCCAGCGGGCCTGCCCTCCTGGCAGGCCCCGGGCCCTCAGCCGCATCACACCAGTCTCCGCCTGCGTCATCGCACAGCCTGCCCTCTGTGTGTCTGTCTTAGGTGCCCCTCCACCCACTCCAGTACGACCTCGTCGTAGCTAATCACACCTGCATCAGCCCTGGTTCCAAATACAGTCATATTCTGAGATGCCGAGGCACTAGTGGCAAAGACCATGGAGAAGGCCGCGCGCCGAAGGACCGCGGTGCTGGATGTGACTCCTGAGAGCCCCCTTGGGCTGCAAGGAGATCCAGTCTGTCCTAAAGGAGATCAGTCCTGGGTGTTCATTGGAAGGACTGAAGCTGAAGCTGCAACGCCAATACTTTGGTCACCTGATGCGAAGAGCTGACTCATTGGAAACGACCCTGATGCTGGGGAAGATTGAAGGCAGGAGGAGAAGGGGTCGACAGAGGATGAGATGGTTGGATGGCATCACCGACTCAATGGACATGGGTTTGGGTGAACTCCAGGAGATGGTGATGGACAGGGAGGCCTGGCGTGCTGCAGTCCATTGGGTCTCACATATCCCCTAGAGAAGGATATGGCAACCCACTCCAGTGTTTCTCGCTTGTAAATAATCCCACGGACAGAGGAGCCTGGCAGGCTACAGTCCATTGGGTCACAGCTGAGTGACTGAGCACACACAGGATATCAATAATCTTTTTTTTAAGACTTTTTATGTGGACCATTTTTAAAGTCTTTATTGAGTTTGTTACAATATTGCTTCTGTTTCATGTTTTTTGGGTTTTCTGGTCCTGAGGCATGTGGGATCTCAGCTCCTGGACCAGGGGTGGAACCACACCTCCTGCGTTGGAAGGTGACGGATGGACCTCCCAGAAGTCCTCAATGTACCTCTTTGAAGGGACACATTTTAACCAATAACCTGAGACCCCAAGAGCCCCGGCCCAGCCTGGCGCCAGCCTCCGGCTTCTCTCTCGCCATCCTGGCTCACCTTTTGGCTCCATCACACAGGCTTTCTCCCTGTAGCCCAGGCCACTTCCGCCACAGAGTCACGCTCAGCATTCTGCCGACCCCTGATGAGAATGCTCTCTCGTTCCCCCTCCAACCTCCACTTCCATCTCACCTCGAGATCTGGACTCTGGGATGCCTTCCTCGAATGCCCTTACCCAGGACCAAGCCAGGTTCTTCAGGTTATCGGTAATTTCATACCACCACTCACTTCTCACTTGCTACACTTGTCCCAGCTACAGCTTCTCGTTCACCTGTTTGTTTAAAGTCTTCTCTCCAAAAAAGCTATCAGATCTTAGAAGGAATGAGCTGGACTACACCTTTTTATCCTCACATCTCAGCTGAGTACAGCGTGCTCTGTGGGTGTCCAAGGCCATGTTGGTGCATGGATGGACAGATGAATTAGAGAATAAGGGACACAGATTTTTCTAACCTTCAGCTCATGAATATGTCATGTTTTTTATTGGTTTCCCTCTTTTCTAGACATTTCTTATAAAAACTATACAATAGGTGGTCCTTTGTGACCAGCTTTTTACACTTGGCATGTTTCCTTTTTAAAGGCTCTAGGGTGTGGGGGTTTTGGTAGCTGTGGCGCATGGGCTTAGTTGCTCCACAAAGGGTGGGATCTTCCCAGACAGGGGATCGAACCCATGTCCCCTGCATTGACAGGCAGATTCTTAACCACTGGACCACCAGGGCAGTCCAGTGCAATGTTTTCTGGGGTTTTGGCTGCCCTGGGTCTTCAGTGCTGCATGGGTTTCTCTCTAGTTGCGGTGAGCGGGCTGCCCTGCGTCGCAGTGAGTGGGGCTGCCCTGCGTCGCGGTGAGCGGCGGGGCTGGTCCTCATTGTGGGGTGCAGTGAGCGGGCTTCTTATTGCAGTGGCTTCTCTTGCTGCTTCGCTGGGGGCTCCGCTGGTAAAGAATCCGCCTGGGATGCTGCAGACCCTGGTTTGATTCCGGGGTCGAGAAGATCCGCTGGAGAAGGGATAGGCTGCCCGCTCCAGTAATCTTGCCTGGGAAATTCCATGGACAGAGAAGCCTGGTGGGCTACACTGTCTACCCACTCCAGTATTTTGGGCCTTCCCTGGTGGCTCAGCTGGTAAAGAGTCTGCCTGTGGTATGGGAGACCTGGGTTCGATGCCCGGGTTGGAGAGATCCCCTGGAGAAGGGAACAGCTACCCACACCAGTGTTCTGGCCTGGAGAATTCCGTGGACTGTATAGTCCATGGGGTCGCAAAGAGTCGGACACGACCAAGCGACTTTTGTTCTCTTGGTGCCGCTCCCAGGCCCTGGAGCACCCGCTCAACAGCTGTGGCACGCTGGCGTAGCTGCCGAGGCCCGTGGGCTCCTCCGGTTGCGGCGACTCCTGTAGCAGCGAGCCCCCAGGAGCCCCCAGCATCTGTGGTCGAGGTTCGCTGCGTACTTGGCTCTTCTCTGTTTCCAGATAGTCCTCGGTCATGTGCATGGTCCGCGTTTCATTTGTCCGTCTGTCAGTTGACGGGCGTTTGGCTTTGTTTCCACCCGGTGCCTCTATGAACAGTGCTGCTATGAACATCTGAGTTCAGGCTGTTGTGTGGATGTGTGTTTTCAGCTCTCTTGGGTATATATCTAGGAGTGGAATGCGTGGGTCACATGGTAACTCTATATTAAATTTTTGAAAAGTTTCCGAACTGTATTTCAAAGTAGTTGCACCATTTTACATTCCCACTAGCAACATATAAGGGTTCCTTTCCAATTTCTCCACATCCTCACCAACACTTGTTATTTCCATCTTTTTTATTATAGCCATTCTAGTGGGTCTGGCTTTTTTTTTTTTTTTTAAATTTTCTGTCCAACACCCTGACAGATGGTTCACCATCTGAGATACTCATGAAAGCTACAGTATAGCTCCTCAGCAAAAGGTACACATGCATATTTAAAAAGTGCCTATAATTTCAAACATTTCCTAGACCTCTCTCCAGACTGTAGCCTGTCAAGTTCCTCTGTCCATGGAATTCTCCAGCCAAGAATACTGGAGAGGGCAGCCATTCCCTTCTCCAGAGGATCTTTCCAACCCAGGGAGAGAACCGAGGTTTCTTGTATTGCTGGCAGATTCTTTACCACGTGACCCACCAGGAAGCCCGTAGACCTCTCCAGAAATCATCTATCTATTAGCTAGTGGCACTTCCCAGGTGGCACTAGTAGGAAAGAACCTGCCTGTCAATGCAGGAGACGTAAAGAAACGCAGATTCGATCCCTGTGTCAGGAAGATCCCCTGGAGGAGGGCATGGCAGCCCACTCTGGTATTCTTGTCAGGAGAACCCCATGGACAGAGGAGCCTGGTGGACTACAGTCCACGGGGTCCGTGACTGAAGTGACACACATGGGTATTGTCTGTGGACCCCAGACAACTGGTTAAGATCAGAAGATCCCAGTGAAAAAAATGGTTCAGTCACAGACATAAAAGATGCAGAATGCTGAGCCCCAGTGCCTTGCTCACAGTGACCCAGTTAGTCAACAAGGCAGAAAAGGGCCTTCTCTGGCAGCCCAGCAGTGGGTGAAGACTCTGCGCGTCCAGTGCAGGCGGAGTGGGCTCGACTCCCAGCTAGGGAACTCAGAGCCCATGTGCCGTGCGACCAAAAAGGAAGGAGGAGAAGAGAGGCCGAGCTGGAGAACTCAAGCTCCAGAACATCCCTGTGGGCTCCTATCTAGACAGAGCCACAGGTGAACCATGCAGCCTCTTTGGAATTATTTATACACGAGTGTCCTCCTCTGCGGGCTTCCCAGTTGGCGACAGTGGTAAAGAACCCGCCTGCCAGTGCAGGAGACACAAGAGACGCGGGTTCCATCCCTGGGTCGGGAAGATCCCCTGGAGGAGGGCATGGCAGCCCACTCCAGTGTCCTAGCCTGGAGAACCCCACGGACAGAGGAGCCTGGTGGGTTGCAGTCCACGGGGTCACAAGAGTCGGACAAGACTGAGTGACTGAACACGCGTGCACACACACACACCCTCCTCTGTACAAGGAGGGAAACAGAGCCTCCCTCAAGTTGGTGTTGTTGAAAGGATTAAACAAAATAACGTGTGCTGTGTTGGCATGAGGTGACAATCATTAGTACTGCTGCTGCTGAGTCGCTTCAGTCGTGTGCGACTCTGCGACCCCATAGACGGCAGCCCACCAGGCTCCCCCGTCCCTGGGGTTCTCCAGGCAAAAACACTGGAGTGGACGCCATCTCCTTCTCCAATGCATGGAAGTGAAAAGTGGAAGTGAAGTCGTCCAGTCGTGTCCGACTCTTCGCGACCCCATGGCCTGCGGCCCACCAGGCTCCTCCGTCCATGGGGTTTTCCAGGCGAGAGTGCTGGAGTGGGCGCCATCGCCTTCTCCGTCATTAGTACTAGTGGAGAGCAATCTGTTCCCCTGAAGGCCAGCGCTCTTGGTTTACAGCAGTAGCAGCCACAGGTCGAATCTAAACCTTTTTCTTTGGCCCACAGAGCGCCTCTGTAACAACATTTCTTCTTTTGAAATATGTGTTTTGGGGCTCCCTTGGCAGTCTGGAGGTTAGGGCTCCGCCGTCCCAATGCAGGGGACTGAGTTCAGTCCTTGCTTCAGGAACTAAGATCCTGCGTGCTGCATGGCACAGCCAAACACAAAGAACAAACCAACAACCTTTAAAATGTGTATTTTCAGCTTCCACTGGCCACTTCATGCAAAGACGTGACTCACTGGAAAAGACTCTGATGCTGGGAGGGATTGGGGGCAGGAGGAGAAGGGGACGACAGAGGATGAGATGGCTGGATGGCATCACGGACTCGACGGACGGTGGACGTGAGTCTGAGTGAACTCCGGGAGTTGGTGATGGACAGGGAGGCCTGGCGTGCTGCGATTCATGGGGTCGCAAAGAGTCAGACACGACTGAGCGACTGAACTGAGCTGAACTGATAAATCAGATCCGGCGTTAAACTGGAATCATACTTTCAATGGCACAAGCAGGCAGAGCCGAGGAGCAACTGCCACTTTAACGTCTGTTTTCCGCAGTCACCAGCCCTCCCTGTTGCATCACACTTGGCCCGAATCCCTCAGATCTCACCCTTGTTGGCAACCGAGTCAGTCGGGATCCCAGCTGGAGACAGTTACCACCGTGAAACAGCGTAGGTGTCCACGGAGAGTTGCACAAAGGGAGGATTTCAAAGATGGGAGCAGGATTAAGAGAAAAGCACCCGCGATGGGGACCCCCCGCGGCCAGTCGTGTGAACGCGGAGCCGTCGCTGCGCGCGCCCGGGCGGGGCGAGGCGGCTGCGGGCCCCACGGCCGGGGCGGCGGCGGCGGGCAGCCCCGCCAGGAGCCTGTCCCTCGGCGGGAGGAAGCTGCCGACCCGGAGCGGGGAGGACATTGGGGAGAAGCGCCCGCGCCCTCAGTTTCCTCCTCCCGCTCCTGCACAGCCGCCTCCCATTGGCTGCACCGAGCAGAAACCCGAGAGCCGGAGGCCTGTTCCTGCGGCCGAGAGGGGCGCCCGCAGAGCGCAGGGCGGCGGAGGGCAGCTGGGGAAAGACAGGAAAGCTCGCTCACGGATTTTCTTTGAGGCTTCCATTTTTCTTCTTCTTATCCTTAGTTACTAGTAACACTGCATCAAGTGCCCCTCTTCATTACTCATACCTCACACACAGCTCCTCTAGAGTTTCAGGCCATTTCCGTCGGCAGTGCAGAAATGAACACCTTCTTTGTTTCTCCCGCTGAACGCCATTCATGTTCCCATCGTCCACCTGATAATTCCATCTACTTGTTGCCCAGGTCGCCACTGCCCACAGAAGGCAGGAACTGTCCTACTCATCTTGAGAGCCCCACCCCTAGCACTGCCAGACATATAATAACTATTAAAAACCTCAAGATGGTGGGTGGATTTCCATGTATTGTTCTAGTGATAAAGGGGACACCTGAAAAGTGAGGATGGGAAAAAGTCATCACCAACTATTCTCATATACACCCTTGTTTCAAAGAAGTGAACATTCACCAGATCAACAAAATAATGAGTAACAGCAATTGCGTTAATAATGAGCGGCTTTTGAGCGCTTACCATCTGCCAGTTGCTTTATGCATCCGCTGTCACATTGAAGTCTTTTGACAATACCATGAAGCCATGTAATATTTTTATCCCAATTTTGAAGGGGAGAAAACTGAAGGATAGAAAGAGTAATTATCTAAGGTCAGTATTAGACTCACGACTGGCCATCAGATCTGGATGGACAAGGTCTTGAATCAGAAATATTGCCTTTTCATGGTTAAAATAGTCATAACTCACTATGTTACATCTATTTGGAAGCTGTACTATGTGTCTGTTATCAGCATGTATCAGAATTTTCGTTATGCAGGAAATAGAGACTCAATTTCAACACTGGCTTAAGTATATATAAAGGTTGTTTCTTTCATATAACAGGTTCAGAGTCAGCTGCTGCAGGCTTTGTTTCATTGGCTTATAGATGTACAGGCTAAGGTTTCTGACATGTTCATGGACTTACTCTCTTAATCACAAAATGGCCACATTAGCTCCAAAAATCATCCCCATGTTCCAGGCATGAAAAGAGAGAAAGGTCAAATGCAAAAGAGCTTCTGCTAGTTAGATGAGTCCTCGTTACAGAGCATTCCCAGATGCCTCATTTATATTTTCTGCTCTCACTTTAAGAATGACTCCTTTCCACAAGAGAGACTGGGATCTAGATATACTCAAGAGGAGACCTTGCTGGCCTCAACAGTATAAAGGTCTGATCTTAAAGAAGAGAGAGGAATGGCTGGTGGAGAGGAAGTTAGCATTCTCAGCTACACTTCAAGTATCTCTTTATACCTATCTGTTCATATCTGAGTCACTTCAGCCGTGTCCGGCTCTTTGCAACCCCATGGACTGTTGCCCGCCAGGTTCCTCTGTCTGTGGGACATCCCAGGCAAGAATACTGGAGTGGGTTGTCATTTCCTCCTTCAGGAGTTGACAAACAAGGCCCCCTGCCTGCTTTTGTCAATAAAGCTTTATTGGCAGACAGCCACGCTCACTTGTCTGTTGTCTACGACGGCTGCGCTCACACCACCAGGGCAGAGTTTAGTCATTGCAATGGAGACCATCTGGCCCACAAAGCCGAAAACAGTGAATAGCTGGCCCTTCACAGAAAAGGTTTGCCAACCCCTGCTTTACAGTCTCCCTTTTATTTTTGGAGAAACACACTGTGCCTCCCAGTGACTCCTGTGCTGAAGTGAGGAGTGACGGGTGAGCCAGAAAGCGCCCGACCAGCGCGGGCTTCTGAGCTGCCACTCCTGCCACAGTGCCGACGAACAAAGGACAGCCAAGGAGCGTCTGAGGCACCTCAGACGGGCATCTCCTCGCACGGGCACCTCCGCGGGCATCTGCTGCGAGGGCTGGGCGACCCGATGTCCTCCGGCATCTGTCACGACAATGGCAATGCCAGGCACTAAAGAGCAAACACTTTCCGCCTCCAGATGCTCACAGACGTTGCTGGGGACCGAGACACGGGAACAATCTAAAATCACCCCGCTTTGTATGCTCTGGAAATAGTCTCATTCAAAGGCAACTTCCTATTTGTTGGAATAATTACAAGTTTGATAAGTGCAAATTATCTGAGGAATAATTTCTGAGAAGAATTATGTGCAAGCCCTAGAGTATTGGTGAAATGATATTTTAGAGCAAATCTCTATAGGTTGAGACAAATCAAACATTATTTATGTACCTGCAGGCAGATAAAAGTCTGCACGCCACTCTTTCATTCATTCAGTCCTCAATACAGGGCAAAAGTATGTTTGAAATGGATTTGCACCTGAATAACTCACAGATCAAAACATTTCTGTTTGCCAGCTCACTGGCATCGTCATGTGGCTATACCATGCACCACTATACCTATACCCTCAGTGTGATAGCTCTGAAATTGTGTTTCTGGACCAAATTTTAGTTTGAGAGGAAATGCACAATATATCAAATTTGTGATCAGATATTTTTAATATTTTATGTCACATTATCTTAAATTCAAGTTGATACCATTCATACCATATCCTGTTGATCACACTGTATTTAATTTGAATTTATGGCTCCCAGAAAAATAGAGGATATGAACACCAGTCTGAAATGCTTTGCTTTGAATGACTTGCTCGTATATCACAGTTTCTCAAGCATGGCACTTCTGACATTTGGGGCTGGAAAAGTCTCTGTTGTGGGGTGACCTGTGCACTGAACAGCGTTAGCAGCATCCCTGTCTTCTACACACCGGCTGCCAGCACCAGATCCCCCTCCACCCGTCACAACAACCAACGATGTCAGCAGACATTGTCCAATTGCCCAGGAGGCAGCATCACCCCTGGCAGAGGATCAGAGCTATCGTATATTCCAGAGCATCTGTTTTTGACCCAGATCCAGATTCTCTACTATTTACTCGCTGTGGGGGGTTAAGCATAATTTAACCCCCTGTTAAATCAAACCTCAGTTTTTTTCTCTGCAACACATACAGAGTAGGAGTTTAATTTCACAAGACTGTAGAATGAGAGAGTTCCCTAGTGGTCTAGTGGTTAAGAATCTGCCTTTCAACATAGGGGACACAAGTTTGATCCCAGGTTAGGGAACCAAGGTCCCACATGCCATACGGCAACGAGGCCGGCACTCTGGAGCCGCGCTGTGCAGCAGAGAAGCCCACGAGCCGCAGCGACTGAGCTCACGTGCTCGGGAGCCTCGCGGCCAACGAGAGAGAGGCCAGCACGTCGCAATGAAAATCCTGCATGCCACAACCAAGACCCAGTGCAGCCAAAAGTAAATAAACATTGGGGTGGGGGGAAGGATTGTAGAATGAAAGGATAAAGCAAATAAATTCTCAAGACACGGTCAGTTCAGTTCAGATCAGTCGCTCAGTCGTGTCCGACTCTTTGCGACCCCATGGACTGCTGCACGCCAGGCCTCCCTGGGCATCACCAACTCCCCGGAGTTCACTCAAACTCATGTCCATCGAGTCAGTGATGCCATCCAGCCATCTCATCCTCTGTTGTCCCCTTCTCCTGCCCTCAATCTTTCCCAGCATCAGGGTCTTTTCAAATGAGTCAGTTCTTCGAATCAAGTGGCCAAAGTATTGGAGTTTCAGCCTCAGCATCAGTCCTTCCAATGAACACTCAGGACTGGTCTCCTTCAGAATGGACTGGTTGGATCTCCTTGCAGTCCAAGGGACTCTCAAGAGTCTTCTCCACCACCACAGTTCAAAAGCATCAATTCTTCGGCGCTCAACCTTCTTTATGGTCCAGCTCTCACATCCACACATGACCACAGGAAAAACCATAGCCTCGAATAGATGGACCTTTGTTGGCAAAGTCATGTCTCTGCTTTTGAATATGCTATCTAGGTTGGTCATAACTTTTTCTTCTAAGGAGTAAGCGTCTTTTAATTTCATGGCTGCAGTCATCATCCGCAGTGATTTTGGAGCCCCCCAAAATAAAGCCTGACACTGTTTCCACTGTTTCCCCATCTATTTGCCATGACCTGATGGGACTGGATGCCATGATCTTCGTTTTCTGAATGTTGAGCTTTAAGCCAACTTTTTCACTCTCCTCTTTCACTTTCATCAGGAGGCTCTTTAGTTCTTCGCTTTCTGCCATAAGGGTGGTGTCATCTTCATATCTGAGGTTATTGATATTTCTCCTGGCAATCTTGATTCCAGTTTGTGCTTCATCCAGCCCAGTGTTTCTCATGATGTACTCTGCATATAAGTTAAATAAGCAAGGTGACAATATACAGTCTTGACATACTCCTTTCCCGATTTGGAACCAGTCTGTTCCATGTTCAGTTCTAACTGTTGCTTCCTGACCTGCATACAGATTTCTCAAGAGGCAGGTCAGCTGGTCTGGTCATCCCATCTCTTTCAGAATTTTCCACAGTTTATTGTGATCCACACAGTCAAAGGTAGGTATTCTAGTTTGATTATCATTACAATTATCAATATATCTACTGATGGCAGAGTCCTTGCTCTGGGCTTTGAAGAATAAGTTTGTGAACAGCATAGATAATTACTCCAAGCTGAGAGTGGTATAAAAAAGCTTGTGAGATGATGAAATAAAGTCTTTATTTCCAAGTAAAATGAAAAACTGGATTTCATAAGCCATCAAAATGTCTTAAAGAACATTTTTAAAAGCTATCAAGCAGAACAAGCTCTCTTCTATTGGTGGACAGAGGCAACGGCAAGGAGACATCTTTCTTCAAGCCCAGATCAGCCTGGAGGTGATCATGAGGGCTTTAAGGGAAAGAAAGGCCCACGGTCCTGCGAAAACCCTTCGCGTGAGCGTCAGGCAGATGGCCACCAACCCCAGGTTCTTTGAAGTCACTTCTCAACTACGTAGACTGCATAGGTACAATTGCCTGCCTGCTGGCCTCGGGAGACCGTTAGTGCCAGATTAGCTATCTGGACCTGCCCTCTTGCCTCTGTTGTCCTGGAGAATGAAGCCTCTTCTTGAACGTGGTCCTCCTCCCAAAATGCGGAAGCTTGAGAGTAGGTGCTACCCCCTCTCACGGGCTGAATGGGGATGGCTAGCGGAGCTACACTGTGCCTTTTCTCTAAAATGTGTGCAGAATTCCTGGAAGCTCTTCTTGAGATGCGCTCCCCACACACGGAATAGCGGACGAGGCTGCTTATTGCAGCACTGCTTGTCAGAGCAAAGGGGCAGAAGTTATTCACATTCTCATCCATGGGAGACAGGTTACAGGAGTCACAGAGGAATATTATGCTGCAGTTAAAAAAGAATGAGGAGTGCTCACTCCCCTGATATGACGCAATCTCCAAAACACACTGTGAAAAAGAAACAGACAAAACCGCGGCACACGGCACAGAAATTGCTTGGATATTCACAGAATGACTCTGGAAATACACGGGAGAAGTTTGTAAGATAGGTTCTTCTCCTAAGCAGGAACTAGGGTCACTTGAAGCAGGGTTAGAAGGAGATTCAGTACCCTTTTGTACTTTATGTATCATGGCAAGTATTGGTTTTTTTAAGTAAATAGGTTATTTAAAAGGTTAAATAGTATCCCCCGAAATAAAATATGTAATTATCGTATTAATGTATCTTTCCAACATTTTCTAATTGAAGTACAGCTGATTTACAAGGTTGTGCCAATCTCTGCTGTACAGCAAACTGACTCAGTTACACACAGACAGGCGTTCTGTTTTTCTCTATAGTTTTATTTATTTTCGGCCACGCTGGTCTTTGTTGCTGTGTTCGGGCTTTTCTCTCGTGGCGGAGAGCGGCGGCTATCTTCGTGGCCGCGAGAGGGGCCATCCTCGTGGGGTGTGGGGGTCCCCTTGTTGCGGACAGGCTGTGGGTGCGCGGGCCTCAGTGGTCGGGCCTGCGGGCTCTCGAGTGCCGTCTCGGTGGCTGTAGGTCACAGGCTTAGCTGCTTTGCGGCTTGTGGAGTCTTCCCAGGCCAGGGGCTGAATTTCTGTCCCCTGCGTTGCAGGCAGACTCTTACCTACTGCATCACCGGGGAAGTCCCACCTGCTGTTTTCCTACGTTCTTTTCCATTCTGGTTTATCACAGGGTATTTGATAGTTTCCTCACTCTGCTCAGAGTAGGGCCTTGTTGCTTTTCCACCCTGTATCTAGCAGTCCACAGGAGCTAACCCCAAACTCCCGGTCCTTCCCTTTCCAGCTCCTGCTTCAGAGCCTACTCACAAGAGTCTGTTTTGTAAATTAGGCGAGTTGCTTGTCTCCCTCAGGCTTGTAATCCTCATCCATTAAATGGGAATAACTACCTACCCCAAGCCTTGAAACTCTTGCCTGAGGTCCTGGACTCTAGAAGAGTTCAGTCTATGGAAGGTTTTTTGTTTGTTGTGTTTAAACCTGTTCCCACCGGTGGCTAGAAAAGCAGAAGGAATCCTGCGTGGAAAGCCACGGGCATGATACAGAAAAGACTCAGAGTTAAATCAGCTGAAGTGCAAGGGGCGCCACCCAAGCTCCCAGGATAAACCATAATGGAAAAGAAGATTAGAAAACCAATGTGTGTGTAAAACTGAGTCGCTCGGCTGTACAGCAGAGATTGACACAACATTGTACATCAACCATACTTCAGTTAAGTGAATTAATCCATTAAAATGCAAAAAAACCCCACAGAAGTTCCAGCTGAGCTGTTTCTATCACTAGCTGTCTGTCACAAACAGACACTTAAAATGCAGTAGGAGCTAAGGACTTGAGAGATGAACCAAAAAGCAAAGACGGATAAAACACCAGCTCCGCTTCTCACTGGATGCAGTAACCATAGAGCGAATCAGCTTCCTATAAAAGTTTCACAGGACTGGCTTGATTTCTGAGCGTTCCTCCTCAGAATCAGCTAACGGTAAGCAGGGCGCGCGGGCCGCGGGCAGCCCGGCGAGGCCGCCTGGGGCCTGGAGAGGCTGAGGCTCGGCGAGCGGGCCGGGCGCTGGGTCCCGCCCTGCAGGGAGGCGCTCAGGGGCGCTGGGCCGGGAGGGCCGGGCGCAGACGGCGGTGCCGACGGCTGGGGTACGGAGGAAGCCAGTGCTCGGAGCGGTCCTCGCGTGCACGGGTGAACCCGTGGGTTTGAGTGGGTGGAGGCGCAGGGGCCCGGGAGGGGGGCGGCGGGCGCGTCCTGCTCGGGCCGGTCCTGGGCCCAGGGCGGGAGTCCCGGCCCGCCTTCGGTCCCTCGAGGCGCCGCGGGCGGCCGGCTCACCCGCGCCCACCGTCAGCCCGTGCGCACCCGGCGCCGCGGAGCTGGGCGCCGGCCGCTCTCCGCTGGGGGGCCGCCTGTGCCTCGTGGGAGGGTCAGCGGCACCCCGGTCCCTACCCACCGGCTGCCAGAAGCGCCCCCAACCCCCGGGCGCTGGGCCACCTGCCCGTCTCCAGGCTTCGCCAAGGATCCCGGGCAGGACCCCGCTTCCAGGAGCACAGCGTTGGGGTCCGCTGCCGCTCTCACGTCCCGGCCTCTGAGACCCGGGGCCCGGGCTCCCGTTTCTCTGAGTGGATCCGGGACCCCCCGCGCCACGCGGGGATAGCCGCCTTTCCTGCAGAGCCCCTTTCTGGGGCGGGGTCTCTGGACCTCGAGCTCGTAGGTGTCACGCGCGCACAAGACGCGCATTTTGCGGGGCTCTCGTCCCCAATTCGGCTGCATTATTCTAGAAATGAGGACGCCAAGGCCCAGGGGCTCAGTGACTCGCCCCAGTATACAGCGGCTGGCTGGAGAGGAAGCTGATGGATTATCCCCAACCTGGATAACGCCGACACATAACACATTTTTGAGTGGACAGAGGGCGTTCACTCTGTCCCCCTTGATCTCGAGCAGAGTGGGTGCCGGGGTCAAGCGCCCGCGGCCCCGTCCAGCCTGCCCCCGGGCCCCCTGCCCTGCCAAAGGCCTGGGGAGGCGGGGTGTCCCTCTGTCTGCCGCCAGGGCTGCAGGCACCAAGGGCCTCTGTGAAACTTCAGGGGCCGGAAAGACAGACAGAGGGAGAGAAACGAATTCACGGAAAACCAGGCAGGCCGCTGAGCCGACCCCGAGGCAGTGTTTCTGCCGGGTGCTGACCTCACCGAGGCCTCGCTCGCCCTGAAGGTGAGTCAGAGCTGGCCCGGATGGTGGGGACCCGGGCTGCGTGTCAGAAGGAGCCCCGGAGGGCTGGGTGGGGCGGCAGCGGCTTCCCCGGGCACTGCTTAGGTGCCCGCAGCTTGCGGCTCCGGAGCGCGGCTCGCCCTCCGGCTGCAGAGGGGCAGCCAGTCGTTTGTCCGGATGACCCTGAGCAGCAGTGGCCATCGGGTACGTTTTTATTGAGCATCTGCTATGCCGGGCACTGTTCTAAGAGCCAGAATACAGTCAAGGCCAATCCTTACTCCTGGAATTCATATGTAAGGCCTCAGTTCAGTTCAGTTGCTCAGTCGTGTCCAACTCTTTGCCACTCCATGAACCTCAGGCCTCCCTGTCCATCACCAACTCCTGGAGTCCACCCAAAGCCATGACCATTGAGTCGGTGATGCCATCCAACCATCTCATCCTCTGTCGTCCCCTCCTCCTCCTGCCTTCAATCTTTCCCAGCATCAGGGTCTTTTCAAATGAGTCAGCTCTTCGAATCAAGTGGCCAAAGTATTGGAGTTTCAGCTTTAGCATCAGTCCTTCCAATTAATACCCAGGACTGATCTCCTTTAGGATGGACTGGATCTGCTTGCAGTCCAAGGGACTCTCAAGAGTCGTCTCCAACACCACAGTTCGAAAGCATCAATTCTGCACCTAGCCTTCTTCATAGTCCAACTCTCACATCCATACATGACCACTGGGAAAACCGTAGCCTTGACTAGACGAACCTTTGTTGTCAGAGTCATGTCTCTGCTTTTGAATGTGCTGTCTGGGTTGGTCATGACTTTCCTTCCAAGGAGTGAGCGTCTTTTACTGTAAGGCCTGGAGACAGACAATGAAGAGGTCGGTTCCTAAGGTGTAAGGTGAATGAGGCTTCATGAGATCAGTACCGCTGAGTGGATGGCCGCAGAGTCGCAGCCAGGGCTGCCCTTAGACAGAGGAGATGGGAAAAGCCACAGCAGAAGGAGGTTTGCAGTTGTTCAAACAATGTTCTGGGTGAAACTCTGAAACACACTTTTGAAGGGTGGGGGAGGGCTGAAACAGATTCTTGGACACCAGTGTTCATCGCAGCACGATTCACGGAAGCCAAAAGGTGGAAACTACCCAGTGCTGAATGGATGAACATAATATGATGTATAGTTCAATGGAATATTATTCAGCCTTAAAAATGGAATTCATGAGAGTTCCCTGGTGGTCCAGTGGTTAGGACACGGCGCTTTCACTGCTGGGGCTTGGGTTCAGTCCCTGGTCAGGGAACTAAGATCCTGCAAGCCACACAGCAAACTGCCCCCCGCCGCCCCCGCAAAAAGAAGAATTCAGTTCAGACATACAATACAAACGCCTTAACCTTGAAGGCTGTGTTAAGGGAAATAGCCAGACGCAAAAGGAGGAATAACGCATGATTCCACTTATGGGAGGGACCTAGAGTAGTTAAATTCACAGAGGCAGAAAGCTGAACGGTGATCGTCAGGGCCCGCAGTGTCATGGAGGGCTGGGTGGAGGATGGGAGTTACTGTCAAATGGGCTCGGAGTTTCAGTCTGGGATGGTGAAAGGTCTGGCAGACGGACGATGAGTATGGTGGCCCAACAACATGAATGTACTTGGTGCCACTGAACTAAACACTTAAGTTTTCTGTTGCATATATTTTACCGCAATTTTTTTTTTAATAGTTGGGAGAAGAAAAAGGTAGGTGTCGGGAGATAGGTATCAGGAGGAGGGAGGGGGCAGGAACACGTACTGAATGAGGCATACTCTGGACCAGTCAGCCTGCTAGATCTAACTCGTTACCTCATTAAAGCTTTATAATACATGGAAACGTTAGATATGAGCCCAGCTTACAGATGAACAAGCCAACGTTCTGAAGCATGCAGGGCCTTTCTCAGTGGGGAGTGACAAGGCTGTGATTCAGCCCCATGCTCCTGGCTCCCTGCCCACACTATTAACCTACCACCTTCACCCACACGGAGCACCTCATTATTTGCTTAAGCCATTTGTAGAAACCACCACCTCTTATGCAACTTTCAATAGAGTTGGTTGCTAAATAAATCCAAAATAGGAGGGGCCTTAAAGGGGGCTCAATTGTGGAGGGTGAATTCATGAAAAGACAAGTCCCCTAGGATCTTGATAGTATCTTTTCATTTTGAAAATAGTTCACAGCACTCATTCCACAAACAAATCTAGTGTTTCCTGGGCACAGGAGAGAGTCAAAGAGATTAAGAAAACAACAATTGGCTATTTGATGAAGAGCCTGGTCTAACTGGATAAGAAGAAAAAATCAATAACACCAATTCTGCGTGGAAAATGCTACATAAATGTTACACAGAAACTTGCCTAGGATGCTAAAGAAGGTTAAAGGATCCCAAAGAAGGATTTTTTTGTTTGTTTGTTTTTTGGTCAAGGCAAGGAAACCCGAAAGCTCTTCTTTCCTAGAAAATCTTAGTTACCCTAAGACTTCAACCAGAAGAGCTGTGCAGAAATGTTAACTTGCAGCTTCTGACCCACTCTCACTTCCCCACCCCGCTTCCTTCCCACTGGCCAGTTTCCTGGGAAACATTCACATTTTGAGAACAAAAATACCAATAACATGTCATTAGAATGACATCAACATGACAAGAACATTTTGTTAAAATAACTCCAAGTCCTAAAGTCCATATGACAATTATTTTTAAATGGGATTAATTCCACAGCAGGGAGGCACTAACGAGACACTTTTTTTTTTTAATACAAAAAAATTTGATTTCTCAGGATTCGTATACTTTGGATCAGAACGGAGATTGAGGTTTAATATTAACTCTGGAATAATTTAAGTGAATTCTGTTCCTCGGAAAGAATTATCAGAGCCCGTGGGATTTGGTGACAGAGATAGTAGTTTTGTAGCAAAACCTCATTTGTAACTTTCTCCTGGGAAGAGTGGGATGGTGTTTTTTCAAGAGATGTGGGTTCTTATGTCTTGAGTTGAAGGTGACATTGAGAGTGTGTTGTCCTGGGGACCCGTGGGCTGGCTCTGGGGAGCTGATCTGTAAGGATCTTCTCAACTCTGCCTTGGATGATATCACCACGGTGGGAGTGTTTATGCCACTGAAACTGGCAAACACCACTGAGGCTCCCTGAGAGCCAGTCTGTCTGCATGCCACTGATCTGTCAGCTATCCACTGCTGCACTGGAAAGTTTCTGCTGTATCCCTGAGATCCAAGACAGGCCATATCTGCTCCTGTGAACGGCACCCCTGTGGTCAGAGATGATGTTGCTGAAATTTACGATACAAGGTGGAGCCTTTTTCTCTTGTTTAAAGATACACTGATAGGGTGTTACTGGCCCCAAATGTGGATTATCATGGCTTGCTTAGGAAGGGAAATTTGTAAAAGAGGCCATTTCTAGTTCTGGCAAGAAACCCTATCTGGGCTCCCAGTAAGGGATTAAGTATCACGCAAACACATTCTTGAAGCAGCTTGATGCAACTGGGAAGACAGTCTTGCCACAACTGAGGGGTTTAGAGGAAAATAACAAATTGCTTCTCAGAACTGGTGAGGAGGAGCTTTTAAGTCAAGAGCACACGTACAGCAAAGTACACAGAGTGGAGCGGCAGGGTGGATTTTTTTTTTTTTTTTTTCTGTTTCTTCAGGGAATTGTGTTTACCACATGCGCTGGTCCCATGGATTGAAAGCATATTTTACCCTATCTGTAAATAGAGTATTTAAGATTCCTGAAATATTTTTGAGTTTCCTACAGAATTTTCCCCTCGATTGATTATGCCTCGGGGACTGAATTTCAGCCTTAGGACGCTCGCACGTGTGGCATCCATCGCTGTTCACTTACAACAGGCAGCAGCTTGTTCAGTCTCTTCCGCCGTGTCCGACTCTTTCCAGCCGAATGGACTGCAGCCTGCCAGGCTCCTCTGTCCCTGGGATTATCCTGGCAAAGCACTGGGGTGGGTGGCCAGTTCCTCCTCCAGGGGATCTTCCCGACCCAGGGATGCAACCCGAGTCTCCTGCAGGTCCTGTATTGGCAGGCGGATTCTTTACCACCGAGCCACCTGGATAGTACTTTGCTGATAAAGTGAGGTCTCCTGAAGAAAACTAACTGACGACTTGTGCTCTAGCCAGGAAGTTTGAAAATTCAAAGAAGCGTGTCTCTGGGGCCAGGGATGCATCAGTGCAGCTTGCCTAGAACTGTTCTAGCATGCAGTGGTGTGCAGTTATTCATGTGTATCCTCAGACATTAAAACAAAGTCACACTCAGCGGAAGGGACTTATTTTGGCTTTGGTATCAAGCATGATTTTAAGATACAGTTTCAAGTTCTAGAGAAATCTTACTTTATCAGTACTTCTGAAGAAAAGACTGGGCTTAAAAAAGAAAACCCCAAACTCTGTTTTTCTAAGTGTCTCTTTCTGAAGATTAACCTGCAGAATTACAGATGGAATGCTTGATAGGAAGGGGAAAAAAACGTAAATCAGTGCAAAACACCTATTCTGACCTGGGCTGTGAGGTTTGGGTGTGGTTTCTTTTTCATTGCCTACTTCTTCTCCTCCTTTTTGGAAACATTCTGCCCCAAAATTGAATCAGGCAGTTCCTCAAAAGTTAAATATAGAATTACCGGATGACTCAGCAGTTCTACTCTTAGATGGAACCCCAAAGAATGGGAAACAGGAACTCGGTCAGGAGCGTGTGCACCCGTGTTCACTGCAGTACCGTTCTCAAGAGCCAAAGGGTGGGAGCAACCTCAGAGCCCACCAACAGACGAGCAGATAAACACGCCCTGGCATAAACGCCCAAGACAGTGTTACTCAGCATTAAGAGAGAATGACGATCTGATACATGCTGCAATACGGATGAAGCTTGTAAACATTAAGTGAAAGAGAGCAAGAAAAATGCAAATATGGTCTGCGTCCACTTATAGGAAATACTAGAAGAGTCAAATTCACAGAAACAGAAAGCAGTACCAGTGCTAGCAGCCCCTGCACAAAGTGCTGGGGAAGAGGAATTTATTACTTAATGGACACAATGCTTCTGTTTGGAGTGGTTTTAGAAACGGTGGTGATGATGGCTGCACAGTGTTGTCAAAGTGATTAATATAACTGAACTGTACACTTAAAAATGGTTTAAACTGCTAACTTGATGATATGATATATCTGTGACCACAATTTAAAATGTTTTTTTACAAAGGCAATATAGGGGCTTCCCAAGCGATCCAGTGGTGAAGAATCCACCTGCCAGTGCAGGGGACAGGCGTTCGCTCCCTGGTCCAGGCAGGTCCCACGCGCCTGGGAGCAACTAAGCATGTGTGCTGTAACTGCGGCGCCCCGCGCCACAGAGGCTGTGCGCCAAAGCGGGAGGAGCCCCTGCAAGGAGCGCGTGGCCCTCGCCCTCTGAGCTAGAGAAAGCCCGCACAGCAACGAAGACCCATTTCAGCCAAGAATAAATGAATCAATACATTTTTAAAAAACCACTGTAAAAAGTGAATCTGACATAATTCTATGCAAAAACACGGGGGCTACCCGTAACGTGGGCATATTTCATCTTGCTTCCACTCATCTCTCGGTTCTGTGAATCTCAGACTGTAAAATTTTGTTCTTTAGTGTCTGGCATTCTTTCCGCAGACATGCTCTTTAGTCAAGAAGCTCCGCCTGAGGAATCTGGCTCCTCCTGCTTGGTTTAAACGTGTTGAGTCACATCTGCTGGGACAGTTGTGGCGCTGGTCCCCAGGAGAGCTGGTGGGAGCACTGTGCGTGCTCCAGAAACATGGGGACGGGCTTGCAGGTGAAGCAGAGACCAGGGCTGAGGGTTGGGCTCTGAGCCAGACTGCCTGGCTTTGTGACCTTAGAGAAGTGCCTTGGCCTCTCTGGACCGCACTTTCCTGGCCTGTAAACGAAGGTAGATCACAGCCACCAGCTCACAGAGCTGTTTTGGGGATCATGTGGGTCAGTATGTGAACACTGCCCAGCACACAGTCACAGGCAGCGATCTGGGTAAAACGTCCTCTTCGTAGCTCCACTTGTGACTTAGAATGCTTGGAGGGGCGTTTAAATGATGCGTGAGTGCTGCATTATTGCTGGGATGCGCATCGTGTCACGCTGCTGCTGGAATATACATGCGGTGTGCGCACTGGGTGTCACTGCTGGAGCACTGCTCAGCAGTGCAAAGGGATTGTACCACCGCCAACCATATTCTGAGTCATGTTATGTTGAGTGAAAAGTCAGTTCTGAAAGGCTGTGCTGTATGCTTCCATTTACATGGTATTCTAAGAATACCCAAGCCTTGAAGATGGCAGATGGGTTAACGGTTGCTGGGAGTTAGGATGGATGAGTGGGACGGGAGCGAGGATGCCTGAAAGGGGGCGCTGTAAGGGGGTCCTTGGAGTGATGGAGTGGTGCTGTGTCTTGCCGGCAGTGGCGGTCACATGAGTGACAAGTAGGCCTAGAACCCTGCGTGCACACGTTGTCCCACTGCCGTTTGCCTGATTCTGACATGGTCCTTTAGTTATGGATGGGGATCCAAAGGGGACACTGGAGCAAGGGGACTCAGGGCCTCTCTTTACTCTTTTTGCAACTTCCTATGAAACTAGTTATTTCAAAATAAAAGTTTAGAAATATATATGTTCGAAGTAAGAACAACTCAGTAGATACAGAGCCCCACAAGAAGAGGACTAGGGGACGTCCCTGGTGGTCCAGTGGCTGAAACTCTGTGCTTCCAGTGTGTGGGGCTCGGGTTCGATCCCTGGTCGGGGAGCTAGATGCCACATGCCAAGAGTCTGCAGGCCGCAGCTGAGGCTCCTGCAGGCCACAGCTAAGACCCGGCTCAGCTACATAAGCCAAAGGACCGGACAAGCATGCTGCTCCAAACTTAATTTAAAAATAATTATATTTTCAGTGTTTGGGTTTCCTTAGAGTCAAACCATAACAAGGAGGAAACTGGAAGAAAATAGGACAAATTCTTGGGGCTGGTGAGAGTGTATTTTTCAGGTGCTAAATTCTGCGATGCTCCGTGGGAGTTTTTCAGGTGCTAAATTCTGCGATGCTCCGTGGGAGTTTTTTTGTTTGTCGTTTGCTTGTTTGTTTACTTATTTAAGTTCCGTGTGGGGACATATTCTGAAGCGCAGTTTCTACACGTGTAGACTTACTTTCTATACCCATTTCTTGTAGTGATTCGCAATACAAATGTAAGGAAAGGGAACTACAATTTATTAGGCACTCACAGATGCCAGGGGCTTCCCTGGTGGCTCAGATGGTAAAGAATCTGCCCACAATGCTGGAGACCTGGGTTCGATCCCTTGGCCAGGAAGAGCCCCTGGAGAAGGGAATGACAACCCACTCCGGTGTTTTCACCTGGAAAATCCCACGAACAGAGGAGCCTGGCAGGTACAGCCCCCAGAGTCCAAAAGAGTTGGACATGATGGAGTGGTGCCTCTTTAACTACAGATGGCAGTGGTTTTGCATATATTATATCCTTTATTATCCCCACTTGAAACATAAGAGAACTGAGATTTGGGGAGCTGCTTAATTTTCCAGAGACAGGGGCTTGCCTGACGAACCAGTGGTTAAGACCCTGTGCTTCCTCTGCAGGGATGAATGGGAAGGGGGCGCCTGCTCCACCCTGCAGCCCAGCTTCTCTTTATCCCCTTGTTTTCACCCACATTCCCGACCACAGTGACTACTGTCACCACCGCCATCTGAGGCCTGGAATTCTTAACTCAAGAAGTTTGATTCTGCAAACTTCAGTGTGCATTAAAAACCCTGGGGGAAGATAGAAATTCTTGGGGCAGATCAGAGTCCATCCCCCACTAGTTGAAGCGAGGACAGTTCAGTTCAGTTCAGTCGCTCAGTCGTGTCCGACTCTTTGCGACCCCATGGACTGCAGCACGCCAGGCCTCCCTGTCCATCACCAACTCCCAGAGTTCACTCAAACTCACGTCCATCGAGTCAGTGATGCCATCCAGCCATCTCATCCTCTGTTGTCCCCTTCTCCTCCTGCCCCAAATCCCTCCCAGCATCAATCTTTTCCAATGAGTCAACTCTTCGCCTGAGGTGGCCAAAGTACTGGAGTTTCAGCTTTAGCATCATTCCTTCCAAAGAACACCCAGGACTGATCTCCTTCAGGATGGATTGGTTGGATGTCCTTGCAGTCGAAGGGATTCTCGAGAGTCTTCTCCAACACTGCAGTTCAAAAACATCAATTCTTCGGCGCTCAGCCTTCTTCACAGTCCAACTCTCACATCCATACATGACCACAGGAAAAACCATAGCCTTGACTAGACGGACCTTTGTTGGCAAAGTAATGTAGGCTGGTCATAACTTTCCTTCCAAGGAGTCAGTGTCTTTTAATTTCATGGCTGCAGTCACCATCTGCAATGATTTTGGACCTCCGTCCTAAAAGTCTGACACTGTTTCCCCATCTATTTCCCATGAAGTGATGGGACCAGATGCCATGATCTTTGTTTTCTGAATGTTGAGCTTTAAGCCAACTTTTTCACTCTCCTCTTTCACTTTCATCAAGAGGCTTTTAGTTCCTCTTCATTTTCTGCCATAAGGGTGGTGTCATCTGCATATCTGAGGTTATTGATATTTCTCCCGGCAATCTTGATTCCAGCTTGTGCTTCCTCCAGCCCAGTGTTTCTCATGATGTACTCTGCATAGAAGTTAAATAAGCACAGTGACAATATACAGCCTTGACGTACTCTTTTCCCTGTTTGGAACCAGTCTGTTGTTCCATGTCCAGTTCTAACTCTTGCTTCCTGACCTGCATACAAGTTTTTCAAGAGGCAAGTCAGGTGGTCTGGTATTCCCATTTCTTTCAGAATTTTCCAGTTTATTGTGATCTGTTGGGGGCCAGTGTGAGGAACTCCACCCATGGCAAAGGTCATGAGGAAAAAGAAGCTTGGCATACGCAAAGGCGTGATCAAGCCTCAGGAGATCCCCTGTTCCCGAGCATCTACCCCAAAACCAGAGTACTTTACGGAGAGCTCTCCCCCATAACCATTTATCTCGGAGAAGGAGTTAACTTGCAGCTCCAGTTAATAAAAATTCCTGGGCGTGATAAGAGTGTTTCAGCTTACAAACTCTGAAGGTTCTCTAGCCTGCCTGATCAGGTTGTCTAGCTGCATGTGATTGTTTACAGCCTCCCAGCTGTGAGAGGCATGAGATGCTTTAAAACTTTCTAAATACAGACTCTTTTGAGAAGTTAGAAGATTATTAGTATAGTATTAGTGGGTTGATTAGGAATTACATTGGCGAAAGGGTTTTTTCATTTGTCATGCCAATAATTACTGCTAATTCCCTGCCTTGGGTGTGACTAGGGTGTCTCAGGTCAAACCTCTCTGCTGACAGACTAGCTTGTGTGACAACCTCTCAACCATAAACAGCACAGAGAGTTTGGAGTATTAGCACAGGGCTTTTCTCATTTGATTGCCTCCAGGCCTCCATATCCTTAGACACCTGGGAATATATTAATCAATGTATTTGGAATATAGAAAAGGAAATATAGTAGTTTTTGATGTTAGCAATATTAGACTTTTGAGTTAATGAATTTTCTCTTTTGTTATAGATCACTGTACTTTATTATAAATCATTGTGTCCTTGCTATGCAAAAATGTAACCTTATCACTATCTTAAGACTAAGTAGATCTTAAGAGGAACATTGGTGAAAGGATTTTCATTTGTTGGACTGATGTTTCCTGCTAAATCTCCATATTCCCTGCCCTTATAATAAATATAACTAGCATATGGGAGAAACACATATTAACCTTTAAGCATATAGGAGAAATAAGTATCAACCTTTAAGATTAATCATGTTAACCTTGGGTTAAATAAATTCCTTTCTTGATTGTAACTCACTACACCCTCACCCTATAGGGATGCAACTTTATTTGGAGGGTGGTGCCTGGTTTAAGAAAAACACGCTTGGAAAAAATAAGTTTTCTGGTTATCAGAAAGAAAGAGTTGTAAATGTCAGCAGGCAGAAATGGCTTAAAGATGATGTAAAACCCCTAATACCTTTTTTTATGTAAAGCACCTAATTTTGATAAAGGTCAGGACTGCTGACCCCCACGTGACTCTGTATTCATCCCTATATGTAACAAAAGATATATAAGAAATCGGAAAAATAAAGAAATGGGATCAGTTCCTGGGAAGACTGACTCCCCCATGTCGTTCATTCTTGCTCCCCGTTTTTCTGGCTGAATTCCCATCTGGACCATGGATGCTATTCCATGTGAACCAAGTTATTCAGTCTCTTTTTCTCCACTAATTTTCCTACTACACTATCTGCTTCTAATCTCTCTATATCTGTAACTAAATATGTATTTTTCCAAGAAGGACGCCGACGCCATCTCCACCTTCGAATCATCCTGGATCCACCTGGGCTGGACCCCGGCAGTGATCCACACAGTCAAAGGCTTTGGCATAGTCAATAAAGCAGAAATAGATGTTTTTCTGGAACTCTTCCTTTTTCCATGATACAACGGATGTTGGCAATTTGATCTCTGGTTTCTCTGCCTTTTCTAAAACCAGCTTGAACATCTGGAAGTTCATGGTTCATGTACTGCTGAAGCCTGGCTTGGAGAATTTTGAGCATGACTTTACTAGCGTGTGCAGTAGTTTGAGCACTCTTTGGCACACTGCCTTTCTTTGGGATTGGAACGAAAGCTGACCTCTTTGTTCCTGTGGGGACAGGAGTCCTCATCTGCAACAGGTGCTCTCGGGTATTCGAGGTTGACCCACTCTTGGTCTGCCCTGGAGGACCACTGGCCCAGACTCTCAGGACTCTGCCATCAGAAAATTCTGGAATTCCTAGGTATTGAGGGCAGTCTGCTAAGGAGACCAACTATCCCAGTTTGTTCAGGATTGAGGAGTTTCCCCAGATGTGGAAATTTCAGTGCAAAAGCTAGGAAAATCCCAGACCAGTAAGAACCAGCTGGTCACCCTGTAACTTCAAGAGGTAGCTCACAGACCAGGCTTGCTCCTTGGCGTGCAGAAATGTTGGTAGTTCAGGTCACAGTCTGGCCACTTCCCGAGGCTAGTATGGCTGGACAGGGCGAAATTCCCCTCCTAGGACTGTCACTAGAGCACTGGCGTCTCATGTCTCAGAGCTGGCTAAACGGACCACCTAGAACCAGATGGAGTCTATCTTCTATCACACTCATCAGAAAGAAGAATGGGCAGCATCTGAGAGTCCCTATACCCCCGTAGTTAAGGATTCAGGCCTTGGGATCTTTTTTTTGGTCAGGCTGGCCTTCCTTCCGGTGAGGGCGTGCTCCAGTCTCAGAGACAGGGCCAGGCTCTAGGCGCGCGGGCTTCGCGGCACAGTGGCATCGTGGGTCTCAGAGCACAGGCTCGAGAACTTCGGCTCCAGTAGCTGCAGCACGTGGGTTGTGTGGGATCTTCCCCGACCAGGCGCTGAACCTGTGTCCCCTGCGTTGGCAAGCGAATTCTTAACTGCCAGACCACCGGGGAAGTCCAGTAGTCTCCTCCAGAGGATATTCATTTCATTTTTTGAAAACTCTTCCTATAGATCTTGAATTCCTTACCTCCCTCTTTTGCATCTACATATTGCTTGCATTTCTTACTAAAATCTGTATTAAAAGAAACAGTAACCCACTCTAGCTAGCTTAGGTTGAAAGGGCGCAGATGGGCGGTCCAGAACTACAGGTCTGTCTTGGCATCGGGAAGGACCAGGTCTAGGAAGCGGAAGCCACTGGGTACCGGGGAGATACTGTCTCTCCACTCTCTCTCTCTGCACACCTTCATCCTCCTCTTCCTTGTACACTGGCTCCATCTGCAGAAAATGCAGGTACCCAGGTCTCCCTGTTTAACATATTTCAGTGTTCACTGTGGAGACAGCATCTCTTTCAGTGTGTGTGTGTGTGTGTGTGTGTGTGTGTGTGTGTGTGCACGCGCGCACGCTCAGTCGTGTCTGACTTTGTGATTCCATGGAATGCAGCCCACCAGGCTCCTCCATCCAGGGAACTTTCCAGGCATTGCTGGAGTAGGTGCCATTTCTTACTCCAGGGGCTCTCCCAGCCCAGGGGTGGGACCCGGGTCTCCGGCATCTGCACTGCAGGCAAGTCCTTTACCACTGAGCCACCTGGGGAGCCCGTCTCTTTGGAAAGCAGCTCCAGATTCTCAGGGAAGAGCTGGATTTGCCCAGCCTGGGTCAAGTCTTGCCCCTGATTTACTCAACGGCAGTTGGAAGAGCATGGCCTTTTCGTTCAGTCCAGGTGGCTGGGACCCGACCCCGCGGCAGAGGGTGGAGGGACGGCAGTGAAGGGGCCGCCGTGAGCTGGCCGCAGTGCGGCGCGTCACTGACGGTGAGCTTTCCCACCGTCACTCTTCCACGCACCACCATCGGAACAGGAGGACAGTGCCAGCCGCCCAGGTGCCCATCACAGCTCGGCCGCTCCTGGCCATGTGGCCCCGAGCAGGTCGCCGAGCCACTGAGCCTCAGTTCCCTCATCTGTGCGGCGAGTGTTGTGATGGTGCGCTAAGCTGACTGGCCTAAAATTCTTGAAGCCCTGATTGTCACAGGACTTCCCTGGTTGGTGATCCAGTGGCTAAGACTGCATGACCCCAGTGCAGACGCCCAGGTTCAATCCCTGGTCAGGGAGCTAGATCCCACATGTCGCAGTAAAGACCCAGCTCAGCCAAATAGCTAAATATTAAAAAAAAACAAAACCCTCTGTCACATAGTAAGGACATCAAAGAATACTTAGCCATTATACTAAGAGACTTTACTGTTCTTAACTCTTCCTTGTGGACCACAGAAGATTATTACCACTGCTTATGTTTAAAATGGTGTTCTGCTTTAAATATAATGTCTAAGAGAAAACATTTTGTCACTGCTATAAATGGAAATCAATACCATATTCTATAAAAAGAAAGTAACTGTTTAAGAAAATGTACAAAAATAAAATGCTTAAATTCTGGCCATATCGTGTTGCCTGCTGAAGGCTCTGAAGAGCCGATGACCTGCTCTTTCTTGGTTCCAAAGGGAGATCTGCAAGTATTAGAGAGGTGTTAAAGACATATTAGCGTCACACTGAGACTGTCTTCTTTGAGTAAGCGTGAGGATGGACCAGACAATGGAAGGAGCGGTGTGTTCTCACATCGGGATTCTCTGTGATTGATGCCTTGTCCCTGGACCACTGAAATCCCCTCCCAGACCACAAACAGGGAAACACTTTGTTGTGTCATCAAATCTCCATTCACGTTACAACAGTCAGGTTTTGTTTAGCTGGGCTCGCCGGCCCTCCCAGCATCTCCACCGGCCTGGCATCGGGCTCTCCGACACGCTGTGTGTTGGCTGAGTCCACCGGTTCTCAAGAACTAATGCACCATCGGAAACTGGGGCAGTCACTTTGGAAAGCCGCTGTTAGTTCCTCTAAATGAAAAACCTGGAGTTACTTCCGGAGAAGGCAATGGCACCCCACTCCATACTCTTGCTTGGAAACTCCCATGGACGGAGGAGCCTGGCAGGCCGCAGTAGTCCATGGACATGGCTGAGGGACTTAAAAAAAAAAATAGACACATATTACAGCACAGATGGATCCTGAAAACATGACGTCAAGAAAAAGAAGCCGATCCCAGTGGGCCACGTGTTAGAGGTGCGTGCACGCCCAGTCGCTAAGTCCTGTCCAACTCTGAGACCCTATGGGCTGTTGCCCGCTGGGCTCCTCTGTTTACGGGAGTTTTCAGGCAAGAATACTGGAGTTAGTTGCCATCTCCTTCTCCAGGGGTTCTTGAACCAGGGATTGAACCTGGGATTGAACCTGCATCTCCTGTGTCTGCTGCATGGACAGGTGGGGGTTCTTTACCACTGAGCCCCCGGGAAGCCCTTTAAAAATGCAGAATAGTCAAGCCCATAGAGATAAGACTTGACTTGTCTACTAGAGGGAGGTAGGACTGGGGGAACTGGGGAATGAGTGCTAATGAGGAAGGGGTTTCTTTTTGAGATAATGAAAATGTTCTGGATTTAGTGGTAATGGTTGCACACATCTGTGAATAAAGTTAAAACCACTGAACCGTATATTTGAATAGGTGAGCTGTATGGTATGCGAATTATATCTCAAGAAAGCTATTTTAAAAATAGCTGACATGCCCAGGGAGGAGTTGGATGACCGGTGCTACACCTCATAGATTGTGGAGCTGATTGTTGCCCCGCCCATCCCACTGACTCATGGGCCAGGCGGCCCATCACCACACAACTCTGTTTATAAGAAGGATTCTGCCTGTAGCAATGCATTCGAATACATTAAAATCTTTATCCAGGAGAATGGTCACCACGATGCTTAGTTTTAATTAGTCATTCAGAGTGGCTGGGGTCAATCCATTTAATAAACCCATTTAAATTAAAAAAATTTTTTTGATTTTTTTGAGCACCTACTAAGCGCCAAGCAGTGTGCTAGGATCTGGAGAGACAGTGGTGAAGGCGATTGGAAGGACACAGCCCCAGTTGGGGAGGCACCCAGGTAAGAGAGACCGCCGAAAGCAGTTCCCGCGAAGGTCAAGGAAGGCCGTTTCGGGCAATGACACGTGAGCCTGTGGCAGTAAAACAGCAAGACGGGAGAAAGCCCGGAGGAGGGACAGCCTTCACGCGGGTCCGCTCGCGGCGGCAGCGCGACCACCAAGGCCCCGAGGCAGGCGGGCAGGGCCGGTGCGGTGTCGTCACCCTGGCTGTCACCGCGGCTCCGGCGCTGCGGCCGCGAGCAACGCGCAGAGCGGGGAGCGCTGCCGGGCGCCGGGCGGCCCGGGCACGAGGTTCCGGGGCCTGGGCAGGGGCTTGATCCAGCCGGACGGGAGCTGCTGGGGAGGCTGTGCACACGCGGGGGCAGGTCCCGATCGCTGGCTACCGCAGAGAATGGGCTGCAGGAAGGCAAGTGCAGGGCCGAGAGGCCTGCCAGGACGCCAGGGCCGCGGTCTGGCCTGTTCTGTGCTGTCTTATCTCAGAAACAAGACGGAGGGCCTCCACGTGTTGCTAAAATTGTCCAAGTATTTACAGGCCCAATTTGAACAAAAATGTAGAGGGGTGAGCTGGAACGCAGAGAGCTCCAATGCTTAACTTTATCTGCTCACGTGCATAGAGTCTTAACCTCAGGCTGCCTGAACGCCTGCGTGGATGGACGGCATCGTTCACCAGGCCGCAGCATCCTGCAGGGAACGGCTGACACCACGGCGCAGTGTCTTTCTGTGCAAGCATCTGGGCTGCATGATGACTAAAGATTTAAGGGTTAGATTAAGGGAGATCATAGATGTATGTTTATATGTTTATTCAGTGTATTTGTAAGTAATGAAGGATGATATACTAATTATAAATGAAAATGTAATGAAAGGATAAACATAATTTATATATTGCATATTTATCTATAATATAGTCATATATTAAATACATATATGAAATGTGTGTGTGCATATATGCACATGTGTGTGTGCGTATTCTTTCATACCACATATATAGAATTGTATCAGTTTGCAATTGCCACACATGAGTCTTGCCAAATCAAAATCATTTATTTCCATTCAAACTCATTTAGGCTAACAATTCAGACTTAACCATCAGCACAACCCTGTTCAACTGGGAAAGTGGATTTCTATTACCCAGCTCATTCAGGTCATTCCTACAGCCTGCAATACGTCTTAGAGTGTATCTAATGGGTTCATTAAAACAGTATTTTCCCCCTTTGGGTTTAATACTACTTTGTGGATATTGAAAAGCTCTATTATTTATTATTCTCTTCTTCCCTCTAGGCAGTCACAGACCAGCTTAATTCTGTGTAAAGGACAGATTTGAGGGTACTTCATGGGATACATATTCTGCATGTTAAAGATAGAGATAGCAAAGAATGCAGGGCCTGCAACTTCTAGACGGTTCCTTTTTCCCCTAAGGCTTTACCCCACGCAGTCAGCTGCCACATCCTGAGTTCTCTCTCTGGTGCCCTGGGGATGCTTCTGCCCGGCCTGCCGTCTCTGACCTTGCATCTTCACGGCCTCTGTATGCAGCAACTGGACAGCGGCCCGTCTCCAGACTCAGCTGCTTCCCCGGCTAGAAGCGTTCATGAGTCAGTCTTGACAGTTCCTTCCTCCTCACCCTCCTTGTCCAAACCATCGACAAGTCCTGCCAATTTTTTAAACATTTATTTATCTGGTCTTAGTTGTGGCACAGGGGATGTTCAGCCTTCCTTGCGCCACGCAGGATCTTTAGTGGAGGCATTCGAGACCTTTTTTTTTTTTAAGCTGTGTCATGTGGGATCTAGTTCCTGACCAGGGATCAAGCCTGGATCCCCTCCACTGGGAGTGTGGCGTCACCAGGGAAGGCCCAGCCCTACCAGTTTCGCTGCCTAGAAATCTCTCACACATCTGCGTGTCTCCCACTGACGCCCGTCCAGCCCATCCTCCCAGACTGGACCATAGCAGGCACCTCCAAACCGGCCCCTGCATCCGCTCTTATCCTTGAACGACACATCCTCCTCTCCCACTGCACTTGACACAGCTGTAAGGCCACACTAATTGGTGTCATATTTAAATGGTGTCTTTCCCTCCCAGGCTTCCCTGGTGGCTCACTGGTAAAGAATCTGCCTGCCAAAGCAGGAGACTCAGTAGACGAGGGTTCAATCCCTGGGCGGGGAAGATCCCCTGGAGCAGGAAATGGCAGCCCACTCCCGTATTCTTGTAGGGAGTCCACGGGGTCATGAAGAGTCGGACAGGACAGAGATGCACGTTCGCTCTCCCCCAGGCTGTAAGTTCCATGAGGACAGAGACCACATCCCTTGTCCATTTTTCTGTCTTATTTAATTGTGTGTTTATTCTGGCTCGCTGGGTTTGGGTTGCTCCCCTCCAGCTTCCCTAGTGGCGGCTCCAGGGCCAGGGCTTCTCTCCCTGCGGAGCGCAGGCTGTCGGCACGCGGGTTTCAGGAGCCGCAGCACGGGCACTCGGGTTGCAGACCACAGGCCCCGGAGCACAGGCTCAGTAGCTGTGAGTCTCGGGCTTCGGGGCTGCACAGCATTCGGGGTCTTCCTGGAGCAGGGACCGAGCTGGGGCCCTGCATTGGTGGGTGGATCTTTAACCACTGAGCCACCAGGGATATCAGGTTATCCATTTCTGAGAAACGAACGATCCCCAGTCAAAGCCGCTAAAAGCAGCGGTGATTTCTGCAGTGAGTATCACAGTGCCTCAGGAAGCTGGGTGTGGGTTAATGGATGCCCCTAGTTCCAGGCGCAACTAACGTGCAGGCTGGGGGACTGCCCTGCTGGCCCGGTGGCTAAGACTCTGCACTCCCAATGCAGGGGCGCGAGTTCGATTCCTGGTTAGGGGACTGGATCCCTTCACGCCACAACGGAAAGTTTAAATGCCGCAGCTAAGGCTCCCACATGCCACAGCAACGACTGAAGACCTCGAGTACTGCAACCAAGACCTGCTCAGCCAAATGGATAACTTTTAAGTTACATAGCAAGTGTGTGGCGATGGTGTAGCCAAGTCAGTCGTGTCTGACTCTTTCTGACCCCGTGGACTGTAACCCTCCAGGCTCCTCTGTCCATGGGATTTCCCAGGCAAGAATACTGGAGTGGGTTGACATTTCCTCCTCCAGGGGATCTTCCCAACCCAGGGATCCAACCCAGGTCTCCTGCACTGGCAGGTAGATTCTTTACCACAAGTCCCACCTGGGAAGCCCACAGTGCCTGCTAACCATGGAAAGCATAAATCAAGTGCAGGCTGGGGTTGCGGCCTGATGTAAGGTGTCCACCGGGGAAGGGTGTGTGGCTGTCGGCAGAACTCGGCTCCTGGTGTCGGCTGGACTATGGGACCATGTGGGTCTCTGGCTATTGACTGGACACCTTGCTGAGCTCCCGCCAAGTGGCCCCCTTCACAGGGCAGCTCACAACACAGAAACTGACCCTCTCAGAGCAAGTGAGCTGTGAGAGCAACAGCAGGCAAATGGCACAGAAGTCACAACGTTGGTGTAACCAGGTTTTGAAATGACATCCCCTTACTTCTGCCATGTTCTATTCATTAGAACTGAGTCACTGGCTTCAGCCCACACCCCAGCTGTGAATACCGGGGGTGGGGGCCACTGAGCCATCTCACAGGTCGCCTACCCCAGCGTCTTGCTCTGTTTCGACTCACCATTATTTCCCCAAACTAGCTGACCGTGTGGCTGGTCCACAGTAAACAAGTAAAGAGCCCACAGCAACCCCCAAGTGACTCTACCTAGATGCCTGCTGACTCACACCACACCCGTGTTCAAAACCTTCAGTGGACACCTGCTTCCCAACCTATAGAGTTCTGACCCTTCGTAATCCTCGTATAAACCACCTCGGAAACGACTTGCCACTATCTAAAGGCATCAACAGGCCTTCCCGGGCGGCGCCGGCGGTGAAGGGCCCGCCTCCATTGCAGGAGATACAAGAGGCTGCGGTTCGATCCCCGTGTCAGGAAGATCCCCTGGAGGAGGGCATGGCAACCCACTCCAGTTTCTTGCCTGGAGAGTCCCGTGGACAGAGGAGCCTGGCGGGCTACAGTCTACTGTGCAGCAAAAGAGTGGGACGTGACTTATCAGCTGAACAGCAAGAAAGCTTATGCAGTAACCAGTTCACAATATGTTAACATACAGGTCAAGCCTCTGTGCTATACACCTTAACCTTATACAGTGCTGTGTGTCAATTTCAATAGCTGTGAAACATGATGAATGTATGCATGTTACGGGGGGCTGGAGAGAGAGGACTTGGTGGAGCACTCGCCACCATCATAAAAACCGGCGGGGGATTCCTGGGGCCGTGAGAATACTCTGCATGACGCTGGAATGGTGAATGTCCATCCTTATATATTCGTCCAAACCCATAGGACGTACAGTTCCCAGGGAGCCTACTGCGGACTCTGGGCTCCGGGTGGTGACGATGCGCTGGTGTAGGTTCATCAGTCACAACAAACACCCCCTTGAGGGTGGGACACTAACAGTGGGGGCGGCTGTACACGGGGCAGGGGCAGGGCACCAATATTTAGGAAGACTTTGTACCTTCCGCTCGGTTTTGCAATGAACCTAAAGCTAAGCTCAAAAATAAAAATAAAATGTATTTCTTCATAATGAATTCGTCAACTTTTAATAATTTCAACCGCTGAGCAACACATGAGCTTAATACGCCAGCCATCTGTTTCTGAATGTACTTTACACAGATCTCCTCACTTAATCCCCATAATGTCATTAGTGAAGTGAAAGTCGCTCAGTTGTGTCCGACTCTTTTCAACCCCACAGACTATACAGTCCATGGAATTCTCCAGGCCAGAATACTGGAGTGGATAGCCGTTCCCTTCTCCAGGGAGTCTTCCCATCCCAAGGAGGAACCCAGGTCTCCTGCTTTGCAGGCAGATTCTTTACCAGCTGAGCCACAAGGAAAGCTCGGCTTAATGTCGTTAGGGGAGGTCACTATTATCTACATTTTCAGGAATGAAAGACTGAGCGGTGGAAAAGCAAAGTGTTCTATTCACGGCCACGTGACTCGTTATGGGTAGAGCAAAATCCAAAGACGGTGTAACCTCAGAGCCAAACCAATGACATCACACTTTCAGTTTCCTTCTCAGAGGAGGGAAGAGACACAAGTCAAGCAAGGCTCTAGGCCCTGTGAATGCCTTAGTAGGTTTTCTTCTCACTCGACCAGACAGGGTTCCTAGAAGGCATGTAGGTTGTAAGTGACCTTGCTCTGCAGCCAGAGAGATGTGGCTTTATATCCAGCGCCACCATGTAATGGCTCTGCATCCTTGAGCAAGTTGGTTAACATCTCTGGGCATTTCTCATGGATAATACAAGGATAATGGTATTACTTCTTTGAATGGTTGTGAGGATTAAATGAAATGATCCATGTAATGCTCTTAGCACAGGACCTCAGTAAATGGTAAAAATAAAGTGGTGCTTTTCCAAACTGAGTTTTCATCAACTCAGTGTTCACAGTTGCCTGTCACAAGGCCCAGTACCTGGGTGTTTAAAAACATACTTTGGAATTTATTTCAATTTTCAGTCTGCAAGTTGTATTTCATGCAATCAAGCTCAACTGTAGCATTTAGAAATATGTTTTTAAAATGCTGTGTGTTTCTGTTTTTAATGAATTTCTCATGAAAGGATGCCATCTCATACTCGGAATTAGGTAGCAAACAGCACATACAAGTCTTACAACAAGGAGAGAGCAGTTGATTTCTTTTAGGAGAAATAAAGAAGGGCGAGAGAGAGAGTGGAGGAGGAAGGGGAAGGAAAAAAGGCAAGCCACAAAGTTTCCCCACAGAAGACAAAATATCTCACAAATCAGTATAATGAGAAAGGTCCAAAATTCCATAGTATGGAATAACAGGTATAATTTCAGTTCTAATATTACAATAATATGGTTTTCAAAGAACTCTTTCCTTTTTAATCAAATAGTTACGGGAACAATATACCGTTGGCGCAGAAAACCATAAAAGTATTTTATTAGAGAAAACTAATTAAGAAACGTAGTACACATTTCTCTTAGCATTTCAACGTACCAGAGACTTTCTTTTTTTTTTTTAGTCAAAAATAGAAAACTTTCAGTTCTCTTTTGAGTTAGCGATCCAAATTGTGCTCAAAGAACCACAGTTGAACAAGGCACAGATCTCCAGGCAGTGCACCGACTGGGGAGGAAGGCAAAGGTGAAATTCGAGTTTCCGAATTGCTGCTCATCCGCCTGCCCCCTCTCAGACCAGGCCGTGATCAGGCCCAGACACGGCGGCCCTCCTCCCCCGGACCCCTGCGTCCAGCTGTGGGAACTGCGGGCGGCTCCTCTGCTCAGCCAGGTCTCCCCACAGTCACCCCCAGCAGCTGGAGCCCCAAACTGCAGGCTCACCCCAGCCTGCAACTCAGGGCGGCCCAGCCCCATTATGACGGAGAGCTGGAATCAGATGCGCCCAGGAGATGAATTAAGATCAGTCGAAACTTCCTGAACTCGCAGTAGAACACTGACCATAAGGACTTTTAGTGTTTACAGAAAGCAAATATCTGCTCAGCTGGGTCGGGTCCCCAGAGAGGGAACTTTCTGTGTGTTTAAAATAGATGAGGAATTTATACAAATAGGCAAGATTCTAGATTCATTACGCTAATAAGGCTCACTCATTATAACATTAGACATTTCAAGGACTGACTGCATTTACAAAATACTTCTCTGTTAAATGGGGGGTACAACTAGAGCTGATCACACTGGGACATTGTGAGGGTGAAATGAATGAATACTTGCCCAATAATTATCATCATCAAATGTTGAGTCTTCCAGGGTCTTTCTTAGGGTCCCACAACGTCTAATAAGGGCCAGTGCAAAGTGAAAATGTGAGCTCCTTTTTCAAAAATTACTAGGAATTTCAAGACGGTGACAGCAGAGCATTATGCGCATGTAGGACTCTTCTGAGCCTGGGGCCCAGACGCAGGCCTGTGAAGGCCGCCCCGTGTCTAATAATGAGAACACCAAGGCTGCTCACTCAAATCGTGTGCAGATGCTAAAACATCACTGTGTCTCTGCTCAGTCCCAGGCACTAGTCACATTGTCTGTGCCCGTGGGGATAAACCTTGGGGATTATGCTGCAAGATCAAGGATCCTTAGCTCGGGAGGCTTCGAAATTCATAAACAAGCTCGGGAACGGGGCTGAGACGGGGCGGAGGCTCTGGTGTTTTAGTGTGGCCCCTAAAACTGTGCCTCAGATGCTGTGTTTATGTGTCCTTTCCGGAGGACGCCAGCCACAGGGACTGCCGAATCCAATCTATAGAGAGCAAAGCGCGGGAGCCACTCCACCAGGCTTCATATCCCTGAAATCTTTGCGCCCCCAGCTCTCGGCATAGTGTCCGGTGTTTAAGGAACCACTGGTAAATGCCAACTGGCCAAGCTGGGGAGAAGGCGTGAGTGACTGGGTCCAGGAACAAGGAGCATGACTACGAAGGTTGCTCCTTTCCTGTTCAGACCCCAGCATCACTGTCCCTGGCCGTGTAACCTTACGTGTGGGGCTTAAGTTACAGAGTTAAGCCTCTGTTGCTTCCTCTGTAAACGGAGAGTATTAACCAGCGCCTCCCCGCCTACGCGGCTCTGGGGGCCAAGTGAGCTCATCACGAGTCTCCGTCTGTTAGTGGCCACTGTACCTCCTCTCGGCCTTCACGTTCTTCTTCTGTTCAATTTGTTGTAACGTCAAGCCAATCTGGAAAAGAAAGATTAACCTTCCCAGCTCTTAAATTATATGGTAATGCCCATAGCACATCAGTTTATAAAGAAACAAGCAATTTTAAAAAATTAACTTTTTTTCCCTTAATTCTTCCAGAAGGATAGAAATTAGCTATTTATTTTCACTTTCTATTTTATACCTTTCTGCATTGTCTGCATTTTATTTGAAGGTCAGCAAATATTACTTCTGCAAATAAAGCTGCACATTCTCTAGGTCCGTGGCTCACAGTGTGGCTCCCAGACCAGCAGCATCACCTTTAATGCCAGTGTATTATAAGAACAAACCCAAATGCCAAGAGGACGAGGGAGGTCCTAAAGGATACGAGAGTTTAGCAAGGTTCATGCCATCAACCTGAACTCGCTGTTACTCAGCCATTGTCATGTGGGGAAATTGCCCGACTTTCTCATTTTTCTAGGGGACATCTTTATTTTATTTATTTATTAATTTTTGGCCGCACCGCACAGCATGTGGGATCTTAGTTCCCCGGTCACAGACCAAACCCACATGGCCTACAGTGAAGCACAGAGTCTGAGCCACTGGACTGCCAAGAAATGCCTGGGAATATGTGAATGTGCAAGCAATCTGCCTCCTTCTAAAACCTTTAAATACCCCACAAACCAAGCACAGCATGTCTGCAAGTGCCATCTGGCCTTGGGTCACCACTCTGCAGCCTTAAATTCTAGGACAGGGATGCCGCTGTCCTTCCTGCTCTGCTCAATCCAAAACTGTTACCCGGCAAACGTGATGTGATGGTCGTGCTCCTTCCTCCTCGAGCTCACACATCCACTTTCTCCCTCAACCCTGATGTCACCTGTTTGACAGATACCAGTATTCTCCCATTTTACAGATCAGAAAACTGAGGCTTCCAAGCTCTAACCAGTCTGCCCAAGGTCACACAGCCCATATATGATGACAGTCAGGACTCCTCCTTAGGACGGGTGAATCTGAAGTCCATGCTCGTCACTGCTACACTACTGGGCAATAACAGTCCTCCTGACAACTGGGGCCTTTTAAATCTTCTTTCACAATCAGCTCTAGGCCTACTTAACAGCCCTTTCTAGGTCTTATCTGTCCATCTCAGCGAAGCACCTTCCCCTTATCGCCTGATGCTTCGGTCGCTTGAGTGTGGTTGACTGCCTCTCCGAAGCTGTGTGCGTGCTGGGGGCAGAGTCACGATGCCCTCTGCTCTCAAGTGACACGGGAGTGCTCCAGGTGAGGAGCCGCTCAGGACACTTGCCGTTGGTTGGTTACAACCATCAGTCCAGACTGTCGTCACTGCCGGCTGGAGGGTGTTGAAGGCTGCCTTTTCCTGTTCCATTTGTTGCCACCGGTTGCAGACACTTTCCCAGTTGTCTACTCTGAATGTATAGCACATTTCTAGTCCAAAAAGGTGGCAAGGGGCCCCTGGGCAGGAGGCTGGCGCCTGGCCCGGCAGAGCGGGGCACGGGCAGCAGGGCCCGGGCGGCGGTCCCTGCTCGGGGCGGCCAGGCCTACACTGGGGGCCGCGCACCAGCCTGCCACAGCCTCCAGGGGCCACCGAGGGTCCTCAGCGCCTCCCGGCTGAGCCCCCAAAGATGCAGACGCTCTGCAGACACTCCCCCTTCCAGGCGAAGGCTCAGTCTGTGCGAGATGCCTTCCACCTGCAGCAGGAGCGCCGAGGAGCCGAGTGCAGCCCGCAGGGGGCTGCGCGCCTCCCCGCGGGCTGCCCGCAGTGTAGGGCCCGGAGAGGCGGGTCTTCTCCACGAGAGAAAGCATGGCAGAGGAGGAAGGGGGTAGTGGCTGCGATCGGATATGGGGTATGGTCCTTACCTCAACGCTCCGTTCCCCTTCTCCAGGCTCCCAAAAATAGACTGTAAAAATTAAAACTATTACAACTTACAGAACTTGCAAGATTTGGCTCTGAAGAGGCGCGCGAGCAGAAGAGCTAGGGATCCAGGCTGTGCCGCGCCGCAAGTCCTGGTGTTGCCGGTACTGTTGCTGCTGCTGCTGAGTCGCTTCAGCCCTGGCCAACTCGGGCGCGACCCCACAGACGGCAGCCCACCAGGCTCTGCCGTCCTGGGGCTACTGAGTGTCTAGTTTTTGGATAAATTTTCCTTTTCTTTTTTACACAAAACCAGCAGCTACTCCCTGTAACCAATATAGCCTTATTCCTTCCTTGAAGCTGAAGTTTATTATACTTTCCAGAAAATATTTTTTCCACAAGGGCAGAACATAACGTCCATGTAACTGTGAAAGTGTTTATCTTGGTAGGAATTGAGTCCAGCTTCCAAACAGTGTTTTCTAAAGCGTATGAACATTTTCCAGGTACATGGATTTAGAGGCAAGCCATTCTAAGTTATTTCCAATCACACAAAAGCTGACTCATCAAAACAGAAGCTATAGAAATGATCTTAAGCAAAACCGCGACCACCTACTAAACAGCTTCTGACACCTGCCATGAACCAGAGCTGAATGTTGCCCCATATACATCATCTGCTTTAACTGTGGCAATGACTAAATGGAATAAATTATTATTACACCCATTTCAGAGGCGAAAGGATAAAAGTACAAAGCAAGTAAGCAGTAGAGAGATCAGCCCAGCAACTGAGCACCTTTCCTTCCAAAATTATTGTCTTGCATGAAATCACAGTAGCTTCGAGTCATGGAAAATTCCTGTAAATGTGTTGACAAACAAAAGTTAACTCTCGCCCCATAGTCCTGATTTTTTCTCCCCAACCTTGTGTATATTTCTGGTTTAAAAACAACATGTTTTGGAACTTCCCTGGTGGTGCAGCGGTTAAGACTCCCTAACCAGTGCAAAGGGCTTAGTTTTGATCCCTGGTCCACGTGCCCTACCCAGAAAAGATTTGCCAAAAAATTATTCTACATCAACGTAATAATCCCAGGATGATTATCAGAATCATGAAATCACCATCGATATAGTACCTATGATTTAATCTACAAACCTTACTCAGATCCAACCTACTAACCAGTGTATGTCTTTTATAAGAAAAATGTTACAATCTGATCCGGGATCCTATTCTCCTGTTGTGCTCAATTTTTCTTTAAAAGCACAATCTGTATTATTTATGTGACACATAAAACCAAAAAGCTGTGGTTGGCATTGTGCGTGGCACGTCTCTCCTTCCTTAAGATGTGCGGTTTGTCTGTCCTCTGCACACTGCCCTCCAGACCCTGAGCCACAAGTGATTTACAGAGAAAAATTCCACACACATTCCTTAAAGAATCAGTATCCCATCATTTTCAAGTTAGAACATCTCGAGTTGTTTCTTTTTAATTGTCTTCCATCTATCTTCCTGTGTTCCGTATTATCATCTGCTAAAAATACTCCGACGTGTTATGTGTTTTAGTTCGTGGTGCCAAGACCTTCATACACCCCTTTGCTCTCACCTCAGGAATTTCCCAAATGAATCATGAAGTGGACGACGACGATTGAAGTTAAGCACCAACCCCTGGAATCTAGAAAGAAGTGGCCTCGATAAACATCAGCTTCTGTGTCCCCTGCTTTCCCTTCCTGCCCTAGCCCTGTTATTTCTCTTTATACAAAACACAGGGCACTTAATGAAAGCACCGGGGAAGCCCTGATTTATTTCTGTCTCTTAAGGAGTTAGCTCTCAGATGTTCTCAGGATTGCTGTCCCTGGCCTGCCACACCAGCCAATCACTCCTTCCAAGAGCCTTCATTCACCTCTGTCGGAGCCAGCCCCTGCCCTTCAGTAAAAGGGCCTTTGAGTGTGTGGCCGGGGAGGTCTCGCTCAGCTCCTCGCCTTCCTGATAGCAAAGGCTGCTGTAAACTCACAAGTCCACCCTGAGAAGACTGAAACCAGCCCCAAGTCGCCAGCAGCCCTGCACATAGGCCTCGTGTGTCGAAGCATGGCTGCTGTTTGAGAATTTCCAGGGAAACGAAGGATTCTTTGAAAACGGCCTGCAGTCGGGGAGGGACTCAGAACGACTGTACATGTTTTGAGCTTGGCATGTGACTTTTTGTTTCCTTCTTCAAAATGAACATTTAAATCACTCCCTCTGCCAGTTGTATTGTAAAAACTATAATGAGCACTAATTTAAACAATGTAGCCATAACTAAACCAGATTATCTATCTGGATTTAATCTAGTGAGAACAAAGAAATCCATTCAGTTTGCCCTGAAATCGGATTTAATACATAAACGTGAATGGGCAAAGTCAACATGCTGGGTGACTTTAATGTAATCATATGATTTTTAAAGCACAATATGCCAGAGGAAGGTAAAGGTCTGAACCATTCAAAGGCCACAGACTCCCACTTGCCACCACCATTCCTCGCTGAGGGGCCTCCCCAGCTCGGGAGGAAGCCGGGCAAGCTGCTGGCTCGAAGGGGTTCATCGGAAGCTGCTCTGTGCGTCACAGCTGTCTGTGTGTTCCAACACCCTCCCAGAAGCAAGGTCCTCCAAGCTGGTTTCTTTCATCAAGATAGAAATATAAGCTGGTGTTCAGTAAAAATACAGCCTGGCATCCAAAATGCCAAACTTCTAATAGCAGGTAATGTTCGAATTAACATCAAAGAGCTTGATTAGAGTATCTGTGTTCCTAGCTCTTAAAGGAATCAGGAACTAGGAAAAAATGCTAGTCTGTTAAAAGATATTCTTGTCTCGTCTTCACTTGATGTCTTTCTGCTTTGATACAACTCAAGTGTAGCTTTCTTTTTCCTTTTAATATTGCAATCCAAGGTTTAGAGTTTTATTATTTTGTTAAACATCCAGTGTGTTTGAGCTTTCTGTGCCACCTTTGCGTTTAACGCTATTAATTATATTCTTCTTCAGTCTGCTATAAGCTGCCCCCGTCAACAGAGATTCAAGGAAGATTTGAAAGAGCAGCATATTTATCAAAGGAGAAAAAAATACAGAAAATAAAGACAGCGCCGGAGCATATTGGATATATAAACTGCTCTTTCTGAAAAGATAAATGATTTGGTAATGAATAGATCCTTTAGGCCATAAAAAATCCATTTATTTTCTTTTGAATTTGAATAGGAGAGATTTGCATTTTCCGGAGCAGTTACACTTAAATTAAAATGCAGAGCATGAGGCTAGCATACAATCAAACTAAATAATAACCGAGACATACTGTATTATTCATAAAAACAGAATTAATAGTTTGGGTAAAGGAAGCATTATGGCAGGGAAAAAAATGTACATTGACTCGAAACACCTACTGTTGGAGAAAGTAAAGCGGATTTACAGTACCTACAACTTGGTTATAGAAGTTTGGCATTTATTCTTAGTTATTCGGAGGAGGGGGAATGGGCGATGTGTTTATCTTGTATGTAATGGGCTATGTAAAAAGCGTCTGCTTTTCTGATAGCAAAGTGTTGAGTGTTTCTCTATTTTTTATGTCTCATTGTATCATAGGAAGAAGCTAGTTTTTGCTCAGAGTAGAATCGAGGGTTTTTTTTCCCCTCCTCAAAATATAGATTTCGAGTAAGTGTCCTGCTGGGGCCAGAGGATCAGCCGGGACTAGCCGAGAAGCGAAAGCCGGGAGCGGCCCCGCGTCCTCTGCGTGTCCGCCGCCCCGCCCCGCCCCCCGCCCCACGCGCGGGGAGAAGGTGCCGGGCCTGCGATTGCCATCAGCCTGCGGGGGGTTTGCAGAGAGACTGCCAGGCTGGGGCAGACAAAGAACAACAAAATACAAGTTATCACGGAAGGCTCACGAACAGCAAGTTCTTAAAAACTGCGAGGAGAGAGACCTAGTCAGTTTCTCTGAATTTCAAGCATAATCTCAGATAAGAAGATCTCCGAGGTACATAGTCCAAAATTTACAAAAAAAAAAGGTGTGGCAAAACCCAGATGCCTGCGGGCCCAGCAGGTGGGGCGCGGCGCCCGGCCGGGGTGGGGCCGGGGCGGCGGGGGACGGCGGGGGGCGGCGGGGGGCGGCGGGGGGGCGGCGGCGGGGGCGGGGGCGGGAGGGGCGGCGGGGGCGGGGGGGCGGGGGGGCGGCGGCGGGGGGCGGGGGCGGGGGGGGGGGGGGCGGCGGCGGGGGGGGGGGGGGGCGGGGGGCGGCGGCGGGGGGGCGGGGGGGCGGCGGCGGGGGCGGGGGGGCGGCGGGGCGGGGGGCGGCGGCGGGGGGGCGGGGGGCGGGGGGCGGGGGGCGGGTGGGGGCGGCGGCGGGGGCGGGGGGCGGGGGGCGGGGGGCGGGGGGCGGGGGGCGGGGGCGGGGGGCGGGGGGGCGGGGGGGCCGGGCGCCCCGCCCCCATTGTCCGCGGCCGGAGCTTCGCGCTGGGCCGGCCTGAGCTCGCCTTCGGTCCGGAAACGCCAGACCTCTAGGTTTCTGCGCAAACGCTTACTTTAGAAATGGTGGCCATTATTTCAAAATGTTTAAATACCACCTGAACCGAAAAAAAAAAAAAAAGCCACGCGTGTGGCGCTGGGCACCAGTTTGCTGCCTCTGTTTATGGAGAGTGTGAAAGTTCAGAAGAAGATTGCTCAGAGCTTGTACTTAACACCCTTCGGTTACCTGTGAACAGCTGCTGAGCAACCCGGGCTGATCAGATACACACTGATGGACAGGAAGGACACGCTTTTTAACTTCGCCTGTGACATGTCATCCAGCTATCCATTCCAGGAAGTAGGCGTTGTCTGAAGTGCCCTTGTCTAAAGGGAAATCCATCTTTAGAAACCCATCAGAAACTTACCAGGTGGTCCAGTGGTTAAGATTCCACTGCACAGGCCGAGGTTCAGTTCCTGGCGGGGGGAACTGAGAGCCCACATGCCTTTAAAATCGCGTCCGACTCTTTGCGACCCCGTGGACTGTAGCCCACCAGGCTCCTCCGTCCATGGGATTCTCCAGGCAAGAATACTGGAGTGGGTTGCCATGCCCTCCACCAGGGGATCTTCCGCACCCAGGGATCGAACCCAGGTCTCCTGCATTAGAGGCAGAGGCTTTAACCTCTTAGCCACCAGGGAAGGTTCCACATGCCTTTAAATGAAGCAAAAAATAAATAAAACCCGTTCCTTCTTCAAGATTTATTCAGTCAGTAATTCCAAGAATGTTTCATAAGGCAAGTTCCAAATGTCTCAGAGGGTAAAGCATCTGCCTCCAAGTGGAAGACCTGGGTTCGATCCCTGGGTCAGAAAGATCCCCTGGAGAAGGAAATGCCAACCCACTCCAGTAGTCTTGCCTGGAAGATCCCATGGACGGAGGAGCCTGGTGCAGGCTACGGTCCATGGGGTCGCAAAGAGTCGGACACGACTGAGCCACTTCACTTTCACTTTCAAAGGCAGTATCCTCCCTTAAGGGATCAGGTTGTCTATGGTACATGAAGTGACTAAATCTTGGGTTTGCATAGTTCTTATCGACTTCCCTGGTGGCTCAGATGGCAAAGGGTGTGCCTGCACACGGGAGACCCAGGTTCGATCCCTGGGTTGGGAAGATCTCCCTAGAGAAGGAAATAGCAACCCACTCCAGTATTCCTGCTTGGAAAATCCCAGGGATGGAGGAGCCTGGTAGGCTACAGTCCATGGGGTCACAAAGAGTAGGACACGACTGAGCTACTTCACTTCACTTGATCTACTTAAAGAGAATCCTTAGGCATTTTCCAAACATTGGAAAAGATGAAACTTTTCTCTTTTGTGTCTGTGTTATCTCAGATAGTTAACAATCTGCTTGAAATTCAGGAGACATGGGTTCCATCCCTGGGTCAGGGTGATCCCTTGGAGAAGAAAATGGCAACCCACGCCAGTATTCTTGCCTGGAGAATTCCATGGACAGAGGAGCCTGGCAGGCTACAGTCCATGGGGTTGCAAAGAGCCAGAAACGACTGAGCGACTAACACAGACATCTGTGTTCTAGTATTGATTCCACATTTTATCTATATCCTGCTTAAAGAACTACAAATTCTCTCATTATGTGGACAAAATGGAAAATTAACTGGATTCCATGTTGTAGGCATTTTTTTCCCCCTCAAAAGTGACCCGCTTCACAACAGAACTGATCTATTCTCCTAGGGAATAGTAATACTTTAAAGTGTAGATCAAGAGTGGTCTTATAAATGAATGACTTCCCTGGTGGCTCAGATGGTAAAGCGTCTGCCTGCAATGCGGGAGCCCCGAGTTCGATCCCTGGGTTGGGAAGATCCCTGGAGAAGGAAATGGCAAAGAATCACAAGTATAAAAGAAGCAGTTTTTTGCACATTTAGAATGAGGGTGGTGTTAGTGGTGAAGAACCCGCCTGCCGACACAGGAGACATGAGACCTGGATTCAGCCCTTGGGTCGGGAAGATCTCCTGGAGAAGAATATGGCAGCCAACTCCAGCCTGGAGAATCCCATGGACAGAGGAGCCTGGTGGGCTATAGTACATAGAGTTGCAAAGAGTTGGAAATGACTTAGCATGCATGCAATTTCATATAACTTTTCTGGAAAAAAATTTGGCAACATGGTACCAAATATAAGACCGAGGTACACTTTGTTACAGATATTATGAGATTTACCTTAAGGAGAACATCTTTTAAGTGTGAAAAGCTAGACACACAAGGGTGTTCCCACAAGAATTTTAATAATCACAAATTGCAAAAACTATAATATCCCTCAAAGGTGGACGAAGGGTTACATGATGTATGGCACAGCCACACCATGGAATATTTTCAGCCATTAATAATAATAATAATAATAAATGATGTTTATTACTGCAGAAAAAGGTTTATGATGCACAGCATAGAATGTATGTACTGTAAATTACTGTGTATAAGAGCAGTCTAGACTGAAGGGCACCAAAGATCCACGCACCCTGGTGTTCACAGCAGCACTGTTTACAACAGCCAAGACATGGAACTGAGTGTCCATCCACGGACGGATGGACCAAGGAGACGCAGAGCGTAGGCACAGCGGAATGTTACTCGCCCTGAAAGAGGATGAAACATGCCACCTGCGGCACTGTGGGCAGACTAGAGATTATCACACTGCGCGAAGTGAGTCAAAAAGACAAATAGCATGTGTCACTGATGTGACATCTAAAATATGACACGGATGAACCTGTGTACAAAAGAAACTCACAGACACAGAACAAACTGAGGGTTATCAAAAGGGACGGGGAAAGGCCAAGCTGGAGTTTGGGGCTAGCAGGTATAAACTATTACACATACAGTGGATAAATGACAAGATCCTACCGTATAGCACAGGGAACTATATTCAATAACTTGTAATAAATGATCTCAATGGACATGAGTCTGAGCAAACTCCAGAAGATGGTGAAGGACAGGGAGGCCTGCAATGTTGCAGTCCATGGAGACTCAAAGAGTCGGACATGCCTGAGCCACTGAACAACGAATAATGGAAAAGAATGTGAAAAGAATATGGAAATAAATCACTTTGTTGTGCACTAGAAACTAATACGACATTCTAAATTAACTATACTTTAATTTTAAAAATTTTTAAAAGAACAAAGTCCATCAAACCGTTGACTGCCCTTTACTACATGGTAAAATCTTATAACTTTTACTCTCTGTACTTCCTTTAAAGCTGAACACAGGTGGTTTAAACAACAAGAAAAATCTTCTCTCCAAAGAATTAGGGCTGTATTAAGCTATTAAGCAGAGAAATGAAAACAAAAAGTATAAATAAGCAAGATGAATAAATAACTTTCTTAAGTAATATAGCGGTGATCATTTTGAAATATATAGAAATACCAAATCACTGTGTTGTGTACCAGAAACTAGCATAGTGTTATAGGTCAATTGTATTTAAAAAATGAACAAATTCATAGAAAAAGAGATTGGGCTCTTGGTCAGCAGAGGCGGGGAGTGAAGGAGGAGAACTGGGTGAAGGCAGTCAAAAGGTACAAACTTCCAGTTACAAGTATCAGGGATGTGCTGTATAGCATGATAAATATAATTAGCACTGCTCTGTGTTATACAGGTGTGTGCATGCCCAGTCAGGGCCAACGCTTTCATCCCCATAGACTGTATCTCGCCAGGCTCCTCTGTCCATGGAATTCCCCAGGCAAGAATACTGGAGTGAGTTGCCATTTCCTTCTCCAGGGGATCTCCCTGACCCAGGGATTGAACCCACGTCTCTGGGGTCTCCTGCTTTTCACCCCCATAGACTGTAGTCCTGCCAGGCTCCTCTGTCCGTGGAATTCCCCAGGCAAGAATATTGGAGTGGGTTGCCATTTCCTTCTCCAGGGGATCTTCCCGACCCAGGGATTGAACCCATGTCTCTGGGGTCTCCTGCTTTTCACCCCCATAGACTATAGCCCTGCCAGGCTCCTCTGTCCGTGGAATTCCCCAGGCAAGAATATTGGAGTGGGTTGCCATTTCCTTCTCCAGGGGATCTTCCTGACCCAGGGATTGAACCCACGTCTCTGGGGTCTCCTGCACCGACAGCGGGTTCCTTGCCTGCTGAGCCCCCTAGCAAGCCCCGTGCCATATATGTAAGCTGTTAGAGTAAATTCTAAGTGTTCTCATCACAGTTCGTTTCCTCTCTCTTGAATGTCGTTTCTTTATATGTTCCCTAATCTTGCTGTGGCCGTCATTTCATGGTGATGAAATCAGATCATGCTGTCCACCTTAAACCTACACAGTACGCAGGTCAATTATAACTCAATAAAACTGGAAGGAGAAATAACAGTGTTGACCAAAAACTGAGTAGCAGCCCTCTTGGCGCTATCCTGAAGTTAGAACAGCCCTCACTGACTATAAATAGACACCACTTGGCACAGTGTAGGCTTGCCCTTTGCACCTGAGCAGGGCGCCACAGGGCAGCACCCTGAATGGGGCTGCGGCTGGAAGGAACCAGGAGGTGTTAGTGCTTTTGTCTCACTGTGCAAGCAACAAACAGCACCTTTTCTGCTTCCGTACCATAGCTATTACTCACCAGGTCTTCTGCCGTCTGCAGTTCAGCTTTTGAAGCCGCATCTGCACACAAGCATGAGAATCAGGTGAAAAATGAACGAGCTGATCATCTGCCTTTTTCTCCGACAGTACTCCTGGGGTTATGTTCTGATCCTCGTGAGCAAGCCTCGTGTTTGCTTGGATTTCCTGTAGACACAGCAATAGGCTAGAGCTTTCCAGACTGTGTTCCACCGTGTTAATAAGTGATAGAAGGCATAAAACAACAAGACTGTCTGTGGTCAATCAGCAGAGGAAAAGCTGGGTTACAGAACACCCAACTGTTTCTTTCCTACAGAACTTCTGAGCACCTTTACTATGTAAACATATGCTGTGGATTTTCAAAGGGAGGAGATTATGTTTCCTGAATTTATTGACTATGGAACTTGTCCCTCCCCCAAAGAACAATTAAGTTCTTCTAAAGGATAATAATCTTTTTAGTTCTTCTAAAGGCAGAGGAACCAGAGATCAAATTGCCAACATCCGCTGGATCCTCTAAAAAGGAAGAGAGTTCCAGAAAAACATCTATTTCTGCTTTATTGACTATGCCAAAGCCTTTGACTCTGTGGATCACAATAAACTGTGGAAAATTCTAAAAGAGATGGCAATACCAGACCACCTGACCTGCCTCTTGAGAAATCTGTATGCAGGTCAGGAAGCAACAGTTAGAACTGGACATGGAACAACAGACTGGTTCCAAATGGGAAAAGGAGTATGTCAAGGCTGTATATTGTCACTGTGCTTATTTAACTTCTATGCAGAGTACTTCATGAGAAACGCTGGGCTGGAGGAAGCACAAGCTGGAATCAAGATTGCAGGGGAAATGTCAATAACCTCAGATATGCAGATGACACCACCCTTATGGCAGAAAGTGAAGAGGAACTAAAAGCCTCTTGATGAAAGTGAAAGAGGAGAGTGAAAAAGTTGGCTTAAAGGTCAACATTCAGTAAACGAAGATCATGGCATCCGGTCCCATCACTTCATGGGAAATAGATGGGGAAACAGTGGAAACAGTGTCAGACTTTATTTTTGGGGGCTCCAAAATCACTGCAGATGGTGATTGGAGCCATGAAATTAAAAGACGCTTACTCCATGAAATTTGAAAGACGGAAGAAAATTTATGACCAACCTAGACAGCATATTAAAAAACAGAGATGTTACTTTGCCAACAAAGGTCTGTCTAGTCAAGTCTATGGTTTTTCCTGTGGTCATGTATGGATGTGAGAGTTGGACTGTGAAGAAGGCTGAGCGCCCAAGAATTGATGCTTTTGAACTGTGGTGTTGGAGAAGACTCTTGAGAGTCCCTTGGACTGCAAGGAGATTCAACCAGTCCATCCTAAAAGAGATCAGTCCTGTGTGTTCATTGGAAGGACTGATGCTGAAGCTGAAACTCCAATGCTTTGGCCACCTGATGCGAAGAGCTGACTCCTCTGAAAAGACCCTGATGCTGGGAGGAACAGGGGGCAGGAGGAGAAGGGGACGACAGAGGATGAGATGGTTGGATGGCATCACTGACTCAATGGACATGAGTTTGAGTGAAACTCTGGGAGTTGGTGATGGACAGGAAAGCCTGGCGTGCTGCATCCATGGGGTCGCAAAGAGTCAGACACGAACGACTGAGGGACTGAACTGAAGCGAAAGGATAATAATGGGTTAGTCATCCTGGCTCTGGGCTTCCCTGGTGGCTCAGTGGTAAAGAACCTGCCTGCCAGTGCATGAGATTCAAGAGTGCGGGTCTGATCCCTGGGTCGGAAGATCCCCTGGAGAACGAATTGGGAACCCTCTCCAGTGTTCTTGCCTGGGTAAGCCCATGGACTGAGGAACCTGGCAGCTTACATATAGTCCGTGGGCTCACCGAGAGACATGACTTAGCGACTAAACGACGACGGCAACATCCTTGCTTAAAAAAACATTTTCTTTGATTTTCCACTGCTATTTCTTACTGCTGTTCTTTTAGTCTTTCATCCCACTTCCCTTAGACCAGTAGTGTGCAAAAGTTCAGGGAGAAAATATATATGAGTCTGTTACTCAAGGTGGAAAAACTTCATTGGTTTAGGTGTGATATATTTGTATGACTTAATTTACCTTCCTTGATGGACTCTAGGGGTGATGATTAGAAACTGTCTGACGTAGAATGTGTGTACGTGCTCCATCTCTCAGTTGTGTCTGACTCTTTGTGACCCTATGAACTGCAGCCCGCCAGGCTCCTGTCCATGGGATTTCTCAGGCAAGAGTACTGGAGTGGGTTGCCATTCCCTTCTCCGGGGGATCTTCCCGACCTGGGCATTGAACCTGCGTCTCCTGTGTCTCCTGCACTGGCAGGCAGATTCTCTACCACTGAGCCACCTGGGAAGCCCTATGACATAAAATAAGCACAAATAAATATTATGCAAGTGTAACTATCCTTGTAATTACAATAACTCAGCGAGCTAAATCCTCTTGGCTCCCTCAATTTACAGGTGAGAAAACGGAGGCCCAGAACAGTTGAGAAAGTTGCACAGAGCCACACAGTCGTGAGCGGGGGTCAAGCAGGAAAACCCAGGTCATCTGATGGAACGAACAGTGCAAATTCTTAACCAGAAAATATTTTAACGGGCCAGACAGAAAGCAAAATCTCCATTGGTAACTATGATTATACTTTTGGTAAATGCTTGATTTAAGGGAGTGGTTCTTTGGGCTAGACTGGACTTCCATCCACTGAAGAACCGGCTCTGAATAGAGAACAGAGTGAAATAACCCCAGTATGCATCTCAGCAGGAAGTAGACCCATTTCCTCAGGACATCTCATTCCTTTATTCTTCCTTTCATTTATACCCATATCTTGAGCACCTATTAGAAGCTAGTATTATGTCCAACACTAAATACTGTACTCAACCCACAGAAGCAAGGTTCCCACCATCCTCAGAGTGACTATCTTCAAAACTGTGTGAATTAAAAAGGTCAGGATTGAAGGTTACGTCAGGTGTTTTCAACCATAAACTTGGAAATAATTTTAATGTATCCTTTCGGGGCCTGCAAGTGGATTGACACCATCCAGCCACAAAAACAGCAAGTGCTTCTTGGGCGTAACAACGAATAGTGTGTGAGCGGCACACTAGCCCTTAAAATAATGTGCTTGTACAGACAGTGTTCATACCAGTCTTATCATACATGTCTTTTATATTTTTATGTATTTAATGAAGATACAGTTGATTTACAATTATTATATGATTTTCAGGTGCACAATATAGTGATTCACAACTTTGAAAAGTTACAGTCCATTTATAGTTACTATAAAATATTGGCCACATCCCCTGTGCCGTCTCATATATCCTTGTGGCTCCCTTAAATCTTAGGAAAAGGTGAGAGGTGAAAACCAGCCCTCAGGAGGGCTAAGTGGTTTGCGCAGGGTCACACAGTGAGCGATCGTGGCCCAGGCGTCAGCTTGCCATTTTTACTGCATATGCCAATCCCCCAGTATCTCCAGTTAGCTGAGAGTCTTCCTGACAAACTTCAAGGATCTGATCTCCATTCTCAAGGCTGTGGGCTGTGTATGCAGAAGTGTATGTGCATAAATTTGCTCTAAGAGCTCTACTTTAACACTAAGTTCGAAATGTAACTAAAGTCCCACTATCTTGAGAATATCAATTCTAGGGACTGTGCATTAGATATAATTTTTTAAAACAGATACGGAGTTTAAAAAAGGTTTTAAGATTCTTTTTTTAGTACTATAACAATTTTTCTCGTACTGGAATCAGACCAACTATGACTGCCAAAAACAATGAGAGCGATGGTGACCGGCCTCCTCGGGGGAGGAGACGTCCTCCGTCTCTGACGCTGTGTCCACCCTTTCACGCGCGCTCTACGTATGATCCTCATACGGCTGGATGAGGCGGGTGCTATTATTAGCTCCATTTCACAGATGAAGAGACCGAGAGATTTAAAATATTTGCTCAAGGTCGTGTGATCTGTGAGGAATGCAGTTAGCCCTGGAGATTATAACACCCAGTAAGCAGGGAGTCCCAGGGTGAGGAGCGTCCCGGGTAGCAGATCCAAAGAGAAGTGGTTGGTGCCAGGTGACCCACTGGGGGAGCAAAAGGAAGTATCAACACTTTCATTTCTATCTGCTTCTTATATTGAAGAAAGAAAAAAAAAAGAATTTAAGCCTTACTATTAACTAATATACAGTTGACTCTGACTCCCCACTCTCTCATTTGGTCCTTTTCCTGGCAGAAAACTGGAGATCCACAGCAAAGGAGTTAACAGTAGACGCCAGAAAAAGCACAGGATGCCCCGTTAAATCTGACTTGCAGACAAACAACAAAAATTTTGTAGTGTAAGTATATCCCCAACTGCTGCATGCTATTAAAGTATTGCTTGGCTAAACCTGACAGTCCTGGCGGTGACATCACCTCTCCTGTGTTGGATTCAGTCACTTATATCTGCCATATTGAGTCGATTTAGCGATTATACTCCTTAGTTTTGACTTTGTTTCCCCCTTGGTAACACTCTTATTGTTATCTTCAAGTCTCGGAGTTGGGGCACAGGGCCCAAGACGAGACCTCCAGGCACTTTGTATTATACATATATATATATTTTTAAACGTATTCCATGTGTTTATTTGGCTGCAGTGGGTCTTAGTTGCAGCATGCGGGATCTTTCGGTGAGGCCTTCAAACTCTCCATTGTGGCGGGCAGGATCTAGCTGCCTGACCAGGGATGGAACCCAGGGGCCCTGCTTTGAGAATGCAGGGTCTTAGCCACTGGATCACCAGGGGGTCCCAGCACTTTGCATATTTCACCCTTTGAGACCGTTAGGTGAAGAAGTTCAGGCTGTCCTGCTGGGGCATGAAAGACCACCTGGAATGTAGACAAGCCGTCCAAGCTGAGGACTCCTACACTGTCCAGTGGGGCAGCCAGCAGACAGGGCCGCCACCTGCCCCATCCAGCCTGGCCTGCTGGCTCAGATGCGTGGGACGGCATACCTGGATAGAGTTTCACTGAGAAGAATATGATCTAGAAAAAAAAAATGGTTGGGCATTTATGAAAGCAAGCGGTTTGGGGGAAATCTCTCTACCTTTCTCTCAATTTTGCTGTGAATCTAAAATTGCTCTTAAAAAAAAAGTCATATATATTTTTTTAATTAGTTGATTTGAACCACTACCTTTTGGAGTGATTCGTTAGACAGAAAAATTGTTTAATAATTTGATAATTGTTACACTGAGTAAAGATATTCAGCTGGCCAGACCTAGCATTGGCCTTAAAACTGTTTTCTTAATTTTCCTTTTTGTTTGCTTTTTGGGCAAAGCTTGGATCTGCTCTCAGGCACCTTATGCTCTGAAGAAGGAAAAACAGTACCTAATCACTTTCATACCTTCTGTTGCTGTGCAGTCCTAAAATTCCTTGGATGCTCACCTGTCTTCCACAGGTATATATATTTCCTTATTGTTTCTCCTATTACAAAAGCCTAATGCATTTTATACACATGGTTAATTACAGGGGCAATATGCACACAAGCAAAACTGTGGTTGGGCAGTTTTAACTGGGTATACAAATGGCCAGTGATCTTCAGATTAAATGGCTATCATCCATCCACTATGCTGCACACGCAGGGGAAATTTCTCCCACCACTTTTCATGATCTCAGCTGGTGCCTCAAGTTCAGTCTATATCGCAGTAGCTGAGATGTATGGATGCCATTCATTCATTCATCTGTTCATTAACACAGCTCCCATCCCCTGCTACGCGTCAGGCACCCTGCCAGGAGTGTGGGACACAGCAGAGAACATGACTTGGTTGGTCCTGGCGTTATGGAGTTGGTGTTCTACACGCGAAATGCTTTGGCTGTTTACATTTCCTTGGTGAGGGCCAAGTCAAGAAAGTTCTATTAAGCACCTGCTCTTTGACACAGTTCTTCACGATGCCAAATGATGCATTTTCTGGAAAATTTTTACAGAATTCCCTGGGTGTTTTGTGTGTGTGTGAAAGAATAAAGAATATATTGTTTTGAGCTTCGGAGTGGCATCTACCACGTGATGCACTGCTTGGATGCCTAAGGCTAAACTTCACAATCGCTGCAACTGGTGAATTGTAAAAACCCACCCACATAAGTGAGGTCCTGGGGTGCTGACAGCTCAAAAGAAAGTCCTCTCTCTTTTTAAATTGAGTTATAACTGATATATATCATATTAGTTTCAGGTGTCTATTTGCATACCTTGCAAAATGGTCTGCACAGTAAGTTTAGTTAATCCATCCCCAGACACACAGGGTTTTTTCTTGCAATGAGAACTTGCAAGATCTGCTCTCTTAGCATCTTTCAAATACAGTGCCATTAACTACAGTCACATGACAACCTCCAGGCTTATTTAGTCATGTTTGATTTGAATTATTTGGACGACTGTCTCTATTTCCCCTCATCATCCTGACTGAAAGCTTGGGAGTGGGAATGGTGTATAGACTGCTTTGTTCTTTCAGCAAAATAATTTTGAGCTACTGCTGTCTCAAGCATTGTTCTGAATGCTGGGGCCACAGCAATGAAGAAAACTACATAAAACCCCTGCCCTCATGGAGTGGACATTGTAAGCTGAATCTGTTCATTTCAGATTGACAGATTAAATAAGAACATCAGATGCCATTTGGGGCTCCCCTGGTGGCCCAGGGTAAAGACTCCACACTGCCAATGCAGGGAATGCAGACTTGATCCCAGATCAGGGAACTAAGACCCCGCGTGCCCAGTGGTGCAACTGAATGAGAAAAACAAAATAAATACATAAAGACAGCAATAATTCATTTAAAATGTTTCTTTTTAATTGGAGGATAATCACGTTCCAGCGCAGCGTTGGTTTCTGCCATTCATCAGCCTGAGTCAGCCAGGCGCACGGGTCGCCCCCTCCCGAGCCTCCTTCCCAGCCCCACCCCCCCACCCCCAGGTCGTCACCGAGCACTGGGCTGAGCTCTCTGTGTTCTGCAGCAACTTTCTACTAGCTCTCTAGTTTACACACGATCATGCAGGTAGCCAGTGCTACTCTCTCAATTAAATTAAAAAAAAAAAAGAATACACATCCTTTGAGATCATAGTATTATATATGAGCATCCATATAGTACATGGAGAAGGCAACGGCACCCCACTCCAGTGCTCTCGCCTGGAGAATCCCAGGGACAGGGGAGCCTGGCGGGCTGCCGTCTATGGGGTCACACAGAGTCGGACACGACTGAAGCGACTCAGCAGCAGCAGCCTAGTACAGTATGCGCTTCCCTGGTGCCTCAGCGGTAAAGACATCCGCCTGCTATGCAAGAAACTGGGGTTCGATCCCTGGCTCAGGAAGATCCCCTGGATAAGGGAATGGTTCCCCACTCCAGTACCCTTGCCTGGGAAATCCCATGGACAGAGGAGCCTGGCGGGCTGCAGTTAAATACAGCTTAGTGACTATACAGCAACAGACGGCCCACTGGCGCCATAGACAGGCGGCCTTCACTGCACGACTGCCAAGCACTCCCAGTGAGCCCCCAGTCACCTGTTCTCATAGCAAAGCAAGTAGGGACCACATTTCTGTCTGCGTTCTTTTCAGACTGACAGACAGATGCTGGGCTCCAACAAGTGAGGGGTGGGGCGGGTAAAGGAGGACAGCTCACTTCCTGCCTGAAAGCGGGAGCCTTTCACTGCAGGGTGGAGGGCCCGCGACAGAGCAACCGCTCTGGAGTTCCAGCAGGGGCGCAGATGCTTTCTAAAGCCCTTTCCAAACACAGGAAGAAGCCTGTCCAACAAAGAGGCCTGGAGGGTCCAGGGGCTTCCACTGCCCTGCTGGTCCAGCGGCTAAGACTCCCCCACTCCAATACAGGAAGCCAGGGTTCGATCCCCGGTCGCAGAGCTAGATCCCACACGCCACAACAAAGATCAAAGATCTGCGCGCCATAACCAAGACACAGTGCAGCAAAATAAATAATACCTTAAAAGTCAAAAATAGGAGGCACGGAAAGGACACCCCCGGTGGAACAGCACAGGCTAAGGCCAGCGTCTCCGCATGAAGGGCGCAGGGCAGGACCACTGGCTCCTTGTGGCCCGGATCACACGCGGAGTAGATTTATTTTCTGTAACGGTGCATCTATCCAGCCAAGACTAAAAGCCTTCCCACAGTAAATCACAAGTTTGCATTCTCAGAATGCTGGAATGGGTTGCCATTTTCTCCTCCGAGGAATCTTCCCAACCAGGAATCCAACCTGCATCTCCTGAGTCGCCTGCACCGGCGAGCAGGTTCTTTACCACTCCCCGCCACCTGGGAAGACCCCTCTCCAAGTACTTACTCTCTACAAACTGTTTGGCAGATAAACGTAATACAGAAGCAAAAGCATTTATTCACGCCCATTGAAATCTTCTCCTTTTCAAAACCGTTCAGATAAAATGAGTCTTTCCTGTGGAATCTGTTCTATTAAGAAAAGATCCCTCCTAAAGAAAGAAAAGCCATTTTTGATCTGACTTAACAAAAAGATCTAATCAAAGAATACAATCTATGAGGAAAAGGGGGGGGGACCAAACTTCTCTGAGCCACATCAAACATATGAAAGAGAAAATACTTCATTTAAATGCTGAAAAGGAACACAGAACAGCTTGAAATGTAATAACCTCTGCATAACAGCCGAGACCACATGTTGATCTGACATGAGTTCCTCAGACACAATTAAAGGTCTCTTCATGTACAAACATCTCAATTCTCACCGAGAGGCTTGGACTGTTCTGTTCTCGGTGATTTTGGCCACTGCGGGGCAGGCGCCGCGACCTGGCCCCTTCGCAAGATGCTGCAGAGCAGAGTAAGGGGCCAGTCCACAAACCCCGGAAGTCTGCAGCGCGCTCCCGGGAAACGGGCACCCTGGATTTGGGCAGTTCCTGCCTAGAAACCCTAGGCGACAAGGACGGGATAAATGGCAGAATTCTTGCTAACTCAGAGCCTGTCTCTCTCCCACGGAAGCCGGCTTGACTCAGAAGCAAACAGACTTGCTTTCTGCTTTGCCCACCTCCACATTCACGGGGGCCCAGGCTCCAAAGGCAGCGGGCGCAGGGGGTGCCCCGGGCCACCGCGCGGCGCCGCGATGCCTCCCAGCGGCGGGGGCTCCAGCCGAGACTCGGGGCGGGAGGGCGAGGTGCGTGGGGAGGAACTCCGAAAGCGCCCTCGGCCCGTGGCCTGCCTCCTTCCGCCCTCTCCCTTCCAGAAAGGATGCGCCTGAGGAGGACTTCAACGTCTTCCCTTCCAAAGGGGAATCACTTCTAGAAAGCTTTTCTCAGAAGGAGAGACAGATTATTCGGTTGGAAAGAGAAGCAAATCTTAAGAGCAAAACGAGGGAGGATCAAAGGGTCGGTTCATGTGAACTGAAGACGGGAGCCTTTCCAGGGGGCAGGACCTTTTCCGATTTCGGGCAAGACATTTTGGAGCCAGCGCGCCAGTGAGGATCAAAATCAAGAAGTGAGTCTGCGTTCCAGAAAGTCACGTGGTCCCTCCCTCCCTCCCTCCCCTCTCTCTCTCTCTCTCTCTCCCCGACTTAAAAAGCCGTGCCGTCTCTGCACACTTTGGGGAAATCCGTGGGTGGGGGAGGCAGAAAATGAGAGCAAGGCGCCCTCAGAAAGCAGCGGGAGTCGCCCCCACCTCCCTGCACCCCCGTTTCCTCCTGCCCGGCGCCTCGCAGACCCCTCCGACTCGCCCCCTCTGCTCTCTGTTCCTGGGACCTGGAAGGTCAGCCCCGCGGGCGGCGATGGTCAAGGAAACCTGGGGTGTTCTCTTTGCAGTTTTCTTATTTGTATTTTTAATTATTCAAGTAAAATCCGAATACATTCTTGTAAAAACGCGTTCTTCTAAAAATCTCCAAGCAAACAACAAACAAAAACCCACCTTTCTGTTAGCGTTGGAATCACCTGTGGGGCATTTTCCGGTTTTAGCTTCCTGGTCTCCACTCCACCAAGTGCTGTGCTCAATTTGCTCTGAACTTTACCGATTTTATAGATACGGATATTATCCATGAATCTACACAGGAGGAGGAATTAGTGAACCTGAAAGCAGGGACCTGTGACCAAAAAAGATCAATCACTGGTTCTTTGCAAAGTTCAGTAAAATTAAGACAGTTCATCAGGTATGAGTAAGAGAAATACGAGGGATATTAACAACATATAAACAACATCAAGCATAAAACCAGGCAACTGTATCCAATATCCTATAATAAACCACTTTGGAAAAGAATATGAAAAAGAATATATATATAAAACTCACTTTGCTGTGCAGCAGAAATTTATACATTATAAGTCAACTATACGTCAAGAAAAGAAATTTTAAAAAGAATAAAAACATCTAATTACAGGGAGAGAGCAGACTTCTAAAAAATTTAGGCAGTTATTCATCATTTGGCTTGAAAGTCTACTTCTAAAGAAAAAAATGAACTGCCAAAATTACTCCAGATATTCTATTTATACCCAAAAGTGTTATTTTTCCTTACCTGTTTGCTGGATGCTGCTGCTGCTGCTAAGTCGCTTTGTCGTGTCCGACTCTATGCGACTCCATAGACGGCAGCCCCCCAGTACATGTTCAGTGCCCACTGTAGAAAATTGTGGGGGAACTTGGTTCCTTTTCTCATGGAATTACTCTGTTCTTAGGAGACAAGACAGGTTCAAGTGTATAGAATTTCTAATCTAAAAATAGCTCTTTTAGAACTTAATTTTTCTTTTAGAAGCTTCTGTAGTGGATAAAACATGATATCAGAGAGAGAAATTTTCTCAAGAATCACTGACTTTTAATGCTTTCAATTATTAGTTCATCCAATTCCAGGCTGAAGAAGATTGCCATCACTGGTTAGTTTCTTAATGGACAACCCCAAACCACCACAAAACCATGGCACCCTTCACTTGGAGCATACTCTGTGCCAAACCTAGGCGTTAAGATACTTGGTTCTCATATTGATGCCAAGGCTGGATGCTATCATTATACCCATTTTATAGATGGCAAAACTGAGGTGTAGAGCAGTTCCCCCAAGGTCACACAGCTTTGAGTGGCAGAATGGGGCTTCCCGTGGGGAATGGCTGTGACTGCCTCGGATGTCACAGACTGTGCCTGCTGCCGTAAGAAAATCCAGCTCTTTCCTTATCACATCTGAACTGGAAACCTCACAGTTTCACCCTGGACCGTGCACCTGTCTCACCTAAAGGGCCCTTAGCAAGAAGAGGAGTTTAAAGGAGGAAAAACATCCCATGCCCTCAGGAAAGGTGACTAAAGGATTTCAGGTAGCAGGGAGGGGCAGCGAGGGTGAGGTTTACCTAACCAGACTGTTTAGGCAGTAAGACTAGAAAGCGCTTCTCAGCCCAGACCTGCACTTCACAAGCACCCGTACTAATGAACAGTTGTCATCGATTGCTCCATTTACCCCTCCTTAATTGAAAACAACAATGCCTTTTCTTCTCTCTCCCTCTTTTCTGTGCACCCCCAAAAAAAACCCTCTGACTGGCTGCGTGTCAGTACACTCAGAAGGCCTGACTGGCTGTGAATACCATATCTGCATTCCGAAGGAGAAAAAGGATATGTGCCACAGCTATTAAGGGGTTAGGCATAGAGAAAAGCTCTTGAGGCTCCAGATCCTTCTAAATTCATCTCCTCCCTCCCCTCGGGGAGCTGTTTCGCCGTCTTGCCTCTGTCCCCCCACTCCCCATCAAGAGAAATGCGCCGGGAGAAGCCTGTGGGGCCCAGGCCCGGAGTCCTTGCCGTCCCCTTCACCCAGCCTTCTGCAAGGGCAGGGCGGCCACGCCTGCCCGCCGCGCTCCCAGTGGCCGTAAAGCCCTCCAGGGCGGGACCCAGCTGCCTCCTTTTGTATAACATTCAATAGATACCTGTTCCTCTCTGGAGAAATTGTTCAAATACTCTAGTAACAGAAAATCGAAGATACACTCTGAGAAAGCCATCTTGGGTTTAATTTACACAAGAATGGAACTCACTGTTTGGTCTGGGTTTGGGTTTGGTTTTGGTTACTGAAAGTTTCTAGGTGTGTATGTGTTTACCTGGAACAGAGTCCCCTGCAATTAGCTGGGGGAGGAGAGGGAAGTCTTTGAAAGGCTCCTTGCTGTTAACTGTTAAGCCGTGTGTGTCTCCCTTCCGACATGATAAGAAAAACACAAACCATTTTCTTTTCTTGAAACCATGACTGCAGTGGCTTTTAAATAGCTGAGCTTCTCTGTGGGCAGAAGAAAGGGGGAAAAATCACCTGCATTTATTTCATGAGCTCCGTCGAGTTTTAGACATGTTATAACAGCTCAGTTTTCATTTTGATGTTTTAAGTGAATCAGGTGCTTTCAGATGCTTCAGCAGTCCCTCTATGGGTAGTGAGATAACTCCATGTGACCTTTGCAAATTCTTAATAGAGCTGCGAGTTTGGTTGCAAGCGTGGAGTCAGCCGAGAAGCAGGACAGTGGCTGGCCGTGCACTGCCTGTGTTCTCAGGCTTGTGCTCAGAAGACACACATTGAGCAACGTGTTTCTGAATTAACGTGTTGCTCAATCTGCTTGCTTTCTTAAGAGGAATTACATTAAACCACTGACCCATGTGTGTATGAGACCCTGGTTTTGAACGAGTCAGTAATGAACTTTTAAAGTTTGGTCTACCAAGATGAGTCAATGTGATTGATTTATTAATTAGTAAAAGCCATCCTCTGAAATTGCCTTGCATTAATCACAGTTCATGCAAAATATATTCAGTTATTCTGAGGATGGAGGTTTGACAAACTATCCCTTCTTCAGAGACCACAGTCAATTTTAATAACTCTTGCTGGATAAATCATTCATGTTCAGCCTAAAATGATGAGTGGTTGAGGGAATTCCCAAAAGACAAGGGACCCATTCTGGCAAAGATGAAAACTATGCTAAACAGAGACAGGGAGGCGGGGTGAAGCCGGAAACAAGATCCTGACAATTCTGGATATTCTGGTATCTGCTGCCACTTGCACTGAAAGGATTCTTCTGAGTCAAAAGCTGGTGAAACTGTATAGAAAATGGGCAGGAAACCCCAGCTGCCAGAACCCAGCCTTTAGTGAAAGCTGGCTAATGCCGGTCCAGGGCAAAAGTGAACTGATTCGGGACTCCCTGATGAACCGTGGCTATGGCTCTGTGCTCCCAACGCAGGGGCCCTGGGTTCAGTCCCTAGTCAGGGAGCTAGATCCCACAACGAGCAATTAAGACCCAGTGCAGCCAAATAAATAAGTATTTTTTAAAAATAGTAATAAATACACTGATTCACTGGTGGAGAAGGGGAGCTGTCAAGTCACCCAGAGACCTAGATGTCCTGTCTTGCATGATCCAAACCCTGGCTCTCAAAGTCAGATACATTCAGGGATTTCCTCTGATGAGCCAGTGGTTAGGACTCTTGAACTCCCAATGCAGGAGGCCTGGTTTCAATCCCTGGTTGGGGGAACTAAACCCCACATGCTGCAACTAAAGAACCAGTGTGGCCAAAAAAATAAATAAATATTTTAAAAAATCAGATACATTTAATAACTTACAATCATGTCTCCCAGTGGACCCACTTTACAGATGAGAAAATGGAGCCCCTTCAGGTACAGTACAGAATCATCTGGTAAACCCAGAGCCTGCATCCAAAGACACCAGAGCATGCTAAATAGCCTTTCTCAGTCTAAAATGTCCCTTTAATAATCACAGGCAGAATAAACAAAACTGTGTGGTTTCTGACTCTTTGATTCCTGGTCCACTCTCTCAACAATCTCGCTGAGCCTAAGTGTTTGTGAGTGTATGAACATATATAAATGTATATGTGTATGTGAAAGTATAGACTTCAAAGAAATAGGGACCACGTTTTGAAGATTCAGATTTAAAACAACTTATGTATAACAGAATTTAAAAACAAATGTCTGATATGTTCACTTCCTATCAGTGCATGTGAGTTTTCTGACCTACTGACTATTTAAGAAAAAATAAAAAGAGGAAGCCAGATATGGTGGAGAGTTAAAATCCTCTACATTTGTGATGCAGTGAAATTGATTAGAGATATGGGGAAATAGTGGAGTGTTTTTAATCCCCTTTTATCACAAAGATTGAAATCTCTCTAGATTTTATTAGAAAAGAAAAATGTAGCAGCTTGGGCAAACTCAAGTAACAAAACAATGAATTTTAGTGAATTCAGTTCCTAAAGATAGATCACTGCCGGTGGAGTGTGGTTCCTGAATAATCTTGAGAGCCAAGTGATTAATCAGAAATGAAGGGACTTCCCAGGCAGTCCAGTGGTTAAGATTCTGGTCCTAATGCCAGGGGGACGGGTTCAATACTTGGTCAGGGAACGAAGATGCCACATGGCGAGTTCAAAAATTTAATTAAAAAGAAAGAAATGAAGTCATGAATAGAATTCAGGGAGGTTTTAAGAAGAGGCAGACAATGTCCAGAGATAATGCTATTGGAGGAACCCTTTCCCTTCTTGATATGTTTGACATTTTACAAAGTAAACGAGGAAATACTCGTGAGTATTAAGGCCCTCTCCAGGAGCTTGGATTACTAAAAGAAAGAAGGGGGCAGCAGAGACAGCCCTGCCCTGCCTAGACTGGGAAAATGCTAACTGTACAGACACTGGAAAACAAAGGAAGCTTCCATATTTAGAAGCAGGAGAAACCTGGGATGACAGCGGCTGCTCCTGAGCCTTCTGCTTCCTTAGCTTGGAGACTCTTTAACTCTTGAGCACTCCCCGCGTAGCAGGCTTCAGTTCAGCAATTAAGGAAGTGAAACCCAAAGCTGGGTAATCCCTGAGCTCTGCTTGGTGTCTGCCTTTCCCTTCTGACCTAGGATCCTCAAAAGGAGAGCCAGTTTTCCGGGTTTGTTGTTGAAATGCAGTAGTACCCTGAACAAAATACATGGCAGGGAGTGCTGCCTCTTAGGATGAATTTCCAGAGCAGTTGATCTTCGCTGAACTTTTTCTTTGGTTCTGAAAGTCTCTGGGGAAGTTGATAAAGTTATGATTTATCGTTTTGTAAGGGACATTCCAAAAAAGTAGTTTGTTTAATTTTTTTTTTTAAGACAAGTAAAGGTCATAGAGACCAACACAGCTTTTAATCTAGCCTTCTGGAGGGTTGTTTTGAAAGGAGGAGTGTTTAAAGAAATTTGGACTCTTTTGATATATCTGTTGACAATACATGGTTTGAAAAAATAATTTTACTTATATAATAATACCTAAATGCATTGCAGTTGTTTTTTAAAAATCACTGTGTAGTAAAAGGTTTGTAAAAAAATGGAATTCATAAGGGGCATTCAAAACAAACCGAAGGATATCATCATGGAACATGTTTAAAGCCAGGTCAAGGGAACAGGGGTAACTTTCCAAGGAGAAACTCCAGGTTTCTAAAACCAGATTCTCAGTTCTGGCCTACCGGTGCTAGATGCCTGAGCTACAGTTGTTGGTTTTTTTTTTTAATTGAATTTTTAGCAACCAGCTGAGGCCTCTGTTTCCTTCAAGTATGAGACAATCCGAGTTACTTCCTTCTGCCCCTCCAGGGCTCTGTGGGCCTGGAGGGCAAACGAGGAATGTTTCCCTGTAAGCAGAGACAGCAGTGGTTCTGCACAGCTTCCCGGCTCTGGGTAGACCTTCTCTCAGTGTTAATACGTATCAGTCCCCACCCCCTCCACTCCTCTAAAAGAAAGTATTCCTTCCTTTTCAACTATGGCTTTGCAAACCCTTGCCTGGCTGGAAAGATCTACCTGCTGCAAAAAAGAAATGGCATTTTAAGAATGTTGGTTTGCTGATGCACACCTCTAAGTACCACAATAGCTCTTGGATTTCTCCTTCCCAATTTAACCTTTCCTGGAGCTTTTCCAGAAATGCAGTGAGCCTGCCACATGCGCTTTAACAATAAAAAGATAAAAACAGAACACTGAAAACCCTAAAAACTTGAAGGATCCCTGCCCAAATCACTCTATAAAGAAGCCTTTGAAAAATAAACAAGGAAAACGCCACCTTCAGAAGTGACTTGCAGGGGGTTGATACTGAGAACCATATCGTGCTGGCATGAATGACCTTGATAACTAGCAAAACTGAATTAGCCTCAGTTTGAAAACTCACAGGTAAAGAAGGAAACGGAAAAAAAAAAAAATCTACTGTGAGAAATGTTTAAACATCAGTCGCTGTGAAAAGGGGTATGACAATAAGACCAAAGAAGTGGAAGAGCTGCTGTCCTAGTGCAGAGGGGAGCCCACCCAGATGGCAGGCTGCCACGTGGGGTGCCCAAGCGTTCTGAAGTCTGTGCCCTTTGATCAAAAGGACAGACAGAAGCCCCACGCGTGCCTGCCCGGCTGCTCGTGTCCCCTCTTTCCTAAAGCCGCCACATCCATGAAGCTGTGTCGAATGCCTCAGTGTTCTGAGTGCAAAGACAAGTGTGGTCATGTGACGCTGCTATATTTAGAAAAGGACTCGGTTTTCTGTTTTGCTCAACCTTTACAATTTTCTGCTCTGAAGAAAGGAGTTTCAAACGTACATTGATTTTTTTTTCATATCGTGAATGAACTGAATAAGCACCTGTTTTCAACTGCCAACGTACGTATATTTTGAAAAGGGGAAAAAGAAGTCTATATACTCTTAATTCAACGTGGGAGGTATAATTTTTTTCCCTGCTTTCTTCCAAAGAACATAAATAGAAAGGCACAGTGGTAATATTTACCAAATGTAGGTACTTAACTGGACAGAGCCACAAGGTGGAATATGATAATATTCCAAAGAAGCTTAAATGAAAAGATCCCCTCCACTCTCCCCCAAATGATCATCATCATCTTGGGGAAAACTAGCTCGTGTAATTATGCTAAGTGACTGAAAAATTAACTCTAAGCAGGATAATAGTTTATTAGTTACAGAAATGTGACTCTTTTCTCATAAAATGTCTGAAAACAGTAATAGTTTAAAAATGGATAGTTAACCTCAGTTGAATACAACAAGCCCAATCCCTTTGAAAGAATGAACATTCTCTCTGTGGGCATCATCCAAAAAATTTTTCTGATGTTGAAAATTGGACTTATGAAATTAGTGGGTCAGGACCAGGCATCTGTATGTGCAGAATTCCGTCAAGATGGATTAAGATCCACCTCCTAAAAATGGCGACTGTAGATTTACCTGTCTAGATAGACACAGAACAGGTACTCAATACATAAGTGTATTTCAATATAGCTTCATTGTATCAAAATGATGTCAGGTTTTTCTAAAAATAGTCCAGGTTATCTGTGGTGGGATTACAGGGGCACGGCTATTTTAATTAAGAAAATGTCCGCCCAGGTGTTCCTCGTTTTTGCATCATTATAGCTTTCCATCTGCCTTTCCCTAGGACATTTGTTGTTTTACATAATTTCCAGTGCTGTTTATGAGCAGAGACTCTTTTCAATTGTAGCCTTAATTCTTCCATTTTTCACTCAGTCAATATCTTTTCATTTGGTGATCACTGATAAACAGTGAATCCTGGGTGCTCAGGGATCCTAGAATTTCGATTTTATGAGTTAGTCAAAATTTCCAAGAGAATGGTTACTTCCATACTCAGTTGTCTGGAGACGATGATCTGTAATCGCTCGTTCACGCTTCATTGCCAGGGTCTGGGTGACCCAGCAGTAGTTTTCACATTCTAACATCATTGAAATTAGCCTGCATTTTGCAATTGATGGCATCCTGCAATTACACTAGGAAGCCTTTCTTTATAGTCCATAAAATAATAATGGAACACCTTTAAGTGGTGATGTTTCAGGTCTGACAAAAGGCTGTAACTGTCTCCTTCAGTTTTCTGAATTATTCTGGTATCATTGCTTGAGTAGCTCTTCCACAGTGGACTTCGACAGGACAGATAACACTGTTGAAAACAATAAAATAATAAGTGCTATTTACTGAGCGCCTCCTAGGTGTCCAGCTGACACGAATTCCCTTCACAGTTAATCTCCACAAAGCTCTAAAAGGTTATTGTCTGGGGGTTTGGTTTTGTTTTGTTCATTTGTTTATTTCCTTTGGGCAGATTCTATAAGCTTAACAGGTCAAAAGGAATATTTATATAAACTGTTAATGTATAGTGTCTCACTTATTACCTCCAAAAGTTAACTAATTTACACTTAGCAGTATTTGTGCCTTCCCCAACTTTTGCAAATCTTAGAGTGGAAGGTGATATTTCATTGTTATTTTAATTTGCGTTTCTTTGATTAATAATCTGGGTGAAGAGCTTTTCCTATGTTTTTGGGGGTTAGTTTGTTTCTTCTTTGCAGTTGCTCTGTCCATGAGTCTTTATTTGGGGGAGGAGGAGATTACTTCTCTCACTTTTAATTAATATATGAGTCAGTACCACTGATACTTCATTCTGTAAAGGGAGAAACAAAGAGAACATGTGCATGGCACCCCTCCCTTGCCTCACCCTCATCTCAGTCCTGTCTTTATTTAAAAGTTTGATAACTGGTTCAGCATGGCATTTTTGGACATGAATTTGATTAAAAAAAATATTGTGTTAAATAATATATATATCACAACCACTGAGTTTTTCTGGTGCCTGAGGCAAGTGCCTTGCTTGCCTCACCGTAGTCTGAGCTCTGGATCAAGAACCAAAATTCAGGCCCAGGAAGTCTGAGGTGCTCCCTGAATTTTAAAATTTTTCTTTTATGTTGGCATATAGCTGACTGACAATGTTGCATTAGATTCAGGTGCACAACAAAGTGATTCAGTCACACACATAAATATATCCGTTTCCTGTAGATTCTTTCCCCAGGTAGCTTATCGCAGAATATTGAGTAGAAGTCCCTGCGGTATTCAGCAGGTCCTCGGTGATTATCGGTTTTATATTAGACTCTGAATTCTTAACGGCGACACCCAGTTCCCTTCATAACATTTGTCAGGATTAGCAATAATGGGCCTGCTTGCTCGCTTGTCAGCCTCTCCCTCGTGAAATATTACAAGCTGCAGGAAGGCAGGGAGCTGGTTACCTCACTGGCCACTGCATCGCCATCAGCTGGAACAGGACCAGCTATGCCTCCTGCAGCAAACTGCTGAATCTAGGCTCCCCGTCGCGTGGTGCTAGATGCTGGGAATGGAGCTGTGAGCCGGTTTCTGCCTTCATGGGTTACAGCCTTTGCATGAACAATAAAAAACTAAATAAAGCAAGACCATGTTGGTTGAACGAGCATCACTAACACTGACCCTTGCACCAGCTGAAGATTAAGTGGCTAATGCAGAACAGCTGGCTAGTTCCCAAGCTGCTTTACACGCGGCTTTTAAAAGTGTGCCTGCTCAAGCCAGGGACTTCCCTGGTGGTCCAGTGGTTAAGGCTCCACCTTTCCAGGGCAGGCGCCACAGGTCTGATCTCTGGTTGGGCGGGGGCAGGGAGTGGGTATTAAAATCACACGTGCCTCACCCTGTGGTCAAAAAAGTAAGGGGAAACTAGACTGATCTTATATATATATTTTAAAGTACTTTGGGCTAAACGTCTTGGCTGTCTTTGTTCCTTTTGTCTTGTATTAATGGTAAAAATTAGTGGAAAGACCCAGTAACTGGCAGCAAGACAGGGCAACCCACAGTCAGTCTGCAGACTGGGGAAATCAGCTTGCTTTTACAAAGGTACTGTGGGGAAGCCGCAGGGCTGATCATTCTCCTGGGAATCCCTGGTGAAGTTCTGTGTGGGAGTAACATTCCTTCTTTTAAAACAAAATATCTATTGAGTGTACTTAAAAGCGCCCATGCTATGGCAGCAGCCTACTTGCGACTCTGATTTTCAGCTGGGATGATGCTAGCCACACCTCCTGCCCTTCTTCCTCAGCCCTGCTTCCCACCCTCCTCCACCCCACCAGGGCTGTATCGAGTTGGATCCGGTATTTTAGTCTATTTCGAGTCTCCTCTAAAAAAGCAAACTTAAAAAACACATTATTCGAAGTTTGCAGCTTGTATTTACATTTTATCTTTAATCACTATTCAAAAATAGTAAAAGATTTCAGAGATGGAGAATTCCCTGGCGCTTCCGTGGTTAGGCCTCTGTGCTTTCAGTGATGAGGGCCAGAGTTCAACCCCTGGTCAGGGAACTAAGAACTCACAAGCTGCATGGTGTGGTTAAAAAAAAAAAAGCATTATATATTATATAATTTATTGTGTCTTAACAAAAATGGTAGAATACCGTAAAAGGAAATCGGGATCCTTTTAAAATGGGACTGTGCCTGAAGTTTTATTATTAGCCAGTTTCCTCTGAATGCTGTGTCCTAACAGTCATGTTTTGTCACTAATAATAGCTGACTTTATTTTTTATAAAGCACCTAATAGGTGCAGGGTGTTTGCTGGACCTGGGAAAAGAATGATCAGTGCGAACCGATGTCTGCTCTTGAACCACATCACATATCAACACTGGTGCCCTTCTCTAGGGGCAAGAGACTGGGAGACCAGGGATCGGCACAGCTCCTGGAGCACACTTCAGGCTCTGAGACCTAGTCGGTCTCCACTACCCACCTGCGGTGGGAAAGCAGCCTCCGACGATCCCTACAGGAAGGGGCCCAGCGGCGTTCTGCTATGAAGCAAGCGGCTGCTGGACTGCGGTGGGCAGCAGGCTGCAAAGCCCGCTCCCCCAGCCCTGGCTCACTCAGGGGCACCGCGCACCCCGGGGCCCGGCGCAGTGATCGTTCCCGCCGAGTCCTTTCAGAAGGGGGACGCAGCCAGTGCCTGTGGACCCTGAGGCCTTTCCCTGGACGGAGCGAGTCAGGAACCGTGCAGACCCGGGGGCCGCGGTCGCAGGTTCGGAGCCCGGCCCGCCGTGAGCCTGCAGGCGGACAGGCCAGCTCCTCGCGGCCGGCGCCCCTCCCCCTCCCCCTCCCCCTCCCCTCCCCCCTCCCAAGCTCAGTCGTCTGACCTGCTCTTGTCTGTTCATCTGCCTCCTTAGACAAAACCACTCCCCTCACCTGGCCTCTGTATTTCTTCAGAATTGTATTTCCACTTGAAACGTGTGCTAAATCATCATTCGCTTGTTATTTGCTCACTGTGGTAAGAATCTGTTACACGAAGGTGGAGATTTATCGCTATTCACTGTGTCCATAACAGTGCCAAGCACAAGGGAAGTCTTCAAAAAATACCTGATAAATGAGTGAATGAGCAAGCAAGCAGGCCAGATGGGCCGGTTCTGAACTAGAGTCCATGTCCCATCCAAAGTGAGCACTTCACACCACGCTCCTCCTGCTTGAGCCCAGAGGGAATCTAGGAACATCTTGCCGTTTTTCATGGTAAGCCAAAATCTGCATTCTATCATGTAAACTCTCCAGGTTATTTCATTTATTTTATTAGAAATACTCTTTCATTGTCTCACGTACAGTAATGTGCATTTTGTGAGCGCCTGTGAGCTGATGGCCCTAAAATATAAAGAACTAGGCCCAGCACATAGTAGGTTCAGTTTATGTGTTTGCTGTTATTTCCCCCAGCTTTACTGAGGTATAATTGACAAATAAAATTGTAGTGTCTTTAAAATGTACAGTGATGATTTGATATCGTATACATTATCAAATGACTCCCATAATCAATTTTTTAATTTTTAACTAAAAAAATTTTTTTAACCTCACTAAACAGCACTTGGGATCTTAGTTCCCCTACCAGGGATCAAACCTGAGCCCCTGCAATGGAAGCCTGGCATCTTAACAGCTGGCCAGCCAGGGGAGACCCAGAGTCCCAAAGTCAATGGACTGATACGCCGGTCACAGGGCGCTTGCCTCCTGCAGGGTGTGTGAGCTCTAAGATCTGCACTCCCAGCACAGGTCAGGCAGATGACACAGTGTCGCTGCTATGGCCATCATGCTGCGCAGATCGTCAGAACATGCTCTGCACGCAGCTCAGAGCTTGCAGCCTTTGGCTGACATTTCCCTGCTTCCTCCAGCCCCTGACAACCACCGTTCTACTCTCTATCTCTATGAGTTCAGCTTTTTAGTTTTTCTCTGCATGTGCCAGGTAGTATTTGTCTCTGTCTGGCTTTTCCTCCCCTTATTGACTGTGCAGTGGTCCATTATGGAAATGGACCATCATTTATCTAACCAGTTCACTAATGATGAATATTAGTTTTTTTTCAGTTTTCTGCTGTTAAAATGTTACCATGAATATCTTTGCCTTTATATATTTGTACACATGTAGGGATAAATTTACAGATTAAATGCCTAGAAATGGAATTTGTGAATTAAAGAGTACAAACAGTTTACATTTCAATAGATTTCGCTCATATGCCTTCCAGAAAGCTCCAAAAAGTCAAGGCTAGTTTACCCACTAAATATATGTGTCCATTTCCATAGAAGTCCATTAACTCCAGGGAGACTATCCATTAAAAAATATATTTTGTACTTCAAACACATTTAAAAAGTTATATGTTTGTTGAAAATTTATTTTCTCAGTGATAGAATAATGCTCCATTCAATAGAGGCACAGTTTATTTATTTTCTTCAGATTTGAGTGCTCTGTTGATTTTTACGTTGAACTGAAGGGTTTTTTTTTCTTTTTAAGCAAGTGCAAATATTTTTCATAATTGTGACCATCACTGACAGATTTTTTAATGTTAAAAATATTTGTCATCTTTACTTTGGATTTGTGATTATTTAATCAGTGTTTCCGTAAAACGGCCCTCCCCCAGAGCAGACTTCTTGACTAGACACGACGCCCATGAAAAAGTTTTGATGTCTTTTGAAACCAAAAGAAATGAGTGACCTTTTAGGTTAAAGAACATGTTTTACTATTTAATGTTAATGTGTTTATTTTTATATCAATGCAGTCTTCAAATAAAATTTACTCTATCTTTTATGGAGGAAAGGACGCATGAAAGTCTGCACAGCTTTAGCCTGAGCGTGTGTGTGTGTGTTTCTGTGTGTGTCCAGTCATGTCCGACTCTTTGCGACTCCATGGACTATAGCCTGTAGGGACCCACTGTCCACTAAATTCTCCAGGCAAGAGCACTGCAGCGGGTTGCCGTTTCCTTCTCCAGGGGCTCTTCCCAACCTCGATGGAACCCATGTCTCTTTTATCTCTTGCACTGGCTTCTTTACCAAGACGGGTTATTTCCCACTGCACCACCACGGGTCAAAAGAATGAAACTGACGTTTGCAGCAACCTGGTTGGACCTAGTGAATATCATACTGACTGAAGTAAATCAGACAGATATCACACAATATCATTTATGTGGAATATGTGGAATCTAAAAGAAAAAAAGATACAAATGAACTTATTTGCAAAACAGAAATAGACTCACAGATGTAGAAAACTTAGGTTTAGCAAAGGGAAAAGGGGGGAGGAGGCATAAATGAGGCATTTGGATTGACGGATACACACGACTATATGAAATAGATCAATGACAAGGACATGCTGTGCGGGACCGCATCATGCACTAATCTGTAACGGAAGAGTCTGAATCACTTTTCTGTATCCTGGAAGAGGGCACGGCAACCCACACCAGTATTCTTGCCTGGAAAATTCCATGGACAGAGGTGCCTGGTGGGCTACAGTCCAAGGGGTCACAAAGTCAAAATGACTGAGTACACACACACACAGAGTACACCTGAAATACTATAAATCAACTATACTTCAATTAAAAGTTTTTAAAAAAATCCAAAACCACATGGATCAAATCTGGTTGCTTCCACATAGAACATGTGGAATAAAAGTAGCAACTTATATCTCAGTGTGTAAAATGTTCATATAGTTTTTCATTAGTAATGACCAATTTTTGATTCTGAAATGTAACTAAATAAAGGAAGATGAGAAGTGTTTCACATCACTTTTTTGTAAAGAATGATGAACCTCAGGGTTGGTCTGTCGTTGGCCTTCACCAAAATCTTGAGAATACACGTTTTTATTTTTTAGGTAAAATACACGTTTTTCATTTTTAGATTCCCGTTTGTTTTATTTTTATTGTTTGGCATCTTTTTGTAGCTAATAGGTATGTTCCGTGCTCACCCCTCCCGCACATTGCTTTAATGAGGTGTTTTTTGTTTAAATAAAAGTGTATTTCATTAGAAAAAAATCAAGGTATATTTTATTTTTACAACTTTGGTTTATCGTGAACATATTTGGATTTTATTCATTCACTCATCCAATGCATTTAAGTGCAACCATGTTTTTAATCGCAAAAGTTTCAGTGCAGAACAAGAAGACAGCCTGGTGAGGCCCATCTGGAAGCAGATGGTCAGATGTGAATGATGAAAACTCATAAATTTGCGGGTTTCTTTTAAAGATTAAATTTGGAGGCTGAGTTCCCAGCGTCAATCATTTGCAGTTGGACAGAGGAAAAAGCCAGAACAGAGATGCCGGGCGGAGGCTGGGCGGGGTGTGGGGACCTCTGAAGGCAGGCCTGGGCTGAGGAACTGCCCTGTGCAGGTAACGCGCTTAGTGACCGGCCTCCTTCCCCGGGTGAGTTTGAACACTTTCGGTTACAGTATTGCGGTGAATCATTTCCTTCCAAGGCTCAGGGTGATCTCTCATACCAGCACCTTCACTAGATTTTAACATATGAACAGAAAAGTTTCCTCCTTACAGCAATGCAAAACAAATTACATAAGAAATATATTTTCTCTCTTTCTAAACAGTTTCTATTTCATGTTGGAGTATAGTGGAGGGGCCGTAGCTGTGTCGGTAGGTTGGCACAGTACAGCTGTGTTGGTTTCAGGTGTGTGCAGTCATACATATATGTGTATTCTTAGATTCTTCTCCCGTTTAGCTGATTACAGAATATGGAGCAGAGTTCCCTGTGCTACCCAGGACATCCTTGTGGGTTAAGATATAGTAAGAAATATGTTCTTAAAATAAAAGATCCACATAAAAGTGTAATGACTGGAAGGAGAAATTATGTATAGGAAAACAAATCTCAAAAAAAAAAAAAAAGGCTTGTCCAATAAATGGACAAGCTCTTTGCTCTTCTAATTTATAATAGTGACATTCCTTTCTGAAGTCAGGAACTGGGGGCGGGGAAGGGGAGAGAGGGGCGGGGGAAGGAAGCTGGGCACATTGTCCTCTGCTGAGCTTGCAGGATGTCATGGAGCATGAGTGAGTTGGGACTGGGCACGGCGTGGGACTGGGCACAGTGTGGGGACGCTGGCCCTATCTATCGCTGCTTGCACCACGGGAGGGTTTGGTTGCCAAATCCATACCTTGGTTGTCCTTGACAACCCCTGTAGGTCTGTTTTTAATAGCTGGCTACACAGGTGAAATTACACTGATCACTTAGCAAAGCTTCACCTTTGATCTAGTGGTCTAGTTAGGGATGTGTGACAGGGAGAGCCTGTGGAGAGATCGTTGACAAATTAAAAGGAGGGGAAGGCGTCAAGTTGCAGAAATAAAGGAAGTCTGAGGTTTGTCAGTTGTTGAAACATTCAATACTGTCTTTTAAGAGTCACAGAGCTCTAAGGGCTTTTTTTGGATGACAAAATACTGACATTTAAAAGCAGGGACAACGGCAAAATCACACACACACACACACACACACACACACACAGTTCAAACTCAGGAACAGTGGACGGATTCCAAGTCAAGAAGTGGCTGGCACTGTTTCCACTTCACTCTCTTAAGAGATGCGTGTGCTTAACAATGTGTCCCTTTCCCACGGATACTATAGTGAGATGAAAGGTTGTCTTCACAAGTTTTGTGCTCTTTAAAAGTATGCACATTTTACACTTTTATTTTTTTTAATTAAGAGACTATTCTTCAGAGTGGTATTACAAGTTACAGGAAACCTGAAACATTACAGAATGTTGCCATATACTCTCCTCCCACCTCCCATGCAATTTCCCTGTAATTAACATCTTGCCTTTGCGTGCTACATTTGGTACAACTCACTGAAATGTGATGATCACCTGAAGTCCATTATTTGCATTAAGGTTCACTGTTTATGTTGCAAGGTTCTCTGCGTTTTATGCAGAGTAACCTGTATTCACGACCACGGCATCACACAGAAGAGTTTCACTGCCCTAAAAACCCCCTTTCTGTTCTAGCAAGCTGCACTTTAAAATTCTGTACTTTCAACAAAACTGCTATTTTTTTTCCTTTTTTCCCCCTCTCCAAGGGGCTTTTATTTTAGGAATAGAAGAGAGCGGATTCTCTTCTTTGGCAGAGACCCACGGAAAGTCACTTTGTTTGGCTGCAACATACATATCCCTGGAAAATCTCCTCTCCTGGTGTTGGTGTTTTTGCCCGTGCAGGAAAGTACCAAAACTTGCTTTGCCAAGTACCCAAGAGGATGCCCGTTTCCCCGAAAGTAGAGCAGACAGGCAAAGAGCTGACAGGGGTGTGTCCTAATCCTGCCCTGCACTCACCTCATTTTATTATTATTTTTTAAATATCTATTCATTCTTGCCCATCTCTTGAAGATGTGACATCTTGCTCCCAATCTCCTCTGTGACATGCCTGGCTTGTGTTAAGCTAGACTTCTAAACTGAAAGATGGAGAGGCATATTACTGGGCTCTAGAGTAGAGGATCTTTTCAAGAAAATTAGGGAACATTTCATTCAAAGATGGGCTCAATAAAGGGCAGAAATGGTATGGACCTAACAGAAGCAGAAGATATTAAGAGGAGGTGGCAAGAATACACAGAAGAACTGTACAAAAAAGATCTTCACGACCCATCACAATGGAGTGATCACTCACCTAGAGCCAGACATCCTGGAATGTGAAGTCAAGTGGGCCTTAGAAAGCACCACTACGAACAAAGCTAGTGGAGATGATGGGATTCCAGTTGAGCTGTTTCAAATCCTGAAAGATGATGCTGTGAAAGTGCTGCACTCAGTATGCCAGCAAATTTGGAAAACTCAGCAGTGGCCACAGGACTGGAAAAGGTCAGTTTTCATTCCAATCCCAAAGAAAGACGATGCAAAAGAACGCTCAAACTACCACACAACTGCACTCATCTCACATGCTAGTAAAGTAATGCTCAAAATTCTCCAAGCCAGGCCTCAGCAATACCTGAACTGTGAACTCCTGATGTTCAAGCTGGTTTTAAAAGATCAAATTGCCAACATCCACTGGATCATGGAAAAAGCAAGAGAGTTCCAGAAAAGCATCTATTCCTGCTTTATTGACTATGCCAAAGCCTTTGACTGTGTGGATCACAATAAACTGTAGAAAATTCTAAAAAGATGGGAATACCAGACCACCTGTATGAGAAACCTGTATGCAGGTCAGGAAGCAACAGTTAGAACTGGACATGGAACAACAGACTGGTTCCAAATAGGAAAAAGAGTACGTCAAGGCTGTATATTGTCACTCTGTTTATTTAACTTATATGCAGAGTACATCATGAGAAATGCTGGGCTGGAAGAGGCACAAGCTGGAATCAAGATTGCCGGGAGAAATATCAATAACCTCACATATGCAGATGACACCACCCTTATGGCAGAAAGTGAAGAGGAACTAAAAAGCCTCTTGATGAAAGTGAAAGAAGAGAGTGAAAAAGTTGGCTTAAAGCTCAACATTCAGAAAACAAAGATCATGGCATCTGGTTCCATCACTTCATGGGAAATAGATGGGGAAACAGTGGAAACAGTGTCAGCCTTTATTTTGGGGGGCTCAAAAATCACTGCAGATGGTGACTGCAGTCATGAAATTAAAAGACGTTTAGTCCTTGGAAGAAAAGTTATGACCAACCTAGATAGCATATTAAGCAGAGACATGACTTTGCCAACAAAGGTCCGTCTAGTCAAAGCTATGGTTTTTCCAGTGGTCATGTATGGATGTGAGAGTTGGACTGTGAAGAAGGCTGAGTGCTGAAGAATTGATGCTTTTGAGCTGTGGTGTTGGAGAAGACTGTTGAGAGTTCCTTGGACTGCAAGGAGATCCAACCAGTCCATCCTAAAGGAGATCAGTCCTGGGTGTTCTTTGGAAGGAATGATGCTGAAGCTGAAACTCCAGTACTTTGGCCACCTCATGCGAAGAGTTGACTCATTGGAAAAGACTCTGATGCTGGGAGGGATTGGGGGCAGGAGGAGAAGGGGATGACAGAAGATGAGATGGCTGGATGGCATCATGGAGTCGATGGACATGAGTCTGAGTGAACTCTGGAAGTTGGTGATGGACAGGGAGGCCTGGCGTGCTGCGATTCATGGGGTCGCAAAGAGTCAGACACGACTGAGCGACCGAACTGAACTGAACTGAGGGTAGAGGAACCTACTGAACAACAAGTGTAGAGCACACAGAATATGTAAAGTAGAAAAGCATCTTTCTTCATCCTCTCCTTTGTGTGGTTGTTGCTACTGCTTTGCTGTTTAGTCACTGAGTCGTGTCTGACTCTTTGCAGCCCTGTGGACTGCGGCAAGCCAGGCCTCCCTGTCCTCCACTGTCAAGCTCCTGTCTCTCGAGTCGTGGTGCCATCCAATCATCATCTCATCCTCTGCTACCCTCTTGTCCTGCCTTCAATCTTTCCCAGCATCAGGGTCTTTGCCAGTGAGTCAGCTCTTTGCCTCCTGTGGCCAAAGTAGTGGAGCTTCAGTGCTTCCAATGAATAGTTAGGGTTAATTTACTTTAGGATCAACTGGTTTAATCTCCTTGCAGTCCAAGGGACTCTTAAGAGTCTTCTCCAGCACCACAGTTCGAAAGCTTTATTTGGTATTCAAGAAATATTTGGGTGCCTACCATGTGTCAGGCTCTGCCCGAGACAAAGTTCCTGCCCTTGGGGAGCTTAGTCTCATTGTGCAAAATTACTTCAGTCGTGTCCGACTCTTTTCGACTTTATGGACTATAGCCCACCAAACTCCTTCTCTGGAATTTTCCAGGGAAGAATACTGGAATGGGTAGCCAATAGCTTCTCCAGGGGATCTTCCTGACCCAGGAATCAAACCCAGGTCTCCTGCATGGCAGGCAGATACTTTACTGTCTCGTCTGAGCCACCAGTGGTTAGATCATAGGAGAAGAGAAATACCGACCCTAGGAACTGATAGACAAAGCCAGGGCGTGGTGAGTAGGGAGCTATTTGGTTAGGTGAGTCAGGGACGGTTCCTGCAGAGCTGGTATTTTGTGGAGCTGTGAATGAAGTGGGTTGGCTGTGCAAAAGTCTGCAAATGGAGAATTCCGGGCAGAAGGGGGCAGACAGGGGGCCGGGGGACTGCTTCAGGCAGTCAGCTCAGTTGCTCAGTCGTGTCCGACTCTTTGCAACCCCATGGACTGCAGCACGCCAGGCCTCCCTGTCCATCACCAACTCCTGGAGTTCACTCAAACTCATGTCCATCGAGTCGGTGATGCCATCCAACTATCTCATCCTCTGTTGTCCCCTTCTCCTCCTGCCTTCAATCTTCCCCAGCATCAGGGTCTTTTCCAATGAGTCAGCTCTTCACATCAGGTGGCCAAAGTACTGGAGCTTCAATTCAGCTTCAACATCAGTCCTTCCAATCGATACCCAGGACTGATCTCTTTTAGGATGGATTGGTTAGATCTCCTTGCAGTCCAAGGGACTCTCAAGAGTCTTCTTTAACACCATAGTTCAAAAGCATCAGTTCTTCAGTGCTCAGCTTTCTTTATAGTCCAACTCTCACACACATACATGGCCACTGGAAAAACCATAGCCTTGACTAGACGGATCTTTGTTGGCAAAGTAATGTCTCTGCTTTTTAATATGTTGTCTAGGTTGGTCATAACTTTCCTTCCAAGGAGTAAGTGTCTTTTAATTTCATGGCTGTAGTCACCATCTGCAGTGATTTTGGAGCCCCAGAAAGTAAGGTCAGCCACTGTTTCTCCATCTATTTGGCATGAAGTGATGGGACCAGATGCCATGATCTTCGTTTTCTGAATGTTGAGCTTTAAGCCAACTTTTTCACTCTCTTCTTTCACTTTCATCAAGAGGCTTTTTAGTTCCTCTTCCCTTTCTGCCATAAGGGTGGTGTCATCTGCATATGTGAGGTTATTGATATTTCTCCCAGCAATCTTGATTCCAGCTTATGCTTCTTCCAGCCCAGAGTTTCTGCTGATGTTCTCTGCATATAAGTTAAATAAACAGAGTGACAATATACAGCCTTGACGTACTCCTTTTTCTATTTGGAACCAGTCTGTTGTTCCATGTCCAGTTCTACTCCTGACCTGCGTATAGGTTTCTCAAGAGGCAGGCCAGGTGGTCTGGGATTCCCATCTCTTTCAGAATTTTCCACAGTTTATTGTGATCCACACAGTCAGAGGCTTTTGCATAGTCAATAAAACAAAAATAAATGTTTTTTCTGGAACTCTCTTGCTTTTTCCATGATCCAGCAGATGTTGGCAATTTGATCTCTGGTTCCTCTGCCTTTTCTAAAACCAGCTTGAACATCAGGGAGTTCACGGTTCACGTATTGCTGAAGACTGGCTTGGAGAATTTTGAGCATTACTTTACTAGCATGTGAGATGAGTGCAGTTGTGTGGTAGTTTGAGCGTTCTTTTGCATCGTCTTTCTTTGGGATTGGAATGAAAACTGACCTTTTCCAGTCCTGTGGCCACTGCTGAGTTTTCCAAATTTGCTGTCATATTGAGTGCAGCATTTTGAAAGCATCATCTTTCAGGATTTGAAACAGCTCAACTGGAATTCCATCACCTCCACTAGACTGCATGTGCTGTATCTTCTGGAGCAAAGGTAAGAGTGATGCAATTAGAGCTGATGGAACTGGAAGAGGAGAAAGCTGATAGGAGCATCATTCAGAAAGCATTGGCTCTCTAAGAATTTAGGATTTTGTTATGAAAAAGATGAGAGCCTGCTGGGGAGGCTGCCGTCGGATGGCGTGGGGCAGGGGGTGATCCCGTGAGTCCTATTAGATCTCTTCTGTCTCATCCAGACTTCACAGCAACCACAGCCTGCTGACACCCAGACAGGTGTCCTGAACCCCAGCTTTCCCCCTGGCTCCTGCCTCCCTGATCCAGCTCTTCACTTGACATCTCCCCGTAAGTGTTTAAAACCATCTCAAGGAACTCCCTGGCGGCGTAGTGGTGAGGAGTCTGCACTTGCCTGTAAGCCAAAAAAATAAAATAAAATAAAAATAAACAAGGAAAGAAAGAGGAAAAAAAGGCAGCATTCCTTTTGGGAATCCCCTGGCAGTCCGGTGGTTAGAACCCCACACTCCCGCTGCTGAGGGCCCAGGTTCCATCCCTGACCAGGGCGCCAAGATCCTACAGGTTCCTGCAGTACAGCCAAAAAAATAAATAAAAGTGAAACAGTCTCAGATTTAGCAGAACGCAAGCAGAGCGCTTCATCTTCTCTCCACTCACCCTGCTGTTCCCAAAGTCTACCCCCGCTCTGTTAAAGAAAATTCCAGGCTTCTGTTGGCTCTGGCCAAAACCTGGGAGTTAGCCGTGCCTGCTCCCTTCACCCAGCTACTCTTTCTACTGCTGAGCAAATCCTGTCGACTCTGCCTTCAACATTTACTCAGAACCTCCTAGATAAACCGCAGCCATTCTCTCTCCCCTGGTTCAGCACCTCATCATCCCTTACCCAGATTGTTACAATGACCTGAAGCTGTTTTCACTGTTTTCATTCTTGCCCTAGCCCACCCCACTTTACTCTTAGGAGAGAAACTCTGTTAAAACAGACCACATCATCCCTCACCAGCAAGCAGCTGTGGCTCCCATCTCGCTCAGGCTGGGGGCTAAGGGCCTTGGGGTAGACTGCTCACAACGCGACCCCTGCTTTCTGAGTTCATCCACTCAGCTCAGTCACAACGCGTCCCTCGTCCTGCCGTGGTCCTGCCTCAGGGCCTTTGCACGTGCTGTGACGGCTACTTGGCTGCTCCCTCAGAGCACAGTGTGACTTGCTCTTTCTCCTACTTCAGGTCTTTCTCTTCTGTAAAAAGCCAGGCGGTCAGTGTCAGGCCCCGTGGGACACATGGTGTCCAGCGACAGCACTCGGGCCGCTGCCGTGCAGCGGGGACCTGGGCGGTCAGCAGATGAGCAGAGCTGTGATGCAATAAAGCTTTATTTATGGGCGCTGAGATGGGCTTCCTGTGACGTCCGTGTGCTCACACATGTTGCTCTTTTGATTTTTATTCCAAGAAGTTAAAAATGGAAGAGCCGGTCTTAGCTCACAGCTGTGTAAAAACAGGCCGTGGGCTGGACTGGCCTTCGCTCCTGGCGGTCCACGCGCCCGCAGATGGCCCCCTGCCCATCGCCCCCACGATGCTCGCCGCGCCCTGCCACACGCACGTGCACGCGCGCACGCACCCTTTCTTCACGGCCTTCTCCCGCTAGCTGGGCTCCATGGTTTTCTCTATATTTCACTTCCTGTCTTGCTTATGGTTATCGTTTCTAGTCTCTCCTCTAAACTCCGCCTGCGAGCTCCGTGAGGCAGGGGTTTCGCTTGTCTGGCACAGCGATGTGCCCCGGCATCCCGCAGGTCCTGGCCGCTACGGGGCCAGGGCCAGGCCGATTGCCGAGACCGGAGGCCCGCGGCCTCGGGCGCCGTCCCGGGGGCAGCGTGCGGCGGCGCGGGCCAGGCTGCCCCGGATGCCGCGGGGCGCCTTCCAGCGAGAGGGGGCTTGGCGCGGGAGGCCAGATGTCCGCGGGCGACCGCGGCGCGGGGCGGTGGGCAGGGGTGGACTTCGGTTCCCAGACCCGGCTCTGCCTCCGAATAACCCGGCAGAGTTTTCCAGAAACGGAGTCTCTCCCGCCGCAGGCTACGCTCACCAAAATCCGAATCCCTTGAGAGACAGACAACTGGGAGAGTAAATCCAGACTCCACCGAATACTGACCAGATGACCTTGGACGAGCTACTCACTCTTCCTGTTTACTGCAGTGTGGGGACCGTAACTACCTCATGGAATTGTCATGAGGCCACGAGCTCAGGCGAGCCAATCTGTCCTCTCGGTGCTTGGCACATTGTTTGCAATAAATAGCAGCTCTTATTTACTTTTTGTGAGAAAGGCATCCTCATGGGGGGAAAAAATAATGAGATATGGATGAGCAAAAATAAGACAGAAAATAAGGTCATTCTACTTCCCCAAAATAACTACAGATAAGTTTTTTTTTTTTTTTTTCCTGGTGTGCGTCCTTCTAGATTCTGATCTCTCTGTGCGCTTTTTAACACAGTACGGAGAACTGGTTTGCCTGTCATCTTAAACAGCATAGAGGAATCAACTCTGACTCTGATCAAGGTTCTAAGTCTAACTCCTGGCTTACAGCGAGTCCAGAGAACAAAGAAGCAAGTTAAACGACAAAGGGGTTGGAATCAGCAGAGTCTGAACTGTGGACACGTCTGCAGGACAAACACCTCAGTTTCTTCCCTAAATACACTGCTGGGGTAAAAGGTCAGGAGCATCCCCGGATGCTCCTGGGAAGTGGTGTGCAGAAGATGTAAGTGGTCCCTCAGTGGAAGCTTGATCGGTGTAGAAGCTGTATAACAGGAAGATGGAGGTCCCTTCAGAGAAGGCAATGGCACCCCACGCCAGTACTCCTGCCTGGAAAATCCCATGGATGGAGGAGTCTGGAAGGCTGCAGTCCATGGGGTTGCTGAGGGGCAGACATGACTGGGCGACTTCACTTTCACTTTTCACTTTCATGCATTGGAGAAGGAAATAGCAACCCACTCCAGTGTTCTTGCCTGGAGAATCCCAGGGACGGGGGGAGCCTGGTGGGCTGCCGTCGCACAGAGTCGGACACGACTGAAGCAACTTAGCAGCAGCAGCAGCAGCAGCAGGAGGTCCCTTATTCTCTGTTCTCTACCTAATATTTGCTTGACATTGTCCATAGTAAAGAAAAGTGTCATAAAAACCACTTAATCGGTTTTACATGTATGTCTTTCTTCCTTAGGGAGCTCCACTATAAGTGAACACTGATATTTATGAATGAAAAGCCATCCATTCTAAAATTATTATTAAAGAGTTTTAAGTAGAAGATAGAGTCAGGCTTTTATAAAATTCACAGTTAAGCCCAAGTTACCAGCTTCCTTCAAGAGGACTGAGATCACTTGTATTTGTGGTATTCACATGTCAAACTGACAGGCTAGGGTGGAGACCCTACTTGCCTCAATATCCGTATTGCTTTCTCCGTCAGTGATAAAATGTCCAACTTTTAGTTCGCACATGGCCATCCGGCAAAAGAGCATTATCCTAGCTCCCTTTACGCCTGAGGATTGTTGTGTGACTAAGTTCTGACCAAAGGTTTTTAAAGGGAAGTGATACACAGGACTTCCTGGAAGTATCTTTAAAGAAGTATGTCTCCTTTTCTGATCTCCCCTCCATTTCCGGCTTGTTGGAATGTGTTCTGATGGCTGGAGCCTGAGCAGCCGTGTTGGGTCTTGAGTCAGAAGCTACAGAAAAGAATGGTGGAAGAATAAGGTAGAGTCCGTCTCCTGGCGTGATGGACTGCCACACAGCCCAAGACTGCTTCCAAGTTTACTTTTCATGAAGGAGAACAAAGTTCTTGCCCCGTGTTTCTGTTGTTCAGAACTAGTTCTGATCCTAATTAATATAGTTAATTAATATAGAATATTCGTATACCTAATTACTATAATTAATAGTTTTCGAGTCCCTAATATTTGCTACTTACTTTATAGGTTGTATCATGTTAATTGCTGTGAGAGAAACAAGATAAAAGTTGTAAATTCAATTTAATTGAGAGAAAGGTACATGAAATATAAGATGTTTAATTAAGATATGCTTGCAAGCTCAGTTGCTCAGTAGTGTCTGACCCTTCGTGACCCTGTGGACTACAGCCCGCCAGGCTCCTCTGTCCATGGGACTTCCCAGGCCAGAATACTGGAGCGGGTAGCCATTCCCTTCTCCAGGGGATCTTCCCAACCTAGGGATTGAACTCACGTCTCCTGCCTCTCCTACCCTGGCAGGTGGATTCTTTACCACCGCACCAACTGGGAAGTCCCAGTTAAGATATGACTAAATAGTTATTACTGGTTAGCACCTGTCGATTACTTCTTGCGTGCCAGATATTGTCCTAAGCACTTTACCCGCATTTAGTCCTCAAAACGAGACTGAGAGTTATCATCATTCCCTTTACAACTGAGAGAGCAGAAGCCCAGAGGCGCCCAGTAACTTGTCCAGGGTCAGACCTTCTAAACTGGGAGACAGGACAGACAGATGGTGTTGAATAGGAAGGTTTCGGAAGGAGAGAAGAAGCTACAGTTAGTTGGCAAATCTGTAAAGAAGACAAGATCTTTATTCATTCAACAAATATTTGTCGAGTGCTTGCTGTGGGTCGGATACCATTCATGGTGAACATGGAGCAAGCCTGGGGCCTGAATTCTAGAGGATGTGAAGAGTCAGCTGTGCTTGGGAGGCAAGGCTGCCCTGTCGCACAATTCCAAGGCACGGCTCTACGAATGGCGCCCCCTGGAGTTGTGTAAACCCACTGCTGTGACCCTGAACTTGAGGCTCACAGGCTGAATGTGGCCGCAGATGCATACTGGTTGGTATGAGGTGTTTAGAGGGCTTCCCTGGTGGCTCAGATGGTAAAGAATCTGCCTGCAATGCAGGAGACCCGGGTTCGATCCCAGGGTCGAGAAGATCACCTGGAGAAGGGAATGGAAACCCACCCCAGTGGTGTTTAGAAAGTTGAGAGACTTCACAAATATCAAGTAAAAACTCAGATACTTGGTTCCTCAGAACCCAAAGCGGTTCATTCATCAATATTCCAAAGCGGAATATTCACCAGCATTAGAGCAGCGCGTCCCCCCTCGACACCCGGCAGATACTGCACACGGCTGCCCACCTCGGGCCCCGCTGCAGGGGAGCATGGAGACGGGCGGCCCTGCGGGGCGGGAGGCGGCGGCCAACGCCCGCAACCCGCGCTGCCGGCACGCGCGGGCGCCGCAGGGCTCACGGTCTGGCTTCTCTCTCCTCCCAGTTACCAGAGCAGCCGGTATTTTGAAACCCAAATCTTCTGGAATATTAGAATCTGACGCAAGGCTTTTGAGAGCTTTCCAAACTGCGGCACCAGTAACGGCGACCCGGCTCTCCTGCGTAGCTATCAAAGTATCAAGGAGGCTCTAGAAGACAAAGAAGCGGGTTCATTCTGTGCGCAGGAAACAGGACTGTTTTCTTCTTCTTTTTCAAAGGAACCCCTAACAACAAAAATCTAGAGGCTTATTTAACACTGAAAAATAATAATTAGGGCCTTCTCTGGTGGCTCAGTGGTAAAGAATTCAGGAGACACAGGTTCGATCCCTGACCTGGGAAGATCCCACTCGCGGCAGAGCAGCTAAGCCCAATGCCCCACAACTACAGAGCCCGAGCTCTGAGAGGCCGGAACCCGCGGCTGCTGAAACGCCTGCAGCCCAGAGCTCCTGCTCCTCGAAGAGCCGCCGCAAGGAGTCCGAGCTCCGCAACCAGAGAGAAGCCGGAGCAGCAAGGGGAGGCCCCGCACAGCCAGCAGCTACTAAACAGAATGCAAAGAAAGAGGCAAGGATTCGAGATAGACACGCATGCACATCCTGCAGATCAGTAAGACAGAAATCAACACATGTGATTATATACTCTTGGATGCGAACTAGGAATTGGGCGAAGGTGGGGGGCTGGGTGAGGGCGGATGAGACGCGGGCAGCTCTTCTTCGCCCTCCATGCCTGGCCTTGACTGGCGGCGCCCGGTGCTCACCATCCGCCCCACGCCAGAGTCTCCCGGGCCCCACTGTCCCTTCCGGCTCTTCCTATTTTCATGCGCTTCCCTACCCCAGGGTCTTTGCACCACCGAGTCCCTTTTCTTAGGATCCCTTCCTTTTTCTAACGCCACCCTGTCTATTCCTCCCCACGCTGACTGTAATATAGCGGATTCCTATTCACCCTGCGGGTCTCAGCTCCACTGTCCCTCCTACGTGGAAGCCTTACCAGCTTCCACCTTCCAACACCTCCAGGGGGACATCCCTTGTGTTTCTATATATATGTTATGTACAGTTGTTCAGTCACTCAGTCATGTCAGACTCTTTGCGACCCCAAGGACTGTGGCACGTCAGGCCTCCCCTGTCCATCAGCAACTCCTGGAGCTTGTTCAAACTCATGCCCATTGAGTCGGTGATGCCATCCAACCGTCTCATCCTCCTCTTGCCTTCAATCTTTCCCAGCATCAGTGACTTTTCCAGTGAGTCAGTTCTTTGCATCAGGTGGCCAAAGGATTGGAGTTTCAGCTTCAGCATCAGTCCTTCCAATGAATATTCAGGGCTGATTTCCTTTAGGATGGACTGGTTGGATCTCCTTTTAGTCGAAGGGACTCTCAAGAGTCTTCTCCAGCACCACAGTTAGAAAGCATCAATTCTTCGGCACTCAAGCTTTATGGTCCAACTCTCACATCTATCTATCTATCTATCTATCTATCTATCTATCTATATTCCCAGAGTGCCAGGGCTGAACTGAATCATGACTGTAGTGGGTCCGATGTACTTTTGCCTATGTGGGTCACTTCTTCCATAAAAATGAAGGTGAAGTCGCTCAGTCGTGTCCAACTCTTTGCGACCCCGTGGACTGTAACCTAAAAATTCTATTTTGCAACTTCAGATACATAAATGAATAAAGTTGAAGGTAATCCAGGCTGGAGTTATTATGATATATTCATGATTATTATATTCATTTTTTTTTCTTCTGACTTTAAAAGAAGTGAAAATAAAGACATTTTTGTGTGCCCTTAAGAGTATCATAGACCCCGGGTATTGTACCTCTATTCCACACAGAGAATCTGGCCTTCACGGCAAAGGTGTAATTTTTCTATTTCGTGCGTAACCCAGCTGTTGTTAGCTGTTTCTGTGAGGTGCAGACTAAGAAGCTTACATCTCTAACTTCCCTCGTGGTCCAGTGGTTAGAATGCTGCACTTCCATTGCTGAGGGCCCTGGTTTGATCCCTTGTCAGGGAACTCAGGTCCTCAAGCTATGGGGCCAAAAAAACAAAACACAGAACACCTATGTCTGAACCCCCAGGGGGTCGCATTCAGAGTGTGAGACCTCTCCTGTCCCAGGGAAGGGCCTTCCTGGGGGCCAAGCCCACCCTGCGTTTTTAATCAAGCGTGTGGTCATGCTAACACTTTCCAGTGACTGAGACCCCCTGTGACTCACTGTGTAAGGCTGCTGGGTGCTTGTGCTTGGTCTCGCAGCCGTGTCAGACTCTTTGCAACCCCGGACTGTGGCCCTTCAGCCTCCTCTGTCCATGGAGTTCTCCAGGCAAGAATACTGGAGTGGGTTGCCATGCGCTCCTCCAGGGGATTTGCTCGACTCAGGGATCGAACCCAGGTCTTGCACAATCCAAGCAGATTCGTTACCGTCTGAGCCACTGGGGGGCGCCCTTAAGTCTGTTAACCTGGCTAAAGTTTCGAATCAAGTTAGGACCCTTTTGTGTGTGTGCAGTTGCGTACCAGCACCGGTCCCAGTACATAGTAGGTGTTCAATAAATTTTCAATGACTAAGGGAAAAAAATGTACCTGGACATATTTCACAAGGCTCCCATTTTGCCTTGGTTGTAGGAAGGTACCTCTGTTTTCAAGGACCTGTGAGCCTGATCAGTGTACCCCCTTTCCCTAAAATACTGCCTGGCAGAATAGGTCTACAGTAGATGACCTAGTGAACGGTAGTCCAGGGGTGTGAAAATTTCACACATTGCACACTTCATGATTTCACTCAGATTACAGATCAGTCATTTCATCAGTCTCTCTCCTCTTTCTTTTTTGGCCTCATTGTGTGCATCTCAGTTCACTGACCAGGGATTGAACCCGTGTGGAAAATCCCATGGACAGAGGAGCCTGGTGGGCTGCAGTCCATGGGGTCGCTAAGAGTCGGACACGACTGAGCGACTTCACTTTCACCTTTCACTTTCATGCATTGGAGAAGGAAATGGCAACCCACTCCAGTGTTCTTCTCTGGAGAATCTCAGGGACTGGGGAGCCTGGTGGGCTGCCATCTCTGGGGTCGCACAGAGTTGGACACGACTGAAGCGACTCAGCAGCAGCAGCAGCAGCAGCCCTGCACTGAGAGTGTGGGGTCTTAACCCCTGGACCTCCACAGAAGTCCCGTAAATGACTCCTTTATCTGTTTGAGCTTGAGGTCTGTGATGCCAGAGACACAGGAAAGCCATGGATTTCACGCAGGTGACTTGGCTGAGCTTGCTCACTGCATTTGCTTTTAGTTGAGGTTTGGGTGAATGAGAAACATCCTGCGTATGGCAGAGAGAAAGAAGGCTCCTTCTCCACAGAGAAGGGATCGACACAGCCTTTTGCGTTCACAGTATTTCGCTTTAGCATTATAACTCTGTCATGAGAATACGACTTTAAAAGTTCACTGAGCTCTTTCATGCAATAAAGTCATTTCAACTTTCTCTGTGGGATTTACATTGAGTTCCCTTTAAGGTGAGAATCTTCAGGTCTTTTCATTAACCACAGATTGGAGGGCTTAATTCAATCACACTTGTCATAGCTTTTGTGTGTGTTCTTTAGTGGTTAGCAACTTGATAATAATAAGCTTTAATGACCTGTATAAATTCTGTATATTTCAATTTCTTCCTGTTGTTAAAATTGCACTGCAATATCCATAAAGAGGGTTCTGCACTTAAAGTGTATGTGTGTGTATGTAAAAATGGAGACTTTTTTTTTCACTTCCCCTTTAGAAGGAGGAAGAGATAAATCATGAGAACAGAACTCATATTAGGAATTTGGTCCAAAAAGAAGTTTCCAGGGAATGCTGTCAAGTCCATGTAGGTAAGACACCTCTAATTTCATCATGAATGATTAGTCAATTCAGAATGAAAGCATTGAAGAATTACTGAAGAATTATGGATTATCCACAATTCTTTCTTTCTACTGTGGTTTATTTTATTGATATCCAAACTTGTTTCATAAAAGATGTCATATTTCCTGTACTACACATGTTTAAAGACTGGAAAATCTTTCCTGTACATTTAAAAATGCATAAGAAATACTTATTTATAGACATATAAATATATTTTAGTATGCATTTAGAATATATAAAAGCTGAAACAAAGCTTTTATTTGTGGACATCTGAGCAGCTGGAGAGTATAATTAAACAAGTTCTGCATTTTCTCAAGCATTATGGCAAGACTGAATTTGTTGTTTGCTTGGTCTTGTTTGTTTCCCGCTGGTTTCTTTCTAGTTTGCTTGTTGATTTTTTTTTTTATTTTTTAAGATAGTTAACTCTGAGTCCTTCAGCTAGTGAATAAAATCCTCTACGTTTTAACATTCTACAGTTTGCTTCATAAACATTTAAAATGAATTTAAATGCATCTACTTGTTCAAAGCTAAGGTATCTAGCACTCTTAGAAGATACGTCTTATTTGCTAGCCAATCTGACTTTGCTAGGGAACCACAACTGACTGATGTTGCAACAAAATGATTGACTCAAGCGTTTAAAGGGAATATTAATGGGTAGAAATAAAGTATTGCTGCAGGTCCATGCCATAGCCCTGCTCTTTCTCAGTGGGTCGAAGCGCCCTACTGAATCCCAGACTCCTGAGTAAGGTTTCCCCACCTTTCACCTACACTCCTTTGACTTTAGGGGAAAAAAAAAATCTGTCTCTGGGACAAAGGTCAGGGAGCCAACTTCATTGAAAGGCTGTCTATAGGCTGCTTTAACACCTGAAGGCAGCCAGGGCTAATGGGTCTGAGCCTGGCACCTGGCTGTGTGATCTAGGGCGTTGGTGAACTGACCTTTCTGTGCCTCTTCCCTCCTCTACAAGATGGTATCTGCCCTACCCGGGGCAGTAGTAAGAATCCACAGAGCTCAGACAAAATGCTTAGAATAGCACTTTCAGACGTGGGGGTGAGCTATATTAAAGTGTTTGTGTTACTGTGGTGTGAGCTGGTGATGACCCCCTCCCTGCCCGAAGGCTACAGCTTAGCAAATAAGAGTGTACTCAGGAGGGAGCGATCTGTGCCCACTGGGGGAAAGTCCTCGACTACAAGAACAAAGTTTTCTTTTATGTATTTTGAAAATGGGATCCTTCACAGAAGACAGTAAAGAAGAGAAAACGGCCTTCTTCCAGCCTCTGGCATCAGGAAGGAGGGACTCAGAGCCACAGGGGCTTTTAGCTGAGTAATAAAGTAATATTCCTCACGGACTCCACCCTCCCCCCTCCCCGTGATCATAAAGCAGAACGTTCAAGGTCTCCTAGGCATTTTACAAGTCACTCGAGAAAGGCTGCCTCCTAATCATCAGTTTCTAGCCAGTGCTCACCGGGCATATTCTAAATAAGTGAAACCCAAACAGCTGCTTAATGGCTTGTCACGAAGCTCTGTACTCATCTTAGCAGTAAACATCCATTGTGTGAATTACACCACGTGAGTTACCAAAAATGATAAGATAGTTTTTAAAAATGATTTTTCTCTAAATAATCAAAAAAGTGCTCACTGTTTTAAAAACTGTGAAAAATAAACACACATACAGAGAGGAAATTAAACATTACCGCCGATTATTAACAACATTTTAGTGGACAAGAAAGGATTTTGTTAAAGATCCCTCGTATGTGGGATTTTTTTTTTTTAGGTGTAAGGATAAAATAAGACCAAAATAAATTTAGGGAGAAAAAGAGGAAGCTATTCTACACAAATGCCAGAATGGGAGACCACTTCCTTTTCAAATAGGTGCATCCTCCTCGTTGTGAAATGGGACCAGAATCTTCAAGGTAGGGAGCAGAAACAAGAAAACTCCTTGGGAATCCTAAGAGTTGAAAAGCACGGGTTTAATGTAACAGCAGCAGGCATAGGAACTGACAGACTCTGTCTGTACAGAACTGGACGTGTAGAGCCAAGTTACAAGGGACAGGGTGTGTCAGAGGAAGGCCAGTTCTCTTTGCCAGAAGTCCTGGATTTAAGTTGGAGCTCTGCAATTAACTAACTTGGTGACCTTAGAAAGGTCAAAGTCTCTCTGAGGCTCTCTTTCCTGATCTGTGAAATGGGACCGTACACTTCCTCTTTCTCCCTTGCAGAGTCATATTAAGATAATGTATCTGAAAAATCCCTTCAGTAGTACAATGCAACCAGACTGTTAAGAAGGCACAATTCCAAGCTGTTTTGTATTGTTTGGATCAAAGCATTATTTCCTTGTCTACATTATTTACCTACATGGACTTCCAGTTGTTTGTAAAGATGAAATGAGTTGGCTCCCCAGGGCCTGTTCAGAAACTCTGGTGGTTTAATTCTTTGCACGTTTATCTAAAGTCATATTTTTAAAAATAAGTATCTAGAAATATGCTTCCTCAGCTGTCCCGAGGTTAAAACCACCTCACTCACAGCTTATTCCTGACTGAACATTTGTTGACTGTTTTTGGACACCGTTTAACGGCCTAGGCTGAGACGCTCTTGATAAATGGATCAAGAAGGCAGTATTTCCTCGCCAAACACATTCTCATCTGTGCCCCATCTCTGGCCAAATTCTGTAGGGCCCTGGCCATGAATATGTAATGCCTCCTAGGAACACGGGCCTGCCTATCTGCGGGCCCACGCCCATCTGCTGTTCCACAGGAAACTTGGAGGCAGGCCAGACTATGGCCAAATAATGACTGTGCCAGAATGAGTTAATCTCAGGCCCTCCAGAGCAGGGGAGGGGGCCAGAGCCCCTCCAGCCTGGCCCGGCAGGCCGCAGAGGCCTTCTGGTGGGGCAGTAACCCTTGGGGGCAGCAGGAGCCTTTGTGAAATTACTGCAGTGTTGTGCTAATTTGGTGTCGGCTCCTTGGATGTAGGCCATGGTTACTGGTTGGCTTTTCTGAGTCTGCTTTTGGCAAGGTAGGAAAGGAGAGAAAAAAATGCTGTAAGCAAGTTTCGAAATCTTAGGTCATTTCATGAATGACTCAGTGTTTCCTTTTGGAAAAGTGCAATAATTGACATTCATTAATAACTTAGCTAAAATGAAAAAAAAAGGTTCTAAGTGTCCAGGAGCCCTTTGTGCTATCTGAACACAACCATCCTCCAATCTTCATTTTTATAGCTTCCAGAGGAATTCCATTCACTTGATAACGTGCACTTGTTGAAAAATAAACTGCCACATGCTTCCTCCTTCAGGCTTCCTGTTCTTTCTGAGAAAAGCGTTGAAGTTGTCTTTTTCTTTCTTTCTTTCCTTTATTTTTCCCATTAAAAAATGCAAAACATGAAGTAGCAATTGACACGTTGTACAATTTAAAATTTCAAAATATAAAGCTATTACCCTTCTTTATAAGACTAATCCTATTCAGACAAGAAGAGGATAGCAAGTTCTTTATTTCTTCACAGAATGAGAAAGTCATACAGTGTATTTCTTTAGTGTATGAAATAAATAACAAAATATGTTTCAGATATTATGTTTATTTCATTTGGGCACATTTCAGTTTTAGAATTAAAAACCCCAAACAACAAAAACCTCTCTCTCTGTCTCTCTCTGTCTCTCTCAACACAGAAAAAATCCTGAAGTTTTCACACAGAAGACACCCATTTTTCTGGCATTAGTACTGTAGAATCCAGCTTCAGAGTTATAAACCCAGAAGTCTCCAATGACTCATTACTGGAATAAATGTTTCTAATGTTAAAGGTATGCAAATAGAGCTTAATCGGTGGAGGAAGACTCTGCAATTCAATAAATAAGGTTGAGAATGTTACTGTGGTTACTGTGGACTCCATTTGCATACAGGCTTATCTTGTTTTTAAAGCAATAAGAAAAAAAAAAGAGGAGGGAGAGGAAAAATCCTAACTTTCGCCACATGTTCTCAAAATGTAATCTTATAATCAGGCACCACAGCTCAGGCCCCATTAACAAGGGAAAAAAAAAAAAAAAAAAGGAGAGAGAGAGAGAGAGAAAGAAAAAAAGTACTTAATGTAGAAGAATGCTACACATTAGAAACATTTTCTAGAATGTAGAAGGCAAACAAGGCCCTGGCCTCAGGACTCCTTAAGAGAAAATTCCACCATCAAACTTTTCTTGGTCACTCCTGTCTGGTGGGTTAGACGGGCTGATTCTGAGGCTACTCTGGTTTCAGGTGCCCTGCTCAGCCTGCTGGAGAAGGAAATGGCAGCCCACTCCTGTATTCTTGCCTGGAGAATCCCATGGACGGAGGAGCTTGGTGGGCTATAGTCCACGGGTCGCAAAGGCTCAGCCTGTGGACTCATCATTGCGTGGGTCCCTGGCTAGTTCCCCAGGCCAGAGAGAGGCTCCCTTCCAGCAGAAGGGCAAACAGGACAAAACAGAGGGGCCCCATAGCAGAGTCTCAGGCTGTACAGCAAATCGCAAATCTTGCTGCGTTTAATGCTGTGCATTCAAGCCAGAATCACTGGCCCTCATTCTGCAAGAAAAGCTCAACCTATCCATCTTTGTCCACCTGTGTGAGCACATGTGAGCCACTTCGTGCTCCGGAAGAAATGCGCTCGCATGCAATTCCTCTTCCATGTGCCGGTGGAAATACTGCAAGGAAATAGATGGGGCGAAGTTCACACTGACTCAGGAAGAGAATGGATTTCAAGCTGCAGAACGTGCCTGAGTGACTCACACCCACGGTGGGGCAGGGCGGGCCGGGAAGAGCGCATCACAGGTAGACGCCTGGCCGGGCGGCGCCCACGACAGGCCGCCCCGGGTCCTGCGCATCTCCACCTCCAGGGGCGGCTTTACCGCCTCCGACCCCGGCGAGCTGGAGAGACGCGGGGAAAACGCCCCAGAGTAGAAGCAAACACGAGTGCTGTGAGGATCCACTTCATAACCGCCTTTAGGTATTTCTGTTTCAAACAATTAGACAGTCTGGCTTTGGGGGCGTCGTCGAGGCTGTTCTGAGGGTTTACTCGTGGACAAGATGAAGCGGGTGTCGTCGTTTTAGCTGCTGTGCCCCCACCCCGCACTCCCAAAGTGTGATTCTGAAGTGGAAAGCGAAGGAGCGGTGGGAAGAATCTTAGGTCCTGGGACGCAGAGGTGGTGTGCCTGTGTGCAGAGACTGGTGCCTGCAGATTGTAATGCAGACACATGTATTCCTGGACTTAAAAATCCACAGTTTGCATTTTGTCCCATTCTAATACCTGCCTCTGATGTCAAATTCAGGAAGCACAGGGAGGGACAGAAACAAAGCCTCCCGCCCCCTTTTACTATGTCCCCTCCTTGGAGGTCATCACTATGACCAGACTGAAGATTTTTCCAAGGAGAGAATTACCCTGCCGATTTGATTTTCCTTTACAACATAAATACCTCTTTTGTGGTATTTATTCCTGGATAATTTGCTCTGAAATATCTTAACATACAAAGGGAAATAAAAGAGTTTCCGTGGTACGATAGGCTTTACCTATTAGGGTTTTAATTCAACTATCAGTGAAGCCCTTTTTCCATTTCCCTTGATATTCTGCCCCATTGTACAGACCAAAAGGAGCTGGAGGTGGGGTGCGGGGAAGGACATGTTCTGTACAGCATTTGCATTTTAAAAATCTTTGTAAGAGACAGAAAACAAGGCATGAGTTAAGAAGTTAATATTTGGGACACACGAGAAAAACCATGTGAAGGATCGAGGAGGAAAGCGGAAGAGACCCAAGGCCGTGCCGTTCTCCAGAAGCTGCCAGGAAGCCCTCTAGTTTAGGAGCCGTGCTTGTTTCTGAGGGTCATGTGTTGGGTTTACTCGTGTTTTCTTGCATTTTTAAATTTTCTATCATGAACAGTAAGTCTTTCTAATCGTAAACATTCAAAACTATCCTTTGTGTATTCTATATTGTGTCTAGATGTATCCTCTAGTATTTTCTCAGTGATATTGTAAAATCTGAGAACTCCTATATTTAAAGTATGGCAAGTGCATAGACTTAGTAGCAGTATTCTTCTAGCTTATGATGGGGTTATCCTGAATAATTCTGACTCATCTCCTGAGGGCTCTACCCTCTCCTAGTTACATTTGTTCAACACATGTCATTACATAGCCTTTCACCAGACGATAGCATTTCAGCGGCTATCCCTGCAGTTTGGAAGTTGGTATTTTTAACATTATTCAAGATAGTCTGTATCAGGTCAATAAATAGAAATTAAACTTGAATCCTGAAGATCTGGTCAGCTTTTCTTAAAGAGTTGGTCCTTATACCTGTGTATGGATTACAGACAGTGCATCTCATGTTCCAGATGCAGCTGAAGCATCTCGGCTTGATCAGCTTGATGCTTCATTGATATTGTAATGTTATTTTTCAGTTGTATGCCGTGTGTGTTTAAAGTAAAAGGACAAAAATAAGTTTTCTGGGGGGATAATTTTAATTGGTTTCAAATATTCCAATAAACTCAAACCCATATACTCTTGCCCAAGAATTTCTTTGCTAGGTTATTACAGAACTTGCTTGCCACATCTCTTTAGTTTTCTCTTATTTTCTTCATCTTAGGAACCATAGAAGATACTATGCAGGCTGGGTCAGAAAATGTAAATATTAAAAAAAAAAACTTAAACAAGAGTTTAAAAAAATCAGATCTCTGCTCCTAAAAACAACTAAGTTTAAGAATCAGAAAATAGCAAAACTAATCGTAAGCCTCCGAGAAAAAAAGAATATATATTTTTTTCACATTCATGTTTAATTTGTTATCTTTAACTGTAGTTCCCACTGCAAACATCCCAATAAATGGCCAGTCTGTATGACTAAGGGAATACTCTGACTTACGATCCGCTGATACGCAGAGAAATATCAACAGGCCAGGAGGCCCCCTAAGTCACTATCTGACAGCTGGTGGCGTCGGCAGACGCCCAGCTGGCTGATGAGGAGCAGTGGTTGTACCAAAAGCATTGCAAGTTTGCGAAGATTATTTCAGCCCATTGGTCAACTTCAGGCAGAGACCATTCACACTGGCTTCTCCGTGCCCAGAACACTGTAGAAGATGGGTGAATGGTGGGTGCCCTGAGTGCCGAGTAGCAGCTTTGAACCATTACAGGTTGAAATTCCAGGGTTCCTCTGATGAATTTGCAGTGTTGAGCTGCATACTTGAAAACCCAGAAAGACATAACATCTGTGGTAACTTGGAAAAGTGCAGAGAAGGGCAGAAATACCTTTTAACACAGAGAGATGGAAGGAGACAAAGATTGAGTGTGAATTCGGACGTCATCTTTTTTCACAAGCAGAACTGTCAGATAAAAATAATATCCCTAAAATGCTTATAAGAACAGTTTTATATCAATTTTGATTTCCTTAAAGGTGAGACAGCTTCTTGGGTTTAGGATTCTCTTACAAAGTACTGTGTTTTTAAACATTATTTTCAAGACCAAAAAAAAAGTAATCTATGACACCTTGATGTCTCCAAAAGACAGTATGGGAATTCCCTCGCAGTCCAGTGGTTAAGATTCCATAATTACACTTCAGGGGGCAGGGGCTTGATCCCTGGTCAGGAAACTAAGATCAAAATCATGCGAGCTGTGTGGTGTGGCCAAAAAAAAAAAAGACAATATGATAGTCTTGGGCATTTTTCATGCACCCCTCCAGTGTCTTGTGATATAAGGAGGAGAACTAGGTCAGGGATGGAGTCAAAACTGCAGCTCTTACATGATCCAAGAACCAAAGGCCCAAAGTCTTATTTAATTGCAGCCCATGTCCTTGACTCTCTCCACGCAATTTGATGTCATGGTTATTTGAAGCATATGAATTTTAAAAAATAGTTTTCATCAAGATGATCATATAGTGTTAGAAACAGTTCATTACTCTCCAAGGCCAGAGACAAAGGTTTTCATTCTTAAGAGACCCAATCAAAGGTTAGTTTACCCACTAAGTAGCCTCAGACATTCTCAAATGCCAGAAGATGCCTTCAGAAGAAATAAAACTCCTACGTAGGCCTTCTTAGCTCCTTCTTAGACCTCTGAGAAGGCAGGTTTGCCATGAAGGCAATCACCTGCTTTATTTTGGATTCTAAGACTGTGAGCTTTTCTTATGTGTCTTCTTATTTACAGCTAAGGTACTTAATTAAAAATGAAATACACATCTATCACATTGGTGGGCAAAGAGAAGTCTTTGAAAGGATACAGTTTAGGAAAGAGGTCTGAAAGAGAAAAATGGAATACGATGTCATAGAGAAGATTTAGGATCCTTCAAAGTGCAAAATAATGTTTTCCAAATAGTTTTTTAAGTGCCTGTCAAATCTGTCAATTACCTGCTTAAGGTTACTTCCCACTTCTTCAAGATCTCTGAAGTTCAAAGTAAATAATTGTTACAACAGTTAAGTCCAGTATCTACAAGGAGACTATTTCCTGAGACTTTGCCATTTCAATTAAGATTGCAGTAGTGTTACCCCTGCCTTTTCAAAGATGATCAAATATATCACATTGGAAGACCATGTAATCTTGTTTGGAACCCTCTCTCATGCTCTTGCCCCCAGTAAGAGATCTGCTAGAGAACTTTAATACAAATCAGAAACTTAATTTAAGTAAACGGTACTAAAAGAGAAACTTCTGGCTCAGTACTTTGAATCTTGGACTATTAATAACCAAGAGAACGGTATTTTCAAGCTGGTGTGCTGTTCATCTATTCTGCGCCCAGCTTTGATCTCAGTATTTACAGAGTGTCTGTGAAGTCTGGAAACAAAGAAGGAAACGTGTAACACCATCTTGACCCCTCTTCAATCTGCAAAAAATAAGAATACAACAGAATAGACTGATAGAATGGTACAATCAAATAAAACAAAAAACAAAAAAAAGTAAATTAAAAAGTAAAAGAAATAACACTATCCATGTTTCCAGACTTTATGGAAATCCTCCTTGTGAACTGGTGGGGTGTGTGGAGCCCTGAGTTGCTTGGTGAAATGGGAAACTCCACTGCAGGAAGTGGTCTTTTCTGATGCTGCTAATTAAGGAATGTGGAACCCTTCCTTCTGAGTCAGCTTGGTGGTATGTGGAACTCTGGGCTGCTTGCTGCTTACATGACTATTGCATGAAACTTTGGAAATAAAACCAGAATATCTTGCCCCTTAACACTTAGGAGGCAGGAGGGGTGTGTGTGTGTGTGTTTAAATGGTTCCTAATCTTAAAAATGGTTCAGTGCAGCTGGCCTTGTTATCAGCTGATCATATTTACAGGATCGTCTCAGTGGTGCAACCCACAGAGAGGAATCGGGCCATTTATAGGGTCGCATTTTAAGATGTCTACGCTTACCGGAGTATTCTGACGACTCACGACTACTGCACAGCAGTAAAAACATCTCTGTGGGACTGTCAACTCTTTGTAATTTCTTTTGGTAAAATAAATGTTAATTTGTTTTTGTTTTTCTTTTCCCAAAGGTGATACAGGCATATAAGAGGAAAATAATTTGAGGAAAAGAGGAGGTAGGAAAAGTGCATGCAGAGCCCGTGATCAAAAAATAACCATTAAAAAATGTCTAATAGAAGTATTTTCCACAAAATTTTTTGATGTGGGCCATTTTAAAAGTCTTTAATTTATTGCAATAGTGCTTCTGTTCTATGTTTTGTTTTTTTGGCCACAAGGCATATGGGATCTTAGTTCCCCGACCAGGGACTGAACGTGTACCCAGCACTGGAAGGCAGTCAGCCACTGGACTGCCAGGGGAAGACCAAGAAATTGTGAAATGAATATAATAGAGAGAATCGGTGCTGCAGTTTCAAGACGTGAACCACATTTGCGTCAGTTCTCTCCTGTTTGAAATTTGCTAAAGCATTATAAATTCCAATATATCAGGCCATTCTCCTCCTATACTCTTCAATATATGTCTCTAAAAAAGTGTACATTTTTTTTCCTAGTAACTCAAGATGCCATTATCACAGCGAATGAATGAACAATAAGTCCTCGCTATCACATAATGTACGGTCCATGCTCAAATTTCCCTGATAAGAAAACCACTTTTAACAGTTTTATGTATTCTTATGTGCTATTTGCTTGCTAAGAAAAAGACATAGTTTATGACAAATACGATTTTGTGTCTTGATTTTTTCCATTTGCTATTTTAACTATTTCCCAATGGCATAATTTTTTCAAAACTTTCTGGTTTCAAACTGGCTCTGCACAAAGGTGGGGTGTAACTGGACGGTCAGCTACTGCTGTGAGTGTCCCCGGGGCGTGGGGAGGGTGTGTGTGTTGCTCGTCTCCCTATAGCAACCCTCGCTGCCATACATGTCTTTGTTCCTGACACCTTTGCCTTGGTGTGGCCGTTTCCTTTGGGTTGATTTCGGGAGTGTTGTTACCGCACCCACATGTATGAACGTTTGTAAGACCCTTGACGTGTGTCACCGAGTTGTTCACAAAGAGACTGTACCAATTTACACTTCCACTTACAAAGGAGGAGAGAGCCTCTATTAAAATGTTTAAAGGCAATGCTTTTCAGAGCTCTAATAAATCATTGGCTCGGGCTGACTCGTGTGTCATACGGTCGGAGCCATCTCGAAATAAATAAATACACATTTTCTATAGCCATAAAAAGCTGGCATGCGCAGACTGCCAAACAAGCACAAACTAACTTTGATTAAACGAGGAAACCGGGCTGCTTGTTGAAAATGTGGTAATGAGATAGTCTCTACCCGGCCGGGAAGCCAGCCGTGGAGGGGGGAGGGGCGCCCTGCATTTCTTCCTGCCTCTACCCATCCTGGAGAAGGCAGAAAAGAGCAGGTCAGCGATCTTTACTTTTTTTTTTTTTTAAAGCTGAGTGTTTTTATTTGTTTCCATATGGCTGAGGGGATGATGCAAAAATACGATTGAAATCGGGTTGGGAACTAGCAGAAAACTTCTGGTGGCAGGCGCTTCCTGTAAACGCAGCCCCATGGTACCGGGTAACAGAGGATTAAGGCAGAGCCATTTTAGCTTGGAGTCCAGATTCTACTTTGTTTCCTTGGGGACACGTTGTTCTTATTCCTTAACTTCAGACACAAGTGCTTGAGAAACTTGTTTATTTCTGTTTGTAGCATTATTTAAAGGACATAGCATAGTAGTTACAAATCATTATAGGAAAATTCAATTGTATTAGTTTGGAGAAATTTATGTGTCAGATTTTTTAATTTAAACAGGGAAGAAAGAAAGGCTATATCACTACTGTTGTGTTTATGGGGGGAGGAAAAAAAGAGAAAAGGAGCTTGATAAGAAAATAGTTCACAAGATACTCTTTAAGAGCATCTGAATCTTCATTCTTTGCGTTTCCTTTCTTTTTGTAAAAATTCAGGAAAGATGGTCCCTTTTTCCTCATTTACACTGTTTTCATCCCACTCGTTGAAGCCACAAGTGGGAACAAAACATAATCTCCTAAGATATTTTTAAGAGGACACGCAGGCTTGGTATTTGTAAAAATATGTCAACAAAATGTGCTAACCACATTTGAAAAAAAAAAGTCAAAGAGGCCAAGGGGGTTAGTTCAGTTGAAGGGCTGATTAGGACAGGGAGAAGGGTGGCTCATGCCATGCTTGCTGAGCTACTTTTAAGGGTCTTCAGGTCCCATTGCCAGGAGCTCCTTTAAGCCTTAAAGGTATCGGTGCTCTGGGATCATCATTCCCATTTTACAGATGAGGCGGGGAAGGCCAAGTCGTCGGGCTGAGGTCTCTGGCAGCGGAGTCAGGATGTGGACCCAGGAAGGCTCTGGGACGGCGTTTGATTCAGTTCCGGTTTCTGGGGGAAACTTGCGGTGCTGGTGCTGGGAGCTGCCGAAAGGGCAGCGGAGGAGCCGGGGCGGGACTGAGCGGCTCCAGGCCCGGGCAGCTGTGGTCTCCCGCGGGGACTCAGGTTTCCGGGCGCTCCGGGCCCTGGGCGCTCCGGCGCTCCCCCGGCCTGCGGGTGGGCGCGGCGGGAGGCGCACCCAGCGTCTGCCCGCGGCCGCGCGCGCCCCCTCCCGCCGCCCCCTCACCTCCACCTCGGCCTTCGGGGGCCGCCTTGACTTTCCGCTGGGAGAGGGTGCCCAGGGGCGTCTCCGGAACCTCGGAGAGAGCGCCCAGATCAAGGTATCCTCCGATTTTTCAAAGGATTTCACTTGCTTAGTCGATGCTGGGTGGACTAAAGCTGATTGAAAGCCACTCGGTTCTGGAGGGAGCAGTGCGGCTCCAGATCCTTTTCTCTCCCTCACCTGCTGTAAACACACTCGCTTCTCTAACCCAAGGAGAAGCACCTTGGCAGGGCCCTGCGGCGGCCGAGCTTCTGTGGCCGCAGGCGATAATCCTTATAATATTCAGTTCAGTCCAGTTCAGTGGCTCAGTCGCGTCCGACTCTGAGACCGCATGGACTGTAGCCCGCCAGGTTGCTCTGTCCGCGGGATTTCCCAGGCAAGGATACGGGAGTGCGGAGCCATTACCTCCTCCTGGGGGTCTTCCTGACCCAGGGATCCAACCCGCGTCTCCTTTTACTGCTGAGCCACCTGGGAAGCCCGCTGTGTGGCAAATTGTCTCCAAAGCCGTTTACAGGAGAGGATTTGTTCATTTCTCTTAAATACACTTGTCAGTGGGTATTCTTACCTCCATCTGTAAAATGGGGAGAAGAGGCAAAAAGTTCAAATGAGGCGACAGGCTGCACAGCTGGGTAGTGCAGAGTCTCAGTGTGAACCCAGCTTGGTGAGCTCAGCCCTTTAACCCCCATCCACGTGACGGCTCAGAGTTGCAGGCTTCTGTAAGTCGGCCTGGGTATCCAACCGTGGTGCGTACTAGCACAACCATAGTAAGTGCTCCGTCAGTGAGCCTTATTATCTTCTGTTCTCCTAAGGCCAAGGTCAGCAGTTTAGGATAAGAAAGAATGGCGTGTGGCAGCGTGGGCTTTGAAATGAAATCGGGCTAGAATTTCATTTTATTCTTGTTGAACCTCAAGGAAGTTAAAGAAGCTAGTAAGTCAGAAAGCAAATCTCTGCTGGCTCTAGTTTCCTCATCTGGCAAATGAATTTAAATATATTTAATTTATATATAAGTATAAATTCATGTATAATTACATAAATATAGATAGGTTATCAGGAGAATTCAGTAACAGCCTGATTGGGTGCATTAGGTGTGGAGTTAAGACTGGCGCGTAGCAGGGCTCAATAAACTGTCTTATTTTTCCTGTCTTCTTACCCTTTTTATGTCTTGTATTTCTATTGTTGTTGTTATCAAAGACGCCTGAAAATATGAACACACAAATATCTGAGTGCTTTTGGCAAGGGAGACTATCTGCTTGACTATTTTAGGAGTGTTCTTAATTTTTACCATCTCTTTAATAAGCTTCTTAGTACCCAGTCATCTTTCCTCTGCTCAAACCATGCAGTGGCTCTCAGGCACATTCAGATAAAATCCTATCTTCTCAAAACCCCAAAGGCCCCAGGCAACTGATAATCATCATCGCCACGTTCTCTATTTCTGATTTGTCTCTTTCTGCTGCTTGAATCACTGGGCATACCCTTTAAGGTCGTTGCAGGGCCAGCCATTTAGACTCTTTCCCCAGGGGTCCGCATGGCTCCCACCGCCACCCTGCTCAGATCTTTACTCAGATGCCTGCCCCCATGAAGTCCTCCCGGACTATCTTATTTAACACCCCCTGCCCCCTTCATCTCCTGACTGCTTCTCCCCTTATTTTTCTCCATGCCACAAGGCACGTGGGGGGCTTAATTCCCTGCCCAGGAATCAAATCCGCATCCCTGCATTGGAAGTGAAGAGCCTTAACCACCGGGCCGCCGAGGAGCCCCGGCAATTAATGGAGCACGGTCGAATATTAAATGCTGACTCGGTGACGGTAGGCTTCTTGACTGGTTTGCTTTCCAGCTGCATTCCTAGCACCTGGAACAGTGCCTGGTACACAGTAGGTGCTTAATAAAGGTTTGTTGAGCAGGAGAGAAAATGCATGGGCGAATGAAGGAACCTGGGGAGCGTGTTTATTTAGTTAAATGGTACAGCTAAGGGCACCTTCTTTTAATTATCCGTGCGATGTGCTAAGTCGCTTCAGTCATGTCTGACTCTTGGCCACCCTATGGAGTCAGGCTCCTCTCTCCATGGGTTTTCCAGGCAAGAATACTGGGGTGGGTGGCCATTTCCTTTTCCAGTGTTTAATTAAACAGAACAGCTAAATATCGAGCCACTTCCTGTGTGCCAGCAACTGCCGTGGAGGAAAGCGGCCCTCCCCTCAGGGGGCCTGCAGTTGACACGGGTGGGCTCGGCCTGGGCCCGCCGGTGTCACAAAGGAGGCGCTGAAGGGTGACTGAACAAAGGGGGGTGGAGGCCTCTGGCGCTGCCCGGGGGTGGGCAGGGGGCTACGGAGGGCCTTGGGCTCGCGGAGGGCACGTGCCTTTGGAGCCTCGGGACAGGCAGGCGGCGGAGCCAGGAGGCGGGTGAGCAGAGAGCGCTGCGTCTCCTGTTCGTGAAAGGGCAGTAGGTGGGGGTACGAAACATTTTCTCGCCTGTTTTTTTTTTTAAATTTCTGAGGTTATTCCACAGTTTGGAATTTATTGTTAGTAGGCATATGTGTATGCTTTACATGTAAAGAGATTAAAATTTTAGCTGTCACCAAAGTGCCCTGGGTCCTTGCCCATTTTTGAGAATTAGCCAAATTTGGTGTATTTGCATATATATATATTTGTTTATTGAGATATAATGACGTGTAACATTGTATTAGTTTCAGGTGGTACAAAATAATGATTTGGCTATTTATGTATATTTAGAAATGATCAGCATGGATATATCTTATGTGTGTGTTCATAAATATATTTACATTACACACACACAAAAATATACATGTGTATATGTATATACTGTGTACATATACATAATGTAATACATATAAATGTACATCATTATATATTGTATATGTAAATATATATTTATGCATATGTAAATATATACATACATATAAATATAATACACATAATATACAATATACATGTATTTCCTTTGGAAAATACATTTCTGTGTATATATTTTTTTAAAGTAGGGCATTACTTTTCGCAACTTTTAAAAAAGTTTATTTCTTAATGGAAGAACAGTTGCTGTACAGAATGCTGTTGTTTTCTGTCAAACGTCAACAACTCGCCACAGGTAGCAGCTTCGTCCTTTTACTCCCCCATGCCTTGGCGACCTAGCTGAACTGCTTCATTCTCCCCAGCTGCGATCCGCAGTCTTGTTTGGCTAGAGCACGGAGCTCGAAGCCATCTTCCTTCTGAGGAACGTGGGTTGCTTCCCCGTTTTTCACTCTTATAAACAACACCGCGGTGGACATCCTTGTGCATGCTTGCTCCTGTAGCTGAGGGATTCTTTCTCTAGAGTAGGTATTCTAAGTACACGCTTTTCTGCTTATGTCTTAATTTGCTTACAATTTCTCCTGTTAAAATATAAGATCCATAAGGGTCGGAATCCAGTCCGTTTTGTATCTTGGTGCTTAAGTACTATCTAGCTAAGCGCCTGGGACCGAGCAGTGCTCCCAAGAAATACTTCTGGAATGCATCTGCCGAGAGGTCGGCTGGGGCCACGTGTAGCTTTGTTTCCTGGAGAGAGGGAACTGTGGTTTATTTTGGTAAAACTGGAGGTTTTACCGCATCTCCACTGCACGGGCCAGCGGCAGGGAGGTTACTGGTGGGGCTCAGGAACAAGTAATCTGGGTTAAGGAGACAGGGATCGGTTATGAGACTGTTACACAGATCGGAATGAAACAAGAACCAAGGACTGTGGAAATAAAGAAGGAAAAGGGTGCATTTGAGAGATTGTGAGATGGTAGGAGTTGTAAGACTTGGGAACTGATCAGCTCTGACAGGCACCGTAAAAGGGAGGCATGGAGGTTTGAGACCTCATCTTACAAACATATACTGCCTCCCAGCTCTGCGAAAAGCACTCTGCTAATTGCTGCTGGGACATGGTTTGCATGACCTTTCCTCCTCACCTTCAGTACCTTCACAGGAGACTTGTGGACTGTTAGGGAAGCTACGCCAGGACAGGGAACGCCAGGGTGGGAGGGAAGCAGCCCGGGGGCAGCCAGAGAAAGGAGGCCGGTCCAGAACGGGGGGAGGGGGAAGCTGGCTGGGTGAGGACGTTTCAACCTTGCCCCAGAGCCGCGCAGGGCTGAACGTTCAGGAAATAATTGTCAACAGTGTGCATCAGGGTTCATTTAGGAGCTTTAGGTTGGTGACAGAGCTGGGGTTTGACATTGGGTTCAAATGGCCCGCTGACCTTCGTCTGGAAGATGGGGAATCGGACTATTAGCTGTGTGACCTCAGACAGCCTGCTCAAGGCTCCTGAGCCTCAGTTTCCTCTTTTTAAAAGAAAGGCATAAGATGGTTAAGTAATGACTTAACTGTATCATACAGGAACTCTGCTCAGTGTTATGTAAAAATAAAATTTTATTTTTATAAATAGAGCATCTATCTGATAATTAAAAAAGGCAGTGGGGAAGAAAAAAGGAAAGGCAGTAATAACTCAAGGGGTGAAGATTGATTGGATTACAGCTGGTGCCAGGTGTGATCAGGGAGGCAGGGCTGATTCTGCGCTCCTGCCCTCAAGGGGAGGAGAATGTGGTCTTGAACTAAGAGGACTGTGACTTCTTCGCTTTTTGCCACGCTTCTGTGTTAAGTGGGATGAGATCCTTTGGGAGATAATCTCTTGAGGAAGAAACACTTGAAGTTCGATAGCTCTTCCAGTCTGACTTTTTTTTTTGGTGGCAGACTAGTGCTCTTAGAACAAAGTCCAAAGTCTTCAGAGGGCCCACTAGGCCTTACCAGAAACCCTGTCTCCTCAGAGAGATTGGGCTTTGGGGCAGGGCCTGGATATGATCAGATTTGACTCTTTTTTTTTTTTTTTTTAATTTATTTATTTGGCTGTGCTGGGTCTCGTTACGGTGTGCCAACTCTTTGTTGCAGTATGCGGGGTTCAGTCCCCAGATCAGGGATTGAACCTGGGCCCCCTGCACTGGGAGCATGGCATCTTAGCCCCTGGGCCACCAGGGGAGTGCCCAGATTGGACTTCTGAGTCGGAAGGAGCTTGGGGTGTGGCAGAGACGTGCTTGTCGGCGTCCACTTCCCTGACAGCTGTTTCCCCCAGCGCGTGGGGAGAACGCCTGGCTCACAGTGTGTGTGCCATTGGCTGAATACGTGTTAAACGTCTGCACTGAAATCAGTGAAATCAGCGTTTCACCGTGTTACTAGGAGAACGTGGTGAGACAGTAGATGGGGAGCGCATGGCGCGCAGCCTTCATCCTCAGTTGGCATCTAGCGTTTAGTGAACATCTACTCTGTTCTGGTAGTGCCTCCGCAGGGTCCCGGGGAGACACCATGAGGTGCTGGGTGAGCCTTGCTGGTGTCCGCACAGGGGACGGAGGCCACTGCGATGAAGGACACTGGGGGAGGGGCGAGGGGAGAGGCGCTGAGGGGGAGACTGAGGGAGGCCCCGTGTCTGAGGATGAGGACAGGGGCCCTGGAGGCGGGTGCTGGATTCAGCAGCACTGGCTGTGCTGCTCATTACCAGCTGTTTAATTGCTTGGTGCCCAGGCTCTTTGTCTAGACAGATGGAAAACGCAGGCCCTGCCTCGCAGGGTTGTTGGGTGGATTGAATGAGTTACAAAGTGAAGAGCGCACGTGAACCCCATTAACGCTGGCGCTTCTTGGCGCCTCTCGGCAGGCTGGCCCGTTTCTGGCATGGAAGCTTTTTAAGTCTTGGTGGTTTAGTCCACGCAGCCCATCCCGACATGCAGGAGGCTCTCTTGGCAGTGAGTTTGGACAAGTCCCCATTTTGATGGAGTTAACAGTCTGATTCAGACCAAAAACATAAGAAAATAAAATTAATAACCAACCAACCATATAAACCGTTTACTACACCGATCATCTCATCCAAACCAGAGGAAAGTGAGTTCAGAGCCTCGGAATGCTCTTCTATGAAAGTACAGGACCTGTTGGGCTTCAGGTCAAATGGACATGAATTTAAGCAAACTCTGGGAGACAGTGGAGGCCAGAGGAGCCTGGCGCCACAGTCCGTGGGGTCGCAGAGTAGCGCAGGACTTAGCAACCAGAACAAAAGGCCGTCAAGGGGGCTGAGTTCCAAGAATATTCAGAGTTGAGTCCGGACCAAAGCGGAGCCCCCTGCCAAATTGATACTCAGCAGTCAAGATAAGAGTTACGGTAACAATCCTTTGCTGTTATAGGTTCTCTCTGGTATGACACAGGGCAACCCAACCATCCAGCAAGGCAGGGTGAATAGAGATTAGAAGCCCCCTTGTACATATGAGGAAACAGCTCAGATCCCTGTGAGTGGCCTAAACGCTCAAATTTCAGGTCCCTTTTGGCTGGATCTCACTGTGGCTGAGTTCCGCTGCTCAGTTGCTGAGGCCTGTCCCACTCTTTGCAACCCCATGGACTACAGCACGCCAGGCTCCCCTGTTTTTCACTGTCTCCTGGAGTTTGTTCAAACTCATGTCCATTGAGTAGGTGATGCCATCCAACCATCTCATCCTCCGTCGTCCCCTTCTCCTCCTGCCCTCAATCTTTCCCAGCATCAGGGTCTTTTCCAATGAGTCATCTCTTTGAATCACGTGAGTTCTGTACATTAATGTTATTTCTGTGTTCATTTGTCTGGAATGCATTTATTGATTGCTGCTGTAGATGGACATCATACTAAGACTTAGGTGTCAGCAGAGAACAAATCACAGTGTCAAGTATTTTTATGGAGTTCAGGCTCTAGTGGGCGCCGCGAGGAAGGAGGAATTGCTATAATGGTGGGTATGAAGGCGTTGGTTTGAGCCAGGGGCCCCCTGGCAGGGATGTGTGATCCAGTGTTGGGGTCAGTGGCTGACCCATCTCGCTGCCGGATCTTTCTCATCTGCAGCCCCTTCCTGGACAGCCTCATATGATTCTATGATCTTACGGATCCGTTAGTGGTGGGGGATTGTGGGAGAAGGCCTGAGAGTTGAAATCCGGAAATAATTTCTGGACATCTAAATGGAGCTGGAGTAGACAGCTGGAAATATATTTTGGGGTTTGAGGGGAGAAGCCTGGGTGGGAAATATACAAATTTAGGCGCCCTGTAGCTGGTATTTTGAGCCACTGGACAGGATGAAATACTTGGAGAATGAGTAGGGAAAAGACCAGGCTCCCGCGCTGGACCCTGGAGCAGTTGAGAATCTGGAGTCAGGGGAGCAGAGCTAGCGAGGGCATGGAGAAGGAGCTGCTGGTGAGGACTGGTGGAAATCAGGACAGGCAGTGTCCTGAATCAGAGGAGAAAGTGTTTGGAGGAAGGGGTTGACTTTGTCAAGGACTGCAGATGAGATAAAGTGAGAGCAGAGGGTTGGCCATCTTTGATCTGCTCAGCGCAGTTCAGTCGCTCAGTCGTGTCTGACTCCTTGCGACCCCATGAATTGCAGCACGCCAGGCCTCCCTGTCCATCACCATCTCCCAGGTCCAAAAACCAGGCCTTGCGACTTCCCTGGTGGGCCAGTGGTTATGACTCTGCATTTCCACTGCAGGGGGCGTGAGTTCAACCCCTGGTCCAGGAACTAAGGCCCTGCATGCTACCCAGTGCCACCAAAACCCCAAAGAAGCCAGTCCTTGCCTCTGTCTCATTATTTCCTTGCTTCCCTGTTCTCGCTCGCTGGGCCCCTCGCAGTGGTCTCCCCCAGGCAGCCTGTCACCCTGAGCCTTTTCACCTTCTGTGCCTTGTCTTAGAAAGCTTTCCTGGTGGGGTCTGCTCCTCGAGGAGCCCCAGGCCAAAACACAGCAGGCTCTTCTCGTCTCCACGGAGCCTGTGCTGTCTGCCTGCTCTAGGAAACAGCTCCTAAGGGGCAGGGGCTTCACCTGCTTCGTTTACTGTGAGCTCGGGCTCCAGTGCCTAGGGCAGTGCCGGGCCCGCCAGGCTTGGGCTCGCAAGCTCCATGCAGAGTCTCAACTCCTCAAGTCTCGTATGAACAGAAATATTCATGCAAATAACATTAGACAGTTCTTCCAGTTTATTCTGTGCTCAGGCGCACAGTTGTGTCGGACCCTTTGTGACCCCATGGACCTTAGCTCTCCAGGCTCCTCTGTCCATGGAGTACTCCAGGCAAGAATACTGCAGTGGGATGTCTTTCCTTCTCCAGGGGATCCTCCTGACCCGGAGTTCAAACCCATGCCTCTTTGGCAGGAAGGTTTTTCTTTTTTTAACCACTGAACCACTTGGGAAGCCCAAATGATTACATTATAGCATTGTATGAGCCTAAATTGTACAATATAGTAATTTGATATACGTATGTATTTCAGAAATGATGACCACAATAAGTTTAATTAACATGTACCATTTCACATAGTTACAAATATTTTTTCCTTGTGATGAGAGAGGTCTAATTCTACAAGAATAAAGCCATCTCAAAGCTTTAAATGGGGTGGACGTGACTGAGTGACTGAACAGATACACACAGACACACATAACCTATAAAAATGTTGAATCACTATGCTCTATACCTGAAACTAACATAATATTGTAAATCAATTATACTTTTTGGGGGAGGGTCTTAGTTCCTCAACCAGGGATTGAACCCTGGGCCACTGGCTCCCAAGCACTGGACTGCCAGGGAATTCCTTCACTATACTTCAATTAAAAAAATTTTTTTAAGATTTATTTCCCCCCTCTCCCTCTGTGACACCATTTTATGGATCAGGAATGGAAACCCATGGAGATGAAATAGTATTCTAGGATTAATACAACTGTCTAGAGGTTGAAACAGGAATATTTGAGCCCAAGATTGGATTACTGGAGAGAAGACATTCCAACATCTTGCCACAGCTCCCTGCCCAGAGAGAGTTTAAACCTCTCTGGAGGAACAGAAGCTGATTTTCTGAAAGGCTCGGGAGAGAGAACTAGGCGAAGGGAACCACAGGGCTGGAGACTCTGGGTCAGAGAGAAGGCTGAAGCTTAGAGCTCTGAGCGACGGGCTTGCCAAGACTTGAGGCTGGAGAGTCAGGCAGGGCCCAGATCGGCAGGGCTGGCAGGCAGGCCCTGGAGTTTGTTCTTTTTCCTGAGGCAATAGGAAGCCATTAAGCAGGGTGGTGACACCATCTGATTTACACTGTAAGAAGATCTCTTGGGCTATGGGTGGAGAACATATTAAGGCAAACCTAGAAAGGAAGGAGTTTGCAGACACCGTGGTATATTGGCGGGAGTGAGCGCTCACTGTGCTGTGGGGTAGCCTTGTGCTGGAGATGAAGGTCCGCAGGCAGGTTTGAGATATATTACGATAGAAGCTACAGGCCCTGCTGATGGATAAAGGGGGTGTGTGTGTGTAGAGGGGGGATGGAGATGAGATACCGCAGTTTGATTTCTAGATTTTGGCATAAGTGGGTAGATAGAAGATGGTTCCCTGTTTTGAGATGATGATGAAAACTGGATTTCAGGACATGCCAGTTACCTTCCTCTCCGATCGGCACCCCTCCTCACCCCACGGGTCCCCATCTAGAATATTCGATGAGGACAACGGCTATAAAGAAGTGCTCCGAATGTTCTGTGACCCATGTGATTTTTCTTCTCGTTTTATTGTGATATATTCAACACACGGCATTGTGTAAGGGTAAGATGTATAGTGTAATGGTTGACTTAAAAAACAATCATGAAGTGATCATAGTAAGTTTATTGAACACCCATCATCTCTACCGCCACACACACACATGCAGATTTTCTCTTGTGATGAGTACTCAGGATTTACTGTTTGGCTTTCATAGATAACATTAACTACATCAATCATGTTAATTATATCAGGCGTGTTAATTAGATCAATCATGGTGCATACTACATCCCTAGCACTTGTTTATATATATGTTAATACATATATTTGAGGAATAGTTGATGTACAGTATTACATGTTCCAGGTATACAAAGTGACTCGAAACCTTTGAAGGCCCATTTATGGGGTTAGAGAATACTGGCTCTGCCCCCGCCTCGCGCCCGGCATCCTTGCAGCTTGTTTACTCTCCTGCGGAGTGGTTTGTAGCCCTCCTCTTCCTCCCCCGTCTTGCCCCTCCCCCTCCCCCTCCCGGTCCCGCACTGATAACCACCAGTTCGTTGTCTAGATCTGAGTGTTTCTTTTTTTTGCTATATCCTCTAGTTTATTTGTGACCCGTGTAATTTGTCAAGAAAGTTGAACTGACAGTTTGAGTGGGGACCTCCTTGGACCCATCGTGCAGGATAGTGGAGGGGGTGTGAATAAGTCGCGCTTGTGGGGTGGGGGAGGGTCTTCAGTCAAGTTACCAGTCATGATTGGTTAGTCAAGTCGGGATTGCATCTAAATCTCTATTTATATTGAGCCTTATTCTTGGCTCCTCCCTTTTCTGGTTTGCTTATAAAAACCAGCAATCACATCTCTTCCAGTATTGTTCCGAGTCAGGTGGACGGGCCAACTCAGGGAGAAAGAGGCCCCCCTGGTTCCAGACCCTGTCTACCCTTCTCAAAGGTAATTTCTGCTATTTGTTTTCTATCATGTACTGTTGTGAGGCTTTACAGGGCATTTAAAATTGTGAGGTGACTGAAGGGGATCAAGAGACTTCATAGAAAAGAGAAGTTCCGTGTTCCCTGGAGTGGCTGGTGATCCCCACTTCCTTTAGTGCACTCAGTCTTGTTAAAAGCGCTGCCCGGCTTCCTTCTCAAATGTCCCTTGTAGTTTGCAGAGCTGGCAAGGGCTTGCCTAACTTTTTCATTTTCTTTTCCTGCTAACTCCTCACTGCAGTTTTTCAGGTTTTCCTGCTCTGAACACTGAATTCTTTTAAGTCTGTCTTGGCACCGTTTCAGCCCCTGGGTTTACATACAGTTTCCAAATCGCTTCTCTATAATAGTTCCACAGTAAAACAAATACTGGCACGAAAGTAAGAAGATAGTACTGGCATTCTCTTCTTCTCATTAAGGCGAACTCAAATGGTGATTCCAGTGGATGTTAAACAGCAAATCAGAAGGGGTTTGGTTTTGTTTTGTTAGAAAGCTGAGAATGCGATGGCAGGCAGGAGGAGCTGGAGAGAAAATCAGAAGTTAGCTAAAGGCAGAGGGCTCCTATCACGAGGATTAGATCAGAGATAATGGTGCGATTTTATAAGCATACATTGGGAAACAGATCTTAAGGAAGGCTGGTCTGTTTGGATAATTGTGAAAAATGAGGTGTAGCTGATGTGTGTGGCATTAAGAAGGGGTGAAGTGGCGTCTTCCCTCTCTCCCCGAATAACGTGTGAGCTGGAGCATCAGCTCACATTGGAAGGGGCATTTCTGGCTCCATTGTTTGTCTCGCCTGCGTCCCTGCAGCACCTGACTGGTCTAGAGAGAGGCTAGCTGGGGGTGGCGATGGCGAAACAGGATTAGGCGTGGGCGGAGCTAAGTTTCTGGAGCCCAACGTTCGATTTTCGATTTTCATTTCATAAGATAATAATGAGTTCTTAGCTTTACTACAAAACCGAGTGTTCCCAGTGTCCTCCTGTTGCTTCTGGAGTTTTCATTCTTAATTGTTTTAACCATACATGCTTTCCAAGGAAATCTGAAGTGTGGATCTCCACCTTCTATAAGGGAAGAGCGTGGCTCACGAGGCGCCCTTAACGGCGCATTCAGCTCCCCCTGTGTCCATTTAAAAACGCAGCCCGTGTTTGCAACCCAGCTCTCAGACACTGGCAGAATTTTGCAACGACTTCCCAGTTTTGTTGGCACGTCTCCAGGAACAAGGTTCTTTGTAATTCTCTGCTCAAACATAAGGATGGCCTATAAAACTCTTAGAGGACAGTTTAGTTAATACAATTATCTTTCAATTTTAAAAGCCACAACATAATAAGGTTCTTTTTGTTGTTGTTTTGGCCAGGCCGGAGTGTGGGGGAGGGGGGAGTAACTAACAACCATCTGATGTAACTAACAAACCAGTAACTAACAAACCATATGATGCTGTTAGGCTCACAAAGTAGCAGCTCTGTGAGGGCATAGGAAAAGCCCCATTTTTTTTTTTTTTTTTTTTGCTCAGAAAATAATTTAGTGGCAACAAGGCCTGAGAGCCAGGAGCCTCACTGTTCTTAGTGAAACGATTGTTTGTCAAACATTTTGATTGCTTCCCTGTCCCTGCTGAAAAGTTTGGGCTTTTCTTTTTGCTCCGCTTTGACACTCGGAGTTTTATCTATCGGTGCTATTGTGTTTACAGCATTCAAGGTTTCAGAGTTCAAAGGTTATCCATTAACATGGAGAGTGAGGCTACACTTAGGTGAAGACTCAATTTGGTTTCACTTGTTCATTGTTTCTTTGTTTTGTAGTTCTGCCCAGAGTCGTTTGTTTTGATAAGTTAAATGAAGTTTCTTGTTTAGGAAGTGTGTGTGTCTTTGGACTGTGTTTTGGGATGTGACTATCAAGACTTTAAAAAATTTTAAAGAATGATATTCATCTTTCCTGAGAAAAGGAACTTAGTACTAGAAGTGATGAAGTGATCAATATCAGTGTACTTGAGTGAAAAAAAAGTTCTGGCGTAAGACTGCTTCTGGCACTGCTAATTAATTATGAGTAAGTAATTGGTTCACTTCCTTTTAAAAAAGACTAGGCAGACCATATGTGGGGTTAATGGTTATATATAAAATGACAGCAAAACATCACGCTTGGGCAAATTCTTCCCCTTTGCTAAGAAACTCTCTCTCAAATTCCATTTCCTATTTTATTAAGGATTGCATTGCTCAGCAGCGGAGCACTTAGGTAAGGCTTTTGGGGTACTGACTCATTAAATATATACTTGAAGGGCCTATCTTGACACGTGTTAAGTTTTTCCATTTTGGAGACACTGAAGGCCAATTTAAAAAGACCACTTAGCGATTCGTTTGTGGCTACTCGTTTGTAGCTTTTACTTTTGCATTCGTTTGCATCTTGAGGCAGAGAACTTGGTGGATGTGAATACTGCTTCTATGGTTCCTCCTTGGGATTTACGTAAACTGGCGGGGGTGGGGGGAATATCCGTGGCCTTCGGAATCATAACCTTTGTGCGTGTGTGTGAACAAATAAAAAGAATAGTTGGGAAACGCTTTCAGTTAAGGGGAGGGAGAAGCCTTACTTTGTTTTTTTGGTCCCCAGCTTTAAGTCTGATTTCAACCATGTGGATTTCTATCAAAGCCAAGATGATTCTTGGAACCTAGGCCAAGTTTAGAAATTTCAAGTTGGAGCAGCGCAAGCTCAGCCCTTTCAGAAAAAGTGACAGGTAAAAGATAGTTTTGTGCAGATACACATTTGAGACATTTAATCTCCATCTCAGGGGCCTTTCTCATGCCTGAGGAAAGCCTGAACCCAACGTGCACAGCTGCCTCGGGACCCCCGCGATGGGCGTCAAGGCGCGTCCTGGCCGGGGGCAGCGCCGCTGACCGGGCGTCCGGGCACACCTTGCGGGGGCGGGGCGGCGGCACTGCGCCTGCGCGCGGCGCTGGCGGCCCCCGCCCCGCGTACCTGTCACTGAACCGCCGGCGCGCGGGCCGCGTGAGGCCGGATGGCGGGAGCGGGTGGGGGCGGGGCGCGCGCGCGCGCCGGCGGCGCGGGGCTCGCGGGAGCGCGCCCGCGCCCACGTTCGGGGGCGGGGCGGGGCGCGCCGCGCGCGTCACGTGGCCCGGGGGCGGGCCGGTGGGCGGGGCCGGCGGCCGGCGGGGCGGGGCGGGGCGTCGCGGAGCCGCGGGGCCGAGGGCGGGCGCAACAGCTGCTCCGCGAGCACTTTCTGACCCAACAGTCCCCGTGCGCCGGACGCGCCGCGGCCCTGCGGCCCTGGGGACCCCCGCGCCTGCACTGTCCCCGCGCGGACGAGTAGGGGGCGCCCGCGCTTCGGCCCCCGTGAGCACCCCCGCCCCGCTCACCTTAGCCCCGCGCCCGAGGTGAGCCCGGCCCCCAAATTCTCCGGGCGGGGGTGGGCTGGGGTGGGGGCCGCCGCCTTCGGTGGGGGGGCTCCCCGGTGCGGGGTCCCCAGGCGGTCTCGCCCGCGGGCTCCGGCCCGGCGGGGGCCCCCTTGCGGGCGCGGGGCCCGGAGGTGCCGGCACAAAAGGCCGAGGGGGGCTCGCGGTGGCCCCCGTCCCGGCCTCCCCGCCCCTGCTCCCGCGGACCCCGGCCGCCGCAGGTAAATGGGCGCCGCGCCCCCGAGCCCGCCCCCCACCCCGCCCCTCTCGGGCGCCCCCTCCCCCGCCCGACTGCGCGCGATCCCATCGGCGCGGTGCGGGGAGCCCCGGGTGTGCACCGGCGGTGTGGCCGTCGCGCTCACTCCGGGGGACCTCAGCAAGGCCGGGGGCGCGGGGGAGCCCAGGGCCCCGCCGGGGGGCTGGGCGGGGGGTTCCCTGAAAAGTTGGGTGGCTCCGCCCGGCGGGGCCCCATGCTGGCCGGCCCGGCCGTGGGGGCGGGCGAGCGGGGGAGGCGGGCCGGCGCGGGGTCCCCGGCGATGGCCCGGGAGGGGCCGGCGCAAGTTGGAAACAGGCAAAACAGTGCGTCCTAACAGGCGTCCCCCGCAGACAATGGCCGGGACCGAGCGCACGGGCCGGCGGAGGGCGCGTCTGCCGGGCCGAGGGAGGGGCTTGGCCGCGCCGCCGACCCGGGCGCGCACCCGGCCAGCCCCCGGGCGCCCCCAGACCTGTCCCCGGGAGTCCCGGGCTTTTGCCCATCCCAGAGCAGGCGGTGCACCGGGCCGCGTTTCCTGGATGTGTGTGATACGTTTTTTTTTTTTCTATTTAATTTTAAAAGATTTTTTTAAAAAAACAACTTAAAAAAAGTAACCCTTAAACGTTTTAAGACTGTATCACTCAATTCTGGTGGGACGCGAAAAGCCAGCTGGAAGCAGAACTGGGAACTCTAAAGGACAGGAGGGATTGAAATGTTAGCCTAAAAGTGTTTCTTTTTTTAAAAGGGAAGTTTCTGCCAGGAGGCGCTGAGTGGCGAAACCGCTCAGTTTCAGATGTAGAGCCCTCTTCACTCTTGATTTGGCCCCAAAGGCGAGCCCCAGGGGGTGGGCAGGGGGCGAGAGGGGAGGGCGCTGCTCGGGGCTCCGGGAGGCTGGATTTGGGGCGGCCCTGGCGGTCTTGCTCGGAGGGGGCCAGACCTGGCCTGCGGGGTGCACAGGCCGGAACCGGCTCCCCGGAGTCGGGATAGATGTCCAGGTCCGGGGTTGGAACCCACGTTTTAGGATTCAGGGTAGGGCCACCGAGGACGGGAAGCCGCATTCTTGGGCGGGTGGGTGGGGGTGGGGTGGGCCGGGGTTGGGGAGGGGAAGGTTTCGAGCAAGGCTTAGTAACAGGAGCAGGAAAAGGCCGTCACTGGCCACTTCTGGGCCCCCCAGGTCGTCTGTCCACACTTGGAGCAGTGTGAACTTTTCTTTTTGTTGTGTTTTCCAAGAAGAGAATAGTCACTTCAGAGTGTGAGGCTTTGGTGCGCTGGTTCCCCTTGGAAATTCCTTGAGCTTCAGTTTATCTTTGTGGATCAGCCTATAGGCCTTGGAGTGTTGAGCTTGAACATTCCTCAACTTGTGTTGAAGACATGGCGGGTCCAGTGATCCTTTGGCAGGTCTGGGGGCCTGTGTTACTGAGCCCTGTGCAGGCTAGCTGGTTGCCTAGTTTTCTAGATCGTTTGGGAACATTAAGCTGTATGTTTTAAGAACCCTAGGTCTGATTTAGTTCAGGTTGATTCAATTATGTCTTCATCGCTTTTGAGTTGGTTGAATGAGTTGACATGAGATTAAGCTCAACAAAAGAAAAGGCAGGGTAACAGCAGCTGCCTGCCGGGCCTGGCCACTAGGTAGGGGTCTTGAAGGAAGGCTTTCACCTTCTTTTCTGTACGTGTCAAGAAGTACATTTAAAATGTTCCATACTGTACTTTTCCCCCTCCTGGGATGGATGGACTGCTTTGATTGATTGATACCAAATAGGATTTAAAATACTGAATTTGGTAATACTTGGAGAATGAGTAATAGACCTAGATTTTCCATAAAGTCTTTAGAGCCCTAGAAAGTGCAGAGTGGTAACCTACTTGCTTTTTGTCTGAAAAATATAACAGTCAAACCACTAGTTTGTGCTTGCGTAGTTAACGTGTGCAAAGGACTTTCTCAGATGTGTGCTTGATGGACTTGACTTTTCCTGAGAAGTCCTATTTATTTTAGATACTGTTTTGGTTCATATTCTAAAGACTGTAGTGGTGTGTGTGTGTGTGATCCCTGTGTTTTAGTGGAAGTTGACCCCCACCCCAGATTGCTGCCGTTTTGAATCAGTTATATGAGTATTGAAATCAAGAGGCAGTGACTTATTTAAAAACTCAGTGGTTGTTAGTTACAAGCCAAATTAAGCATTTATTTGGCTTGTTTGGTAGAATAGGGTTTATAATCTCATTTTCTGGGATTTTAATTATTTGGTGAGAAGGGGGGAGGCTGCTCCTTTAGAATTGCATGTTCATTTGCATGCTGCAGGAGGAAGTGGGGGAAGCGCATGGCTTTTTCTAGGTAAAGGACACATACTTCTTTCATGTCCAACCTCAGTGCTTTTCTCTTCACAACACCATCAAACACTGCTGTTTGACCTTTACTGTTTTTTTTTTTTTTTTTAAATTTGTGAGACCTAAGTTTAGTACTTGTCTTGGGTTCATATTATTCCCTTTCACTTCTTAATCAAAAAAGGAACTAACAACACCATTCAGATAAAGCTTGTAGAAAATATGGCCCCGGTCACCCTGAAGAATTGATTTAGATAACAGCTTGATCCCCCGCCTCCCAGGTAAGGGAGGAAGATGGAGGGTTAGGGGTTAGCCTTTGCCAGTAAAGGTTTAAGCAGAAGCTGGTCTGAGTTCTTTTCCTAATCCTCCATTTTTGGCCTGTTTTAATAAAAGCCCCTTCCAGTGGTCCTTTTCAGAGGAAATCTGAAAATAGAACTCAGTCATCAAGTCACTTACAAACTGATGAAGTAATTAAGGAATATAATGGCCTGGCAAGGCCAGGGTCCCTCTGTCTCCTCATTCCAGATAAATGCTAATCACTTCTCTGTCTTTTAACAACATTTATGATGAAATGGCCTGTTTTTGCCACAGCAGGGTTGCTTGCCCAACCCTGGAGCACTCTTAATTCTGTTACGCTTGATTAGAGCCTCGGGGGTCCCAAAAGATGTGCCGTTTTCCCACTTTGTAGAATTATATTCTCTTCTCACAGTTGTTCCAAACATGATATTGGTTGGTAAGAACTTTCGAGTAGTTTTAATGACTCTTGACTGCTTAAAATCTACTACTTAAAAGAAAAAAAAAAGCCTTTTCTTAGGACTGTAAAGGATTGGACCTTTTTTTTTTTTACATGAAGCTTTGTTTCCATTTGGTTAAAAAAAAAATTCAGATTGTTCCAGCTCACAGATGCCACTACTGCCTGTGTTTTAAATTGTTCATTTCTAATTTCTTATTTTCGCTCAATTGGGTAGTAGTGTATTTAATAGATGGATTGGAAAGGGGTCAAAGCACTGAGCAGCGGCTGTATATATTCGAGCCTAAGAATTACACAGTAAGAATGAAACACATGAGACAGTGTTGTCAACTGATGAGTATTTGTGCCACTAGAATAAAATAAATAAGGAGATTTTAAGTTAAATGACTTCATGTGGAATACACTGAGTAGTTTTCAAATTACTGAAATGTGTTACAAAATGTAAAAAAAAGCCTGGAGCATATTTACAGAACAGCCGCTGAAGTGGATTGAAGGAACCTCAATCATATTAAATATTCTAAATAGTGAAGGGTTTAGTTGCACCATGTAAATGAAAGTGGTGACCGCGGAAGGGTCCTGATTCGTTGCCTCCTCTCCAGATCTTTGGGGGAGGGGTGCTGACTGGTTTCAATGCACGTGGAAGAAAGGATGAGTTACACAAAGACAGCAGGAAATTTCTTAAATTTGGGGGAGGGAAGCTTGATCCTTATAGATGAATAGCCTGATTTTGAGGGGGCAGTGTTAACTCTTCCGACTTGTTGGTGAAATGGTGACTTTAGGGAGGAAGGTGATGTGGATTCTTTCCTCCAGCTTTTTACTATAGTTAGGCAAATTTGCAGCGGTATGTAGGGCGGAGGATTTGGAATGGAGGCCGTGAGGGCAGATAGAAATCTGACTTTGAGGAAGTGGGAGGGCTGTGGGGGGTGGGTAGAGAACCATCCTTTCCTAAAATCTGCAGCTCATGGTGAGTAAGCTCAATTCTTACTGAAATCTTCCCAACACACGGACGGTCACCCCTGCCGGCCAGGTACCACCACGCACTTCTCCTTTACAGCGGAACGCTCATCAGAACCCCGTAGAAAGTTTGAGCGTTTGTTGGCGGGCTGTTCCGAACAGCCTCATTACTTCCTGCCCAGGGTCACAGCATAACTGAGTTACTGGAAATCTGGGGCCAGTTTGGTAATTTTATGATAAAGTTGAGAAATAAAATTACCAAACCCGAAAAGACAGCTGAATAAGTTGTGTAGAGAGAAGGAGTTTAATCCTGTGGCCTCTGCCTGCAGGGTCCCCTGCCTCTGCAGGAGAGCAGGCCTGCAGCCAGCTGCCAGGGTCTCCTTGGGCTCCGGGGAGCTGGCCTCACTGTCTGTTTCCAGCGTGTGAGGGAGCCTCAGTTCAGCATACGGTTCTGTGGGCTGGAAAGGGAGAGTCCAGGTATGTTTTGTTCCCCAGTCAGCATTTAGGAGAAACGCTTGTTTTTGCTGTATTTCCTGCCTGTGACAAATCAGGATAACCTCAGAACTGTTCAGCTACACCAGAAGAGGTATTTTTGTGTGTTTTTTAGGTCGGCGGATAAGTTCAGTTCAGTGTGTAAGTCTACTGAGCAGTGATGGTATTAACTGAAGGGAGACTTTTTTTTCTTTTTGAAAGCAAATAGGTGATTTGAAAGAGCCAGACATACAGCTTTAGTACTCAACAGATAGGGAGGGGAATATTTAAATATGGCTAAAGAAAGATCTTGTGCCTTAAAAGGCATTGCCCTTGTGTATATATAATCTGAAGTTGGGTTAAATTGGGTATAATTAAGAACACTCACCATTTGGCTCTGTGGAAACAGAGGTGTGAGTGTGTGGGGTAATGGGTAATGTAATGGTTATGGTGATTTGTATATCTGTGTGTGTGTATATATGCACATACAGAAATACAAATATATATAGATACACAGTTATCTCTGTGTGTGTGCAGCATTTTCTCTGTATAGTTAAAAAATACTTTTTTTTTGGTTCGTTCAAATTGTCTTTAGTTAGTCTTGTTCAAAATCTTTTCTAAATACTTAGGTAGTACTGGTTAAATGGTAATAATAGAAACTCATTGATAGCAATGCTTCTTGCTTAATTAAAAATTAAAAAAATTAATTTCCCTTATAGTTCTCTTTCATGTCAAGATGGAGTTTTTAAAAGCCAGTTTACAGGCCACAGTATCTGTTAATGTTGATATTACTGAAACTGAAGCTAATACGTGGTGCTTTAAGTTCATAGTAAGATCCTTCATTGACCTTCCTTGATTTAGGGGAGTCAGGCTGGGCTGGTTGTCATCACCTGCAAATGTGCTAGCAGGATTATATTTCTATCCTATCTTGGTCTCCCATGTAGAGCTGAGCACCTACACTGAATTTCAACAAAGTGAGACTGTCTTGTCACAGCTTCTCAGGCTCTGCCTTTGAATAATCATTCACTTTGGAATAGGTTGTGGTGTTGAATAGAAGCTGAATATTTTAATCTTTCTCTTTAGCTCCTAAACATCCTTCCACAGCTATGCTAGGAAAGTCAGGGTGACCATCTGCTCAGTGGGTGTGACCTTGGTGATTTCCTTGAAATAGAGTTGAAGGATTTAGTCAGTGGGTTTGATCACCACTGTAGGTTGCTATGCAGAGTTCTCTTCACTTGTCAGACTAAGGGAAAAAAATAGTGTGTGTAAAATAGAGAAGGAAAACCTGTAGAAAAACTGTCAGTTTTCTAACCTGATCTTGGAGATAATTTTGAAGTTTAAAGGATACAAATGAATTGGCCAGAGACTAGCAGTTTGTTTAGACTAAATGTTTCCACATCCATTTGGATGCCTTGGTAGCTTGGATGACTTGCTGGAATACTGCAAATTACTTGGCTATAAATAGAATTTTTATGTATTTTTAACAGGTTTTGAGGACTTTGAATACCTTATTGCTGCACACCATGGTGGTAGATATTCCATGTCAGATAACCTGCTCAGCTGGGGTGTGCTGTCCTTGAGGTCACTGGTTTGAGAACAACTGTACATAACACTATTTCCAAGTCACTTGGTCAGCAAGGTGGCATTGAGAAGCTCAGATTATGGTGCTTTTCATTAAGCATTGTAGAATGGGTAGTAGTTGCTAATTTCAAGGTCTGTAGGTATTGGCAGAATTCATAGTAACTTTACTCACACATGAGTATCTGCTTTTAAAAAAATAAATGGCTTAAAGAACACTAGACTTGCATTTCATTTTAGGTGGTTACAGCAGTATGGTTCTTTCTTTTCAAAGCTTATGTTGTGGTAAATTAAAAAAAAGTATCTACTGAAGTGATCACAATATAACTTAGTTTTCTTTCCAGATAGGTTTTACTGAATAACCTGTCGATGACGGTCGAGTGCTGGCTTTAACCTGAGGAAAAGCTAAGATACTGGAGAGCCTTCTTGCTGAGCCCCTTTGGCTCAGCTTAGTGTGTTGGGGAGGCTCGCTCTTGTGCACACTGGCGCCGCCCCCGCACCCCACCTCCAGCCCCAGCCCCGCCGGTTGCTGTTGCACGCTGGGGGCCTGTGCGCTCACACTCCCTCCGTGGGGGGCTGTCATAAGTTGTTATTCAAGTCTTTGGTCGTGCGGGCACTCTGTAAAGAGTTTTGATTTTCGGTGAGCAGTCTAGTCTTGGTAGTTACTGATTTATAGTTTAAGGAAGTGTTTTGTCTGCCCTGAGTGTGTGTCAAGAGTTGAGGGCAGGGACTTCCCTGGGGGTCCAGGGGTTAAGACCCCAAACTCCCGACGCAGGGGGCCCAGGTTCCCTCCCTGGTCAGGGAGCTGAGGTCCCACATACATACATAAAATGGAGAAGAGTCGAAGGTATTTGCTGTGAGAGATGACCCTAGTAGGCTTTGCATTTTGGGTTTGGTAGGTCAATAAGAAAGTGAAAGTGAAGTTGCTCAGTCTCGTCCGACTCTTCACGACTCCACGGACTGTAGCCCACCAGGCTTCTCTGTCCATGGGATTCTCCAGGCAAGCATACTGGAGTGGGTTACCATTTCCTTCTCCAGGGGATTTCCTGACCCAGGGATCGAACCTGGGTCTCTGCATTGGAGGAGACGCTCTCCCCTCTGAGCCACCAGGGGAGTGGCTATAAATCCAAATGATGCAGTTTTGCCTCCACTTGTCGGCTTCATGGTGTGATTCTATGTGATTCACTTCTTATCGTATTCTTAACAGTGCAGAATGGTCAGTCACAGACAGCCATGTAGAAGTCTTGATGAGCATTCAAATTACTTTCAGTGTCAAGCCAGTTAGGTTGGTGAGTGGCCAGGGAGCGGGCGCAGTCGTGGTACACACCTGTCCTGCTGAGCCCGTGTTTCTTGACAAGGACCCTGGGGCCCTTTCTGGGCGCTGGGGGCAGCAGTGAGCCAGCAGGCAGGAGGGCTGGCCCGTCTTGGGTGTCTTTTCAGAGGACAGGAAGGATTGCTGGGACTCTGGGCCGCAGGCAGTGGGGCACAGCTGATGACTGTCAGGAGAAGGCAGTGGCGCCCCCACTCCAGCACTGTTGCCTGGAGAATCCCATGGACCGGGGAGCCTGGTGGGCTGCAGTCCATGGGGTCGCTAGGAGGCGGACACGACTGAGCGACTTCCCTTTCACTTTTCACTTTTCATGCATTGGAGGAAGGACATGGCAACCCACTCCAGTGTTCTTGCCTGGAGAATCCCAGGGATGGTGGAGCCCGGTGGGCTGCTGTCTCTGGGGTCATGCAGAGTCAGACACGACTGAAGCGACTTAGCAGCAGCAATGAATGTCAGGCTCTGTCCCTTGGCTGGAAGTTTTGCCACCAGAAGACCCCCTGGCCTGGGATGTCCATCCCCCAGCTTCCTGCCCCACCCTATCCACCCTCAGGCAAAACTGAAGCTCTTTTTTCTCTGAAGAATTTTTTTCAGCGTCCTTCTGTACCATTTGTTTGGGTCTTGTGTTGGAAGCTGATGATGACTTACTTAACCCAGATATTTGAACATTTCAAAGATAAAAGCTGAAACGAAACTGTCAGAAGACAGGACCTTCCAGTAGATGCCACGACCCCACGTGGAAAGTGTACCCACGTGACATTTTTCATCCAGAGTTGTCGGGAGTTTAGGACTGGTGTCTTTGGTGAAAGATTATTTACAGAAAAGTGGAGTTCCCCAAAGCTGACAAATGTCAGATCATTGTCACATTTCTTAAAAAAAGTTGAGGTCTGACATGCAGGGCTTTGATTTTTGTCAAAGCGGGACATTAAAAAAAACAACAAACAACCCCCAAACCCTTTCCTATTGCCACTCTTTCATTTTATAAGAAGGGCATTTTGGCACCCAGAAAGTAGAAAGGGTCTTAAATAAGGGGCAGGCTTTGTTCAAATTGAGATGGATTCCTGTTGCTGCGCCCTGCTCGAGTCACCTCTCTGGCTCACTCAGCTGTTGGCCAGTGGAGAGTGCAGTCAGGGTTTGCGAGCTGCTTTTCCAGAGGCTGTGCTGTTCTTCAGTTACAGTGTTACCTGGGACACTCACATTCAGTGAACACTTGCTGAAGGAGTAAATGACCACACGGAAACCTAAAGTTTCACTCAACAAATCCAAATAATCATCTCACATCTTGATCAGCATGGTCACAGAGTGACGTCTACCCACGAAGTGCGTCTAACCCCAGGACCATGGATATTTTGAACTCTGCAAGTGGCCCTGTGATTTGACCACCCTCAGTGAGTGGATGGAGGAGGACGGGGTATGCGCTGGTGGCAGCTTCAAGGCTGCAACTCAGCCAGGACTGGAACTCAGGCCTCTGGGGGTGTTGTGTGCTGCCCAGCAGCTGGCAGCCCAGTCTGTGTATTTCTCCTCCATTGTGACTGCAACAAAAGGCTAAGAAACTAAAGATAAAACACTTCAGTCCATTCTTTCTTTACCCTAAACTTTGATCTGCAGGCTTGCGTAGAAAAGCTTAATGTTAAAGATCTAGTTTATTCCTAACCAAAAGATAACAGGAGTAGGAGGATTTTCTTTTTCTGCGTGTGAAGAAGGGGGAAGAAATGTTTCCTCCTGTTCTGAGCCCACTAGCTCCTGCTCTTTGAGGAAATGGAGAGAAGGAAAGGAAAGGGGTGTAGAGGTGTGGGGGTGTGGTTGTGTGTGTGTACTGTGGTGGGAGCGGTTTGCATGTCTTTCTGTTTTCTTGGGTGGACTTGACTGACTTCAGTTAAAGTAGCTGGGACTGTGAAAACTGCTCACCTTGAAGGAGGAGGGTGTTGGCTTCACAGGTTAATCCTTCTGCAAGTGTGAAAACTTGCTTCCAGCTCAGAGCCTGCGGTTCAGTCAGGGCATCCATTTTGCACCTGGCCAACACATGGGTGAAAGGTGGATTAGAGATGAGCAGGTCTGTTTTCTGAAGGAAGCCTAAGCCGTGTTGAGCCAGCTGTGTTGAGGATCTTATTTAAGATGTGTGCCTTCATGAAGTAGCTCTATGTCTGTGTTTCCTTACTTGTAGTCTGGGCAAGGAAGTCTTACCCTGGTGCCCACTGAAGGCAGAAGGTTGTTAAAAGCAAATGGGTTTGGGCATTGGAATGAGGGGCATGGTGTCCAGTGGTTCAAAATATATTAAGGTTCTGCGTGGCCAGGATGAGAAACTGTTCTAAAATGTGTGTTTTGAATGGGGATTTTAGGAGAGGGTCCTGTTTTTCAGTGCTTTTCTTGGTGATTTAGGTTATGTGTAATCCACCAGTGTGCTTTTAGGCATTTGCGTTTCTTGTGTTTTTGTCTATAAGAAAATGTGAAACTCTGGCTTTTAAGATTTTGCCTCAGGTGCTTTCATTGTTGTTCTTTTTATTTTTTTTTTGCAAGTCTATAGATGGGTAGAGATTGGCAGGATACACATCATGCACTTTAGTGGCAGTTAAAACGTATTAAGCTGAATTTGATCATTTCTGTTCTGAAACTTGACATTTTTTATTTAAATCATTGAAGCACCAGTTTGTGCACTTGTGGTTTGGTAAGGGCTATTGGATAAGACGCTAATGGTCTAATTAATGAGCGTGTGTAGCAGGATGCTCTGTACAGCGAGCTGTTCGCTAAAAGGGAAGCCACTGAATCAGGTACCTTCTCTGCTTCGTGGGGAAGACCACTGTGAGTCATCGGCCCGGCTTCCCTCCTTTCTGGCTGGAGCTCACTTTTTTTTTCTCCTCCAGGTTTTGGAAGTCCCTTGTCTCCAGGTTGCTGGAAGTGACTTCTTGCTCAGCTGAGTCAGCCGCTCGGTGGAGACAGAACTCGTGCTTTGCGCTGACTCGGCTCTGCATCCGCCACCGGGGATCCTAGAGCGAGCCAGGGATCGGCGTTGGGACTGAGCTTCCTGGACTTGCGAAGACACGACGGTAGAGGAATACACACTTTCTTTTGAATTTTTTCAACAAATATTTGCTCTAGTTTTGAAGCCTCGGGCTGCTGGGTGCGTGAGTGACAAGTCTTTGACAAGTGGCCTTATTCCAACTCCAGAGATTCCTCAAGCAGATTCTAATTTTATATACAATCCTCAGGAGACGGAAACATGCCAACCCAATCCCTGTTGGTGTATTTGGATGGACCGGAAGTGATCGGCAATTCCCTTGGCACCCAGGTGGAGCTTGATGACGCCATGACGATCAAAGGGGCCGCCGCGGTGCCCTTGCGAGCTGCGCAGGAGAAGAGCGTCGTCCAGATGGAGGGGTGCATGCCCCTGGACTGCATGTTCTGCAGCCAGACCTTCACGCGCTCCGAGGACCTCAGCAAACACGTCCTGCTGCAGCACCGGCCCATCCTCTGCGAGCCCGCCGTCCTGCGCGTCGAGGCGGAGTATCTCAGTCCTCTGGACAAGGTTCAGGTGCGCAGCGAGCCTCCCAAGGACAAGAGCTGCAAGGAGAGCGAAGAGCTGAGCTGCGAAGTGTGCGGGCAGACGTTCCGCGTGGCCTTCGACGTCGAGATCCACATGAAGAAGCACAAGGACTCGTTCACGTACGGGTGCCACATGTGCGGCCGGCGGTTCAAGGAGCCCTGGTTTCTGAAGAATCACATGCGGACGCACACGGGCAAGGCGGGGGCGAAGAGCAGGCCGCAGCCCGGCCTGGAGAGCCCGGCGACCATCAACGAGGTGGTGCAGGAGCCCGCGGCCGAGGGCGTCTCCTCGCCGTACAAGATCTGCATGGTCTGCGGCTTTCTGTTCCCAAACAAAGAGAGCCTCATCGACCACCGCAGGATGCACACCAAAGAGGCGGCTTCCGCGCCCGCGGCGCGCAGGGCGAGGCCCCCGCCGGGGCGCGCCGGCGCCGGCGCTGCTGCAGTTCCTGAACCTGGAGGCCCGCGTCCCCCGCCGAGGCCGCCAAGAAGCCGGCCAGGTGGCTACCTCAGCTGGACCCGTTCACCACCTACCAGGCCTGGCAGCTGGCCACCAGGGGCAAGGTGGCCGTGTGCCGGGAGGCGAAGGAGCAGCAGCAGCCGGGCCAGGACGGCAGCACCGACAACGACGAGTCCTGCTCCGACAAGGAGGAGCCGGGCGGAGGCCTGGGGCGGCGGCAAGGGCCAGCCCGAGGGCCCGGGAGGCCCAGGGCCGGCAGTGAGCGGCTGCCCCGGCGCCCCCAAGACAAGGAGAAGGCCCGCCACCCCCCCGGCGAAGCGCCTTCTGCGGACGCGGACCCCAAGTTGGCCGGCAGTAAGGAGAAGCCGACGCACTGCGCCGAGTGCGGCAAAGCCTTCCCGGACCTACCACCAGCTGGTGCTGCACTCGCGCGTGCACAAGAAGGAGCGCAGGGCCGACGCCGGCTCGCCCCGCCGCCGCCGCCGCCGCCGCCGACGGCAGGCAGCCCCGGACCTGCTCCCCGGAGCTGCCGCCCGCCCTGGAGGACAGCGGGGCCCTGGACCGGGAGGCCGGCTCCGAAGACGGCTCCGAGGACGGGGCTCCCAGACGGGCTGCACCTGGGTGAGCTGCCCCCGCCCGCCCGCCCGGTCCTGCAGGGCGCGCTGGCCCACTGAGGGCGGCTCTGGCTCCTGGTCTCGCCCTCTTGTAAAAGCCCCTGAGCTCTCGGGGCCTTCGTCTCCTTTCTGTAACAGTAGGGTGGCCTTAAAAGGCCTGTCGCGGTTTCCTCCTGCTCTGAGAGTGACGCGGTGTCATATTTTGCTAAGAGGCCTCACGTTAGCTCACCTGGCACGTGGGCTGCGTCACAGCGGGGCGGAGGCCTGGGGTGCTGCCGCAACTCAGTCACTCCAGCGCCTGGTCAAGTATAGGGGACGAACACATCAGGGCTAATTGAAGGATCTCATCTGTTCAGCCACAGTTCTGGTGTTCTGATGGCACTTAGAGCAAATGGAGCCTGTCACCGAGGGCCTGTTGGTGGGTCTCCGATCCCGGGGGCACCGTCGGGGGCAGAGTGTCCCACCGGTGCTTCAGGTCTCGCCCCTCTTCACACAGCTTTACTCTCGGTTTAGTAATCTTTTTTTTATATAGGATTCTGCTGCTGGAGCTCAGCTGATAAACCCATGCCAGATCATTCCCCGGCTGATCTGAGAACAGGAGTCAGTCCTAGGAAAATTGTGTCCTTTACAGAGGAGGTCTTGGTTTAAACATACGCGGGCGTCTTGTGTTGTGAGTTGGCTGTGTGTTGATGTCTCTTAAGAGACCCAGTGGGAACGTGACCGGATAATACATCGTCTCTCAAGCCGGTGCCCAGTTTCTGTCCTGATCACGTGATGGGTCTGAGGCTAGTAGTTTTCATAGCAATTCAGCGTGTTTTGAGTTTCCTTGGAGATAGGAAATGTAGCACTTGGCATGCTTATAATCTTCAGGTTTAGAAATCTAGAAAATGCATTAGATGTCTTAATGACATCATAAAAATGACTTTAAACATAGCCTTTTAGTCTTCTAAGTGATTCCTTAGAAACAGCGGCAGTGCTCTGCTGTTTGTGGTGAGAGAGATGCCCCGGTGCCTGAGCGCTGTGAGCGGACAGTCACGTTTGCCTGCAGGTGGCATGGGCAGGACCGAGTGGACGGTCACGTTTGCCCGTAGACGGCGTGGGCAGGACCGAGTGGACGGTCGCGTTTGCCCATGGGCAGGACCGAGTGGAAAACCTGGGCCCTGTCGGCAGCGGCTAGGATGGCCCATAATAGCTGGGAGCACCAAGACTCGGGTTGGGTCTGGTTACGTTTTGCCTAACCTTTCTTTGCCCTTGATTTCCCTGTTTACACAATTGGTTCATCGGCCCTTATCTTCCACCTCCCAAGGATGATTTCAGCTGCCTGTTTATAAAAAAATCCTTTATAAAGGACAGCACAACAGAATCGCGGGTGAAGCTAGAGGAGCAGGAACCAGGTAGACAGGACGTTTCACGTCTTTTGTGTTGGAGTAAAGGCATTTCGTAACTCTGGATGTGACGCAACACACCATAAATCCCAACACACAGCTGGAAGTAGTAAACTGCTGTGACATGCAAGCTCAGCTAAAGTCTTGGCGAGCTGGGTGTGAGTGTCAGAAGAGCGGGGCGCTCTGTGAGAGGCAGGATCCCCGGAACCCACACTGTGATGGGCTTCTGGTCTAGACTACTGCCAGCCTGGCTTTCTTTAGATTTACTTTCACGATCAAAAAGCAAAGTAAATGATTTATTGTTTTCAACTTTTAGAAACTGGGTTAATAGTGATTCATGTAAGTTGATTTTTAAGTCCTTGTGACACCTTTTTAGACCAGAGGTTGTCTCTGCTGTCTTCCAGTATTTGGAGGTGGCTATACTGTCTCCTGGAGAAGGCGGTGGCAGCCCACTCCAGTACTCTTGCCTGGAAAATCCCGTGGACGGAGGCCTGGTGGGCTGTGGTCCATGGGGTCGCAGAGTCGGACGCGACTAAAGTGACTTGGCAGCAGCAACACACTGTCTTCACGAAGTTCACGGGTGACAGATTACGTGGTACTGTCTCTTGTTTTTAAGTCATGCCCCAAGGCTTGTGGGATTTTAGTTCCCCATCAGGGATTGAACCTGATCCCTGGGCCACGATAGTGTGGAGTTCTGACCACTGGACCATTGGGGAATTCTCTCTTTACTCCTGTCTTTATGGTACCTGGGGACTCACTGAGGTTTCTTATAAGCTGCTTTTTAAAATCAGTGAAGTCTATAAATCTAGACTTCAGAATGTGGACAGAGCCAGGGTTGGGAATTTGCCCTTGATTTCCCTGTTGGGAATTCCAGGGTTTCCAGGCAAAAGGATGAGTTATGCTGAACTTACAGATGCCCCATCTTCTGCTTCAGCCACACTAATGGGTGTGATGTGACCAGCGGTAAGCTCAGGGTCCTGCTGGACAAGCTGGGGCGTGACTGTAGCGCCTGGGCGTGACTGTAGCGCCTGGGCCTGCCTCAGGGGACCTGTGTCTGCTCCACTGTCCTGACTGTGGACAGAAGGGTACAGATTGTGATTCGTCAAGGTTGCCCATGTGAGCACTTATGAATAATATGATCTGCTTTCCAAAATCTGCTTTGCTAAATTTTGACAAACTTTCCTAGGTGGTTGCCCAGGGCCAAACTTTTAAAGATTAAGTTGTGCCTGCTGCCCTCTAGTGGTAACTGGCTTAATCTTAAGCAAGTTAATCTTTTCCTCTGGTGGTTGGGAAAGTTGGCATTTGTGTTGGCTGGGTTTTCTAATTACTTATTCTGAAGAAGCTGGTTCTTCCAGCCTGTGTGCAGGCCCAGCTCAAGTGTGCCAGATTCTGTGTGTCTCGGGCCTGGGAGCGCAGAAAGCTGCCTGTTCATTTTATATTGAATGGTCTTGTGACCGAGGCCGTGAAGAAGGGAATTGTCAGCAGTGAACTCTGCTGTGCTCAGAAAACAAAACTGTTGCACACAGGCCTTAATGCTGCACACAGCCTCAAAGCAGCAGTTGGCTGTTTTTAGTCAATATCTAATATAAACATTATTTCAGATATTCCAAAATGTTCTACCAAGAATCTTTAAGTCAGCTTGCCCGGTTCACATCCCTGAGCTATCTTTTTACATGAATATTTTTGTTTCTCTTTTAAGATAAAAATGATGATGGAGGGAAAATGAAGCATCTTACATCCTCAAGAGAATGTAGTTATTGTGGAAAGTTTTTCCGTTCAAATTATTACCTCAATATTCATCTCAGAACGCATACAGGTAAGGAGCTGCTTGAGTCGGCTTACTGCATCATCAGCTCTCAGGACGGTGTCGTAGCCCGTGTCTGGTTTTTGCTGTTGCCCAGATGCTCTTCCAGACCCTTGGGGCCTCTTAGGAACAGACGTGCAGCCTGTTGATCTGCAGCTGTCGCTTTGCCTCCTTTAGTCTTTTTGTAACTTCCCCTGTTTTCTTGTGAAGTTGGCCTCTTGTTTAATGTCTCATTCCTTTTTATCCTCACTCCCAAGTTATTAAAATCTCTAATATTTTAAAATGTCACAGCTTTATTAATTTCTGTGTTTTAGAATGAAATTAGTAATGCTTAATCATCTTGGGTTTGTGTTTATTACTGTTACTTTTGGCCACTCTGCCTGGCTTGGGGATCTTAGTTCCCCCAGCAGGTGATGCAAACCATGACCTTGGCACTGAGAGCGTGAAGCCCTAGCCACTGAACCACTGGAGGGTTCTCAGTCATCTTTTCTTTAGATCCTGGAAGCAGCTGTAACGTAATGGTTTGGGAGGCCATGTGGACTTGAATTTGCATCTCTTCTACTCTGGCTGTGCAGCCATGGGCAGATTAACTTTTCTGCACTCTCATTTTCTTAGCTGTGAAGATGCGATAATATTCACTCGCACAGGGCTGTTAAGAAGATTAAATGAGATCGTTTTAAGGTGTGCTTTTAAATTTTTAAATGGAAGATACATGTTCACATTTTCAAATAGTTGGGGTAGAAAGAGTCATAAAGCCACACCTCAGGAGAGCTTCTGGATGAGAAGATTCATAGACAAGAAGGGAAGAGGGAGGGATCTGCTCTCTGTCGTGTGTTGATGCTTTTCATAAGCGTGTGTAGTAAAGTGACACTTCTCGTTTTAGGTGAAAAACCATACAAATGTGAATTCTGTGACTACGCTGCAGCGCAGAAGACCTCCTTGCGGTATCACCTGGAGAGGCATCACAAGGACAAACAGACGGACACTGCCGCAGACGGCAAGAGTGACGGGAAACCCCAGGAGGCCGAGGATGCACTCCTAAGCGCCGATAGCGCGCAAACCAAAAATTTTAAAAGATGTTTCGACGGTGCCAAAGATGTTAAAGGCAGCCCACCCGCAAAGCAACTGAAGGGGATGGCCCCCGCCTCTCAGAGCGTCCTGGGCGGCGCCCTGCTCGCGCCAGTGCACAGGGAAACTCAGGATTTCAGCAAGGATGCAGCGGACGACGGTGCCGAGAAGCCGAGCAAGGCCCCCGGCCCCGCTTACTTGGATGCCTTGAAGAAGAGGCCGCCCGCGGACCCTCAGGCCAGCTCCTTGGTGTGCAGGACAGAGGCAGCCACGGCGGCCCGCCACGCGCAGCTCGGGCCCCGGGAGAAGCGGGCGGCGGACGCAGGCTGCCAGGAGAAGCCCCTGAACCTCTCCCTCGGCGTCCCCCACGGGGCGCGGGGCGCCTCTGGGCAGGAGCGTGACCGCCAGCAGCACTTGCCCGTTCTGCACCTTCAAGACCTTCTACCCGGAGGTGCTGACGATGCACCAGAGGCTGGAGCACAAGTACCACCCCGACGCGCACAAGAGCTGCCGGGGCAGGGCTGCGCTGCGCAGCCGGCGGACGGGCTGCCCGCCGGCCCTGCTGGGCAAGGACGTGGCCCCGCTGCCCGGCGCCTTCAGGCCCAAGCCGCGGCTGGCCGCCCCCTGCGCAACCAAGCCCGCGCCGGCCGAGCGGCCCGCGCCCGGCGCCCAGGGGCCCAGCAGAGCCCCGCCGCCCGCGGGCGCCGACAGCACTTTAGCCCCCAGCAACCTCAAGGCGCTGCGCCCGCTGCCACCGCCCGGCCTCGGCGCTCCCGGGACCCGGTCCCGCCCGCACGCCGCCCGAAGCACCGCCCTGCAAGGCAGGCCCGGAGAAGGCGCGGCGGCCGGAGCCGCAGCCCCCGGCGACACCGCCAGGAGCGAAGGCCCCTGGGCGCCCGCGCGGGACTATGCGTGCGTGCCGCGGCGGCGCTGAGCCGGGGGAGCCGCTGCCCAGCGGCCGCGGGTGGCGCCTGAGCCGCCCTGCGCGCCGGGCCGCCCGGCCGCCCGAGCTGCCGCAGTACCGCGTGGTGCGCGGGCTGGCGTCCCTGCTGCCGCCCGAGTGCGCCTGCGCGCCGCCCGCGCCCCCCGCGCGCCCGCGCCCGCGCCCGGGCCCGCCCGCCGCGCTGCTGCCCTGCGCGCCCGCCGCTGCTGCCGCGCTGGAAGGTGGGCGTCCTCGGGGACCCTGGGGGCGGGGGAGGGCCCTGGCGCAGCAGCCCCCTTTGGCCCCTCCCGGGCTGGGCTGAGGGCAGCGGGGCCCAGGAGCTGCACCCCCTTGCAGGGCCGAGTCAGGTGTCCGTGACGCCTAGCCCGCGTGCATTGCAGGGGCGCGCAGCCTGCCCGCCCCCGTGATCAGCGCGGGTCGGGCGCCCGCACAGGGGGCTCGGAGGCCCTCGGAAGCGCTCTGCGGGCTTGCCGGGCCCCTCCCAGGCTGCTGGGTCCCTCTGGTGTCCAGAACTAGGGAACCGCTTCCGCCTTTGGCCAGGGCTCAGCCTTAAGTGAATCTTAAAAGCACAGTCTTTTCCTGTGTTGCTCCCCGATGCCCACAGGTACCTTGAAGGTCCTTGTCCCCGCAGAGGCGTTTTAAAGCCCCTGCTGCCTCGCAGGTGTCTAGCACACACCTGAGCCTGAGAGTAGGTGAGACAGGCATGGGGACCTGTCCCCACTCGGTGAAACCGCAGTGCCTTCCCTGCTTATTATAAGCTCTGCAGGTTTCTGCGCCCAAAGGGACGCATCCATTTTAAGCATCCCCGTTTGTATTAATTTGAAATGAAAGGTTCTGGGTGGTGACAGTTCTGTATCAAAGATGGCTTGATGCTAGTTGACTGGGGGATAGCTAATTAAAAAACACTCGCTTTCACATAGTCCAGTGATCTATAAAAATTTTGATGAAAAAATAATCTCTGTAGCCTTTTGATTAGAAGTGTCCCTTTCCCCGAACTCTGCACTTAAAATGGACATGAGTCATAACTCTGTCTTTTACTTGAAAAGACTGTGTTGCATGTAAATCGGTCTTTTTCCCCTCCTCCACACAGTTTTGGTTCATGATACACAAAGGCTTAAAATATTTATGTTGCCATTTTGGCTTTTAATTTTTAGTAGCACTTACATAATTTTACCATTTAGTGACCTTAAAATTCTAAGCTAAGAAATGTCTTCCTGGCAATTAAAAACATTTTACCTTGTAACTAACTTTATAATACATATGCATCTTATGTGTTCTGGTCACTTTAAAAGGAATTTTGAAAATTGACTTCTGACATCCACATCTTATCTAATGTTTGAGCTTAATTCTAAATGCCTGTTTATGCTTTTTTCCCCTCCAATCAGGAAAAGGCCTGTATCCTATCAACACTTATCTAACAGCATGCTCCAAAAGAGGAACTATGAGAATTTTATTGGGAACGCACATTATCGACCAAATGACAAAAACCTTGATTTCCTATTTTGGGGATGAAAGGTGAGCACATACATTGTATTGACTTTACCTAACTGAAAACAAACCACCTAACTTATTCAGTATAATATTACAAAGTAAAATTGCTTTTAACTTGAATTTTGAAGTGTTTTTAAAACAGCCCTTGGGGTCTCTGGATATCAGTGGTGATGATCATGGTAAAGTAAAGCAACTGAAAGTTACTGAGGGTTTATCTCATGCTAGGGGTTGAATGAATTGTTTATCATCATGAGCTAGTTTAATCCTTCTTAGAGCCTTGGGCCAACTGCCTGCCATCAGTTTTTGTTAATAAAGTTTTATTGGCACACAGCCACTTCCTTTTCTTTCCTCATGCTACGGGTTGAATGAATTGTTTATCATCATGAGCTAGTTTAATCCTTCCTAGAGCCTTGGGCCAACTGCCTGCCATCAGTTTTTGTTAATAAAGTTTTATTGGCACACAGCCACTTCCTTTTCTTTCCTTGGCCACAAAATCAGAAGTGGGTCATTGTGACAGGGACTTAATGGTCTGCAAAGTCGAGAGCTGTCTAGCCAGTTACAAGAAAAGTTTGCTGATCCCTGAGTTAGGAGCCTCTGTGCCCACTTTACAGATGTGGATACTGAGGCTTGGCTTATTTAACTAGCCCAGCGCCTTCCTCTGCGTGTTTTTTGGTCCTGGGTCTGCACAATCCGAGGCCTGGGCCCCACCCCTCCAGTTTAAGTGCTTTTTCGAAACCTTTATAAATCCTGAGCAGGAGCAGGAGCGGGACAGAGCAAGGAGGCTTATTTCGACTTTGTGGCTCACACGGCAGGTGTATCTAGTGGTGGCTGCCAGAAGCAGCAGGTGGTGCTCTTGGAGCTGCGCACGTTGGTTCAGTTACTTTCAGGTTTGGGCCGAGGGCATGGCATCTATGTGAGAGTTAGCAATAAAGTGACTGGAAAGACTGGGCTCATGGACAGATTCCATCCCCTCCCAGACCGCTCTTGTTCTGCTAAACACTACCATATCCTTGTGGAGCAGACTCTTACCTGGATTCAGAGATAGAGACACGTGGACCAGGGTGGTCTCTCCTTGCAGTTTTCCTGGGGCACACGGGCCTGTCCGTCTGCACCCTTCAGGTGATGCCAGTGGTATGAGGCTGGCATCATCGCAGAAACGGGGTTTAGATCCACTCTGCCTTGACAAGTAAACACGATTTATGGGTGGTTATTTGCACTGTGTGTTAGCGGCAACTGGGGGCCGTACTGTGTATGTCCAGCTCTTGCCTCTTGCCACAGCCTCTGGGCTTCTCTGCTTGCCTTTCTCTCCTCTGGAACATCCTTTCCATACCCTGCTGGCCAAACGACCTTATTCTGGTGCTTAAGCTCGCGTAGTTCTGCAGCATGTTTGCGGGGAGCTGGGCCTTTGCTGTTCATGTTCCTGCTGTGCTGCGTTTCATTCCTTTATGCCCACCTGACCTCTGTCCCCGACTTCCACCCTGAGCTGTGCTGAGGTGGTGCCTGGCCCAGGGCTGGGAATTTCACCTGTAAAACTCCATAGACATTGGCCAAACTGTTAACACGTGCTTTATACCCTGTCCTTCTCATGGAGGAGGAGGTTCTATTCTGAGTCTTGTCTTAAATACCTGTGGTCTTGTGCCATATATTGTTTTCCTTTTGTTAGGTATAAATTTCCAGAGTTTCCTATAGGAGGCCGCTGACTTGACTCCTGTATCTGATGTAAATTCTTGTTGCTTAAATCATCTTCATTAAATCACTGATCATTGTACGTGAGCATCTCCTAAATGGTGCAGCTTATTTATATTCAGACTCCCAAGACCTGGTTAAAAATTTAAGCTTAAATGGACTCATTGCATTTCTAGACCCTTTTAGTTCTGTGCATTTGTTACACTTTTAAAAAACTTTTGTAAACTGTATTTAGTTTTATTCTAATCATGTTTTAAACCTTTTTTTTCCCCCTTAGGTCTTGATGGATATAAATGTGTAGTCTCCATGAAATTAGTTCATCCTTTGAAAAAGCAAATGTTGAAAGCTACTGAAATAAGCTGTGATTGTACTGTATATATAACACATAAAGGAACACTACGGTTTTGTAAAGTTGTTAACTTTTGTACCAAATAGCAATAAAAACTATAGTTGGAAGAGTTGGGTTGCACACAGATGGAGACTGGACATCATCTCTGTTTTGCCCCGAATAATATGATTTTTAGAATTGACCAAATAAGAAATGGAGGGTTTTTTTTTTTTTTTTTTCATACTTGAGCGCTGCTGAAAAGAAATCATTTGGGTTGGGGGTGGGGTGGGGAGAAAGTATATAACGCTTGCACCTCAGGTAAAAATTTGTAAATATATGTTGTAAACCTGCTTGTTCAAATACTGTGTGTATTCTTCTCCTCTAATGTTGCTCATCACTTTGAGCTCTTTTCTGCTATTTGTCCTCTTTCATCTAAAATGTACGGTTTTTTTTTAATCTCAATGATCTGTATTATGTTAAATCCTCCGCTGTCTGTTGTCTTAGTGGAATTGCTAATGGAAACATTGGCCCTCCGTGAATGAGTATGTGCTGCCTGCACCAAGACCCGCCTTTCTGTACTTGGTGCCCTTCTATTACAGATTTTGGGAGGTTGTCTGAGGAAGACCCAGACCCATGTAATCCTCTTCTCAGGGGATTGGCGGCGGGGGCGGGGGGGTTTAAGTGTGTGCATCTATAGAGAAGCATTTCCTCTAGGCCAGCCACACACTCAGTAAACTTTCCAAATAGTTTGTGGAGTTACTTAGCTTTCTTTCCAATGAATCATTTTTGTTGGAAAATTCTGGCGTTTGCCTGAATTAGTTATATAAAAATATAAAGGCCAAATTATACATGTGAATTACATATGTTGGAAGCAGTTTTTAAACGAAATGAAAGTTGAGGGGTAAATTTTAGGGTTGCATCTGGTAGTCTTGGTGTGTCTGGTGCCTCGCTTGGGTTGACTGTGGACACCCTCAGGTTAATTACAGACACGTGAATTGTGCAGGAGTGCTGCCTGAGGCTCCTGGTGCTCCGGGGACGCCACTGGCCTTGAGACCCCGGCTGTCTTCCCATTTTTGGTGGTGTGGAGGCAGCGCCATTTTCTCAGTGTACCTGACAGTTGGGGTTTAAAGAGAGACTAGCCGCCAGCTGGCTTACTGAATGGTCATTGCACTTCTGTCCCCTTAATCCACTCTCCACGGCTGAGTGTTTTCAGCAGCGCCTAGGGTTAGTGACCACAACACACTTTATTAACAAAGCTGTTTCGGAAATAGATTTGCACTGTTAATTGTTCTTGCCTTGCCCTTCTCCTTTAGAACAAGGGTAATGTCCTCAAAGATTCCTAATTTTTTTGTTTGTTCTCATTATGCAACACGACGCTGACTTGATAGAAAAGTCTTAACTCCCAGATGAGAAGGGAGACCTCTCTGAGTTGACTCTGCTGGCATCGTGACGAAGTGCTTTGTATCAGGAAAGTGTACACTATTGACCTTTCTTTTCTGTTCACAAGCTGAGCCATATGTACATAATCTAGAGTTTTGTTTTCCTAGTTTTGCACTTTTATAGCCTATTTTTGAAGATTAACACATTGACAAAGATGATTGACCTGATCCTTACCTAATCCAATGAGTGTTACAGAAAGCTTGCTGTGACGATAAATATAAATCTTAAAAGGGGATATACACGATGATAGAGGGCTGAAATTTAAATCTGTATTAAAAAAAAATCACCAAATCTATTTGGAAACAAGTCAATTCATGTTATGCTGAAATCTGGAGGCCTTTCAGATTTCTCCTTTTAACCACATTTCTGAATCCTTAAAAATAGTTTTGTTTTTCTTTCCACAGCCCTTGTACTCCAAAATGTCGTGTTTTTTTTCCTTCTTTTGGTCCATCAGTATTAATTATTGGGAATACTACTGGTTTTGTGTGTTTTTTTCCCTTTGAGACGACAGTGCATATACTAGAGGTACAATCTGTTGGGTTTTTGTGTATTTATTTCATTCCAGTTTGATTTATTTTAATTGTTGATACTTAAGTTGTCAAACAGTAGACATTACTTGTTTTATTTATGGTGTACTTCAGCTTAAAGTTATGTTATTATATGTGGATGTAAATATAGATTTGGTGTTTTGCAATCTTGCGCTTTGGTCTTTATTGTGTCCCTGGTTTCTGATGTTACCTTTTTGTAAACATACGCAGTAACGGAGAGATGCACGTACTGAATCCCTGTGGGCTCAGCAGCAATACTTTGTCAGGCTCTCTGTGACTCCCCAGCCCTCCTTCCTTCTTAAAGCAAATCTTCAACATGTTTTAATTTCATGCCTCAAATGCTTCAGTGAGTATCTGTAACAGATCAGGGCTTTTTCCGATCATGTCTAACTAATCGGACAAGGATTCCTCATAACCGATCTCTGTTGCGGTCTTTCCCATTGTGTCAGAAACGCCTTCTAAAGCCTGGGATCCAAACAAGATCCACTTAACTCATTTTAGTTGAGAGGTTTCTTTACCCTAATTTAATCCTAACCTCCTCCCCTGTGACACCTACATGCACGCTTGATGACATTTTATTTATTGAAGAAACTGGATCATGTGTCCTGTAGAAATTCTTGCTTCCATGTTTGGGTTTGTTAGATCTTGCGGTTTCGTCTAACCTGTTTTTCCAGCCTCTGTATGTGATCCTATAAGCGGGTGAATAGTCTGGAGGCTTAGAGTTCAATTTTGGGGAAATGGGGGCTTCCTTCTCTCATTTCAGTTCTACCTCATCACTCCTGGACACGCACAGTGTATGACTGTTAGCTACTTCTGTGTATTCAAGCCTTTTTTCGGTACAGTTTCTCAGTTGGCTAGAGTTCAAAATATTTTGCATGGGTAGACTGACCGTATTTTTAGCCCGGCTCAGACAAGTGCTGAAAAAGAAACAAGGCAAGGGCCCTCCCTACGCCATGGCTGTGACATGTCAAGAGGGCGAGAGAGCCGAACTTGCCAGCGACTGCACCCTCTTCCTTGGACAGAAGAGGAGCCCGAGAAGGCCACGTGCATCCCCAAGGCCAGACAGCTCTGCCGGACATTAGAGGGTCTCCTGTTCCAGTCTGCGCTCCTTCTCAGGGTCAGAGAGAAGCGCAGCATCTCAGGTGGGTTTTCAGACTTGGTGAGACCAGAGTCTGCTCCTTGCTCAGCATTGGGCAGGCTGTGGTGCCCAGGGGTAGACGTCTGTGCCAGTGTGTGGGGTTGGGGCCACCGGTGGCGATCCAACTGAATGGCCATTCACTGAGACTGCTTATCAGCTTTAAAAAAAAATATATATATATATGCTTAGATTTTTGTTTTTAATTAGATGTGGGCTTGTTGAATTTGTTTTTGTTTTTTGAATTTGTTGCAATACTGTTTGGGTCTTATGTTTTGGTTTTTTGGCCTTGAGGCATGTGGGATCTTGGCTCCCTGACCAGGGTTTGAATCCACACTCCCTGCACTGAAATTCAGTTCAATCACTCAGTCATGTCTGACTTTTTGCAACCCCATGGACTGCAACACATCAGGCCTCCCTGTCCTTCATCAACTTCTGGAGTTGACTCAAACTTAATGTCCATTGAGTCAGTGATGCCATCCAACCATCTCCTCCTCTGTCATCCCCTTCTGCCCTCCATTTTTTCCAGCATCAGGGTCTTCTCCAATGAGTCAGTTCTTCACATCAGGTGGCCAAAGAATTGGAGTTTCAGCTTCAGCGTCAGTCTTTAAAATGAATATTCAGGACTGATTTCCTTTTGGATGGACTGGTTGGATCTCCTTGCAGTCCAAGGGACTCTTAAGAGTCTTCTCCAACACCACTATTCAAAAGCGTCAATTCTTCAGCACTCAGCTTTCTTCACAGTCCAACTCATATCCATACATGACTACTGGGAAAACCATAGCTTTTGACTAGACAGAACTTTGTTGGCAAAGTAACGTCTCTGCTTTTTAATATGCTGTCTAGGTTGGTCATAGCTTTTCTTCCAAGGAGCAAGAGTCTTTTAATTTCATGGCTGCAATCACCATCTGCAGTGATTCTGGAGGCCCCCAAAATAAAGTCAGCCACTATTTCCACTGTTTCCCCATCTATTTGCCATGAAGTGATGGCATTGAAAGGTGAAGTCTTAACCACTGGACCTCCAGGGAAGGTCCCTACTTCTTAGTATGAATGGGACATATTCGTGACAAAAGATTTCCAATGTCTTGAGTTTGTGAAAAGTCATACCTAAGAAGGAAAAAAAAAATCACATCTTTTCTGCAGTTTAGCCTTATTTGTCACTGAAATTTCATCATGACCTTTGTACACACATGAAACTCCCGCATGTCTGTGGCCCCCACAGTCTGTAGTGGGGAGAACCGTCTGGCACGGCTCCAGCCCCGTCCCACAGGCTCAGGAGTAGGAAGGAGAAAGCTGAGTGCCTCCGGAGTACACCAGGTGACTCAAAAGAGGGAGAAGTCAGCTAAGGCGCCTAGACACACTATTTGGAATTCTGAGGGACCAAAAAGAGCCTCAAAAGGGCAGCAGGGATCCCATCACACGCTCGCTCGGTCGTGTCCGAGTCTGTGACCCTGTGGACTGTAGCTCGCCAGGCTCCTCTGTTCGTGGAATTTTCCAGGCAGGAACACGAGTGGGTTGCCGTTTCCTACTCCAGGGGATCTTAGGACCCAGGGATGGAACCCACGCTCCTGCACTGGCAGGCGGATTCTTAACCGCAGAGCCCCCTGGGAAGTCCTAAAACAGTGGGCAGCCTCCTTGCAGAGGTGACCAAAGGGGCCCACGTGGGGATGGAGCCCTTGACCTTGTCGCTAACTGAGCCAAGGACATGATCTCGTCATGACGACCGTTAGAAAGCCTCTGAGCTTCCTGCTCCACAGGCGGCATGCGCAGTAGACTGATTACCTTCTCAGCACCACAGGGCTTTTCACTCGAATCCCGGCAAGAGCTGGTGGATCTTTTCGTTCCATGCCTCGGATCTGGCAGGAAGCAGCAGGATCCCAGGGATCAGGCCCCTGTCCACACTGGCCCCGCCCCGCCCCCGGCCCCGCCCCCCGCCCCGCCCCCTCTCCGAGCCGGGTGTGTCCCTCCCCACCGCCTCTCCACGTCTGCGCCCGAGCCCCCCAGCCGGCATCTGAGCGCAGCACGCACCCCCTGACGGCCGCCCGTCGCGGCGTGTGCCCCCCGCCGCCCCGGGGATGGACCAAGCCTGTCCAGTGCCCCTGTGCCCCTCTTTCATTCCCGTCCAATCCAAGAGCAAACCTGCTCCTGCTGCTCCCTTCGGAACACACCGGACGCGGGCCGTCTCCAGGCACCCCCGCCACCGCCACCCTGAGCCAGGCCGCCAACCGCACCCGGAGGACGCCCTCCTTCCAGCCGCCCCCTCCCCGCTTTAACCTCCTCCCCTTCAGCCTCGCCTCCACGTGCCGCCACACCTGTCTTTTCCCAAGAGAGACAGTGCTACCTCGGTCCTTGCTCGAGCCACCAGTGACCTCACGTGACTCAGAATGAAACCCAAGCCTGCCCGCGGTTCTCCTCTCTTCCGGAGCGGCTTCCCCAGCTCTTCCCGTCGGTTACGGCAGCCACAGGGGACTCGGGTTTCCTTCTGGAGCCTCCCAGACTCCTTGCCGCAGTCGTCCGGGTAGTCCACACTCACGTGCTCATACGTCCCTGACCCCCGGGTCTCCAGCCCCCTCCGTCTCTGGACCTGGTGGTATTTTTCTTTGCAGCACTCAGCACTGCCTGCCTTCACAATGAGCAGGTTTTCCCCAGCGGAAGGTGAACCCCCGGAGGGCAGATATTTATCAGTGTATCCCCTGGGCCTCTGCAGAGCCTGGGATATTTGTTGGCAGGATGGATGGATGGATAATACATGTGGTTTATTCTAACCCAGCAATTCATGAAAGACAGGTGGGTGCCTGGAATTATTTCAATAACCTCAAACCTTTGAAATTACTTGGAATTTCTCAACATAAGCATTTCCATGGCAACAAATGGAATGTGCACTCACCGCCGGCTTATTTTCCTTATGTGCTGTGCTTAGTTGCTCAGTCTTGTCACTCTTTGTGACCCCGTGGACTGTAGCCCACCAGGCCCCTCTGTCCATGGGATTCTCCAGGCCAGAATCCTGGAGTGGGTTGCCTTTCCTTCTCCAGGGAATCTCCCTGACCCAGGATTTGAACCTAGGTCTTCCGCATTGCAGGGGGACTCTTTACTGCTGAGCACCAGGGAAGCCACCCCCGCCCCTTATTCTCCTTATATAGCAATATACTGAGTGAGAGGAGTTTTACATAGAGGATAATTGTGGGTGGTACAGGTACTTTTGGAGAAGGAAATGGCAACCCACTCCAGTATTCTTGCCTGGAAAATCCCACGGACGAAGGAACCTGGTTAGGCTGCAGTCCATGGGGTCGCAAAGAGTTGGACACGACTGAGTGACTTGACTTCACTCACTGACTTCACTCACAGGTACTTTAGAGGAATAAAAGGTGGACAGGATTGAGAGAGGTCTGGTATGGACTACTTAAATGATTGTTTCTTTTATTGGGTGTGCATGTGGGTGGGGGTGGAGGGTGTGGAGATAGCTGGAGGGCAATAATTTGATAAGCAGATTGTAGGAGATTATAGAGAAAAGAATATGCTTGGAAAAGGATATTCACATAGAGAGGCTTAACGATTCACAAGTCACTGATAACATGTGCAGAAAAAGCTGCCAACCCAAGCATCCTTTGTTGTAGGAAAGGTTGACATCATATGGTCATTTCTGTGGTAAAGAATCTGCCTGCAATGTGAGAGACCTGGCTTCTATCCCTGGGTTGGGAAGATCCCCGCGGAAGGGAAAGGCAATCCACTCCAGTATTCTGGCCTGGAGAATGCCATGGACAGTCCTTGGGGTCGCAAAGAATTGGACATGACTGAGTGACTTTCGGAGAAGGCGATGGCACCCCACTCCAGTACCCTTGCCTGGAAAATCCTATGGATGGAGGAGCCTGGTGGGCTGCAGTCCATGGGGTCGTGAAGAGTCGGACACGACTGAGCGGCTTCACTTTCACTTTTCACTTTCACGCATTGGAGAAGGAAATGGCACCCCACTCCAGTGTTCTTGCCTGGAGAATCCCAGGGAGCCTGGTGGGCTGCCGTCTATGGGGTCGCACAGAGTCGGACAAGACTGAAGCGACTCAGCAGTGGCAGAACAACTTTCACTTTCACATGGTAAAGAACCCGCCTGCCAGTGCAAGAGACTGGGGCTCGATCCCTGGGTCAGGAAGATTCCCTGGAGGAGGGAATGGCCACCCAGTCCCATATTCTTGCCTGGGAAATTCTAGGAACAGAGGAGCCTGCTGGGCTGCAGTGCATGCGGCCACAGAGTCATGACTGAGCGCGGCACTGCTCCACCTCCATATAGTGTAGAAAGTGAGAGCCATGTGCTGCAAGTTAAGACCCCAAACAATCAAGTAGATATTAAAAATGTATATATTAATACATAAGAGGATTCCTTGAGTGTGTATCTAGGAGTGGGATTGCTGAGTCAAAAACCATTTCAAAAGAAAAAATTAAGGGACTTTACATGCATTATCTTAACATGGAGAGTTTATTCTCACTGTGTGGATGAGGAGGCTGAGGTGCAGAGAAGTCAGTAAGTTGCTCTTGGCTGGTAAAGGCACTGAGCTAGGTCTGTGCTTTTAACAGACAGCTGGGTAGCTGGCTACAGTTTATACATGAGTTTTGTGAAATGTCAATATTTCTGTGAATTAAGCTAATGCCATTCCTGGAATTTGAGTGTATTTGGAGCCAAACCAGCCTCTAATCAAGAGGAAGGTGATGAGCACATTCTCGCCAAATTGTATGTGACAGGTGCCTTCTTAAAGACAGTCAATAACTGAACACTTTGAATGATTACAGATTGTTCTCCCAGTGGAACTGACCAAACCCCAGATATCTTAACACTGAAGTGAAGGTAAAGTCGCTCAGTCGTGTCTGACTCTTTGGAAGGCTTCTCAGTCCATGGGATTCTCCAGGCAAGAGTACTAGGGTGGGTTGCCATTTCCTTCTCCAGGGGATCTTCCCGACCCAGGGATCGAAGCCGGGTCTCCTGCATTGTAGGCAGATGCTTTACCCACTGAGCCAGGGAAGCCCACCAGAAGACACTGGAAGGTGTTAAATAAGCTACGCCATCAGGTGGCACTGTTTGTAAACAAACTTCATTTACTCGTCCAACCAGCTTTGCTATTCAACTATTTGGAACAAAATTTCCAAGACAGAATAATAATGATCTGTGTTATTGCAAATGATACAGCAACTCTGAGACTCTGTTCATAGGACCTAATTGAAATGCTTAGCATTTCTGAAGTCCAGCACCCCATGCGCTGGGCTCTGTGTTCGTTAGTTATTGGCTGCGACCCTGGGGCAGAATGACAGTGCTTCTGCGTTAACGTTTGTTTTTTCCAGGAATGGCCCAAACTCAGTTTAAATTTAAAAAGTAAGACAGAGACGGGTCTGCACTGTCTCCTCACTTTGCCTCAGAGCTGGCTTCTGAGAATGGGCACAGGAGCGCCTCTGCCTCCTGGGTTTCACGAGGGTGTGGGCAGGAGAGTCCAGGGTCATCGGCCCCCCTCAGCGCAGGGGTGGGGGGCCAGTGCTCCATGCAGGGAGCCTCCGTCTCCTGCCCTCCCGTCCCCCACTCCTCCTCCCCGAACCCCCGCTTCTCAGGCGACTCCGCCAACAGCCTCTGGAGGCAGCTCTGGCCTAGTGTGGCCTCTGCAAAGCCCTGAGCGCCTCCAGAACAGGGAGGAGGCGGCCAGGCAGCGGGGCTCCGGAAGGATCCAGCTTCTGCTCTGAGCGCGCCGGGGAGTCACCCGAGGCTCTGAGCAGGGGATTGGCCTGCTTGGACTGATGTTCACGGCACACCCTCAGCTCCGAACTCGACGTGGCCATCCCGGCGCTTGGTCACTGAGTCACTGATGTGACCTCCTCATGTCTTCCCGGGTGGCTCAGTGGTAAAGAATCTGCCTGCGCATGCAGAGACCGGGGTTTGATCCCAGGGAGGGGAAGATCTTCTGGAGGAGGAAATGACCCACTCCAGGCTTCTTGCCTGGAGATTCCCATGGACAGAGGAGCCTGGCGGGCTACAGTCCTGAAGAGGGTCACAAAGGGTCAGATACGACTAAGCACGCACCTGTGTGCCTCCACGTGAGTTAAGACTCTGTGGGGCGGCTCACGCCCAGTGTTGAACTTGAGTCCCAGTTCCTGGAAGACCTCACTTGTTGGCGCATCTGAGCCCCGTGAGGAGGGTGGCGGGGAGGGGGTTTCCTGGAAGAAGGGTCATCCAATCTGAGACTCGTACGTGGAGCTCAGAGGGTTTGCACCTGCTGTTACCTTCTAGCTACCGTCTGGAGGTTGAAGGCAGCAGGACCCATTTCAGGCACCATCAGGACGTGGGATCCACTTGCCTAGGAGAATTTCCTGCCAGAGCAGGGACTGAAGAGGCTGCGGAGGTGCTGCTGAGCTAGTTAAGGAGTTTCCATCGTCATGACAGACACGGGGCACAAAGCTGCAGAACATCAAGATCCGTGGTTTTCTCAACCAGAAGCAGAAGGAGATGTCAGAAATCGACAGCGAGACTTGAACTTTTGGCTGAACTTGTATTAACTCGCTCTCACTATCATCGGTTAGATTTTGAAGGTGAGCAGGCAAGTGTAGCGATTTGGAAAATGGAATCCTTTAATGACTCTTTTTATTACTTTTTGCTGATCCTTAATATAAAACAAATAATCATAAATCACAGCCAGTTCATTGGCCTCCTTCCATCTGCAATATAAATGACGCCAGGGCTTGAGAAGTTTACAGATTTTCTGAAGTAGCATCCTCGTAGCTGGACCTCAGCCGACACAGTTAGGTCTTATTTTATGCAAATCTGAATCATGCAAATCTAACATTGTGAATTGGATACATGTTAAGAGTTCCCTTGTACGCACCAAATTTCCAACAGTGTGAATCCTGCAAGAGCAGAAATTCTCCTGGAATCTCACTTAGGGCGGCATGGATGGGCAGCCGGGGAAACGCCACAAGGTGGCGCCCGTCCTCAGGTAAACAGACGTGGGCGCTCCTTTGTTGGGAGGAGATGTGAATTGTGTGGTTTCAGATGATGTGTTTTCTTCCCGTGAAAAGCAGGCAGCTGCTCTGTCGTTCCAAGCTGAATTTGCCTTTGAAACTGAAGGCCATGTGGCATTAGAAAATGTTAAAAATTCAAGTGAAAGATAGTAGCTGATAGCATGCCCTAAGTCATAGCCGGTTCCCAGTGTTGACACGGCCACTTAAAGCAAAAATGAACATCATCATCTATGCAAATTGTGAACACAACCAATAGTGTCTATAAGGTAAAGCGGGGGTCTTGCACTGCTTCCTCCCCCAGCGCCCCACCAGCCCTGTCATTGTGACGCAAGAGCGTTTAAGCTTCTACCTGCATTACCGGCGGCGGCTCCTAGCTCTTGAATCTCGAATCCTCTGCATTCTGTTACGCCAGTTTTACTCTGCCCATTGCGATGTTTCTCAGTGGCGTTTTTGGGCGGGACAGTGTTGTGCTGTGCGGGACAGGAAGCGAGCATTCTCTGCCGGTTTCGTGAGGAAAGCATCTCCAAGTGTCCTTGCGGGTGGGCGGCACCTGCTTCCGCGACTCTACCTACTTGGACCTTCAGGACCCTGAGTAGTGATGGGGTCTCATTTTTACTTCCTCACACGTGGTTTTTCTTGCCTCCCCTCTTTGTAACATGATGGTAATGAGAGGCTGCCCCCGCGCCTGTCTCTTCCCATCTCCCACTTCCGCTTCTCAGTGTATGCCCTTTGTATTCTTTCTGTTCCATGTTCAAAACTGGCCACACTTGGCCTGGGCTCTGGAGCCGTGAGAACATCGTCCATCCTTATTTGTTGTTTAGTCGCTCAGTCGTGTCTCTTTGTGACCCCACGGACTGTAGCCCACTAGGCTCCTCTGTCCATAGGATTCTTCAGGGAAGAATACTGGAACGGGTTGCCATTTCCTACTTCAGGGAATTTTCCTGACCCAGGGGTCAGACCTGTATCTTCTGCGTTGGCAGGCAGTTTTACCACTGAGCTACCTGGAAGTCCCCCATCCTTGTTCAGCTGGATCCTAATTGCTGTATAATAATAACTATACAAATGTCTCTATGCATTTTCCTCTTCTGGATATTTCATACAAGTGGAATCATACGATATGAGACCTTCTTGTCTGGCTTCTTTCACTCAGCATTACCTTTTCAAAAAAGTTTTATTATAAAAAAGTAATTATTTTATTTGACTGCACTGGGTCTTAGTGGCAGCACATGGGATCAAGTCCCCTGATCAGGGATGGAACCTGGGCCCCCTGCATCGGGAGCGTGGAGTCTTAGCCGCTGGACCACCAGGGAAGTCTCAGCATCAGGCTTTGAAGGTTTAGCCACGTGGCAGCAGGAATCAGTGCCTCCTTCCTGTCTACAGCTGAGTAATATTCCATTGAAAGGATAGAGCACACTTGCTTACCTTCCATCCTTTGATGCGTGTCTGGGGTGTTTCCCCCTTTCGGCTGCTGTGAGTGGTGTTGGCAGGAACTTCCGTGTACGTGTTTCTGCTTGAATATCTGTTTCCAGTTCTGAGTGTGCAAGAGCAAGTGTATGTGAGCAAGTGGGATTGTTTAGTCATGTGAGTCACTATCTCTCACACTTATGTTTTCTTTTATTTTTCAGAAGGAAAACCCATTTGTACTGTGCTACTTACCCCCAGACTTTAGGTCTAAATTATAGTAATTGAACTTTATGATTGAGTCTCAAAGGCTGAGAACAGTGATAAATAGGAGACGATAAATATATTTTGAAGGGACTTCCTGGTGGTCCAGTGGTTAGGACTTGACACTTTCATTGCGGTGGCCCAAGAGTTCCACCCCTCCAGGGGGAACTAAGATCCTGAAAGCCAGATTTTTCTTTTTAACTTTTTGGCTGCACCTTAGTTCCCAGACCAGGGTTTGAACTGCACTGGAAGCCTAGAGTCCCAACCATTAGACCTCCAGTGGAAAAAACCCAAAAACATATATATATCCTAAAGGAAATCAGTTCTGAATAGTGATTGGAAGGACTGATGCTGAAGCTGAAACTCCACTACTTTGGCCACCTGTTGTGAAGAACTGACTCACTGGAAAAGACCCTGATGCTAGGAAAGAGTGAAGGTGGGAGGAGAAGGGGACGACAGAGGATGAGATGGTGGGATGGCGTCACTGCTCGATGGACATGGGTTTGAGTGAACTTTGGGAGTTGGTGATGGACAGGGAGGCCTGGCGTGCTGCAGTCCATGGGTCGCAAAGAGTCGGACACAACTGAACGACTATATATATAGAGAGAGAGAATGAATGAGTAATGGTTCCTGAAGCAACTTCCCATGGTGCAACGCACCCGGACTTCCATTGTGCTAGCTGTGAACTAGTACTTTATTATAAGATTTGGAACATTGTTTATAGGTAATATATATTCTGGGTACATCATTCTCTATAAGAACTGATTGTAGTGAATGTTTGTTGATCTCTCTCTTTTTTTAATTCTGAGCTCAGATCAAGTGTAGAAACCTTCATAGTTACATAAAGTTCCGCAGTAAAATCTTTTCATCATTGCTCAGAACTGATCAGCCTTTCATACAAGCACACCCACAACCACCTCTCACTTACCCACCAATAAGCCCCATAATTATCCAGTCACCTACACACACACACCCCCTTCACACCCCTTATTTTAAATTATTCTTTTGCTTCTCAGAACTACAGAGATCATGCATCAGGTACACTGGGTGTTCTTCTGATGCTCAGATTTGGCCACTTTCGTCACCGATTGTTGGCCTCTTATTCATGCCAGGGAGCACAGGCTGTATTTAGCTTGGTACCTCCGTCTCCCAGGTGTGGGGCCTGCGGGCCCATTGTATTGAAGAGAAAACTGAGCCTGGGAGGGGCGTCCTCTTAGCTGTGGAGCCTACCTCGTACCCACACCGTGGGGCAGCCTCTGCGCCACTGCACGGCTCTCTCTGAAGCGCTCTGGGGCTTTCGGAACCCGGACCCCCGCAGAGAGAACGTGAGTTTCGTTCAGGAAAGCCGGTTCTTAAGCGGTGGCTCCAGGAAATTTCTTCCAGGCGAGGGTAATGCAGCTTCGGTCCACAGGGCGGCAGGCTTCTCCCAGAGTAACAGCTGGCAGGGGAACAAAGGCCGCAGCCTCCCGGCGCGGCGCGGGCTCGGGAATCAGTCAGCGCTGCGGAGCGCGGGGGCGGCGAGCGCGGCGGGGGCCGCCGCCTCTTCCACGCAGGGGGAAGCGCCGCAGCCCCCGCTCCCAGACGTCCGCCCAGACGCGGCCCCGCGCGGGTGCTCGCAGGCGGACAGACGGGACCCAAAGCACAGGCCGCCGGCGCCGAGAAGAACCTTGTAGCAGGAGGCGGCCGCGGGCAGGGCCAGCAGCTCAGAAGCCGCTGACGGCAGCCGGCCCGGGACCCGCCGGCTGGGGGCAGGGTGCTCAGGCGTTGGAATCTCAGTAATCAGCAAGGCTGAAAAAAGCTGGCGTCATCATACCCACCCATTTTGATCTTGCCGGTTAAGGGAATTAAAAAAATACAGTTGGCCTTTAGTATCACCTTCATAAAAGACAGGGAAAGATAGAACAATGTAATTGAAAACTAAAGGGTAATTGCTTAAACTGACCCCCAAAAAAGCTTTCATAAAAAACAAACTTATGAAAACCTCATTGGCTTTCTCAGTAGCTCGCCTGCAATGCAGGCGCCACAGGAGACCTGGGTTCGATCCCTGGGTGGGGAAGACTCCTGGAGGAGGGCATGGCACACCTCTCCAGCATTCCTGCCTGGAGAACCCTATGGACAGAGGAGCCTGGGGGCTACCGTCCACGGGGTCCCAAGAGTCTGACGCTACTGGGGCGACTGAGCACGCGGCGCGTGCAAACTTCATTAAGATTCCAGGAGGCATTATTCTGAAGGCGTGATGCTTTTAGTTTGGAAGGAACTTGTTAAGGAAATCAAGATTCGCAGAGCAGGTGACTCACCTGCATTTCCCAAAGTGCGCTTCCCCTTTCCACCAGACGGGGGGAGAGTTCGCCTTTCCTGAGCACTTATAACAGCATGCTCATTCTCCTTTTCTTTTTTTTTTTAAATTGCAGTATGGCTGAGTTACAGTATAATATCAGTTTCGGGTGTACAACACGGTCATTCCATATTTTCATTTTTTCTACGCCCTGACTCATGTAATTCTCAGGCCTCCCCTTTGAGAGAGGAACTTGATATCGTTTTACGGAAAGGAAACCAGACCTTGATGAGGTCTCACCAGACAGTGGGGTGAGACCCACCCCACCCCAACCCACCCCACCCCACCACTGGGCCACACAGCTTTGCTGTTCTCTGGTTGTTCCAGGTGGCTCAGCAAAGAAAAAGACGAGGGTTTCCTAATTAAATTAAAAGCAACTACCACCCCAGCAGGCCATCAGAAAGGAAGATCATCCAAACGTTCCCATTTTCGAGGCAGCTAACGTGTGAGCGTGGCCGTCTTCAGTATTTTTTTAAAGGGTTCTGCTTTTAAATTTATTTCTAATTGGAGGATACTGGCTTTACAGTGCTGTGCTGCTTTCTGCTGTACAACGTGATCAGCCGACGAGCGCGTCCGTGCCCCGCGCCTGGACCTCTCCCACTCCCAGAACCCAGCCCTCTAGGCCAGCAGGAGCACCCAGCTGAGCGCCCTGTGTTTACAGCTCCCAAGGTGGTAAAGAATCCGCCTGCCAGGCAGGAGATGCGGGTTTGATCCCTGGGCTGGGAAGATCGCCTGGAGGAGGCAATGGCAGCCCACTCCGCTGTTCTCGCGTGGAGAGTCCCATGGACGGCGGAGCCCGGGGGGCTGCGGTCCACGGGGCAGCGCAGAGCCGGCCGCGGCGGAGCGGCTGACAGCGCCCGCGCCCGTCTGCTCCCAGGTGCGCGTGCGCCGGTGCCAGCCTCGCGGTGCGTCCCGCCCTCCCCCTGCGTGCTGACGTAAGAAGGCACTGCAGCCTGGCTGAAACGACAGAGCTTTATTTCCCCTGGTTCTGGAGTGGAGGCCTGGGACCCAGGGTCAGCGTGGCGGGGTGAGGGCCCGCCCGGGGTGGCAGACTTCTCACTGCGTTCCCATACGGTGGAAGGGCCTAGGGCCTCCACGGGACAGGCCCCCTCCCAAGGCCCCCACCTTCCCAGATCACCGCACCGGGCGTCAGGATCACTGCACGCGAGTTCTGGGAGAACACAGACCTACAGCCCTCTCAGCTGCTCCCAGTCTTCATCGTTTACGGAGGAGATTGCTCTAGACGTCTTTGTGCGTTAAACTTTTTTTTTTTCTCCATATTTCAGATTTACTTCTGGTTAGATTTTTCAGAATGAGATTATTGGCTCAAAGGTTAGACTGTTTATTGAATTTTCCCCCTAGTTTTGTTGAGAAATAATTGACACACGTCACTGTATAAGTTTAAGGGCTACAGTGTGATGCTTAGATTTGCATATATCGTAAGATGATTACACAGTAGGTTCCACTAACATCCATCTTCTTGTGTAGATGCAATAAAGTTTCCCGAGAACACAGAATTCTCCTTTGTTTACATGCTGTCTGTGGCTTTTGTGTTACAACAGCAGAGCTGAGCAGGGGCAACACCGGCGTTAACCCCGTCACTTCCACACCCAGCTCCCCTCCCCTGCCCCTAGCAAAACATTCACTATCTAGCTCGTCACAGAAAGGTTTATTAATCCTGATCTCGCAGCTCTTTAATTAGTATTAATTTTTATTGATGTACAGTTTGTTTATAATATTATATTAGTTCAGGTGTACAGCATAGTGATTTGACATTTTTATAAATTATACTCTATTGTTATTGTAAAATACCAGCTATATTCCCTGTGGTGTACAGTATGTTCTCATAGCTTATTTATTTCATACATACTGGTTCGCATCTCTTAGCCCCTTCTCTCCGCCTGGCCTCTCCCCTTGGGAAGCCCTTCTCTCTTCCCACCGGCAGCCACTAGACTCCTGTATCTGGGAGTCTGTTTTTGTTTTGTTATAGTCATTTGTTTGCTTTATTTTTTAGTTCCACATGTTTTGTAAATGATGACACACATAACGTATCTGTCATTGGACTTACTTTACTAAGCGTAATACCCTCCAGGTCCATCTACATTGTTGCAAATGGCAAGAATCTCCCTCTTTTTAATGGCTGAGTAGTATTCCATTGTCTGTACACATATATCTTTATCCATTCATCTGCTAATGCACACGTGGTTGCTTCCCGATCTTGGCAATTGTAAATAACCCTGCTATGAACATTGGGGTGCATGTAGATTTCCAAATTACTCTTTTCTTTCCTTCAGATATATCTAGCATCTCTTTAGATAGCCTGTGAGTTCCCCTAAAAGTATAATTCTCATGGAAACTCTCTGAATGTTAACAAAGCAGAGTCTGAGTTAAATAATTATTTCCATAAAATATGTCCAAGTTTCTGTTTTAACTCCTTTGTGAAATGATGGAGAACAGAAATTTTTAAATGTCACAATAAAAGGCCATATGATTTAATCTAGTATACATAGAAATATCACCTATAAATTTTCTTATGAAGGAAGAGAAAGAATCTCTATTTAGTCATTTCTGGAGTCTGTTTAAGCAGGAACATTTTTAAAAAATTTTGTTTCATTTTTGTCAAGAAATTCTGGAGGTAGAGAGGAGGCTTATCTCTCCAGCATGCCAAGGCAGGGGACTGTCTTAGCCTGTTCAGGCTGCTATAACAAAAACACCATAGATCAAGGGGCTTAGACAACAAACATTATTTTCCCACAGTCCTGGAGGCTGGAAGTCCCACATTTATAAATATATTAGTGACAACAAGCAAGCTAGAACCCAGAGGCCTGGGGTCCGGTCCCAGCTACATGGCAACTTGCCGTGGTAACTTGGGCCGCCCAGCCTCTCTGAACGTCCCTGGGGAAATGGAGGGGTGGGATTAGAGCAGCGGTGACAAGCACTGAGGCCATCATATCTGGCCAAGTGACTTAGGTATGAGTGGGCCTGGCACCTGTGAGTGGAGGCGTGGTTAGGGGCAGGGGTGGGCTTCCCTGGTGGCTCAGCTGGTAAAGAATCCGCCTGCAATTCAGGAGACCCCAGTTCGATTTCTGAGTCGGGAAGATCCCTTGGAGAAGGGATAGGCTACCCTCTCCAGTATTCTTGCCTGGAGAATCCCATGGACAGAGGAGCCTGGTGGGCTACAGTCCATGGGGCTGCAAGGGGTCAGACATGACTGAGCGACTGACAACCACCACCATCACTGGAAGGCATCTGTGGATTTCCAGTGTATTTCACCAAGGTGAACTCAATCTCCCCACCAATTCTCGTTCCATCTTTGACCTCTCTCTCACCCCGAACCTCAGGTGCTTCCATGAGGCATGTGGAAGGGTCTCACAGGAATGCAGCCAGCAGCTGACTCCTCAGAGCACCCGTCCACCAGCATCTCCACTTGCTGGTTCCTACCTCCTCTGCCTCCTACTGGTCACAGAAATCACCGAGGCTTCTCAGATTCCAGGCAGGGTAGAATCAGACCCCACATCTCCAGGGAGACGCAGCAAAAACCTATTGGCAGGTTCATCCACCATGAACTGTCCCTGCATCACAGGTCCGTTAAACCAGGCGTCATCCAGTCTCATGGACACTGTCCACTGAAACCCCCCGAATGGTTTTTTTACAGGTGTACAAAATGTGCATTTTTTTTTTCGAGTGAGATGAGCTGTCAGGCAGATTATGGATCGCTGCGTGGTGCTCTGCCTTTTACCGAGGTGTATCTAATCCCAGTGCTCTGCAAAAATTTCCCAAGCAAACATGCATAGTCTTGTAAGCTATTTGAATAAAGCAGAAAAATCCTAGTCACTGCTGAGTTCTCTGCCCTCCCCACCTCACTCCCCTCCTCAGAGATAATCCCCACCAGCACTTTGATGAGCATTCTTCATGGGGTTTCCCGTGCGTAACGTGGACGTGGAAGATTTTTAAAAATGCAGACAGCCTTGTTCTCCTTGTATTTTTTCGGTAATTTGCTTATTTTTCACTCTTTAGATTGTGGAGAGGAGGTTGTTCATGTAGGTAGTCTGGACTTTGTCATTTGCAGCACGTGAACTGTTTTACCTGACTGTGAATGTGTGTGAATCGTGCTGCCTGACGCCCAGTAGGTGCTCCCTCCATTGGACAGAATCCACTCCTCCTCTTGATCCGGGCAGGAGTCTGGGATGCTGGCCACCGTCGCTGGTTTGGGGACAAGCGCGTGACATCATGGGAACAACGGTCTGGGAGTGCTGTGCCCTGAACACCTGGGGTTAATCTCAGATTTCCCCAAGTCACCTGCACCATGTGGGAGGTGAATGAACCCTGCAACAGGATCAGGGTTCTGTGGCTGAAAAAGACAGGACGACGGGTGCTGGGCTGATCACGAATGGTGTCCAGCACAACGCTCTGCTTGTTTTCAGAGTTTGAGGGTCTGAGGAGTAGGGAGAGGCGGAGACTCACCCAGGAGCAGCCAGAAAAGCCAGACCCCGTGTTCGTGATTAGAACCCAGTCATCTGCATTTTTGCTGGAACCAGTTCGTTGCTGTTCAGTTGCTCAGTCGTGTCCGACTCTTTGTGACCTGGCGGACCGCAGGATGCCAGGCCTCTCTGTCCCTCACCAACTCTCTGAACTTGCTCAAACCCATGTGCATTGGGTCGGTGATGCCATCCAACTGTCTCATCCTCTGTCATCTCCTCCTCCTGTTTGAGTTGGGTTTTTCTATCGTTTTCAACAAGGAGGAGTCTCCGTGAAGGCATGAACCACGGGGGACTGCTCTTCAGTTCACCCTCGTGACCCACCTGGGGCTTGGAAAGAGCTTGACACCACAAATGTTTGATGAGTGGATGAGTGAACCGAGAATGCCACAGAGATCCTAGTGATCTTTAGGTTCCCGAGGAATCCCAGAGTGGCTTCTGGTGTGCACACAAACCACCTGCTAATCTTGTGGAAGTCTCTCAGTCATGTCCAACTTATATGCAGAGTGCTTCATGAGAAATGCTGGGCTGGAGGAAGCACAAGCTGGAATCAAGATTGCTGGGAGAAATATCCATAACCTCAGATATGCAGATGACACCACCCTTATGGCAGAAAGCGAAGAAGAACTAAAGAGCCTCTTGATGAAAGTGAAAGAGGAGAGTGAAAAAGTTGGCTTAAAGCTCAACATTCAGAAAATGAAGATCATGGCATCTGGTCCCATCACTTCATGGGAAATAGATGGGGAAACAGTGGAAACAGTGGCTGACTTTATTTTTTCTGGGCTCCAAAATTATTGCAGATGGTGATTGCAGCATGAAATTACTTACTCCTTGGAAGGAAAGTTATGATCAACTTAGCGTATTAAAAAGCAGAGACATTATTTTGCCAACAAAGGTCCGTCTAATCAAGGCTATGGTTTTTCCAGTAGTCATGTATGGATGTGAAAGTTGGACTATAAAGAAAGATGAGTGCTGAAGAATTGATGCTTTTGAACTGTGGTGTTGGAGAAAACTCTTGAGAGTCCTATAGACTGAGAGGAGATCCAACCAGTCTATCCTAAAGGAGATCAGTCCTAGGTGTTCATTGGAAAGCTGATGTTGAAGCTGAACTCCAATACTTTGGCTACCTGGTATGAAGAGTTGACTCACTGGAAAAGACTCTGATGCTGGGAGGGATTGGGGGCAGGAGGAGAAGGGGACGACCGAGGATGAGATGGCTGGATGGCATCATTGACTCAATGGACATGAGTTTGGGTGAACTCCGGGAGTTGGTGACGGACAGGGAGGCTTTGCGTGCTGCAGTTCATGGGGTCGCAAAGAGTCAAACACGACTGAGTGACTGAACTGAATCTTGTGGAAACACAGATTCAAATTCAGCAGCCCCAGGGGGTGGCCTGAGATTCAGGCTTTCCTACAGGATTCCATGGAGAAGGAAATGGAACCCATTTTGGCATTCTTGCCTAGAGACTCCCATGGACAGAGGAGCCTGTGGGCTGCTGCCCATAGGGTCACATAGAGTCGGACACGACTGTCGCAACTCAGGAGCAGCAGCACAGGATCCCAGGACCACACTCTGAGAGTCGGAGTCTGGGCAGCTCCGTGTCCTCCTGTGGTCACCAGGCACGTATGGCCACTGAGTATCTGAAACGTGACTCTGCTGAACTGAGGCACGCTGGAAGTGTAAAATGGGCACCAGATTTTGAAGATTTATTTTTTTTTAAATCTGTAAAACATATTTGATAATTTTTTTATTTATTGTGTGTTGAAATGACAAAAATACATTATTTTTATATTATTGCTTTAATAATATAGTTACATGTACTCTATGGTGTTTCCTAGTTGTAGCTGGTGGTAAGGAATCTGCTGGTCTAGGAGAGTTAAGAGATGCAAGTTCGATCCGTGGGTTGGGAAGATCCCCTGGAGAAGGGCATGGCAACCCACTCCAGTATTGTTGCCTAGAGAATCTCATAGACAGAGGAGCCTGGTGGGCTCCATGCAGTCACAAAAAATTGGAGCCGGTCCGGGCGCACTAAAGCGCGGCTGAGAGGAGCTACCCCACGTCCAAAGTCAGGGGCAGCAGGGAGGAGGCACCCCGCGTCCGAGGTCAGGGGCGGCCAGGGGAGATACCCTGCGTCTGAGGTCAGGGACGGCCAGAAGAAGCCACCTCGCGCTCGAGGCCAGGGGCGGTGATGCTGAGGAGACACCACGAGCCTGAGGCCAGGGCTGGCGGCCGGGAGGATCAGCCGGAGGGTGGCTGCATAGGAGCAGGAGGGCCTAGAGGAGCTATCCCACATTGAAAGTCAGGAAGGCGGCGGTAAGGAGATACCTCTCGTTCAAGGTAAGAAATAGCAGCTGTGCTTTGCTGGAGCAGCCATGAAAAGATACCCCACGCTCAAGGTAAGAGAAACCCAAGTAAGATGGTAGGTGTTGTAAGAGGTCATAAGAGGGCAGACACACTGAAATCATACTCACAGAAAACTAGTTAATCTAATTACACTAGGACCACAGCCTTGTCTAACTCAGTGAAACCAAGCCATGCCCGTGGGGCAACCCAAGATGGGCGGGTCATGGTGGAGAGGTCTGACAGAACGTGGTCCGCTGGAGAAGGGAATGGCAAACCACTTCAGTATTCTTGCCTTGAGAACCCCATGAACAGCATGAAGAGGCAAAATGATAGGGTACTCAAAGAGGAACTCCCCAGGTCAGTAGGTGCCCAATATGCTACGGGAGATCAGTGGAGAAATAACTCCAGAAAGAATGAAGGGATGGAGCCAAAGCGAAAACAATACCCAGTTGTGGATGTGACTGGTGATAGAAGCAAGATCTGATGCTGTAAAGAGCAATATTGCATAGGAACCTGGAATGTCAGGTCCATGAATCAAGGCAAATTGGAAGTGGTCAAACAAGAGACGGCAAGGGTGAACATCAACATTCTAGGAATCAGCAAACTAAAATTGACTGGAATGGGTGAATTTAACTCAGATGACCATTATATCTACTACTGTGGGCAGGAATCCCTCAGAAGAAATGGAGTAGCCATCATGGTCAACAAAAGAGTCTGAAATGCAGTACTTGGATGCAATCTCAAAAATGACAGAATGATCTCTGTTCGTTTCCAAGGCAAACCATTCAATATCACAGTTATCCAAGTCTATGCCCCGGCCAGTAATGCTGAAGAAGCTGAAGTTGAACGGTTTTATGAAGACCTACAAGACCTTTTAGAACCAACACCCAAAAGAGATGTCCATTTCATTATAGGGGACTGGAATGCAAAAGTAGGAAGTCAAGAAACACCTGGAGTAACAGGCAAATTTGGCCTTGGAATGCAGAATGAAGCAGGGCAAAGACTAATAGAGTTTTGCCAAGAAAATGCACTGGTCATAGCAAACACCCTCTTCCACCAACACAAGAGAAAACTCTACACATGGACATCACCAGATGGTCAACACCGAAATCAGATTGATTATATTCTTTGTAGCCAAATGTGGAGAAGCCCTATACAGTCAATGAAAACAAGACCAGGAGCTGACTGTGGCTCAGATCATGAACTCCTTATTGCCAAATTCAGACTTAAATTGAAGAAAATAGGGAAAACCACTAGACCATTCAGGTATGACCTAAATCACATGCCTTATGATTATACAGTGGAATTGAGAAATAGATATAAATGCCTAGATCTGATAGCTAGAGTGCCTGATGAACTATGGACAGAGGTTCGTGACATTGTACAGAAGACAGGGACAAAGACCATCCCCATGGAAAAGAAATGCAAAAAAGCAAAATGGCTGTCTGGGGAGGTCTTACAAATAGCTGTGAAAAGAAGAGAGGCAAAAAGCAAAGGAGAAAAAGAAAGATATAAGCATCTGAATGCAGAGTTCCAAAGAATAGCAAGAGATAAGAAAGCCTTCTTCAGTGATCAATGCAAGAAATAGAGGAAAAGAACAGAATGGGAAAGACTAGAGATCTCTTCAAGAAAACTAGAGACACCAAGGGAGCATTTCATGTAAAGATGGGCTTGATAAAGGACAGAAATGGTCTGGACCTAACAGAAGCAGAAGATATTAAGAAGAGGTGGCAAGAATACACAGAAGAACTATACAAAAAGATCTTCACGAACCAGATAATCATGATGATGTGATCACTAATCTAGAGCCAGACATCCTGGAATGTGAAGTCAAGTGGGCCTTAGAAAGCATCACTATGAACAAAGCTAGTGGAGGTGATGGAATTCCAGTGGAGCTGTTTCAGATCCTGAAAGATAATGCTGTGAAAGTGCTGCATTCAATATGCCAGCACATTTGGAAAACTCAGCAGTGGTCACAAGACTGGAAAAGGTCAGTTTTCATTCCAATCCCAAAGAAAGGCAATGCCAAAGAATGCCCAAACTACCGCACAATTGCACTCATCTCACATGCTAGTAAAGTAATGCTCAAAATTCTCCAAGCCAGGCTTCAGCAATACGTGAACCGTGAACTCCCTGATGTTCAAGCTGGTTTTAGAAAAGGCAGAGGAGGCAGAGATCAAATTGCCAATATCCGCTGGATCATGGAAAAAGCAAGAGAGTTCCAGAAAAACATCTATTTCTGCTTTATTGTCTATGCCAAAGCCTTTGACTGTGTGGATCACAATAAACTTTGGAAAATTCTGAAAGAGATGGGAATACCAGGCCACCTGACCTGCCTCTTGAGAAATCTGTATGCAGGTCAGGAAGCAACAGTTAGAACTGGACATGGAACAACGGACTGGTTCCAAATAGGAAAGGGAGTGCGTCAAGGCTGTATACTGTCACCCTGCTTATTTAACTTATATGCAGAGTACATCATGAGAAACGCTGGGCTGGAAGAAACACAAGCTGGAATCAAGATTGCTGGGAGAAATATCCATAACCTCAGATATGCAGATGACACCACCCTTATGGCAGAAAGTGAAGAGGAGCTAAAGGGCCTCTTGATGAAGGTGAAAGAGGAGAGCGAAAAAGTTGGCTTAAAGCTCAACATTCAGAAAACGAAGATCATGGCATCTGGTCCCATCACTTCATGGGAAATAGATGGGAAAACAGTGGAAACAGTGTCAGACTTTATTTTTTTGGGCTCCAAAATCACTGCAGATGGTGACTGCAGCCATGGAATTAAAAGACGCTTACTCCTTGGAAGAAAAGTTATGACCAACCTAGATAGTATATTCAAAAGCAGAGACATTACTTTTCCGACTAAGGTCCGTCTAGTCAAGGCTATGGTTTTTCCTGTGGTCATGTATGGATGTGAGAGTTGGACTGTGAAGAAAGCTGAGCACCGAAGAGTTGATGCTTTTGAACTGTGGTGTTGGAGAAGACTCTTGAGAGTCCCTTGGACTGCAAGGAGATCCAGCCAGTCCATTCTGAGGGAGATCAACCCTGGGATTTCTTTGGAAGGAATGATGCTAAAGCTGAAACTCCAGTACTTTGGCTACCTCATGCGAAGAGCTGACTCATTGGAAAAGACTCTGATGCTGGGAAGGATTGGGGGCAGGAGGAGAAGGGGACTACTGAGGATGAGATGGCTGGATGGCATCACGGAGTCGATGGATGTGAGTCTGAGTGAACTCCGGGAGATGGTGATGGACAGGGAGGCCTGGCGTGCTGCGATTCATGGGGTTGCAAAGAGTCGGACACGACTGAGCGACTGAACTGAACTGAAAGTTATTTACCACGTATGCATTTACACTATATTATTAAGTAATATGTTATTAAAACTCATTTTCACCTGGTTTTTCTCGTTGTTTGAAATAAGGCTACTGGAAATTTTTAATTTTATTTTATTTAAAAGACAAAAACCTGTTTATTTTTGGCCTCATAGAGTGCAGGGTCTTAGTTCTCCCACCAGGGATCAAACCATCTCCTGTGCACTGGAAGGCAGAGTCTTAACCTCTGGACTGCCAGGGAAGTCCCAGGGTGTCTAGAGATTTTAAAGTTGGTGTGTGTTTCACATATTTTTCTTGGACAAAACTGGTCTCACGTGTAGGCTCCCTGCGGACAAGGAAATATGTCTTCACTTTCTGAGGTTTTTTTCTCCCACCAGACTGCAAGCCAACAAGGTCCAACAGGGCAGAGGAACTGTGGAGAAGGAAGACTGAGCAGAGACGTAGTTGCTGGGTTTTCTAGAAAGAGCCACATGCTCACGACGCAGGAGAGGAGTGAGTGAGGCCGGGGCAGGCGGAGGTGAAGTTTTCCTGCTAAGCAATTGGATGAGATTTTTGTTCCAGGTCTGAAAAAAACTGTCAAAATTTTTAATTTTTATTAGCAAGAATTAGTTGGGATGGGAACAAAGGGAATTTTCATGAACACACTCCAAGACTTAGTGATTTCACTCCTAGGTGGATACCTAGGAAAGCACATGTGTGGATCAGGCGTTGACTGCAAAAATGTCTGTGTTTCCACACATTGGAGACAGCACAAGGGTCGACACTAGGAGACGGAGTGAACGGACTGTGCTCTGAAATGGGGAGCCACGCTTCCCTGGAAGGAAGGAGCGAGGGCTATAGAACGGAGGCTGCATGCCAGACGGTGACAGAGCACGGGAAGAGCAAGTCTCAGGAGAAGTGCAGATTGACACCCTCGGTATGAAGTTTAAGAAAGTGCAGAAAACTATGTGTAACACAGGATGTTTATATGTGAAACATATAAAAATATAAAACATCAAAGGAAGACATAAAACTCAGGATCATGGTTTTCTTAGGGGAGAAGGAGGGAAATATGATCAGAGAGACAAGACGTTCACAGGGGTCTGTTATAAAAAAATGGATGTAGTTATTTATTCATTAAAGAAAAACAGCTACTTAAAGACACAGTCCATTGTCAGCTCGAAGATGCTGCCACTGTCATTTTACTCTTAAGTTTTCTTCTGTTACTCTGTCCACGGTTTGTTTCATTTTTTATGTTATCACGGCCAGAGTTTAAAAACTCCTATCATTCTATATAGTTTGTTAATTATAGAAAGCTTTTCTTTAAAAAAAAGCTGGATGGTAGGAACAAAGGCTTTTGCATTATTACTTTCCAACACCTTTTTATAAATCTGAAACATGTCATTAAAGTGTTCCAAGGCATTCATAAAATCATTATAAAAATGATTCAGAATGCCTCTGCGTACGAATTCGGTGATCTTACTAAACTTTTCTAAAGCTGGGATTCATGCTTCTCTTCTCCCACTGGTTTCTCGGTTTTTTTTTGGCCATACCTAGAGGTATGCATGGAGAAGGCGATGGCACCACGCTCCGGTACTCTTGCCTGGAGAATCCCATGGATGGAAGAGCCTGGTAGGCAGCAGTCCACGGGGTCGTGAAGAGTCGGACACGACTGAGCGAGGTCTTACTTCCCCAACCAGGGATTGAACCCGCACCCCTGCGCTGGGAGTCCTGACCACTGGGCCACCGAGGGACGTCCTGGTTTCTTTGTTTTCTTGGAGTCAGTCATCATCTGACTTTTCTTGCCCTGTTCCCACCCGCTGGATCTGAGTACCGTCGTGAATCTTCCTAATCTCTCCTAGGTGTGCCCATGGAAACAGCGTGAAAATCATGATCAGTTCCATAATGGCAGCTTGGGTGGCAGCGGGAGAACTCCTTGCCCCTTGATATCTGGGTAAAAGCGCCTCGAAACCCTCATTCTCTGAGCTCGCTCGATCCTGAAGCTTCCCCAGAGACGCCCGCTGCTTCCTGTGGGGTGCAGGGGTGCAGGGGTGTGGGGTGTGGGGCAGCTCTCTCTCTGGATCCCGAGTGCGCTGTCTTTCTCCTCCCTGCTTCCCTGAAACTTAGTCTTTCCTTGGTTCAAAACTGTAACAGTCCACTGGGACCGATCACTTCAAAGGCTCTCTTGCACATTTCTCAGGACAAAGAAGGGTTTTACATCCCAACATGTAAACGTCTTTTAAAGGGTTGGCAGTGCTCGATTTGAAATGTCTGGAGGGGCATGTTGGTTTCCTTCCTCTTTACCCTGGGGCCACAACTTGTATTTTCTTTGGGAAACCCCCCTACCTCACGTTAATGTTTTTGAACATGAAATTCATTATGGACCAAAGCTCCCTGGAGAGAGGATTGGGTGGGCATTCTTATTCCCATTTTATAAACAAGGAGAGTGAGATGGCACGAGGTTTGCATATGGCGGTCAAGGTCAAAGAGCTAGTGGGTGCATGGTTTGGAATCTGAACTCAGATCTGACACCAAAGCTTGAGCTCACAACTGCTAGAATGTAAGAATATAAGAATAATTGTAATAACCTTGTACTATCAATTCCCAGACTATATCTCCATTTAAGACCTCCCCACTGAGCTCCAGATTCGTATGACCAGCTGCGTGTGCAATAGCTCCACTTGAATATCTAACAGGCATTTATGAGGGCTTAAGAAAAATGCTGGTGAAATCTCTGATACAATGTCCTCCGGGAGTGAAGTTTGACTTCTGTCTCGTGAGTGTGAGTTGAATTGATGGCTCCTTCTAACAGAATGCTATGGAGATGACACTGTGTGATTTTCAAGGCTAGGTCATGAAAGCCATCGTGACCTCTGCCTTAGTCTTTGAGCTGCATTCTGGGGGCAGCCAGATGCTGCGATGGGTGAACACTCAAGTCCCAGGAGAAGTTCCGTGTGGTGAGGAAGCGGGACGCCTGCAGCGGTCGCAGAGAGCGGAAGCTCTTGCGGGGAGCCGTGCGAGTGTGCCCCCGAAGCTGGCTCCGCAGCCCCCGTCCAGCCTTCAAGCGGCAGCAGCCCTGACGGACATCCCCACTGCCAGCTCGTGAGAGACCCTGAGCCAGAACTGCCCCCCTGAGCTGCTCCTGAATTCCCGACTCACAGAAACTGTGAGGTAATAAATACTTGTCATTTTAAGATGCTAAGTTTGGGGAAACTCATTATGCAACAATAGATAATCAATACGGCATCCCAGACGCGACGTGTGAGAGGCGGAACGCCTCCTCTTCCTCCTGCAGACATAATTTTCCCTCTGTCTTCTCGGTTCAGAAAATGGCCATGTCATGATTCTTGTTGCTAAGGCTCTCCTCAGACACGGCCTCCTCAAAACATCCTCAGAACCCATCTCCATGTCACATCCCAAATCTAGCCTGAGAGCAATTCCCATTGTTCTGACTGTGACCTGTAACCCAGACCCCACTGGGGGCTTCTCTGAGCCTCAGTCCACCTGCCTGCTGTCTCACCAGCTTGGCTGCGGTTGGGTCTGCCTGAATTCTCTTTATCCCTCACTTTCCTAGAGTCAGTTTGGTATACAGCAGCCAGAAGGATGCTTTAAAAAAAGGTAAGCTGGGCAATTCCTCTGCTCCGGACCCATCATGATTACTCTCCCTCTAGACCTGGGAATAGCTCCCTCCCACCACTTTATTTAGGTCTTTGCCAAAAAGCACCTTTTTTTCTTACTGAGGAATTTTCTGACCTCTGAGCAGTCTCTATAGTGTTTATATTTATATGTCTATTTGTTTTCTCGCTGTTCTCCAAAGACAGCTCCTTAAAGAGTCTTTTTTCTCTAGTTTTTTAACTGTTGCGTCCCCAGCATCTAGAATGATTCTTGCACACAGTAGGTGCCCTAAAATATTTCCTAAAATATTTCAACACATTGTTGTTTCCCTAAGAACTATTGACCTTGGTGTCTTTATCAGAACCACCTGGGAAGCCAGTGAAAAATAAAAATGCCCATTGGGTCCCTAGGGATCCAACGCAATCCTGGGTACTCAGAATCTGATGAAAACCAGGTGATTGGAAGATGCATCCCTGGAAACATCTCTTACATTTGTCTCCTAATCTTTCAGCAAAATTTGTTATTTCTGCTTTAACAGAGGCAAGGAAAATAGTAAAATATATTGAAATTGGTTTGTATTAAAAAAAAAAAAACTCCTTTGTAGTTAGGGCAGTAAATTATAGGCATAGGATTCAATATAAGCCATAAATTGAATATTTTAGTGTGAGTGGAGTTGTATCGAGTGTTCCTTTGGGGATTAGAGTTTATTTCCTAAGCTTTTGTTCACTACATCATGAGTCTTTTCAATAAAACGATCTCATTGTCTGACAGCCAGACAGAGCTGTCTTTGATGCCGGAGGACTTTATTGGGTGTGGTTGGCTCAGAAAACGGTCCTCTGAAGATACTTTATGACCAAATATTTACTAACGTCCCTTAGCAGCCCTGGTTAATTTCAGAATACCTCAGAAAGTCAATAAATGTGGACAAACTAGGATGTGTACACACACATCCACTGTGGCCCCCTGCTTCAAGTAGATAAAAGCCCAGAAATGTAACCGAAATAGGAAACTTGATGTTATCATGCCTTGCTATTAAAAGTTGTTAGGCAGATGAAGGGGGTGAAGACCGATGGGCACGTCCCTTAAAGGTCCAGATCCACGCATGCGCCCATCATCCATCCCTTTGGCAGGCAGGCATCTGTTCTACGATTGTTGGGTTTACGATGTAGTTGGATTCAGGGGCCTCCCTGCTGGCCCAGGTGGTCAAGCCCTTGCCTTCCAATGCAAGGGACGCAGGTTCCATCCCCAGTCAGGGAGTAAGATCTCACATGTCGCTCAGCCAAAAAAAAACCAAACCCAAACCAAAATGGCCAACCAAAATATAAAGCAGAAGCTATATTGTAACAAATCCAATAAAGACTTAAAAAATGGCCCACACCAAATAACTCTTTAAAAAGAGTTGGGCTCAAGGTTTATAATTCATTATTTTTTCCAAATGATGGAAAAATAATTTCCTGCTCTTTATCCATCAGAATTTTTTTTTAATATGCTCAGTCGCTTTGCAAAGGTTGGGTGTGCCTTTGAAAGACTCGTTTACATGCATGTATTTCATCTTTGGCTGCGCTGGGTCTTGCCCGTGCTGTGCGATGCAAGGCTTCTCGTCGCGGGGCATCTCCTGCTGTGGAGTGTGGGCTCTGGGGCGCTCACGCTTCAGGAGTTGTGGCTCATGGGCTTAGTTGCTCCACGGTAAGTTGGATCTTCCTGGCCCAGGGATCGAACCCGTGTCTCCTGCATTGGCAGACGGGTTCTTAGCCACTGAGCCACGAGGAAAGCCATATACATCCCTTAAAAAAGTGCTTATTATTTGCTCATGGCCGTGCCGGGTCTCCACCACACTGAGGCAACCTCGGCTGCTCCCCAGCCGCAGTGTGCAGGCTTCTCAGGCAGCGGCGTTCCTGGCGGCTCCTGGGGTCCAGAGCACGCGCTCCGTGGTTGCGGCTCAGGGCTTGAGTTGCCCCACGGCACGCGAGGTCTTCCAGGACCAGGGATTGAACCCGTGTCTCCTGCGCTGAGAGGTGGGTTTGTTACCACGGAGCCACCAGGGAAGCCCTTTACTTATTCTATGTGGGTTTTTTTTTTTTTGCCGTGCTTCTCCAAGTGTGGTCCTTAGGACAGGAGCATCACGGGAGAGTTGGAAAGACATGTACCTTCTCAGGCCCCCCTCCCTAGATGTCTGAGCCCAGGCAGGCAGCCGTCTATGTTTTATCGAGCCCTGCAGGTGGTCCGATGCATGCTTGGGTTTGAAAACGCCTGGTCTGCGTGTGTGCCGGTCTCCTGTGTGCTGAAGGCCTGTCTCCAGTCTGCCGTCAGCTGCTTCATTGGACCGTCAGGCTCAAGCCGCCCCAGCCCACAAAGATGGGTCTTTACAGCGCTGGAGCCCCCCGCTTCCACGACCCACGTTCAGAACCCTCTCCCCGCGGTCCCCTCCCCTCGAAAGGCACGCAGAATTCAGCCACGATGACAGGTGGCTTCTCCCGAGACGAGCAGACGGGCCCTCTCCCTGGGGCATGATTGACAGCCCCCTAATCAGAGGGAAGAGAATGGCGCGCCTCTAGAATGATGTTTGCTCTGTAAATATTTGACATTATCCACCCTGCAAACCTGAAAGAGAACTTCATTTTTCTTTCTTTTCTGGGGAATACAGTAAGTCGGAGAACACCCTTAAGTATAATTAACCTGACAGGGGAGCTCCAGATCGGGGCTGGGGCCGAGCCTGCAGGAACAATGTGTGGATGGCTTCCTCTCTCTGCTGTTCGAGGTGCGTGGGGCCGCTCAGCTGGCCTGCGCAAACCCCGCTCCCTTGGCTTCTGGATGTGCAGGCTGTCCTCCGGGCGAGCTGTGGGTTCCCAGCCGGCAGGTCTGGGGCAAGGCCTGGGAATCTGCGTTCTTGCATTTTAAACAAGCTCCCGGATGATGCTGCTGCAGCCGGTTCAAGGACCACACTTCACTGAGTAGCGGGAGGAGCTCAGTGTTTGGAGACAGCACTCAGACCTCACTCAGGGCCTGGCTTCTGTGAGTAGGCTTGGGCTTGCCTTCTTGCTGCACAGATCAGGAGCCCCTGCCCATGGGCAGGTTAACTCACCTCCCAGAGCTAGCATCACGTTCATGAGGACCTTCCCTTTTAGGGCATGTGACTCAACCTTGACAAAAGAGCTGCCTCTTTGAAAAACGTTTTTCGACGCGCCCCTCCCCATCGCCTCCCTCCATTAAAGTGTTGAAACTTTAATGCCACAGACCCAGAGCACATCTGTTTTTGTACTTTGCGGAGGACCACAAAGCACTGTAACAGCCTGCGACTGCTCACCACTCAAGAGCTGATGGTTTCCCCAGTTGGGAGTGATGTCACCCTGTTGAGAATGCTCATTTTAGGGCAAGAGTAAAGGCTAAGAGAAGGTAATTTCTGTCAAGTGCCCTATACAAAGTAAGTGCTCAATAATGGTGATGTATTTGTGTACATTATATAAACTATGTTAGAGAGCATATACTATGATTAATACATATAATGTTGACCCTTGAACAACACAGATTTGAACTGCGTGGGTCCACTTAGACACAGATTCTTTTTGAACAGTGAATATGACAGGGCGTTGTGATCTGTGGTTGCTTGAAGCCACAAAAGTCTAGAACCTCAAACACAGGCAGCCAGTGCCCTGAAGCCCTGGGCTGTTCAAGGGTCAGCTGCTCACTGCATATCGCTATGTTATGTTACTGCTATGCTATTGCTGTTGCTTAGTTACTCAGTCGTGTCCAACTCTTTCGAGACCCCTATGAACTGTAGCCCACCACCTCTGTCCATGGCATCTCCCAGGCGAATGAGTGGAGTGGGTTTCCATTTCCATCTCCAGGGAATCTCCTCGAGCCAGGGCAAGTCTCCTGCGCGGGCAGGCTGATTCTTTGCCACGGAGCCACCAGGGAAGGTCACTGTATCGTCCTGTATTATCCCTCAGGCTAGTACCTGCAGACCGGGTAGGAATGAAAGGTTGAGGCAGAAGGCCGCGGCGAAGCAGAAGGGAGCTGAGGTTTCTGCAAAACATCACAGCCGTCCGGGACCTGAGCCCAGGCCGGCGTCTCCCTCATGGGCCTGCGGATCCCGGAGGGGCTGGTTAGCGCCTGGGTCCCTGCGTCTTCATCCCTAACACGACCCGCCCCCCCATGCAGGGATGGGTCGGTGCAGGGGCACTGGAGGGCCCACCACGTGGTTGGCTGTTGGATTCGGCCTCTGGGCTCTCACGGGGCGAGGGCCCGGGGCCGGGCGGGCGGCGGGGCCAGGCGGCCTGGAGGGCAGCGTCGGGCCCCTCGAGGGCAGAAGGGCTGTCCACTGGTGACTGCAGGGCAGGTGGGCTCGTCCCTCCCGGGGGCCAGAGGGGAAGGCGGCTACGGGGCTTGGCTGGAGAGCAGAAAGCGCTGGAGGGCGCAGGAGCTCCAGCAGGCGGCTGGGCCAGGCCTGGTTTCCCGGGGCCAAGGCGGGGAGCCGTCCTGGGGCCGCAGGGACCAAGGACGAGAATCACTCAGGCGACGCGGCCGCGGAGGGGCCGGGCCGGGCGCCGCTTGCCTTTACCCTCTGGATTCTCTGTGTCCCCAGACTCCTTCCCCTTCCCTTGGCATGGGAGGAGCTCAGTTCTGGAGCCTGGGAAACAGACCCAGGGGCCCGGATAACCTAGGGGGCTAGTGAGGCACCAGCTCCTATTTCAACTCTCTCCGCTGTCACGTTTGGTTGGTGGCAAAGTGTCTCTTCTGTTCTCAGCCTGCAGCTCCTAGGCCTCCGGCTGGTTCAGGAAGCCCAGAGACGCGTACTGCTCAGACTCAGAGCCTGGGCCCAGCGACCGCTGCTGCTGCTGCTGCTGCTGCTGCTGCTGAGTCGCTTCAGTCGTGTCCGACTCTGTGCGACCCTGAGGACGGCAGCCCACCAGGCTCCCCCGTCCCTGGGAATCTCCAGGCGAGAGCACTGGCGTGGGCTGCCATCGCCTTTTCCAATGCATGAAAGTGAAAAGTGAAAGGGAAGTCGCTCAGTCGTGTTGGACTCTTAGCAACCCCGAGGATGGCAGCCCACCAGGCTCCCCCCGTCCCTGGGATTCTCCAGGCGAGAGCGCTGGAGTGGACTGCCATCGCCTTCTCCACAGTGACCACTGTGCAGACCAAAACATCAGTTCCTGCCCTTTTTTTTTTTAAACAAACAGAACTTTAATAGCATGCTTACTGCCTGATGAAGAAGGAAATGAACCTACTCTAGTATGCTTGCCTGGAAAATTCCATGGACAGAGGAGCCTGGCTGGCTACAATCCATGGGGCTGTTGCAAGATTCAGACATGACTTAGCGACCAAACCACCACCACCATACCTCCTGAATATATGGGACCTAATGGGGTCGCACAGAGTCGGACACGACTGAAGCGACTTAGCAGCAGCAGCAACCAGGAAAAGTGAGTCATTCCCTGAAAGGGCCCAGTTCAGTTCAGTCGCTCAGTCATGTCCAACTCTTTGCAACCCTATGGACTGCAGCACGCCAGGCCTCCCTGTCCATCACCAACTTCTGGAGTTTACTCAAACTCATGCTCATTGAGTCAGTGATGCCATCCAACCATCTCATCCTCTGTCATCCCCTTCTCCCCCTGCCCTCAATCTTTCCTGGCATCAGGGTCTTTTCAAATGAGTCAACTCTTCACATCAGGTGGCCAAAGTATTGGAGTTTCAGCTTCAACATTAGTCCTTCCAATGAACACCCAGGACTGATCTCCTTTAGGATGGACTGGTTAGATCTCCTCGCAGTCCAAGGACTCTCAAGAGTCTTTTCCACACCACAGTTCAAAAGCATCAGTTCTTCAGGGCTCAGCTTTCTTTATAGTCCATCTCTCATATCCATATATGACTACTGGAAAAACCATAGTCTTGTCTAGACAGACCTTTGTTGTCAAAGTAATGCCCAAGCTATCACCTTAAGTACCATCTTCAGCCAAAAATGAAAGAAAGATCTTAGGCGAAGGGGGGAAGCCAGTTATGGCATGTTATCACACAAAGCCCCATCAACAAGGGTATAAACCGCCCACTCTAAAGGGCCTGCTCTTTGCCAGGCCTCATGCTGGAAGCAGGCGTGTGCCTTTCCCACGTCACAGCTCAGGTTTGAATCTCGGGCACTAATTGAGTGGAGTGTGGGGTTTCTGGGAGGACTGGGACGTTTCTTTGCTTCCTGTCTGGCTACCAGGTGGGCATCTGAACACATGACATGTTGAGCTATCAGTGAGGGCTGGTTCATGCACTCATTGGTTCTTTTCACAAATATTGTCTCGAGCAAGTGTGCTGTGCAAGGAGAGATGGGCTGTCCTAGAACCTGGGGGCACGACGGTGAAGCCAGCAGGCTCTGGTCCAGCCCTCATCGAGTCAGCTGTCTAGTGGCAGGGTAGCACGGCTGGCAGAGGTTCTCAGTAAAAGACCAAAGAACACATCTTTTCTGTTTTGGGTGGGGGAGGGGTCAATGCCAAGAAGAAATTTCGTTATAACCACCTCACTCCGACCTGAAGGGCATGGGCAGCCCTGTGGAATGAAGAGGCTCCATAGACTCCGACGTAGCTCCTGACCTTGGCTGTTTTATCATGAGAGCAGCCACCCAGTAAGTACACACATGATTGTGGCTGTGTTCCAATAAAACTTTATTTAAAAAAGAAAAAGAACAGGTGAGCGGAGGATTTGTTCTGTGGGCTATAATCTGCTGGCTGCTGCAAGAGAACATCCAAGAACACAGATGTTGGAGCCAGTCTGCCTGGCTGAATCTCAGTGATCCCACTTCTTAGCTGGCCCGTCTTGAGCAGCTTACTGTCCCTCTCTGTTCTCAGTTTCTTCCTCTGTAAAATGGAGGTGACAGTTGTGCTTACCTCCCAGGGTTGTTTGTTGGGATTACATGAAATCATATATGTAGAGTGCTGAGGGCACCATTTGAAATGTGGTGCCTGCTATGATAGATGCTAGCTCTTCAGTTTTATATAAGTGAGAAGGTAGGCGTTAATCAATTATGATCACCGATTAGTGATGAGTCAAATTACCACTGTCCTAAGTGTTGCTTGACCAGGTCCTGGGGACTTTGGCTAACTGGGGGCAACTGCTCAGTTATACCCTGAGAAATCCCCCAGTTTCCTGAGTAGAACAGTTACTGTGGCTACTTCATTGAAATGATTTTTAAAAATCACTTTTCTGTCTTCTTTTGCACATTGTAGTCATGCTACATTAAGATATTGCTTTAAAAATAAAAAAAAAGCTCTGCCCATATAAGTGAGATCCTGTACTGCTGCTTTCTGATTTATTTCTCTTAGCGTAATATTCTCTGGGCCCATCCATGTTGCCACAAATGGCAAGATTTCCTTCTTTTTGAAGGCTGAATAATAATCCGGTGTCCCTGTATACCACGTTGTCTTTATCCGCTCACCTGCCGGTGGACCTCTGGCTTGTTTCCGTATCTTAGCTGTGTTGAGTGATGCAGCGGTTTGCATGGGAGGGAAGATGTCTTTTGAGGAACTGATTTCGTTTCCTTTGGATATACACCCAGAAGTGGGGCTGCTGGCTGCTGAGGTAGCTCCTAGTTTTAATTTTTGGTCCACCTCCCTACTGTTTTATGTAATGGCTGTACCCGTTCACCGTCCTACCAAAGCTCGCGTGGCGCTAGTCGTAAAGAACCCGCCCGCCAGTGCAGGAGCCGTGCAGCTGGGCAGGGAAGATCCACTGGAGGAGGGCGCGGCACCCCACTGCAGTATTCTTTAAAAAAAAAAAATAATTTTACTTGTTTAGTTCTGGCTGTGTGTAGTCTTGTCGGGGTGCGGGCTTTCTCTGATTGCGGCGGGCGGGGTTACTCTCTGGCCGCGGTGGAGGCTCCTCACCGAGTGGCTTCCCTTGTGCAGCAGAGCTCTAGGGCGCTGGGGCTTCGCTGCTCGAGGCGCGGGCTCCCCAGGCGCGGCCCGGGGCCCAGAGCGCGGGCTCCCCAGGCGCGGCCCGGGGCCCAGAGCGCGGGCTTCCCAGGCGCGGCCCGGGGCCCAGAGCGCGGGCTCAGCGGTTGCGGCCCCGGGGGCCCAGAGCGCGGGCTCCCCAGGCGCGGCCCGGGGCCCAGAGCGCGGGCTCCCCAGGCGCGGCCCGGGGCCCAGAGCGCGGGCTCCCCAGGCGCGGCCCGGGGCCCAGAGCGCGGGCTTCCCAGGCGCGGCCCGGGGCCCAGAGCGCGGGCTCAGCGGTTGCGGCCCCGGGGCCCCAGGAGCGGGCTCCCCAGGCGCGGCCCGGGGCCCAGAGCGCGGGCTCCCCAGGCGCGGCCCGGGGCCCAGAGCGCGGGCTCCCCAGGCGCGGCCCGGGGCCCAGAGCGCGGGCTCCCCAGGCGCGGCCCGGGGCCCAGAGCGCGGGCTCCCCAGGCGCGGCCCGGGGCCCAGAGCGCGGGCTCAGCGGTTGCGGCCCCGGGGGCCCAGAGCGCGGGCTCCCCAGGCGCGGCCCGGGGCCCAGAGCGCGGGCTCCCCAGGCGCGGCCCGGGGCCCAGAGCGCGGGCTCCCAGGCGCGGCCCGGGGCCCAGAGCGCGGGCTCCCCAGGCGCGGCCCGGGGCCCAGAGCGCGGGCTCCCCAGGCGCGGCCCCCGGGGCCCAGAGCGCGGGCTCCCCAGGCGCGGCCGGGGCCCAGAGCGCGGGCTCCCAGGCGCGGCCCCCGGGGGCCCAGGAGCGCGGGCTCCCCAGGCGCGGCCCGGGGCCCAGAGCGCGTAGTTGCTCCGAGGCATGTGGGATCTTCCCGAAATCCGCGCTCCAACCCGCGCCTCCTGCATTGGCAGGCAGATTCTTTACCAGTGAGCCCCCAGGGAAGCCCGTCCCGGAGAACCCCATGGACAGAGGAGCCCGGCAGGCCACAGTCCACGGCGTCTCACGGAGTCCGACAGGACTGGAGCGACTCGGCACGCACGCGCCTGCTCCGTTTTCGTGTGTCTTTCGCCTTTGGTGGTTGTTGCCCTGGGGTCCTCGAGTGCTCTTTTCTTGTTTTCAGTCTTTGCGCTTTTCCGTTTTCGAGGATTCTGATACATATCCTCTAGCTCAGACGTGCCCTCCTCAGCAGCGTCTAGTCTGCTGAAAAGCCCACGATCCCCCATTTCTGTTACTGGGCTTTTTTTCTTGTTGCTGCTGCTGTTGTCGTCTTTTAAAATCTCTAGCGTTTCTTTTTGGTTCTCGCAAAATTTCTATCTTTCCACTTACATTGCCCTGTGCTCTTGTCTACTTCGTGCATTAGAGCTCTTAGCATATTAACTGTAGTTGTTTTAAATTCCACATCTGGTTCTGATGCTAACTCTGTCGTTTCAAATTATATTTTTGCCCTTTCGTATGTCTTAATAGAGCTTCCCTGTGGCTCAGCCATTAAGAATCCACCTGCAATGCAGGAGTCACAGGAGACACAGGTTTGATCCCTGGGTCAGGAAGATCCCCTGGAGGAGGAAATGGAAACCCACTCCAGTGTTCTTACATGGAGAATCCCATGGGCAGAGGAGCCTGGGGGGCTACAGTTCACAGGGTCGCAAACGGTTGGACATAACTGAAGCAACTTAGCACACACGCACATGCCTTAACAGCTGGATGGTTCCTGGAGAAGATTCTTGAGAGTTCCTTGGACTAGAGATCAAACAAGTCCATCCTAAAGGAAACCAAGCCTGAATGTTCATCGGAAGGACTGATGCTGAAGCTGAAGCTCCAATACTTTGGCCGCCTGATACCATGAGCCGACACACTGGAAAAACCCTGATGCTGGGAAAGATTGAGGGCAGGAGGAGAAGGGGGTGACAGAGGATGAGATGGTTGGATGGCTTCACAGACTTGGTGGACATCAGCTTGAGCAAACTCTGTGAGGTAGTGAAGGACAGGGAAGCCTGGCATGCTGCCGTCCATGGGGTCGCAAAGAGTTAGACATGACTTGGCAACTGAACAACAACAGTGATGTAGAGGGTAAGAGAAACTGCTGTAAATAGGGCTTCGGTAAGGCGAGGCGTGGGCGAGGGGAGGTGTTTAGAGTCTTGTGATTTAGTCTTGGTTTTTACTGAGCCTGTGCTTTGGACTGTGAGTGGCGCAAGAGTTTCTTGGTTCTTCCCTCCCTGCTTAGGTGAGATAAGAGGCTGGGACAGGCTGCATGGAGTTGGGTGTCTCCCTTCCCCATTTCAGTGGAAGTGTGTTAGTTGCTCAGTCACGTCCAACTCTTGGCAGCCCCATGGCCTGTAGCCTGCCAGGCTCCTCAAGTACGTGGAATTCTGTGTTTTGCCTTTTTTTTTTTTTTCCTCCCAGGCCATATGGACAGCGAGTGGAATCTTAGTTCCCCAACCAAGAACTGAACCTAGGCCCCCTGCATTGGGAGCTTGGAGTCTTCACCACTGGACCAGCGGGGAAGTCCCTCTGTTCTTGCCTGTCTGCCTCTTTAATCTTGAGGGCAGAGCTTTGCCCTCTTCGGGGCAGAGTCCTCCCCTCTCTTCTGGATCTCAGAGTTGATTTTTCTGTCTGTTCAAGCTTTTTACTCATCATTGGGATAGACTGGTGTCTGCCAAACTTACCTGCTAAACCAGGTGTAGCTGTTTTTAAGCACACACGTTTTGTGACTGTGTACTGTTCTACCACATAGGTGTAATGTAATTTATTTCATCAATTACCTATTTTAGAACATTTTGGTTCTTTCCAACTTTTCACAGTTACAACAATGAATGATTGGACATTCTTATCAAATACATCTTAGTGAGCAGCTTCGGTTATTTTCTGAGGAAGACCCTTCAGAAGAGTAATTAATCAAAGGGCATGCACATTTTGAAGAAAGTGATAAACATGGCTTAATCTTTTTCTAGGAATTCCTGTCTACTTTAGCATCCAGCAGCAATAAGTGTGGACATTTCTTCCTTGACCCCTCTCCAATAATGGAAATACTATGCTTTATTTTTGTCAGTTTGATAAGCGGGAATGATTTCTCCCTGTTTTAATATATGTCACTTTGGTTATTACTGTCACTTGATATCATCTTAAATGTTCACTAGGCATTTCTTTACATGCATGTTGGCAGTTCATGAGTTTTGCCAAAATTTTTCCATTTGGATATTTATCTATTTTTCTTATGTATATATATATATATATAAATAAACCCTACATTATTAATTATGCTAGTCACCATTAATCACATAGGAATGTAGTTTCCTCCTGTGTATGACTTCTCATACTTATGGTGCGTTTTCTTTTTCGAGTTTATTCACTTTTGGCTGTGCTGGGTCTTGCCCGCCACTCCGGCTTTTCTCCCGTTGCGGCGAGCACGGGGCTCCTCTCTGGCTGCGGTGCTCCGGTCTCTAACTGCTGTGGCTCCTCTTCTTTGGGCTCGATAGCTCTACACCGGCTTGATTGCCCTGTAGCACGTGGGGTCTTTCCAGATCAGAGGCTGAACCCGTGTCTTCTGTGTTGGGTTTCACCACTGAGTCACAACGGAAGCCCCTTATAGTGGTTTTTTTTTTTTTTTTGACTCCTGGCATTTTCGTTTCTATGATTCTTTCTTAGTATTTATACTTGGAAATAACTTCCTTGACTGATATCAGGTAACTGCTGACTTACATTTTCCTCTAGTTGTTTTATGTTTTTGTTTCTAGATTTAATTTATATATAGCATGACATATATAACTTACCCCCCCTGAAAAATTGACCAATCATCTGAGCACTATCTTCTTGTTTATTAATGTACTTTTTCTCTACAAATCTAAAAGGCTACTTTTATAATATGCTGCTGCTGCTACTGCTGCTAAGTTACTTCAGTCGTGTCCGACTCTGCTAAATTCTTTAAATGTTTAACATATTCCTGGGCATTATTTTGTTTTACATTGAATTGCTTTACTCTTGTGCCAGTTCAGTATTTACAAATCTTAACTTTATAGTATATTTTCATACCTAATAGGGATATTTCTTTACTATATGTGTGTGTGTGCACATGTGTGTGTGTGCATGTGTGTGTGTGTGCATGTGTGTGTGTGTGCGTGTGTGTGAGTGAGTCACTCAGGGGTGTCTGTCTGACTCTTTTGGAACCCCATGGACTGTAGCTGGCCAGACTACATGGGATTTCCCAGGCGAGAATACTGGAGTGGATTGCTATTTTCTTCTCCAGGAGTTGCAGGAAGGGGACCCCTTCCAGGGCCTGAAACTGGGCTCTTGTCTAACACTCAGAAATGAGTTGTCCGAGGAGACACATGTGCTGAGAAAGCAAGAGATTTTATTGGGAAGGGCGCCCGGGTGGAGAGCAGGAGGGTGAGGGAGCCCAGGAGGACTGCTCTGCCGCGTGGCTCAGTCTCGGGTTTATGGTGATGGGATGTTTCCGGGTTGTCTGACCAGTCATTCTGACTCAGAGTCCTTCCTGGTGGTGCACGCATTGCTCAGCCAAGACTGATGCCAACAAGGATTCTGGGAGGTGGTTGGACGTGTGATGTCACCTTGTGACCTTTCCCGAACTCTTCTGGCCGGTGCTTTCTTATTGGTTCCGTGTTCCTCACCAGGACCTCCTATCGGGGAAACAGCTGGTGCACATGGTTACTATGGTTCCTGGCCAGGGCGGGCAGTTCCAGGCAGTGTGCTTCCCCTAACACAGAGAATCTTATCGACCCAGGGATTGAATCCACGTCTCCTGCGTTGGTAGGCTGGTTCTTAACCTTCTGAGCCATCAGGGATGCCCCATATATATAAATATATACACACACACATATGCATATATATATATATATACACTATTTATCATCTTTGTTTATTTTTTAATTTTGAAAAGTCAATACATATACTTATTAAAACATTCAATATGACTATAGTGTTTTTAAATGTTCGATTTGTTGAATATTGTTTAAAAATTTCAAGCTGCAAAATAAACTAGATACATTTGGAGCTTGTTGATGGCCTCTGTTGGTCCTGCCTGACCCTCTTGTGTTGGGAGCTGCGTCTTGGTCCCCTCGGGGCTTGCCTCTGTCTAGCTTCTGCACTTGAACTTCTGAGGCTCCATCTTGAGCCCACAGGCTTTAGAGGAAACGCTCTCTTGGGCTCTTAGTTCAGCCCGCTGCTGAGGGGGTTCTCATGTTCTTGACCCCTTCCTCTCTTAGTTCGTCCCTGAGACCACTCCCAGGAACTCAGGTGAAGCTCACCAAAGCCCCTGGCTGCGCAGAAAGTCATGATGGCCCACCAGGGTATTCCTCTGTCTAGCTGGTAGTGGTCTTTGATCCCATGAAACTCTTAAGAGATGCCTTACTGCACTGCAGGCTGGGTGGAAGAAGTGTATCTGGGAAGACTCGGGCAGTGGGTAGGCAGGGGGTGAGGAAGGGAGCCTGCCCCTTCCAACCTTTGGGCTGCTTGGAAGAGCTGGGAGCTCAGCCATCTCCTCCCGACCCCTCCAACACCCCCCAGCAGCTGTCTGCTAATAACCGAGAGGAGATGGTGTGTGAATACTCCAGCTCCCTACTCAGTAGGCAAGAACCTGAAGCCTGTCCTGTACCACCTTCTGGTGCCCAGGGGGACTGGGCCCCGTCACCCGTGGTGGGCATGCTTCTCAAAGCCCCTGTTGGCATCCTCCATCTCCCATTTCCCTCCCACTCCCATCTGTGTTTCTTGGTGTCACGTCCCATCTAAGCTATTTGTCCCCATCTCCAGACCTGTTTCCACGGGAAACCAGTCTAAGACAAATGGAAACCTGAGTATTGGAGGATCCTGAGAGCAGAAGTCAGAAAACTATAGGCCAAGGGCCAAATCTGGGCTGTTGCTTGTTTTTATGAGTGAAGTTTCATCAGCACACAGTCCTGACCATTTGTTTCCTATCGTCTGAGGCTGCTTTTCACTATAATGGCAGAATGGGGTGGCTGGGCCAGGGGCCAGACGGCCCGTGAGGCCAGACATAGTCACTATCCGATTCTTCAGCCGTCTCCAGCCACTGGGATAAGTACCTTGGTAGCTCGGGTCTTGAGGAGCAAAATGGCATGGTCTGACTTACTTTGTTAACACCTCACTCCCATAGCTGTGCGGAGAGTGGATGTGAGGCGGGCACTCCGGGACCAGTTAAAAACCTCCCATAACTTGCCTACCGGTGCAGGAGGCGTAAGAGACGCAGGTTCAGTCCCTGCGCCAAGAAGGGCCACTAGGGAGGAGCATGGCAGCCCGCTCCAGTGGTCTTGCCTGGAGACTCCCGTGGGACAGAGGAGCCTAGTGGGGTGTGGTCTGTAGGGTTGGAAAGAGTTGGACATTGAAGTGATTTAGCAAGCATGTATTCAAGAGAGACAGAGAGTGGACAGGTATGAGCTGTTTCTTGGCCCGAGAAACAGCAGGGCTTGTTGCTGGACTGGACTGGAGAAAAGGGAGCAGTTAAGGGGTGTGCTCTTGTGTACATTTGCTTCTTCTAATCGTCCTCTTTGGAGAAGTTGACTCTGCCTTTTTTTGGCCTTTCGGCAAGGCTTGTGGGATCTTAGTTCTCCAAGCAGGGGCTGAGCCTGGGCCCCAGAAGTGCAAGTGCGGAGTGCCAGCCGGCAGGCAGGCAGGTGCCGGCAGGCAAGAGCCTGAAGCCTCATTCTCTTTCTCCTGAGCGTCGCTTCCTTCGGGACTCCTTCCGACTTCTCAGGGGGCTGGGGCCCCGCGTGTCCCCACACGCCCTTTTCTCTCCCTCCCATAGTGGTCTGCGTTTCCTTGAATCTCCCCCTAGGTCACAGAGATGACGCAGGACCCAGCGCCCATGCCTTCCACAGAATTTGAGTCCAGGCTCCTCGCCACTGCACTGACCCGTCGGTGGAACCGTCAGGCCTCCCCGAGACCGGGTGCTCACCTCGCAGGCACCGAGAGAATGAAGGCCAAGAACCTTATGGTCCAGCCCAGGTGGCTTATCCCAGCCGTCTCCAGCCTTGTTTGCCCTAGGGGTTAGTTTTGTGAAAGACAGTTTTTCCATGGACTGGAGAGGGTGAATGGTTTCGGGATGGTTCCGGCACATCCCGCTTACCGTGCCTGTTGCTGTTATTGTTGCATCAGCTCGGCCTCGGCTCCTGAGGCGGTCGGCCCTGGAGGTTAGGGACTCCTTGAGCCCGGCCCTCTGCCTTCACTGCCTCTCCTTTCTGCAGCCTTGCTTTCTCTAGCCTGGCCTCTCGTGTTTCTTGGCTCAGACATGGGACCACGACCACGAGGTGGAATGTCATCACGGGACGAGCACGGGTCTCCAGCAGCCCCGCCACATGGCAGATGAGAGCGCCTGCCCAGCAATCGCTGTTGGTGGGGCGTCGGCCTCTGCCTGGGCAGCTTGGGTGTGAAACGTGGTCTCGTTCCCCCAGGGCATTAAAGGAAACGAAGGGGCGCAGACAGGGGAACTCCAAGGGGGAGGAGCCTGGGTCTCTCCATCACGTTGTCCGCTCTGTTGCATCCTTGAATTTGAGAGACAGCTGCCCACTGCCTCTGCTGAGATTCCACCGTAGATGACTCAGGCACAGGCTGGCTGGATCTGAGAGTCTGCAAAGGCAGCCTAGGAACTAAGCAAGGCGGCTGGCATTCGTTAAAAAATGAAAAAAAGATGAAGAAAATAATCTGCTGGAGACAAGGGGAGATGCTAGAAGTGGGTCAGTGGGTCTGAGCAACAGAGAAGCCCACCAGTAATCTCCTGGCCTCCCTGAGGCTCAGCCCAGCTCCCCACGCCCTCCTTCCCCTCTCCTCTCTTGCCACCTTAAAAAAAAAAAACACACATAGGCAGAAATCAATCCATCAAATGTCATTACAGATTTATTAAGCCTGATGTAGAAAGACATTGAACAGCAACATCTTCAGAAAGCATAAAAAGAGCACTTGTATTCAGTCTTGTGCTTTGAAAATCTAAATATATTTTTATCATATAAATAATTCTTTTCATGTTTTAAGTGCATTTGTGTTTTTTTTTTTCTTCTTCTCTCCTTTAATTTTCGTTTTCAATTAGCCAAAGCGGAAGTTGTGGTTGACGGAAATGAAGCCATTCGCAAAGCTCACGGTGTTGGCAGGCCTGTCTGAGTTACACTGTATCAGCCTGATTTCCAAAGGTGGCTTAATGTCTGCAGCATTCAAATGAGGGACAGCCTCCAGCAAAATCATAGTTGAACACACCCAGGTCCTTAATGTCGGCAGTTGAACTTCCTGATGCAAATTATGGTAAGGTTTCAGATGGGGACAGTCTATTTCCAATAACTCCTGAGTGGGTGAGACAAAGACATTTTTGACAGAAAGGAAAGAGTTATCATGCTTAAGAATGTAAATAACACACGTATAGAAACCTTTTGATGGAAATGAGGGGCTCCGTATAAACCTTGGTGAGGGTGTTGTTATTTTTTCAAATAGCTAAAAAAGTAGTATCTATTATATAGGGCTTTAATTACAGTTCTCAAAGTGGAATGATTTTTCCTTAAAAAAAAAAACAAACAAACTAGAGGTAAAAAAATAATGGCTTCTTTGATGTAATTTTCACCTCCACCATCAGAAGATATTTCCAGTGGTAAAATTGTACTTTTAAAAAAAAACCTTCTCTCTTTTTAGAGATTATTTCATTGCTAGAGCATCACACACATACATCTCTCAGTGTGCCCAAACCAAGTCATTTTTATTCAGCCGGGGGCTGCTCAGGTGTTTCTTTTGGCTGATCTGAGTTATATGGGGTATCAAGACCAAATTGTTTAGAATTAGGAGGAAGGACAGGAGGCTGGCACCCGGGGACAAAAGGAGAAGCACCTTTCCTGAAAAATCCCTGTGGTTTTTTTTTTTTCCCCAAAGCTGGAAAGCCATCATTTCTGGGGGACGGTGTGTCTTTAGGCAGTGACAATGCAGCTGAGCCTTTGGAAAATTGCAAATAGTGACTGCATTGAGCACTAGCATTTGGGATGATCAGGAGCAAAGGAAAGCGTGGTCAGTTAGGGGAAAGAACTTTCCAGATCCCAGAGACAAGGCTTGGATGCCTCTCTGTGATGAATCTGTTTGGCCACAGGGTGGTATAATTTTCCTAGCAGAAAAAAATTTTTTTCATTGCAAGGACAATTTATAATCATCAAAAAACAAGTGAAACATGGTTTTGATTAAAACAGCCTGTTGGCTCAATAATTTCTGTAATTTTAAAAACATCCTTAATGCGGAAGAAGAACACGCCGATGTCAGGAATGGCCTGGGGCCCCATTACAATAGCAACCGAATAAATAAGGAAAAGAATTGCGAGGTCATAAAAACAAAAATTAAGCTAATGTTTCAAATTTTGACAATTATGAATTCTTCCTCTAAGAAGACGTTAAACAAATGTTCAGGCACTATTAGATAAAATACAGAGGGGACAATCCTTACATGGATGAGTTTGCAGTTTCCCAAGGGGTGAAGCATGCCTTTAAAGGAGAACCCTGAATTGGGACGCTGATTCCTCCTCAAATCCAGCAACTGGATGGACTCATGCAGACAGACAAACTTGGTTCTTAATCGTTTCTTTGTAAACTCAGATCTAATTCTTTCATAAGCTATTGAAAGAGAATGATCAGGAAAAAAAATTACAAGCATAATTTTTTTTGCTATACAAAAGAATCCCCATTGTGGGCCAGTTTGGTAGGAAACAGAAACAAGCAAATATAACAAAATCTGTGTTCATACATGGCGATATAGTTAGTATATACAAATATGTACAGTATAAAAATGTGCGGAAGGCTGCTGGTCTCAGCCACCCGAGCTGCATTTTTACACAAGGGAAACAGCCTGGATTTTCCTCCTCGTATACAGGCAAATGTAGTATATACAGCATGCGGGTTATAGAAAATCAGTGCGCTTGCCGGGAACATTCTACAGGTATGCTTGCCGCCACTTTTCTTAGAAAATGACTAGTCTGTTTTCCTAATATAACAACGCGTTTGCCTTTCTTCGCTGGCAAACACTTTCCTTCAGAGCAAGGTTGAACTCTCTCAACTCACTATGCCCTACTTCCCCGACTGCCAATTCCAAAAGAAAAAAAAATGTCTAGAAGTAACATGAGGGGATAAACACATAACACAAACATGGTTGATGCCACATTCCTTAAAAACCTGCGCGCTCTGCAGAGTAAGAACTGGTTGACCAGTACGACAGTTGTGTATGATCAGCTACCCTCTTGATTGTTAAGGTGTTTGGAAGTTTCTGATTCACGCTGATGGTGCCTGGCTGTTAGGAGTCAAAGTCAGAAGGGATTAGAAAGACAACAGCATGTCAGAGACCAAGAAGTAGGTTGTATCCCCTGATATTATGACGTTTAAGAGCCCTGAGCCAAATGAGAATGGTGGCGTGTGGCAGCCTTTTTCTGACTTGAATGCACACTCTAGCATCTGATGTATTATAAGCCAAAACATTATGCTGCAAAACTGGAATGTTTCTGTTGCGTTGATCTCCATGCAGAATGAAAATAGTTTCTACATCTTCTCTGCAGATTGGTTGAGCTTAGTGTATTTAAAAAAAAAAAATATACATATACATTTATAATTCCTGAATGTTATCTGGGTCATTTAGAAAGTGAGTACATTGCTGTGCAAAGTCTTCATATTTGAGATACAATCGTATGATTGCTCAAGTTCTGTAAATATAAGCCTTTGCCTGGGGACTAAGATACAAATGTAGGTTTCGGGTCCAGGATTTAGTAAATGCATTGAAATTCATTTTCTGGAGGGGTTGAAGGGAGTGGTAGGATTTTCTATTAAAAAAATTTTTTTTTTAAGTAATCCATTTGTTAGAATTTTTCAACTTCTCCTGGGGTTCTCACAGAAGAGTTATTACTTGTACTTCCAAAAGCAGTCTTAAGCAAATAAACATTGTAGAAGGGCTGTGAGTATTTAATTTTTTTTCAATCAGGTTGCTTTTTTAAGAAGGCCTTAATGATCATCATATGGCTATTGGTAAAATCATTTGTATGCTGAGAGGTGTCAGATCAGGGCGCCTTTACTTGCAGGAGCCATTTTACTTGGAATATATTTTTCCAATGGAAATGGACAAGTTCTGTTGCAGAAATAACGTTCCACCTGGTACTAGCATTTTAAAACAGTCCTCTTCTAATCCATAAAACATTTCTAGTTTTCCCTGAAGCTTCGGGCTGCCTTGTGCATGAATAATTTTGGAGAAACACCCACGCCTGTTAGCCCATTGTTCGTGAAGTATTGGAAGAAGATTAACTAGAGCCAGAAATTGTGGATCTGCGTCTGCTCCTGAATCTGTCACAGGAAACCAAAGGAGATAAGTGGCTTTTACTTTGGACGAAGAGGTAAAATTCCCCATAGAAATTCTAAAGATGATTCACAAGTTTCAAAATGTTTAATGCTTCCCTTCAATGGAAACATGTCTCTCTGTCTGTGGGGATGGAGATCTGGGTCTCTTTCTCCTGCTCAATCTTTGTCTAAAAGTGTATTGTGGATATTTTGAGAAAGTGCCACATATAGGAAGAGAGAAAATGAAATTAGCATTTTAACATCTCACAGGGGGAAAAAATAAATGGAAAGTTCACTTGTGATTTTTTTTTTTGCCAAATGCGTGTTCAAAATAGATACCACTTCTTTGTTCTTTAGAACTGTATGTGTGTATTTGTGTGTTTGAAGCCTTCAATATATTTCCTTATTATTATTTCATCATTCATCAGCACACTTTGATTCTTGTTGCAGAAAATAGAAGATAATGTGAAAGTGACATTTTCTATGTTTGTTTTTTTAACAAAAAATATTTAACAAACTAAGAAAATGAAGCCCAGTGAAAAAGATTTGAAAGCAGTCACATCACCTAGGGAATGACAGATGGGAAAGACGCAGGATGCAAGCACCTTTAAGGCCTTGTGATCTTTGGATTTACTGTGAGAAGTTTCAGAAAACTGTAGAGTCTTACTGTGGCCCTGTCCGTAGGCCCTGGACAATTGCGGTGAAAGTAACATATACTCATGGGCACACACACACCCGCACGCACACTCCACACACACCTCCTCACTGTTTAGTCAAGAGTTATCTAAATGCCTCCCCAAAATGTCATTTCATTTGTTTGTTCTCAGCATTTCCACTCAATTCAGTGGCTCCTGTCTGTGACATTAATTATGAAAGACTCCAACAACCGAGCAGGGACATTTTGGGGGTGAGGCTTAAGAAATCTAGTTGTGACCTTAAATTCTGTGGGGACTGTCTGGACTATTCAATTTATTCTATGATTATAGTCTGCTTTTAGGCCATGACCTATTTTTAAACTATTTCCTCTCTGTATACTTCTCAGAAGGTGAATTTCTTATTCGGAAAGATTATTGTTTTTGAAAAACAGGTATAAAATGCAAATAGCGTGAGGGGAGTTGGACCCTAATTTAGCTCCTCATCCAGGTATCTGGTATTAAGCACCTTTAGATGCTGCTGTGAACACCGGAGGACCAGAATGTTGTGGGAATTGTTCACCTTGTATCCCGTAGCACCTAGGAAAGTGTTGTGCATACAGTAAATGCCTGATAATATCATTAAAAATGATTTTTGGCTGCACCATCCGGCATACAAGCTCTTAATTCCCTGACTAGGGACCAAACCCGAGTTGGGAGCACAGAGTCTTAAGTACTGGGCTGTCAGGAAGTCCCAGCAGACACCCGCCAGCACCTGTTAGTCAATTTGCTGAATACATTGCGTCGCCTCTTCTGTTTTCTGCTCCTGGTGTCTTGCTGCATGCTGAGCGTTTGGTGCATTTGCTGAACTACAAAATGGGGCCAAGTGCCTAAAGCTGAAGTAGTCATATAAGAGACTTTTTCAGTAGACATTTCGGTTTGCAGCTTGTGGGTGGTCTTAGCTAGAAGATGGGAAGGGAAGGAACAGTGGTCTCTTGCCCTCACTGATACCAAGGGCTGGGGACAGAATGGAGATCCTTGGGTGTAGTTTGCATGATATTTGCCCGTCATTTTTCTGTCCATCGAATGTTCCAGTTTATCAGCACTTTATTTATTTACAGAGAGAGGAAGAGAATGGTATGAAAGCAGATAAAAACATTCTCCTGAGTTCTTGTTGCTTTGTTCCCCTCCAGAAGGAAGTTTCTAGAAGCTTTCCAGAGCTTGCCAAATGAAGACAGGTCTGGTCTCTAGGAATACACTGCGCTCTGTGTGCATCTCACAGAAAGAGCCCAGATCTTGTTTCCTAAGGAGGGCACCGGCTGCTGTCCCTCAGCAGTGACATTTACGGTTACCAAGCAACGACTCACGAGTCTCACCAAATTTATAAATATTTTTGTCTCTTGCCTCCCACCCACCCCCTCCACAGAAACTGCGCTAACAAAACTGTATAGATGGTGTGTTGAAGCAGATGATTTATTTCTTTCTTAGAAGGGAAACAATTTCCATGGAGTTGAGAATCGCATTGTTTTCCCCAAGTTGGAGAAAGAGCTCAAGAATCTGCTTGGGGACGGTTTAGACAGAATCTGAATTATATCAGTGTATCTAATGACCCTGGTTGGAGCGGGCAATTTTTAACAGCTTCAAGAACCCCAGTGCTAATGCATTGATTTCCCTTTAATAGAATTTTGTTGTCGAAGGACAGTGCTCAGTAGAGTCCACCCTTCAATCTTAACCCATCCGAAGACTCTTCCTTTCCAGCTGAGCGCCATTCGTTTCTGGTTGAATAGGTTAAGCAAAGACAGACCTCGCTGTTCTCAATTCACTTTATGATCCTCCCATCATAAAAAATAATATCAGCACCTTGCTTTTCATGTCAGAACTGCATTTGAGCCGCTATTCCCTATGCCCATGAGTAAATCCCATAAAAGCCGCCCCGTTGTACTGTTGCTATTTTTCCTTGTGGGTGATTGATTGATGGATGAGTGCTGACACTTCAATGAAGCTATTTCGACTGCCATCTCAATCCGATGATGTGAGGGGTATATTTTCTGTCCATGCCTCATTACTTCAGAATGACATTCCTGGAACTTCATTTACTTTTTCCCTCCTTCCCCGAAGCGCCATATTTTTTCCCATCTAGGTTATGCATGCCATAAAAAAGCAATTTGCTATTATATGTGGCATAAGGGCAACACTTTCTCTAGGAGGTAAATAAGAAGTTTTTTTTTTTTTAATCCCAATGTTGAATTTAGGGATCATGTCAAAATTCCCAAAACAATTCCAACAGGCAAGTGCCATGAGAAATGGTGCAGAGGATACATCTGGAGATATTTGGCTTCATTTTGTTGGTGTTAAAAGATTTGACAGAGATTTCCTTGGTAATTAAAGCACCAACAAAAGTGAGTCTTTTGTTTCAGAATCACCTAGTTCCTAGTGCTCTGCCTAGAATAGTTAAGATATTTCACCTATAGCTGAATGGCAGTTTACAACACAATCTGGACTTATTTGTCCTTTGAGAATGAGGAAATTCATTGTTTAAATGCAATAACAGATTTATCTATTATAGGTTGCTTTCAGTTGTATCAAAAATGCACAACTAAACAGATCTATCTCTGCATTTCCAAACAGTGCACTAGATATACAAAGGTTTTAATAGTGAAGCATGCTCTTAGCTTTTCCAAGTTGACTTAGGACCTGATTTTAATCTGTGTAATACAGTATTCCCGTTAATAATAACGTATAATTAAGACATCCGTTAAAAATCCATAACGTTAATTTAATGGAGAAAATCTAATACAGTTCTATTGGAATTTTTACGTTAAATTAACTTTAACGGGCTTTTAATGGATGTCTTAATTAGATCTCATTATTAACGGGAATATTCCACAAATTAAAATTGGGCCCTCAAAGTTTTAATGAAAAAAGTTACAGGAACACATTTAAGATGGACACCCTGTTTCATGCTTTCTGTTGCTTCTACAGCTAAGCTGTGTCTCCAAGCCCATAAACAACAGATCCTGGAGAAAAAAAATTATCACAGAAGGCTGCTGCTGAACTTTCTACCTTGCAGTGATCTCATCTTCTTATTTTTTCTGATTCTGCATTTCCCCAATTCCCCCAATTGTCCCGATTTGCAGATCTCATATGAAGTGGTGCATGCTCAAAACTATATGTTTTTAACCAGTAAAGATAATGATAATAAAGATGCCCACTACCGCATGGGAAAAAGTCACTGGCAGCAACACGGTTAAGCCTGACTATGTGAACAACTTTCCCAGAAGATGAACATTGTTCAGAGGTTTTCTTGGCTCAAACTCTGGTTTAACTTAATAATTCTTCCACTTTGTGGTGATTAATGGCTCCCAGGTGCAAGGGCAGGACTGGGCAATCCAGGTGCAACTGTAATTGTTGCACTGAACAGAAACATTTCCTTTAGACAAACGTTCCCAGAGGAGTTATAAATAGGAAATGGACATTACCATGGAAAACAGGCTTCCAAGCGTCTGCATTAAGGGCAGCCCACTTGGACATCAAACTCTGAGGACTCGTCCTCCCCCCGCCCTTTCCTGTCTAGTGGTACAAACTGACAGAGTAAGCACATCAGTGTTCTCAGTCCGTCTTCTTCAGCGGCACTTTGTTTTCTTGTGACAGCGGAAAGGGGGCCATGGAGACGAGGCAGCCCCGTTGCAGTTTATCAATGAAAATCTAATATTGTCCATAAGCAGAGAAGTGGAAATCAATACTTCATTACCAAATTGTTAGTGTGGAGGAAGAGAAATGGCCGGGGTGGTTTTTTTTTTTTTTTTCGGCAGTCTTCTTAGAGCAGGGTGTCCAGAGGAATCGCTGTCAGGAGAGTGGGGTGGTGCAGGGCAAGGCCCGGTGTGAAGGAAATCCAGGCTGGAGAGTTGGAACTAAGGCATTTGTCCTGTAATGGAAACCAGAACAACAGAAAGGTACATTATTTTCTGAGAAGCAGCCCGGATCGTCAAATCGCTCACCTCTTTCATTGATGTTAATGTTCTGCATACGGTCTTAGTTAAGTCTAGTGTGATATGATTGTTGAGACCTGACAGAAGCCATGACAAGCTTCAGGGACTAAAGTAGGCAGAGCTACAATCACAGAAAAAGCTGGGTCACTGTCCAGAGGGAGCTGAGAGCATCATCCCCTGACCTTGAGACTCAGCCAGTCAGCATATTCCCTGTAGCCTGGTTAGAACTAGCCCAGATAACACTAAAAGTCCCTTAAGCGAGCCTGCATGCACAAAATTTAGCCAGTTAATAGATGCCAAGAACCCCTTGCAACCAATCCGCCCTTGCCAACTCACTGTCTTTGTTCTAAGTCTATAAATACTCCTGTAATTCTGGGCTCAGGGCTCTCTGCCTCACTCCACTGCGTTGGATGTGACAGAGTGCCCTAACTCGAGTTAGCAATAAACTCCCTTCCTGCTTTTGCATTGTCGTGGTGGACTTGTTCTCTCAGTCTATTTGGAGACTTGGACTCGGAGTGTAACATTTGGGGGCTCGTCCGGGATCTCCCTTTGACTGGGCAGAGCAACTCTCCTGGTAGAAGGGAGACCTCGCTAGGAGGTAAGAAATCTGAACACTGGTGTTAACTCTGAAGAAGCCCAGCGTAAGACCAGGGCCTGGTATCGTACTGGGGAGGCAGCTGGGTGTGAGTACAGGAATAAGTCCAGTGTGAGACCGGGGCTTGGTATCGTACCGAGGAGGCGACTGGCTCTGTGGAAATCCTGCAGGTGAGACTGAAAAGAGAACCCAGGAAGATCTAGTGTTGGGCTGTTAGTGGCCATCTTGTGTTTGCTGTCTGCGTCTGGTTGTTGTGTCTGGGTGAGTGCTGGCACCGTCTCTGTGTTCTTTGTTTGTTCCTCGGGGCTCCCAGGGCAAACGCCTCATGTTTGCAAACATGGGACAAGGGCTGCTACTCCTCTGACTCTTGTGACTGACCATTTCTCTGATTTTAAGTCTAGAGCGCAGAATTTATCCCTGCTGGTGAAGAAAAGCAAGTTGGTGACTCTCTGTTCGGTTGAATGGCCTGCTTTTAACGTCAACTGGCCTCCAGAGGGCACCTTCAGCTTGCCTATTGTTCAAGCAGTCAGAGAAAAAGTGCTCAGTCCCAGCCCGATGGGACACCTGGACCAAACTCCATACATCTTGGTCTGGCAGGATCTGGTGGAAAATCCTCCAGACTGGCTTAAACCTTTTATCCTCACACCTTCTAACCCCCCTTGTCCCTCTTCCCCGTCACAAGCCTCTTCATGCCTGCAGGTCCTAACCGTGGAAACTACCAAGGAAAAAGAGGATGAAAAGAGCAAAAATCGGGTGAAGCCGGTGCTCCAGGAATCTTCATTGTACCCCAATCTATTAGACCTGGAGACCGAACCTTCCTCGCCCCCTATGCAGATCCGCATCCGCCTTTGCTTCCACAGGTTCCTCAGGTCTCGTCTGAGGAAACAAGGAGGAACATCGAGCCTTCGGCCCCTACCCGAGAAGGGGGCCCTGCCCAAGGGACTCGGGGAAGAACCAGAGGAGTCGCCAACATGGCGGAGGAAGACAACCCTGAGGTCCCCTCCTCCTCCACTGTCCAGGCATTTCTGGTTCAGGCGGGGCCTGCTCGAGTGGAAGACAACCCAGAGGTCCCCTCCTCCTCCACTGTCCAGGCGTTTCTGGTCCAGGTGGGGCCTGCCCGAGCGGAGGATGACCCTGAGGTCCCCTCCTCCTCCACTGTCTGGGCATTTCCGGTTCAGGCGGGGCCTGCCCGAGCGGACGGAGAACGGACATATCAATGCTGGCCCTTCTCCACCAGTGACCTTTACAACTGGAAAACTCAGACCCCCTCATTTTCTGAAAAACTTCAAGGTCTCATTGATCTTTTAGATTCTATCCTTTGCACCCATAACCCCACTTGGGATGATTGTCAACAGTTGTTGCGGGTGCTTTTTACCACAGAGGAATGCGAAGGGATCCCATCAGAAGCTCGGAAGAATGTACCCGGGGAGGATGGGAGACCCACTATGCAGCCTAACCTGATTGATGAGGGGTTTCCCTTGGTGCGGCCCCACTGGGATTTCGAGCGCACTGAAGCACTTGGAGGGAGTGTCTCCGAGTATACCGCCAGACTCTTATGGCCGGCCTTAGAGCGGCTGCCAGGAGGCCAACAAATTTGGCTAAAATAAAACTAGTTAGACAAGAGCCAAATGAGAGCCCGGCAGCTTTCCTTGAAAGACTAATGGAAGCTTTCAGGCAGTACACCCCTATCGACCCTGAAGCCGATGAGACGCAGGCGGCAGTCATGCTAGCGTTTGTAACTCAGGCAGCCCCTGACATCAGGAGAAAGTCACAGAAGATAGAAAGGTTGGGTGAACAGTCCTTGCAAGACCTAGTGAGGGCAGCAGAAAGAGTTTTTAATCATAGAGAGACTCCGGAAGAGAGGGAAGAACATGCCAGACGAGAAGAAAGAGAGTTTAGGGCTGAAGAAAACCATAGAAATCAGAAAGAGCTGGCCCAGATATTGTTTGCAGGAATAGAACAGGGAAATAATTCTCAGAAGGCAAAGAAAGTTAACTCGAAGGGTGGAGAGAGGCCAGTAAGGCGAGGACTTAAGAAGGATCAATGTGTATTTTGTAAGGAATCCAGGCACTGGAAAGATAAGTGCCCTAAGAAAAATCTCAGAGAGAGACCTACCAAACAGGAGAGGTCCTCAAATATCCTCTGTGCAGGACAGGATAGTGACTAGGGGGTCAGGGCCCGGCACCCCTCCCCGAGTCCTGGGTAACTATAAATGTGGAGGGGAAGCTGGTTGGCTTCATGGTAGATACGGGAGCCAAATACTCAGTTCTTAATCAGAAAGATGGACCGATGTTTAAAAAGACCAGCTGGGTCCAAGGAGCCACCGGGACTAAACGATATGGATGGACCATGAAACGACACGTGAACTTGGGGGCCCAACAGGTGACCCACTCCTTTCTTGTGATACCTGAATGCCCAGCACCCTTGCTGGGAATATCTTGCTATCTAAGGTCAATGCCCAAATTCACTTCGACCACGGACAGATATCGGTTCTAGACGGGACCGGACATCCTATACAAGTTCTGTCTCTAGCATTGAGGGACGAATATAGACTGTACTCACCAGAGCCCCCTACAGCTATAGACCCTGCTATGCAACAATGGATTCAAAGATACCCCCTGGCCTGGGCAGAAGTCGCAGGAATGGGACTAGCCAAACCAAGACCTCCCATTGTTGTTGAACTGAAGGCCAACGCTTTGCCTGTGAGGGTAAGACAGTATCCCATGAGCCAAGAGGCCCGGCAAGGAATTACGCTGCACATACAGCGCCTCCTGAAGGCAGGCGTTCTCAAAGGTGCTAGTCCCCATGGAATACTCCCCTACTGCCTGTGAAAAAGCCCGGGGAACTGACTTTAGACCGGTTCAAGATCTACGAGAAGTCAGCAAACGGGTGAGTGATATTCATCCCACCGTTCCTAACCTTTATACTCTACTAAGCAGCCTGTCCCCAGATTATGTTTGGTATACTGTCTTGGACTTGAAAGATGCCTTTTTCAGTTTACCCCTGGCCCCCACGAGCCAAGAGATCTTTGCATTCGAATGGATAGAAAAGGCAATCAGACCCCCGGACAGCTGACTTGGACTCGACTACCACAAGGTTTCAAAAATTCGCCCACACTGTTTAATGAGGCTCTAGGTGAAGACCTCCGTGAGTATCGGGTTATCACCCCACCATTGTTCTATTGCAGTATGTTGATGATCTTATGCTAGCAGCAACTATGGAGGAAGCATGCCTAGAGGCAACAGGCGACCTCCTTCAAACTTTGGGGACCTTGGGGTACCAGGTCAGTGCTAAGAAGGCCCAGATTGCTAAGCAGGAGGTCGTGTACCTAGGGTACAAGATAAAACAAGGGCAAAGATGGCTAACACAAGCCATGAAAGAGACTATACTGCAGATCCCTGAGCCTGCAACTCCCAGACAAGTGAGAGAGCTTCTGGGGACTGTTGGGTATTGCTGGTTGTGGATCCTGGGGTTTGCTGAGAAAGCGCGCCCATTATACGAAGGGAGCAGAGAAAATAAAAACTGGGAATGGACGGGGCCGATGAAGAGGGCTTTTCAGGAACTCAGGCGAGCCCTGTTGGAGGCCCCAGCCCCTGCTCTCCCTGACCCATCCAAACTCTTCCAATTGTTTGTAGATGAGAAACGGGGAGTAGGAAAAGGGGTTTTAACACAGAAGTGGGGGCATGGAGGCGACCAGTGGCCTACCTCTCCAAGCGGCTAGACCCGGGGCCGCCGGACGGCCGCCTGCCCATGAATCATTGCCGCCGCCGCCCTCCTGGTCCATGACGCCGATAAACTGACTATGGACGGCGACCCCTGGTCTACACGCCCCATGCCAGCGAAGGGGTCTTAACGCAGCTGCCGGGTAAGTGGATTTCTAATGCCCGCTTGACACACTATCGGGCCTTGCTGCTTGACACCCCGCGGTACACTTCCAGACGCCCTGCTTCCTGAACCCAGCTACTCTTTCACCCAACCTGGAGGAAGATCGCCCCCTTCATGATTGTGGTGAGATATTGGCCGAGGCTACGGCGGTACGAAAAGACCTAACAGATGTGCCTTTAAATAACAGTGAGCTGATATGGTTTACAGAAGGAAGCAGTTTTATTAAGGATGGACAGAGAAGGGCAGGAGCTGCAATAGTCGATGACTCTGGGCAGACAATATGGGCGGAAGCCCTTCCCCCAGATACCTCCGCACAAAAGGCGGAATTGATTGCCTTGATACAGGCCCTGGAGAGGGCCAAAGGAAAAAGAATTACCATTTTTACCGAGAGCCGGTATGCATTTGGTACTGTGCACATTCAGGGCCCAATATATAAAGAGCAGGGGTTTTGACAGCTGAAGGGAAGGAAGTTAAGAATCTGCCTGAGATCCGCAGACTCTTGGGGGCCATCCAGCTGCCTCGAGCGGTGTCAACAGTGCATGTCCCTGGACATCAAAGAGGAGGGGACCCCAGGGCACGGGGCAACCGGGCTGCCGACACGGCAGCTCGGGAAGCGGCTAGTAAAGACTATACTGCCCCCATACTGACAGTAGGATTACCACCCCCGGGTATGGGAACCTTGCCCCCGGTCCCTGAGTACTCCTCATCTGATCTTGCCTGGATTCGAGAGAATGCAGACCTTCGAGAGGGCGAAGATGGATGGTACCGAGACCCAGATGACTACTTGATGCTTCCTGCCAACTTGGGTCAGCACCTATGTGAGCATCTACACCTGACCACCCATCTAGGGAGAGAAAAAGACCCTAATGCTTCTCCAGACAGCACGTCTGAGTTTTCCTCCACAACAAGTGACTGTACGAGACATAGGCCAAGCCTGCAAAGCCTGCCAGCTGATGAGGCCAGGGAAAGGACAACATGCAGGAATGAGGTACTGGGGAGAAAGACCAGGGCAGCACTGGGAGATAGATTTTACAGAGGTAAGGCCAGGCAAGTATGGGTACCGTTACCTGCTAGTCATGGTGGATACTTTCTCAGGGTGGGTAGAGGCCTTCCCTACTAAGGGGGAAACAGCTATGATAGTGGCCAAGAAGATCCTAGAAGACATAGTACCTAGGTTTGGACTGCCAGTGACCATTGGCTCTGATAATGGGCCTGCTTTTGTGAGCCAGATTGTTCAGGGACTTGCCCTAGCCCTGGGGACAAAATGGAAATTACACTGTGAGTACAGCCCCCAGAGCTCAGGGCAGGTTGAGAGGATGACTCGGACCCTAAAAGAAACTTTGGCAAAGTTGGCAATAGAGACTGGTGGGGACTGGGTGACCCTCCTTCCCTTTGCCCTCTTCTGTGCACGTAACACCCCCTACAGGCTTAACTTGACCCTTTTTGAAGTTATGTATGGAAGACCCTCTCCCATGTGTCCCATCTTCGAGGGAAAGAAACAACCTCCCCCTACTTTAGGGCAGTTCCAAGAGGCCCTGATGGCACTGGGCAAAGTGCATACTCACGTCTGGAAATTGCTCCGAGAAATACACGAAGGTCAAAACCAGGGAACCATCCCCTAGCATAATATTGGCCCAGGAGATTGGGTATGGGTTAAGCGGCACCAGACCAAGGCATTAGAACCTAGATGGAAGGGTCCTTATGTTGTTCTCCTTACCACCCCCCACTGCCCTAAAGGTCGACGGTATTGGACCTTGGGTGCATTGCAACCACGTGCGTCAGGCCACCCCAGAAGAACAAGAGAAAGCCCGAGAAGAATGGGAGGTAACTCCTCACCCATCAAACCCCCTCAAGCTGAAGCTCAGCCGCCGACGAGAACCAGGCAAGTCATCTTGACCGTCTTATTGATGACCACTCTTCTCGACTCTGGAGCTGCTAGCACCAACCCACATCAGCCAGTCAGGATCACCTGGAAACTCCAGAATGGGATGACACGAGAGGTGCTCAACTCGACCACGGAAATACATCCTCCAAACACTTGGTGGCCGGACTTGTACTTTGACCTCAAGCCAGTGGTAGATGTAACCTGGGCAAGGGGTCTTCTTCGGAATCAGGGATTCTGGGTATGTCCGGGCTACCAAAGACACAATTGGAAGACTCGTGGTGGGGTGGGGGACACAGGGCTACTATTGTAAGTCATGGGACTGTGTAACTTCTAATGACGGGCCTAGACGCTGGGAAGTAGGGAATCAGGACCTACTTAACTTTTCATTTGCCAGACCCGTACCTCCCTATAGGGACTGGGGATGTGAAGAAAACTGCAATTATGCACAAATAAGGGTGAGGTTTAACCAAGAAAGAGCTAAAAAGGAGAGAGCATGGGTTTCAGGCTTGTCTTGGGGAATTCAAACCAGAAGGGACCAGTTTACAAGCATTTACAGTGGAATTATAAGCCAAATTTTGGAGCCGATACAAATGTACAGTATAGGTCCCAACCCGGTTGAGAGTCGACGCAACTCCCCGTCTGACGACCACGGCCCCTACATCCCTAGTTCCACCTAGACCTGTGGGCCCCCTGGGTCCCATTCATAATCTTGGAAACTCGGACCCACCATGGAAGTTAGTGAGAGCAGCCTATACAACTCTAAATCAGACTAACCCACAGGCAACTAGATCCTGCTGGCTTTGCTACAGCTTGTACCCCCCCTTATTACGAGGCAGTGGGCCTCAATGCCTCTTATAATCTGGATAACAACACGGATCCTCCTCAGTGCCGTTGGGGAGAACGAAAAGTGGGTCTTACGATGAGAGACGTCTGGGGAAAGGGGTTATGTGTGGGCAAGGTGTCACCAGAAAAATCCCCACTGTGTACATGTGCCATTGAGCCCACAGACTTGCCCATAGCCAAATGGTTAATTCCAGAGATGGGGGATGGTGGATTTGCTCACGTACTGGGCTGACTCCTTGTCTACATAGCTCAGTATTCGACCCCAAAGAAGAATTTTACATTTTGGTGGCAGTAGTGCCAAAAATCCTGTACCACCCTGAAGAGCCAGTATATGATTTCTGGGCCCAAAAAGTGACTCTCAACTCTCACGAAATACAGAGCAGAGTTAAAAGAGAACCCATCACTGCTATTACTGTAGCAACTGTGTTTGGCCTTGGGATCGCCAGAGCCAGGACAGGAATAGCGGCCTTGTCCCTCCAGAGTCAGGGATTTAACTCGCTGCGGGCAGCCATAGATGAAGACATTACCCGCCTAGAAGAATCAATGGATGCCTTAGAAAAATCGTTGACCTCCCTATCCGAAGTGGTCTTGCAAAATCGCAGAGGGTTAGACTTGCTTTTCCTGCAGCAAGGAGGGCTCTGCGCAGCCCTAGGAGAGGAATGCTGTTTTCATGCTGACCACACTGGAGTAGTCAGAGAGTCTATGGCCAAAGTGAGAGAGGGACTGGCCCAGCGTAAAAGAGAGCGAGAGGCTCAGCAAGGGTGGTTTGAGTCCTGGTCCCAGCGGTCCCCCTGGCTAACGACTTTAATTTCTACGCTGCTGGGACCCCTGCTGGTGCTTCTACTAATACTTACCTTTGGCCCCTGTATTATTAACAAGCTTATAACCTTCATAAAAGAACGTATTAATACAGTCCAGCTGTTTGTGCTCAGGCAACAATACCAGACAGTGCCCCAGAAAATAGAGGAAGATTCCTCTATATGAACAAAGGACAGGGGGAAATGTTGAGACCTGACAGAAGCCATGACAAGCTTCAAGGACTTAAGTAGCCAGAGCTACAATCACAGAAAAAGCTGGGTCACTGGCTAGAAGGAGCTGAGATCGTCATCCCCCCGACCTTGAGACTCAACCAGTCAGCATATTCCCTATAGCCTGGTTAGAACTAGCCCAGATAACACAAAAAGTCCCTTAAGTGAGCTCGCATGCGCAAAATTTAGCCAATTAATAGATGCCAAGGACCCCTTGCAACAAATTTGCCCTCGCCAACTCCCTGTCTTTGTTCTAAGTCTATAAATACTCCTGTAACTCTGGGCTCGGGGCTCTCTGCCTCACTCCACTGCGCTGGATTGACAGAGTGCCCTAACGCGAGTTAGCAATAAACTCCCTTCTTGCTTTTGCATTGCCGCGGTGGACTTGTTCTCTCAGTCCATTCAGAGACTTGGACTCGGAGCGTAACAATCATCAGTGAATGAGACATAGAAAGCAAGAGCTAACTTAGGGAAGAAAAATCTTTAAAATATAATGCATGGAAGACATACTTGAACACCTCTGTTTGCAGCAGCGTTATTCATCATAGCCAAAATGTGGAAGCAACCCAAATGTCCATCCTAGGATGAATGGATAAGCAAAATGGTACATCCACACAATGGAATATTATTTAGCCATCAGAAGGAAGGAAATTCTGGCACATTCTTCAGTATGGATGAATCTTGAAGACATTATGCTAAGTGAAAATAAATCAGTCATAAAATGGTAAAATACTTCGCTTGTATAAGGTACCGAGAGAAGTCAAACTCAGAGAAACGTAAAGCAGAATCGTGGCTCTCAGGGGCAACCTTTGCAAGAAGGGAACGTCCTGGAGATGGATGATGGTGATGGTTGCATAACAACGTGAATGGAATGTACTCAAAGCCACTAAACCTTACACTTCACAATTGTTAAGATGGTAAGTGTTATGTATATTTTTACCACAATTAAAAGTAAAAAAAAAAAAAAACCTATGGTTTTTCTATTGTGAAGCATTTTAAAAAATTAAAAGACTAACCTGTGGCCTCACCGTCAGGATAGAGCTCCTTTAGGGCTTTCTTTTCCCACACACTGTTGCCAGGCTTACAGAGCTGGCAGGGCCCACTGTGCCAAGCGCCCCTCTCTGTTCTTTCACTGGGAAGGCCATTGTGTACACTGGGGTGAATTCTGTCGCCTATTTCATCAGAGCTTACCGAGCCATTCTGCAACGCTGTGCATTTAATTCGCTTCCAGTTTTGTTCAATAATATTAACTGTGATGAATTTCTTTGTGTTTAAAACCATTCAATATGTTCAGATACCTTAATAGACTTAAGTTTCTGTGTCAAAAGATAGCAACAGTTTTTTGTGTGTGTGGTGGGAAAGTGCTTTAAAGTATTTAATGGGCTGATTTTTTTTTCCAGATATGTGCTATTTGGATGGCTGGCTGTTCAGTCAGTTCAGTCGCTCAGTCGTGTCTGACTCTTTGCGACCCCACGAATCGCAGCACGCCAGGCCTCCCTGTCCATCACCAACTCCCGGAGTTCACTCAGACTCACGTCCATCAAGTCAGTGATGCCATCCAGCCATCTCATCCTCGCTCGTCCCCTTCTCCTCCTGCCCCCAGTCCCTCCCAGCATCAGAGTCTTTTCCAGTGAGTCAACTCTTGGCATGAGGTGGCCAAAGTACTGGAGTTTCAGCTTTAGCATCATTCCTTCCAAAGTAATCGCAGGGCTGATCTCTTTCAGAATGGACTGGTTGGATCTCCTTGCAGTCCAAGGGACTCCACAGTTCAAAAGCATCAATTCTTCGGCGCTCAGCCTTCTTCACAGTTCAACCCTCACATACATACTCTCCATACATGACCACAGGAAAAACCATAGCCTTGACTAGATGGACCTTAGTCAGCAAAGTAATGTCTCTGCTTTTGAATATGCTATCTAGGTTGGTCATAACTTTTCTTCCAAGGAGTAAGCGTCTTTTAATTTCATGGCTGCAGTCCCCATCTGCAGTGATTTTGGAGCCCCCCAAATAAAGTCTGACACTGTTTCCACTGTCTCCCCATCTATTTCCCATGAAGTGATGGGACCGGATGCCATGATCTTCATTTTCTGAATGTTGAGCTTTAAGCCAACTTTTTCACTCTCCTTTTTCACTTTCTTCAAGAGGCTTTTTAGTTCCTCTTCACTTTCTGCCATAAGGGTGGTGTCATATGCATATCTAAGGTTATTGATTTCTCCTGGCAATCTTGATTCCAGCTTGCGTTTCTTCCAGCCCAGCGTTTCTCATGATGTACTCTGCATATAAATTAAATAAACAGGGTGACAGTATACAACCTTGACATACTCCTTTTCCTATTTGGAACCAGTCTTGTTCCATGTCCAGTTTTAACTATTGCTTCCTGACCTGCATATAGGTTTTTCAAGTGGCAGGTCAGGTGGTCTGGTATTCCCATCTCTTTCAGAATTATCCACAGTTTATTGTGATCCACACAGTCAAAGGCTTTGGCATAGACAATAAAGCAGAAATAGATGTTTTTCTGGAACTCTCTTGCTTTTTCCATGATCCAGCAGATGTTGGCAATTTGATCTCTGGTTCCTCTGCCTTTTCTAAAACCAGCTTGAACATCTGGAAGTTCACGGTTCATGTATTGCTGAAGCCTGGTTTGGAGAATTTTGAGCATTACTTTACTAGCATGTGAGATGAGTGAAATTGTGTGGTAGTTTGAGCATTCTTTGGCATTGCCTTTCTTTGGGATCAGAATGAAAACTGACCTTTTCCAGTCCTGTGGCCACTGCTGAGTCTTCCAAATTTGCTGGCATATTGAGTGCAGCACTTTGACAGCATCATCTTTCAGGATTTGAAACAGCTCAACTGGAATTCCATCACCTCCAGTAGCTTTGTTCGTCGTGGTGCTTCCTAAGGCCCACTTGACTTCACATTCCAGGATGTCTGGCTCTAGATGAGTGATTACACCATCGTGATTATCTTGGTCATGAAGATCTTTTTTGTACAGTTCTTCTGTGTATTCTTGCCACCTCTTCTTAATATCTTCTGCTTCTGTTAGGTCCATACTGTTTCTGTCCTTCATTGAGCCCATCTTTCCATGAAATGTTCCCTTGGTGTTTCTAGTTTTCTTGAAGAGATCTCTAGTCTTTCCCATTCTGTTGTTTTCCTCTATTTCTTTGCATTGATCATTGAGGAAGGCTTTCTTATCTCTTCTTGCTATTCTTTGGAACTCTGCATTCAGATGCTTGTATCTTTCCTTTTCTCCTTTGCTTGGATGGCTGTAGGAATGCATATAATTTCCATCAGTCCAATCTGGGCGGCATTCCTTGGTTACACATTATATAGTGGTTGTGCTCATCTTAATGAGGAAAAAACACCGAGGAGCTAAAGGAAAATATCCAAGTTTCTAGTAGAACAACAAAGACAAGTTGAAAATTGAATGGCGTTTGATGTGTGCAGGGAAATTTAGTGCAAAATCATAATAGACTTTATAAAGATTCCTCGGTGAGGGCGCATAGGACCGCGATGCTAGTGACCAGTATCATATGCCTACGAGACGCCAGATGCTTTGCACCCACTGCCACTAACCCTTCAAACCACTTTGTTTTTAAAACGAGAGAGGAAAAGTCTCAAAGAGGTCAGTGACTTGTCTGAGGTCCCACAACTAATGCAAAGCAGTGGGCGGCTTTAATCGAGGGGGTCGCGCTCAGAAGCTTCTACGCTCGCTCAGGCGGCACCGCCAGGGGAGGAATCGCTTCCCTCTGTCTCCGTTTGCATTGCAGACACGGAGTTTCCCAGCAGCCTCTGGTCTGGATCCCACCCGCTCCTGGCAGGTCTGGAAACGCGAAGGAGGGGCGGTCGCACGGTTGGAGGAAGAGAGATGAGTCAAAGAAAAGGAAAGCAGAGGCTAGAAGCTGCCACGGCGCGGGGCTTCCCAGGCGGTGCCAGTGGCCAGAAGCTGCCTGCCGATGCGGGAGACAAAGAGACGCAGCTTCGATCCCTGGGTCAGGAAGACCCCTTGGAGTAGGAAGTGGCAGCCCCTCCGGTAGTTTTGCCTGGAAAATTCCATGGCCAGAGGAGCCTGGCTGGCTACAGTCCATGGGGCCTCAGAGAGCCGGACACGGCTGAGCTACTGGGAACAGCATGTGCTCTACAGCAGGCACAGTAAGGAGAAGGCAGGGGAGGAAGCGGGAAAGAGAGCAAGGAGAGAGGAGGGCAAACCTGCCTTTCCTAGAGTGCACGCCTTGCATCGCAAGACAGGATGTCTGCGTGAGGAGGCGGCTTCACACAGTCTGTCTGTGGCCCTTGATTTCTCCTCCCTGACCTTGATGCTAATGTGATACCAGTTTTAGAGAACCTTATTCCATCTCTCACTTCCTTGGACCAGCTCCAGATCTGATCAACCCCCAAACTTCTCTGGCTGGATTTCTCTTGGGTCAAAATTTGTTCTGGGAAGGGGAGCAGGTAGAAAGGAAAAAAAAATTTTTTTTTTTTGCTACAGTCACCTTCTTGGGAATTCACAATAGACATTAACGTATTAAAGGCACTGAGAAGTCCTGCAATTAGCGCTCAACCCAGTCCAGCATAATATACCTCTCTTTAACCTAGGGCTTCCCACGTTCGTCTGATAACCCTTCTCTTCCCTGTAAAACACTCACAAGTGTACGTGAGTGTCATTTTCTGGAAAACACTTTCATGACAGACTCTTGTGTGGAAACAAATGAGGTTGTTTAGTTCTCAAGATCTCACTTCTGAGCTCATTGTTGACTTTCTGTAACTCTTTGCTCAGGTTGCTTGGCTTTGGGGGCCTCAGCATGAGAGGATCCAGCCGTCCTGATAACTTGGCATTTTCTGCGTGTCTAGTCTGTGCTCCCCCCTCCGAGATCCGTGCCTTACCTCGTGCCAACTTCATGATGCTGCAATGCAGGAGATACTAATGCCTACACTTTCCAGCCTAGGAAACGGGGACTTAGAGAGGTGAAACCGCTGACCTGCGGCCACCTGGTCATAGGAGGAGAAAGGGCATCCAGATTCAGATCTCTTTGGCCTCTTAAAGGCTGCCTCTTATCTCGCCTGTGATCAGTTGGTTACATCTTAAAATGTGAAACACTAGCATTATTAATAATTTACAGGCGTTTCCCCAAGAGTGTCTGTACAGTTATTCAGTTAAATTCCAGATATGAGTGTCTCCTATTAAAGCCTGACTATGATGCTATTTCTGTCTGAGAGATCTCATATCCCACCACAACTTATGGAAGAGAATTCTTTCAGAAGGTCGGTTTTCTATACTACAAGAGAATGATGAAAAGGAGACCTGAATTGTGGGCCACTTTGGGACAAGATACTCTTTTTTGTTGTTTTTTAAGAATCTCCTATCTTAAAAGAAGAGAAACCTCTTTTTCCCTCTAGGTCTAAAGATGAGACCTGGCAGAAAATTAAAACTAGAAAACGAAGAGAAAGGGGATGAGAATGTGTGCTGTTACTTTTTTGCTGTTCAGAAAAAATTGTGTAGAATGAGCAAAGAACGAGAAGCAAATACTCTTGGTTGCCTTTCAAATGATGCTTGCGTGCTAAGTTGCTTCAGTCGCATCTGGCTCTTTGCGACCCCATGGACTGTAGCCCACCAGGCTCCTCTGTCCATGGAATTCTCCGGGCAAGAGCACTGGAGTGGGCTGCCATTTCCTCCTCCGTTTCAAATGGTAGTTGAGGCCAAGTTTTGCTGCTGCATGAGTTTTTTTGCCATAATATGTTCAGCTAATACTATAAAAATAGACCATACATAAATAAAAATTATAATTACGTATCAAAAAGTCACTGGCAGTGTTCATTAAGTAGAGTTTGTGAGGGAGAGCCAGGTGAAAAGATGCAATTATTTTTGTATTAACACAGAGCCATCAGCAGATGTGTGGAATTACATACGCTGTACTTCGGCCACACCAGAATCTCGCACCCCCGGCAAGGCACTCTGGCTGGCTTTGCCTTTTCTCTGAACCCTTGCTGGGGGCCTCCTGCCTTCTTTTTTCTCTACTCTGTACTGTTCTTTTTGCTGTGCTTAGCCGATCAGTCACATCCAACTCTTTGAGACCCCATGAACTGCAGCCCACCAGGCTCCTCTCCAGACAAGAACACTGGAGTGGGTTGCCATGCCCTCCTCCAGGGGATCTTCCCAGCCCAGGGACTGAACCCAGGTCTCCCACCTTGCAGGTGGATTCTTTGCCAGCAGAGCCACCAGGGAAGCCCCCTGTCCTTCTCAGAGCTGCATTATTGTCCAAAAGGGTGTTTTGGGGTTGCTACCCTGAGTGCTTCATGGTTATGGACCAAGAACGCCAGGCATCTCACAGGGGGTGGGACAGATTCTCCCAAGGGAGTAATGACCTTCATCGTGCCCCTTCATCGTCTGAAGACTCTGGAGGCTGGGATCACTCCCCTTTGGCACTGTTTATTTTGGGGCCAGATGGTTCCTTGTTGGGGACTGTCTTGGACATTGTAGGGCTGTTAGCAGCATCCCTGGCTCTTACCCACAGGTTTTGGTCGCATTCCCACTTACCCTCGAGTTGTGACAACCCCAAATATCTCTGCTGCTGCTACTGCTGAGTCGCTTCAGTTGTGTCCGACTCTGTGCGATCCCACAGACGGCAGCCCCCAGGCTCCCCCGTCCCTGGGATTCTCCAGGCGAGAGCGCTGGAGTGGGCGCCGTTGCCTCTAGATTTTGCCAAACGTCCCTTTGGAGGGAGGCAACATTATCACTGATTCAGAACCTCTGACCTAGTGGGAAACAATTCTGTCATTTGAGCTTAGAAGCTCAATCGGTTGTACAACTGGCGACTGGACGTCTCTGCGGGAATAACTCACAGGTGCCTGAAGGTCACTTCCCCCGCCCCAATCCTGTTTCCTCTCCAGCTTCTCTCTTCGTGGGAGATGGAACCGCAAGCTGCTCAGCTGTTCCTGCTGGAAAGTGGGGCCGTCCTCGACAGCTCGGCCCGCGCCAGAGTCGGGTGTCCATCCTCACCCGGCGTCCCATTCGAGCCTGTGCGCCTTCCCCTGATGACCGGGGCCCTCCCTGGCTTCTGTCGTCCCGCCGGTGTCCTGTGGGCCGTCTCCCACGGGCACGTGGAGTGGGCTGGGGAGGCTCCCCTCAGTGTCCGCCGCGGCACGTAGGGAAACCCTTGTCTTTCTGAGACTTTCGGCCTGGCCTGTCTTGCCGCCCCCGCCTCAGCTGGCTCTGCGCGCCGCGGTGGCGTGCGCCGAGAGCGCTGGCCTTTCGTTTCCCCGCACTTTCCTTGTCTGCGCATTGATTCTCGGCTGCGCCGGCCTTCGTGGCCGCGTGGGCTTTCTCCAGCTGCGGCCAGCGGAGGCTGCTCTCTGCCCTCAGCCTCGCGGTGCTCCGGCTCTGCCTGCACGCCTCCTCCTGCGGGGGAGCCCGGGCTGTAGGGCAGGCGGCTTCGGCGGCTGCAGGACGGGGGGCTCATCAGCCGTGTGTCCGGGCTCTGCAGCTGGATGCAGGAGCTTAGTTGCTCCGAGGCTTGTGGGATCCTCCCGGATCAGGGGTGGAATCTGTGTCTCCAGGCGGATTCTTTACCACCGTCAGCAGGGAAGCCGTCTGACGGTTTCCGAAACCTGCCTCCTTGTCTTTCTGCACGTTCTTCCCTCCACCTAGAATGCTGTCTTCTTATTCTTTGTTTGGCTAGCACCTTCTCATCCTTGAAGTCTTCGTTTAAATGTCGTTTCCTCAGAGAAGCTGCCTCCTTCCCACTGAACTTGCTCCTTCGTTATAATGCTGTACCTTTGATGCTGTCCTTCTGGCACCATGTCCGTTACCTACATCGTCATAAATGTAAACTTTAATTTGCATATATGTGTCCACCCCCTACTCCGGCTTATAAGCCTTAGGAAGGTGGGGGCTGTGTGCATTGCGTACATCCGTGTCTCAAGCATGTTAGCTGATGTCCGGCACGTGGTGAAGTGAAGTGACATCGCTCAGTCGTGCCAGACTCTTTGCGACCCCGTGGACTGTAGTTTACAAGGTTCCCCTGTCCATGGTAAGCACTTGATAATATTTGTTGAGCAAATGAATTTTGAGAGGCAAAATTTGTGCTATCTCTTCAAACATGAAAAAGAAAATTTAAAATATTTACACTAAAACAATAAATAGAAAAAGAATATGGATTTGCCTAGAACCTTCTTCTCGAATTCTATGAAAAGACCATGTAAAGGAAAAAAAGAGAACAGACGAAAAAAATTAGTGTAAGGAAACATAAACGGACATCAAGAGGATTTGCCACCTGTTTGGTGCTTTCACCTTCAAAGGATAATTTATTCTGCTATTTTGAAGCAATTTGTGTGTGTGATTAGTTGCTTAGTTGTGTCTGACTCTTTGGGACCCTGTGGACTGTAGCCCGACAGGCTTCTCTGTCCATGGGATATCTCAGGCAAGAATACTGGAGTGGGTTGCCATTTCCTTCTCCAGGGGATCTTCCTGACCCAGGGATCGAACCCTTGTCTCTGGGGTCTCCTGCATTGCAGGCAGATTCTTTACCACTGCACCACCTGGGAAGCCTCATTTTGAAGCAATTTCCATTTTTCAAAGCACGGTTGTAAATATATTCTCTGCTGAAATATATAGGCTAGATATTAGTAGCCACAAAGATAAATAGTTTAAATAATTTGCTCCCATGGGGATTAAATGATGGGGTTAGGACACCTGACTCCTAATTCAGGGCTGCTTGAAACTATTTGATTGAAAATGAAAAAAAGAGACTGAGATATAAATGCTAAAGATATGTGAAATGTTTTATTAAAAAGACTGACAAGGAGGCCAGGTAGAAATGGAGACAAGTGATTTTAACTATGTAATCCAGGGATCAGTTACTATTTATTTTTTTAAATTGATTTTACAATTTGAAAATCCAAATCGGCTCACCTACACTGGTGAACTTCATCATCAGTGCTCCATCTAATTTTTCCTAAGAGAAGATTGTGTGCAGAAACGCTTAAACTTTGGTAGACCAGTTTCAAGTTTGAATGAATAAAAGAACTGCTCAAATGTATGGACCACATTTTATATGCCAGCTGTGTGCTTCATGTCAGTAGGTGGGTAATATTTTGAAAATATCGTATGATGTAGTCTTGCTTTTTATTGATTTCTTTCTTCCATGCAGTTTTCCAGCCATGGAAAACAGAGACCCAGAGTGGCTGCTGGGAAAGAGAGAAGCTGGAGATACGAGGAAGGGTCTGAGCTTCTGAACAGCGAGAATGACTTTTTGTGTTGTTCAGTCACTCAGTCGTGTCTGACCCTTTTGTGACCCCACCAGGCTCCTCACCAGGCTCCATGGTCCATGGGATTTCCCAGGCAAGGGAAATCTGGAGAGGCTGCCATTTCCTTCTCCACGGATCTTCCCACCCCAAGGGTTGAACCCACGTTCTCCCCCATGTCTCTCATTGGCAGGCAGATTCTTTATTGCTGAGCTGGTTGTGACTGTTAATTTTATGTATTATTTTCATTAACTATTTTAATTACCCAATGGGGTATCCAGTATTACAGAGGAAAAAAACTGGTTTAAATAATTAAGAGGAGATGATACTGTTATTGATCATGATGCTGTTATTGATCATGATGCTGTTATTGATCATGATGCTGTTATTGATCATGACAGTCTCCTGCTTGGGACATCTAAATGCAGACAACAGGCAGGTTGTAATCGACACACTGGAAAATCTCAACTTTTGGACTTCCTCTTTTAAAGCGCAACTTTTGATAAATCAGCCGTGTGTCTAGAGAGCACGATGTATGCTTTGTGACACAAACCAGGCTGTCAACTGTCCATAGCTTTAAAGCTGGAGGAGACTTTTCCATGCTTTGTTTTTTAAATCAGTGTCAGGGCAAACATCTAAGTTGATCTCTGTCCTATATAACCAACTCCCAGGGTCTGATGGAATGGGAAAATTAGAAATAATTTTTAAAAATAAGTTCCCTTTTGGTCTACTTAATGGGCAGCCCTTGGAATGGTTTGAATTATCTTTGCCATGGTTTGCAAGATGCTGTTAAGGAAACTGGCAGATACAAGGTGGCATCTAGGAGACCACCAGCAGCAGAGGCGTCAGGCGGGGGCTCAGGGGCCCTCTGGGGTGGCGGAGGCCCTGTCACTGAGTGTCATCTGGCCCTGGGTTGTGTGTCAGCTTGAAAGATTTCCACGGCAGCAGAAAAGCTTTTCCTTAAAGCACACGCCTCAACTTCAGGCTACCCAAGTAGTTAAGAAGCGGAAATGAAAGAAGTGGCATGAGGGTTTGCCCTCTGAAAGTCTCTTGACAACTAATGATGGGATTATGAAGTCTTAACTGCCGTACAGTTATCCCTAATTATAACCAAAGGTACGTCAGTCTAAACAAAATGATAAGGCAGAGAGAGGCAGGCTCCTCTCCCTCCCCCAACATGCTTTTTAACACGAATCTCTTCACAGTATGATGCTTTGACAAAGCTTGGATTGAATAATTATTAAAAAGAAATGGAGCCCAGTGTTAAGCAAAACACGTTTTTTGCAGAAAGGAATGGTTGAATTTTTTTTTAACAGAAAGAAATGGTTTCAGTTTTAAATATTTGGTTCATTATGAGATGATTGGATGGCATCACCAACTGAATGGATATGAGTGTAAGCAAACTCTGAAAGACAGTGAAGGGCAGTGAAGCCTGGTGTGCTACAGTCCACGGGGTCGCAAAAAGTCAGACACAACTTAGCGACTGAACAACAGCAACAAAATTATGGGATGCTCCTGTTACCTCTTTTGCTCCTGTTATCTTTTTTGCGCTCTCTCACAGGATCATGTAAGGGATTTCTTCTAGACGGTAGGTATCAGGAAAGGTGTGGCTTATTCTTAAATCCTGGTATAGATTTTCTTTATGGAAAAGGCCAGTCTCAGAGTGGATCAAGCTTCCATTTTTGCTTTCACTGCTAGGGAGCTCAGAGTCAGTTCTGTGGCCCAATCAACCATCTGGACAACCTCTGAAGGGAACAGTCTCTATCCATTAACTTCTCTTCATAATGTCTCTCCATTTTCCTTTGCCATTTTTGTTAATTGTTTGACATTTCCATTTATTAGTTGGGTGACATTAGGGGAAATGACTTACCCTTTTTCTACTTAAGTTTCCATATCTGCAAAATCAGAATGAAAGAGTATCTTTCACAAATGGTTTCTGGCTTACAGTAAGTGCTCAGTAACATGTAGACTAAAAAAATGATTTTTTATGATTTTATTGCATTGCATACAATATGGTATCTTTAAAGTGCTGTTGAGTAATGTGTAGAATGAATAAAAAAAATACATGCATAAAATTCTGCTTATGTGTTAAAAGTAAGTAATCATTGGATCTTGGAAAACGGATTATTCCTTTCTCCTGGAAACTTCAATAACTAAGTAGAGAGGGGCCCTTTAGTTCAGGCATCAAACATACGCTGAAAAGAAGCCAGCGGTCAATGCAGGTGTGACGCCAAGAAAAGTTTTCCCCTTTTTATAAACAAAGGATAAAATAGCGTCTCCAAACATTTGATGTGGGTATTAAGAAGGTGAGGGTAGGAGGCAGCCCACAGCACTGCCGTTCTATCCGGTGCTCACTGTAGGCTCTGCACTTGACAGTGATGCTGTGTTCAGTTGCTCAGTCACGTCTGACTCTTTTGCAGCCCCGTGGACTGTAGCCTGCCAGGCCCTCTGTCCGTGGGAGTTCCCAGGCAAGCACACTGGAGTGGGTTGCCCTCTCCTTCTCCAGAGTGTCTTCCTGACCCAGGGATCGAACCTGCGTCTCCCGCATTGGTAGGGGGATTCTTTACCACTGAGCAGCAGGGACGCCCTTTTACATTAATCCCTGACTGTGGATCTCAGTGTCCCTGTTTATTAATGAGAAAACAGAGGCTTGGACTGGTTAAGAACATCAAGGTCAGTTAGTAAGTAGCAGAGCAGCATTTGGACTTAGGTCTGTATGATTTCAAAGCCTGTTTTCCAGCCAGTATTTATTGCTGTCAGTGGAACTAACTAGACTCTTCTAAAGACACATTGCTCAGTAAAGCTATATCCTGAAAAATGATAAGGACTGAAAAACTGTCCAACTGTTATCATCCTTTCAAGAGATAAATTAGAATGGTGACAAAGATCAGGAGCAAATCCTGACAATGGAAAGGGAAGACACCCCCGCTGGTTTCAGTGTTAATTATAATTTCATGCTTTTATGTATTTATTATGTATCTAACATTTGATAATTCTCATGTATGGCTGCTTTTGGTGCACGGTCATACAGGAGAGAAAGGAAGCAATTTTTCTGTACCCATTTTTACTGAGCCACATTCATATACTCCAAAAAGGCACTTAAATTGTTTGAGAGAAGTCTAGATACTGGCAAACACCACCATGAACAACCTGGACAGCTTAAAGTCCATACCGCCAGAGACACGATTCACAGCGGGTCCCATCTTCTCTAAGTGGGAACGCAGAGCCAAACGTTATGTATTACAACTGACTTACAACCAGATGCGAGTCACTGCGTGGACACAGCTGGGGGACCTCACTACTGCCTGAACGTGAGTTGTCTGCATTTTAGGGAGACCGGCTTGCCCGCCGAGTATGGAAAATGAACGTTGGAATGGTTTTTACCGCAGTGATTAGGTGTCTAAGCCCAGGGCAGCACTGTTTGTGATGAGCCTACAGCGGGCAAGGAGGCGAGTGGATTGGAAACCTTGTGGAGACAGAAATCCAGGCCCGGCCTCCCAGTTTTGGAGCGGTCTCCTCTCTTGGAGGGAGTCTTTCGTTCATGCCCGCTGTGTGCCTGCACCTTGCGTGCTCAGTCGTGTCTGACTCTGTGACCCCGTGGACTGTAGCCTGCTAGGTTCCTCTGTCCGTGGGATTCCCCAGGCAAAGTACTGAAGGGGGTGGCCATTTCCCATCCAGGGGGTCCTCCCAACCCAGGGGTGGAACCCGGCTCTCCTGCTTCTCCTGCACTGGCAGGCGGATTCTTTATCACTGTGCCCCCCGGAAGCCCTTCATCTGAAGCTTGACAAAGGGTTTTCTTTAATTCTTAAAATAATCTCCAAAGGCAGCTCTTATGAACCTTCTTTTCAGAGGTCAGAAAACTGAGGGACAGAGATTGAAGTAACAGGATCAAGACTGCAGGCCTGGGAAGTGGCAGACCTGGGATTTGAACCCGGTTTTTCTGTCACCAAAAGGCCACAGTGTTTGTAAAGATAACCCGTTGCCCTTTATTGATTTTACTGCAACCAACAGTTACCAATCCTCACAACAGATTGGGAAGATAGGAGTGATTATTTCCTGTTTACAAATGAAGAAGCAGAGCTTCAGGAAGTTAAATTGAACTTGAACGCCGCCCCCCACCCCCGACCCGCCCCGTCCCACTGGCCCACGCAAATATTTTCTAGTGAATCTGGCTGGAGCAAAAGATTTGTCTGGACTTCAAACCTAGTCTCTCATCTGACTCCACCCGTGTCCTGCAAAGTACATCTGAGTGCCTGGAGATGCTCTAAGAACAACGGAAAAACATGCCCTTTTATTCAATTATTTACGGTTTAAATGGAGTCCGCTCAGAAATGTCAGGCTCCATCCCTCCTCACAGGCTTTGCCCACTCCCCCACCCCCCCGCAGTCCCCGGGGCTGGAGGCGTCCTCTTCTGCCTCTGCCTGGGTAACTCCTGGGGTACCTCACCCCTTCTTAAATATCATGCCCTGAGAAGGACCTTTCCTTCTCCCAGAAGCTGGACTACGTCCACAGATGTCCTCTCTCTTACTCAGCGTGAATAACACGTTGGTTTGTGTGAATGCATCTCACGCTGGCCTCGCCCGCCAGCCTTCAGGGCCTAGGAGGGCAAGGGTGGGACTGCCTTGTTCACGAAGGGCCGGCCCAGGTCTGGCCCCTGGGGTTTCACTCCCGTAAGGGAACGGGAGCTCCTCTTCATGCCTCTTCCGCTGCTCCAGCCTCGTGGAGTCACAGACGTGAGGCTGCATGACCCCAGGGGGCCTCCCTGCCTCCGCCAGATGGCGACACGGAGGCCCCACTTGCACAGTGCTGGGGAGAAACACCTGGCACTTACCAACCCAGCATGTTCTTTCCTTTTTAAATTCATGTTTCTTCATTTGGTCTTAGTTGCAGCATGCGAACTTCCAGTTGCGGCGCGTGGGATCTACTTCCCCGACCAGGGACTGGACCCGGGGCCCTTGCGTTGGGAGCATGGAGGCCCCTGGACCACCAGGGACGTCCCAGCTCCACACGTTCCTGATCTGGAACCCAGGTGTTTAACCAGTGACACCTGCTCCAGTTCAATCGTCAAGACAGGCGGTCGAGGCTCAGGGCTGCCCAGCAGGCCATCCAGGTTCACGGCCAGTAAGCGCCCCCCCTTGAGTTACCTGGCTGCACCCAGGCCTCTGAGCGAGTTCTCTGCGCTGGCCCCAAGCTACGGGGCAGGGTGGGGGGGCGCTTCCTGGGAGTCTTTCAACACCAGTGCCCGGGCTCCATGGATCCCCAGAATCTACCAGCTTCTGCCTCCGCTGGCCTGGGGGTGTGGGCTGGGAGCCAGGGCTTTTAAAAGTTCCCCAGGGGATTCCAATGTGCCGCTGGGGCTGAGGACTTCTGCTCTAACGTATGACTGATTGATCGGTCAATTACTGCCATTTAATCAATGAGCCGTTCCTGCAGGGGCGGGATATAACACCTGACTGTAGAATTCTATAACAACCATCCTCACTCCCTTCTCTCTCCCTCCTCCCCCTCTCCCCCTCTCCCCACTCCAGAAGCTGCATTTCTATTTAGATTAAATCCCCCACAACAGACACAAATGTGAAACAAGGCAAACCCCAAACAACGGGAAGCACCAGTGTTTATACAGTCGACGACCCTTATTGACCAGTCCCCACTCAAATGGTCCAGTTACAAGACTGCTGCTGCTGCTGCTGCTAAGTCATGTCAGTAGTGTCCGACTCTTTGCAACCCCATAGACGGCAGCCCACCAGGCTCCCCCCGTCCCTGGGATTCTCCAGGCAAGAACACTGGAGTGGGTTGCCACTGCCTTCTCCAACGCATGAAAGTGAAGAGTGGAAGTGAAGTCGCTCAGTCGTGTCCGACTCTTCGCGACCCCATAGACGGCAGCCCACCAGGCTCCTCCGTCCCTGGGATTTTCCAGGCGAGAGCACTGGAGTGGGGGTGCCATCGCCTTCTCCAGTCACAAGACTGAGCGGCCAAATTTCCCTCGGAAGGAAGGACTCACGAGACCGTCAGTTTCCTGGGGTTTGTTCATTACTTTCCCGACAGGCGCTATGGTCGGGTAATGAGGATTCACCTTTCGCCAGGTGCTCTGAGGCTGGGGGGTTCAGAGAGCCCCCACTCCCCCACGGCAAAACGAAGCCGGAGGATGGATGGCGCCTCTCGCAGAGGGTGGGCGCCCCCGGCGGAGCGCGCAGGGGCTGGTCGCGCGCTGTGGGAGGCCCAGGCCCTGCGCCCCGCCCCAGCCTTGTCGGCCCCTGCCCGGGACCCTTCCGTCTTGGGTCCAGCTGGCGCTCTGAGAACGCATGGGACCAGGCTTTCTTCCTCAGAGGAATTCAAGGCTTTCCTCCGCCCCCGGCTCAGCTGTTGAGGAGCAATGCTGTGTGTTTTAAATGCCTCCCTTACAAAAGTTACTAGAAAACTTTCACTCCTTCCAAGCAGAGCGCTAAAGGAAGCGGGGGGCGGACTCGCCTCTTCTGTGGAAGGGGCGTCGCTGAGAAGCTTGCGCGGAGGGCTTCCATAGGGGGCTCCCTCTGAGCCCGGCCAGGGCAGCGGCCAGATAAGACGCCGGCGCTCCAGGGCTCGCGGCGAAAGCCTGGCTGCGGGCAGCGCGGGGGCCAGCCCGGGTGGGCGCCGCGGGCCCCGGGGCTCCTGGGGCCGAGCCCCGTAGGCGGGTGGGGCTGTCTGCGGCGCTGGGCGCTGGGCACGGGCCCGGGTGAGCGGAGGCCGCCGGGCGGGCCCTGTGCAAGCTGGCTGGCGCTCCCAGGAAGGGAGCCAGGCCCTGGGTGTCGCCCAGCGAGAGGGGGCCAGGGGGCAGCGGGGCGGCCATCTGCGGGCCGGGAGGGCGCCTCGGCGAGCTGCCCGCCGCCCGGGCCTGGCCGCCTGGTCCCGGAACAGCGAGGAGCCGCGCTGCCGCCGCCTCCGCCCGCTCCGTGGCGTTTCGTGGCCGCAGGGGGGAGGGCCCCCGCAGGGGGAGGGCCCCGCAGGGGGAGGCCCCCGCAGGGGGGAGGGCCCCGCAGGGGGGAGGGCCCCGCAGGGGGGAGGGCCCCGCAGGGGGGGAGGCCCCGCAGGGGGGAGGGCCCCGCAGGGGGGAGGCCCCCCGCAGGGGGGAGGGCCCCGCAGGGGGGAGGGCCCGCAGGGGGAGGGCCCCGCAGGGGGAGGCCCCGCAGGCAGGTGCTGTGCGGAAGGCAAGCGGGGGATGGAAGAGTGAGCGGCGCAGGCGCGGCTATCGTTGAGAAGGGCCCGGGGTCTCTGGAGAGCTGGCGCTTGACTTAAGACCTGAAAGATGAGAAAGGGCGAGCCACGGGGACCTGGAGGCTGCCGTGTCCTGCGAAGCGTCGCAGGTAAAAGCCCCCCAGTGCGGGAAGGGGCTCGGGCCACTGAAGGGGCAGAACACGGGCACCCCAGATGGGCACAAGCCAAAGCCAGGGCCTCCCTGGAGGCTCAGCGGTAAAGAATCTGCCTGCGGCGCAGGCGACCGAGGAGCCCCTGGAGAGGGAAACAGTGATCCACTCCAGTACTCCCGCCTGGAGAATTCCACGTAGAGGAGCCTGGCGGACTAGAGTCTGTGGGGTTACGAAAAGGTCACACACGACTTAGCAGCTAAACCACAACAGAGAAACCAAAGGCTTTTGAATCAAGAGATTCTCAACCTGGGATGAGCATTATAGGAAGGTTGGAGATGCCTGGAATTTTGCATAGAAATTGTTGCTGAAGTTGTTCAAGTTTATGGCAAAGAAAGACATGATACCATAAGCAAATTCTGAATTTCTGTGTGTGTGTGTGTGTGTGTATGCATTTGTAAACACACACTTGTTTATTTTTTCTGGAGAGAAGATCTGTAGCTCTCATCAGATTCTCAAAAACTTCTTGATCCAAATATGAGTTTAGACTCATCCTTCGAGAAGGAGGAGTTTTAGGACAGGGACTCCTGAACCAGGCTGTGATTCAGAAATAGTCTGGGCCATCCAACGTGCTCTCTGTCTAGAGAGTTCCATTTCTCTGAGCTTCCCTCCTCCAACCCTGGTCTATTCTCATCCACGTCTAAAGCCTCAAGTCTACCCAGGCCAGGAGAATTTCTTACAAGGCACTAAATAAGTGGTCCCCAAAGTGTTTGTATGAAGGATTCCCTCAATATCTGCCTTTATGTGGGGAGGGAGCCCCGGTGCCAGCCTAAGTTAATCTTCATTATCACGTAAGTGGCTTCTCCCCGCCTGGCCTTAAATTAAGATACACTGGACAGTCTCTTTTCTTCACTTCACACACAATCAGCCAGCAAGGCATTTTAATTAGCCCTCTTCTATTCTTAGAGCGCAGGGAAAATGCTCAGGGCTGGTCCAGAGGACCCCAAGCTAAGAAATCATTTAATTTGCCGCTGTTTCCATAAATCAGGGCCCAGTCATCAATTTCACCACGTATTTGAGAGCGCATGTTATTGACAGTGTGTTCGTGGAGAAAAATGGAGTTTGCTGGCAAAGTTGTTCCATTTTCTAAAGATTAAATTGTTCATTGTACAGGCCGCCATCTGCCCTCCCTGGAAGAGATTTAGTTGTTGGCAGAGGCATTCAGAAATCTCAAAGACAAAGTTAAATTTCTTTTTCTTTATTGCCACGCATAACGAATGGCAAATTCATTCATTCACTCACTCATCTACTCATTCAACACACAGCAAGTGTTTCTTTTGAGACGTCAGCTAACTTCCAAACCATGGATCTCCTGGGAAAGATCATATGTAGCCCTAGAACTGAGTGATAATTCTACGGTCTTCATTCTCGCCCGGGACCTCTAAAGAGTTAGCTTTCTGTCCCCCATTCTGCCTGTATGCCACCAGGAGTCTAACAGAATTATGTGAGTAACGCAAGTTTCCTCCTCCAAGAAGCTTCTAGTCTGTAGAGAATGGATGAGGCACATGTTAACACAACCCACGCCTTGAGCAAAACATGAAGGAAAAACAGGCCTCGTTGCTGAGTTGAAGCTTCTTGGAAGACCTGAGTAGAAGAACTTTCAAGAACTGTGGCAAGAACCTTCACATACATACCATTCTTTTATACAGATGGGGTACTGTTGAAGAAGCAGGGGTTAACATCCCCATTTTGCAAGTGAAGCTACTGAGGCTCAGAGAAGATGAAGTAACTGGCTCAAGAGACCCTGTGTGACCCCATAGATGGCAGCCCACCAGGCTCCCCCGCCCCTGGGATCCTCCAGGCAAGAGTACTGGAGTGGGGTGGGCACAGAGCTAAGATATACCAACTCCCTGAGGTTATTACAGACATTTTCATTAAAATAATTCTTACTTTGATATAGTATATGGGGCACGCAATAGGTACAATTTCCAAAACATGTTTGGAATGTAGGGCTTATAAAAACATGAATGCTTACTTCCCTATTGCACATTTGGATGTTTTAATTGGTCAACTTTTAGATCTAGATGGTTATGCACCAGAAATTGAGAAAACATTCCATCCCGAAGAAGAACCATTCCCGGTGAACTTGCATTCTCTCAGTATGCTGTGTAAAATCCTGAGACTGTTCTTTATCTAGAAGAGCATCATAAAATTTTTCACGAGTGACACAAACAATACAGTGCATTGGTTTGGAATTTCGGTCAATTTTTTCTAGAAAGATTTTCCAATCTGTTTCCCAAGATGTGTACTTAAGGTTGGTAGAGAAAGATTCATTGTTTTCTTCTTCTTCTTCTTTTTTTTTTTTCGCTTCTGAGACTGGACATAATGGTAAAGGGGAAAGAAAGGAGCATTGTAGGGAAGGGATAAATCCTTGAATCCACAGCTCGACACTTTCTGCTTTCTTTTCCGGGCAGCCCACATGAGTACTAGAGAGAAAAATGTGGTCTTCAGAGTCTCCTTTCCAGTAAAATTAGTAATAATTTCTTACTAAGTCATCAGCAATAAAAGGAGAAGGGCAGATGGGTTTTGCATAAGTTCAAGAAAAGTCAGGAGTAGCTGCTGGCAACAAGAAGCAATCTCTGTGATGCTGGAAGCACTTCATTGTCAAGGCAACCAAAGTGCTTTATGTGTGTTCTTGTTCTTTCTTTTTATCTTCATGCAACTCTTGCAATACAGTGAGAAGGTCTCCAAGGACAGAGGAATGTATCTTAAAGAGGGCGAGATGGAAGCACTGAGAGAGAGGCCAGGTCAGAAGCTCAAGCAAATCCACTGGCAGAGCAAATATGTCCCGTGTTGCTAAGTCTCGGCTCATGGCAGCCGATATCCAAGGAGTGAGACATAGTCACCGCCTTCTAAGAATCACGGTTCGGCAAGAGAGACGTGGCTGTTTACCGACGTGTTTGTTCAGTGAACATTTGCATATCTACTCACATCGGGCCCTGACTCAAGAAGAGGGTCTCTCAGCAAGCGTGTGAGGCAGACTGGCTTCGGCTTGCAGGGGACATGTGTATAATCTAGTGAAGAGACCATGGAACCAAAAAGTAGATCGGGCTCACCAAGGGAAGTGAAAGCTGCTCTGGAAGCTTCTAGGGGGTGGTGATGAATGTGTCCATAGGTAACAGCATTACGGAGAAGAACTTGGGACCTTCTTAATGGGAGGCGGCACAAGAAAGTCATCCCATCTAAATAAAAAAGAGCCAAGGGTCTTCCCAGTGGTCAAGAGTCCAGCTGCCAATGCAGGGGACACGGGTTAGATCCCCACCTGGTCAGGAAACTAAGATCCCACATACCTCGGCACAACTGAGCCGGTGTGCCTGGAGCCTGTGCCTGAGAGGGGAGAGGCCACCGCGGCGGGAGCCCTCACAGCCCCTCTTGAAACAATGAGAGAAAGCCCACAGGCAGCGGTGGCAACCCAGTGCAGCCACAGCAAATAAATAAATAATAAGAATTAATAAAATAAAAGAAACTTCAAAGAAAAAAAAAAGATCTGGTGGCGCTCTGAGGACCGTAGAACTAAAAAAAAAAAAGAGGAAGAATCAGGAAACACGTAACGAAACAGAGGAAAGCTGGGTTAGGCCTTGAAGACAGGAGTAAGACTCGAAGAGGTGAAGGTGAAGCGGGTGGTGTTTCACGTGGAGAGGTCAGCTCGGCTAAGGACAGAAATTTGTCTAAGCCAAGAGCTGGAGAGTTCACTTAACGGACACACTGCTTAGGAGGCGCGACGCTGCACTTCTGATTGCCTTGGTTTCCGTCTGCCTCGCCTCTCGGGCGAGGCCAGGGACGCCTCTTGCCTGCTTCAGTGGCTGATGTCAGAGCTTCCAACAGCGCCTGACACATAGTGGGTGCCGTGAGTACTTGCTGAATGACTAACAGGGAATTATTGCTAACTAGGTAATGATTGCGTGCTTGCTATGTGCTTTCATCTATTTCTTTATTTAATCCTCACCACAGTGCTGTGAGTTAGGTCCTTTGGAAAGGAGGACAGAGGCAGAGAGAACAGGGTCGGCTTGTCCGCAGGGTCCTGGCTAGGATTTGAACTGAGACCTTCCGAACTCTGGGGAACCATATATTTAACTGCCAGGTGGCGAGGTCCTGCCTTGTGGTGTTGCCCAGTGGTTAGGGGCTGTAACTCATACCAAAAGGCAGCCTGGTGCCTCCTCTGCTGGTCCAGTGGCTAAGACTCTGAGCTCGAAATGCAGGGGCCCCGGTTCAATCCCTGGTCAGGAAACTAGATCCCACATGCGGTAACTAAGATCCCGCATGCCACAGAAGGTCAGAAGATCCTCCGTGCCACCAAGACCCAGTACAGCCAAGGAAAAAAAAAGGCAGCCTGGGGAGGGCCACAGGAAAGTGTTCAAGAGCGGGGGCGGTGAGTCATCGGAGGCCGACTGAGGGAGGACGAGTCAGGCCCTCCGCATCGCCGGGCTCCAGGCTCTGCTCTCTAAAGGGTGACGGCTCCGTGCACCACAGCTTGTGAGGGCTGCCAGTACCAGGTGCGAGTCTGCCCAGATAACTTTCAGAGGGCCCTACTTTTGGGAGCGTCCTGGCACGCTGCCTCGGCGTATCTGATCTCTCATCTTTCCACCGATCTTGAAGGGTGACTGCTATTTTCCGTTTCCAGGTGGGAAAAGTATGATTCAGAGAAACGTTACATTCTGTGTTCACAGTCATACAGCTGGTGTAGCAGGGCTCCCGGTGGAAAGCTTCCCTTCGTGGCGTTCTGGGCAGCGCCACAAAGGTGCGGGCTATCAAAGCTGCACATGTCGCGCATTAAAGGAAATGGCCACGCCCGCCTTGCTCGTGTGGTTAACGTGGACCACAGTTAATCCCCAGTAGCGGCGCGTGTTGACTCATGAAAGCCCGGCTACGACGCACTCACAAGGGAACCCCCTGCCTATGGTATGCTTGCCAAAAACGCAGAGCCCCCAACAAACCACGAGACGACAGCAGACAAACCCGAACTGAGAGAAACCTCCAAAATAACTAACCAGTACTGAGAAAAGCGTTAATGCCATCAAAGACAGGGGAGATGGAAGCATTCTCACAGATGCGGGAGAAAGATATGCAACAACTAAGTCCCAAGTGACGTCTCAAATCTTGGAGCAGCAAAAGGAAATTTAAGTAAAATTCAAATAAGTTTTCCAGTTGAGTGAATAGAGTTGAACCAAAGTTGATATCCTGGCTTTGATAACTATCATGGCTGGGTAAGATGTTAACATTACAAAAAGCTGGCTGAAGCATCTCTTTTACCATATTTGCAACTAAGTCCAAAGATATTTAACAATAAAATATAAAAAAGTGGGAGGGCGCTGTTAGACACATTCCTGTGAGATTTATTAAGTGCCAGAAGAACAGACTGACAATCACCATTTTTTCCTGTGTACCACCAGCGTATCTAGGAAAAGCCTGCCCTTTAGGCTCGGCGGGCTCATCTGCACCACTGGGTTGTCTTAAAGGACTGAGGCATGAGTTCCAAGTGGGCTGGCACAACATATGGTTAACACAAGGTCCAGAGTCATCAGTGTTGCTCTTTGGGTTCATTTCCTGAGCACATTCATATTCTTGCTGCTTTGGCAGAAGGTTGAGTTGATTCTTGGGATCAGGCTTCTCTGGAGGCTGGCCATTTTGCAATTCGTCACCAGCTCTGGCACCAGCTCGACCAGGATGCTGGCTTCGGGCACCAGACTTTACCAGACAGCCTCTCCTTGGCCAATTTCCATCGCCCATGAGTAGAGGACTCAAAAAAAGTCGGTTAAATTAGGCTTGGTGAAGGGACACTGCGTCTTTGAGTAATGAGGTGGGGAAACAGGGAAAATATTTTCCACTAGCTCATGTCTCACTGGATGGCAATCCGGTTTCATGACACCTCATAATAAATCATGGCTTATCACTCACACGGGAACATAACAGGGCTCCAGTTAAGATTCGTCAGTGGTTGGACAGGAGGAGCAGGGACTGCTGTACATCAGGGTTTCTGGATCATCTTCCGGCTGCTGGAGGCACTTTTTTATCGTTATATTTACTGTAGCCCTTGTTTAAGGCATAAATAAGTGGAAGGGAAGAGCACCAAATATGAATAATGAAAATAAATTTATCTTATTTATGTGTTTACGCGGGCCTCTGACAATTACTCCGCGCTGCAGTTTGCCTCCAGCGTTGGTTGCTGCTGCGTTCAGAGAAGTTCCCCACACTTCACGTGCCTCCCTCTCTGCCGCCCCACGCCCTCCCCTTTGTATCTTATTTCAAGAACTGCCGGCTCATTCACTTTCAAGGATGGAGTTCCCGGGCTTGTGTGTCATTCCAGTTTGAGGTTTAGGTTCGGAACCGTGTCAGTCTCCTGGTCGCGACAGAGGCCCGCCAGCAGCTGTATTGCAGCGATTCATCCAGAGTTAAGGAAGGGTGGTTAGAAGAAAGTGCTCGGGGCTGGGAGGGGTGGTAGGGGGACTGAAAAATAAAGCCTTTCATTTAGAGATGATGCAGCTGGTGTGCTGCTGGGATGAGCCAAGACTTTCACGAGAAAGTCCTGGCCGTCAAAGCAGGCCCCCTGGGAGGTTTGTGATAAGAGGCCAAAGGCTATAGGGCTTGGGGGCTCTTTGCATTCTAAATGCGTCCTCGGCTAGGACTGTCCTCAGAAGGGAGATCAGGAGGCTGGGGCGCCTGTGGGCTCCCGTGTTTGCTCCCCAAGCCCTTCCCTGAGATGCTGACGGGGCTCCCTGGGCAAGGCCTGCCAAGCTGACGGCCTCGGAGCCCACTCCCCGCGCGGACCGCTCTCAGCGGCCTCCCGGCGATCCCCAGCAGGATGCAGCCCGTGGGACTCACCCGGCCTGTTCCTGAACCCGGACCGAGAGCGAGCCGCGGAGGGCAGCGCAGCCCCTCCAGCAGGAGCTGAGGCGGATCCCCCTGCGGAGCGCCAACGTGGCTCGAAAAGCCTTTCCTTTTCTGCGGCTTTGTCTTCTGGCCTCGCACGTGGCCGCACACGTGGCCCGCGGGATCTTCTGGCAATAGTTCCCCGAAGGGGATGGAGCCTGAACCTCCTGCGATGGAAGCTGAGTCTTACCCACTGGACCCCCAGGCAAGTCCTTCGAGCAGCCATTTATATCCCTCGAGAGGACTTGGAACATTCCAGATGGTTCTAGAGGAAAAGGCAACTCATCTGCAGAGTCAGAGATGGGAGCAAAGATTTTCTGCGAACTGGGGGCTTTGGCAAGTCATGGCCTGCCAAAGGCCTGCAGTGAAGCTGAAGGAGGAGTCCTGCTTACGCTCGGGGGGCCTCCCCAGCCCCGTTTGCCTGGGCTGTCCTGGTTTTGGATCCCCACTCTGGGAAGTCCCTCAGCCCCAGGGAAATGGGGACGGTTGACCCTCTCACCGAGGCTCTGGAAGACACGTTGCCAGAGATGCTGGCTCACTCCAGCCTGCCTAGTCCTCACACTGCTGGTGTGCGTGCGTGCTTGTGTCCGACTCTGCGACCCCAGGGACTGTAACCGCCAGGCTCCTCCGTCCGTGGGATTCTCCAGGCAAGAATACTGGAGCGGGTTGCCATTTCCCTCTTCAGGGGATCATCCCAGCCCAGGGATGGAGCCCAGGCCACCTGCACGGGCAGATTCTTTACCACTACGCCTACATATATATGTCCATACATATATTATGTGCACCCATATCTGTATCCGTGAATGGGCTGTAACCTGCAAACTACATTTGAGATGCGGGTACGGGAAGACAGATGGGAAACTTGAAGCTTAGCGAGGCTGGAAGTATACTCAAGGCCACTCAGCTGGCCAGTGGAAGATGAGCCTAAAGACTTCTGGAACTGGGCTGTCCTTTGCACCCAAGCCTCTCTCTCTTCCTCCACGGGGGAAAACTGGAGATCAGAGTTTCCTAAATTTCTCTCCTGTTTGGAATTGATAAAGATGCACTTTGAACTGGACTATTTCAGATCTGAATACATGAAAAGTGTGTTGATTATATATTAAAATACTATTTCCCATATTTTCTAAATATTTAAAAGATCCCTCTTAAACATCATGACAGACATATTAAACTCACCAGATTCATAGGGCTTAAAAAATTTTTTTGTAGCGTTTCAAACAATCCATCACCCAGTTAGGTTGGGGGAGATGAAAGGATAGCCACTTGAGTGCAGGAAAAATTGTTGGCAGGAAAACATGGCAAATGGTTCCCGTAAAGGTGCCCATTTGGAATGAAATGGTGACGGATATTTAGAGACCAGTCTTGATGCAAAACTGTAATTTTTGCAAATGGTTTTGTCTGAAGATGGCATTAATATACTCAACGCGCTACTCAGAATGGAGGACGTGCTCTTAAAAGACATTCCATTCCCGTACACAAACGGAAGTTTTACCCTAAGCGGGATGAGAAATTACTGTAAATTGGTTTTTACTTCAAAAACGGCTTAATAACCATGACACACACGGAGCTCCAGTCCACACAATGCATCACTTAATTTCATCCCGAACCTCTGCCGGCTTAAAAACAGATATCGAAACAGGGGAATACATTCTTGACAATGCTGTTAAGGCAACTTTGCTAACGATTTTTGAACAAGCTCCAACTGAGGCCTAAATGCCGACAATATTCATAAACAACTCTATACCGGCCAATTAGGGAGACAGAGACATAGCGGCCTGTCAGGGAGATTTGCATGGCTAAGAGTCTGAGATCAGAGAGTGATGAGAGATGGCTCGGAGTGACGGGGGTGCCCAGACGGATGACTATCATTACGATATTACGGGGACTCACACCTTCCCAATTACTGGCAGGATTCATTAATTACCTCCGCATTTCCCTAATAGAATCCGTGCTCCGGCTTATCAGCGCCTTCCCTCTGTCTACCTAAACCCCCACTCAGCAGTCGATCACCTATGAAAAATTAGACAGTGCGCTCCGAGTGGCCTATTTAAAGGAAAAGACAAATGATCATAGGAAGAGGAGGGGGAAAGCGCGGTACCAGAGTCAAAAGCAGCAGACGCTGCTCTCGTTTCACTCAGGTTTGTTTTTCCTCCCCTTCCTGGAACTGCCATGAGAGGGGATAAGTGGAAGCTGCCGGGAGATACACTGTGGTGAGTGTGGGAACACAGGTGTCTCTTTTCCACACATACACACATTCATTCATTCCCCTGCTTGAAATACATCAATGCCTTTTCATCATACATAAAATAACATCTAAACGTCCACCCACATTTAAAAATTCTAGCCTTCTCTTCTACAACCTATTAAGCCCCGCCTCCTCAAGTCTTTCTGCCGGTCTAAAGCATTCAACTCAAATCTGCCTCAGGGCCTTTGCATGTGTGGGGTTTTGTTTTGTTTTCTGGAACATGGTTTGAGTGAGCCAAATTTGCTTTGCAGCTTGCTTTTGGATGATGCTTGAACTAAGGAAGCTTTCACATTTTAAAAGGGTTAAAATGCCAATAAATAAATAGTAAGTAAATAGAAGAAGGAGAAGTAGGAGAAGGAAAGAAGAGGGGTTAGTGTAGCTTGCCTGACGCCTGAGTTCTAACAACAGATCTTCTCAGGACTGGCTCCTTTTATTTTTTTTTAATCGTTCAGGTCTCCCAAGGAGCTGCCCAGAGACGTTTTCCCTGAATATTCACTCCAGAGCAGCCCTCAGTCACCTTCTCCATTCCCTTGCTTCATTTTATCACAGCATGCATCACCAAGGAAAGCTAATTTACTAGTTGCATTTTCAGTCGATCACAGTAGTTCTCAACTCTGATGCATATTAGAACCACCTGGAAATCTATTAAAAAAATCCTGATGCCCATACCTGATTCCCAGAAAACTGGGTTTGGTTCACTGGGACTGGGACCCAGACACTGATAAGACAGATATGTTTAAAGCTTCTCCCATGATTCTATGAACAGACAAATTTGAGAACCATTGTCTGTCTCTTCCCACGGAATGTTGGCTCCATGAGATCAAGGATGTGGTCTTGCGAGAGAGGAAGTGCTGGGTCAATGTTGGATGAGTGAATTCAAGAATGTTCATCATATATATGTACAAGGAATTGAGGACTGCAGCAACGTGACAGTGACGTAAGGCCTCCCGAGCCGAAATCATGCATCAAAAAGGGTGACAACTCCAGGAACCTCGTACAGTTGCAGGAGGCTCAGCCCCAGTTAAGGATAATGGAACGTGAGTCTTCCATGCTGTCATCTTGTTACTATCAACAGAATTATCAGTTATCAACTGCTTTTACGATTATGCACAATGATTCTCTCTGCACAAAGATTCGCCAACCACCAAACACGCTTCCTCTTTTAAATTAAATACACTGAAAAGAGCAGAGATTTCAATCCTTCATCTGTTCACAGATGAAAAAACATTTCCAAATCGTCAGCGATCGCATTTTTTTTTTTATTCTAAGGACGGCCAACTGTTCTCAGTGATTTCGATTACATTTCCTACCTATTATTTCATGTAATGGCATCCCTTAAATTTTAAATTAGCTTTGAAGAATAAAAATAATTGAATTCCTGCTGTTTTGTGTACATAGAGGGTGACAGGAGCTAATGTGATAATTTAAACTGTAAATGAGTCTTCACTTTGTGTTCATTAATTACAGCTAATTACTGAATTACAAACCTTCTTGGTTAGGCACTGTTATGTATTCATGTAGCATGTTGAATCTCCAGCTGGTATAAAACTGTTTTATAGACTTACAAGCTGACACACCAGCTACCACTGAAACAATTCAGTTTGAAAACAAGGGGGGCTGGGAACACGCAACCGCAAATGCTGCTTGGAATGAAAAGAACCGACACAGAGCCTCCAACTCGTATCTTTGGGGATAGAGGATCTTGCACATATAATTAGAACTATTTATGCCACAGGAAAGAAAAAGAACGCTAGGCTGTTCTCCACTCTGGGTGAAAATCTATCCTATAGCATGTAATTTGTGAGACTCAAGTGTTCCTGCCCTTATCTCCTTGTTCCCTAGAAACTGAGCATCATAATTATTTATTAACTGATCCTGCTTTTAATAACAAAGAAGCAGGAAGGATGCCAGGAATCCTGCCCTTTTTCATGACCAGAAACGGCTAGAAAGAAAAGATTCAAACAGAGGAGTCAAGGTCTAGGTCATGGTGAATTCTCACATATTTGGTTAAGGACATTTTAAAAATAGGGTGTGAGGCACTTTGGATTGTCGAGTGTTAGGCGCTTCGACACCATTTCCGACTCCAGATGGAAGGCCGGTGATGTCTGCTTTACTGAGATTTTCCCTAGGAGAGATTGCTGGAGAAATACTCAGGGGCGTGCGACCTCTGCTTGGCCAACGTAACTGAGCCGAGAGGAAGCATGCAAATCCAGCGGGTAAGCACTTCCGTTTCAGCCCTTCTTTTTTTTTTTTTTCATTCATTCTGTAATTTCATTGAGCGTCTACTTTATGAGGAAAAAAGCCTAGGCCTCCTGAGGCGCCAAACGATGAACCCGCAGGGCCTTTGTACCTGCCATACACACTTGCTGCTTCCTCCCGTACCAACCCTGACCTTCCTGTAGGGATCCACCGCTCACACGAAGGCCGATGGCTTGGGTGGGGCTGACCCTGCTTTCCAGCTACCAGCCTGCACGTGACTCCGATCTGGCCAATCCCTCTGGTCTGCTCTCCTGGCCACAGTGATTGGTCCAGGCGTGGACACCTGACCCAGTTCGGTCCAATGAAAGACGTTTGCTGGAACCCTGTACTTCCGAGGGGCTGCGCTGGAGCTTCGGAGCCACCACGTGGTGGAAACAGCGTCAGAGAAACCGCGCTGCTGAAGAGCCAGTGAGATTTAAGAGGTTAAGGCCAGATTTCCAGTGAAGATGTTTTAATGTTTAAACGTTGGTTTCAGCCTCGTCTGAATCTAGTTACACCATTGACCTTCAGAGGAGCTGATAAATTCCCTCTGGACTTAAAACCGGTTTGAGTGGATTTTCTGTCACAGGCAATCCATAGTCACGACTAACATATACATGGTTAAAAACCAAGATATGGTTTGACACAGCTCAGAGAACATTCTGAGGATACCCAGAGGCAGGGACGATTTCTTTTCTAGCTTGGGCAAAGAAAGAGGATCCAGGAGACTTTCTGGAGGAGGAGGTGGTATTTCAGTAACCCTTTGAAGTAAAGGAAGACTTTCTACCGTAGGAGACAAGGAAGAGAAAGGAAGCAAGATGGTGGAATCCAAGGAAAGTGTAAGGCTTGCAGAAGGCTCGCAGAGTTTCTGGGACACACTACCTGAAGGAAGGGAAACCCAACTGAAATGAAACCCGGAGCCAGACCCTTTGCATCTTTTCTCTAGTGGAGGCATACCTGGTGTCAAGCGTAGAAGCACAGAGACACCACTGGGTAGTGTGTGTCCTAGCCAGGGAGGTACGGCAGCTTCTGGCTTCAGTTTGGTGAATTTTACCTTTATGATGACTTGGAAGGGTTGAGGGGACTAGGGTGCTTTTGTAGAGATGAAAGAGAAAAGGATATTACCTCCCACAGTTAATCATGGGTAAGGATTCCATAGACTCAGTCTCCCAGAGAGTCTCCCACAGGAAGAGGGCCACGCTTGCTCATCAGGGCTCTAGATGTGTTGAGCTAGATCTACACAAGGGCCCTAGCTGTGTCCATTGAGTGGTTCTATTTTGCCAGACACCAGAAAATCCCATGGACAGAGGAGCCTGGTGGGCTGCAGTCCATGGGGTCGCTGAGTCAGACATGATTGAGTGACTTCACTTTCACTTTTCACTTTCATGCTTTGGAGAAGGAAATGGCAACCCACTCCAGTGTTCTTGTCTGGAGAATCCCAGGGATGGGGGAGCCTGGTGGGCTGCTGTCTATGGGGATGCACAGAGTTGGACACGACTGAAGCGACTTAGCAGCAGCAGCAGTGTTAAATACTTCAACAGCAACTGCAACAATAATAACTGTTGCAAACCATAATTGAATGCTTACTAAATTCGAGATATGGCACTAAGTTTAATGAAAATAACAACACATTATCGGCAATTGTTATGACTGAAAACAAAAATTATCGGAGAGTTCAGTATGTGCCAGGGACTCTGCTAAGTGCTTTTCTTGCATGATCTTGATAATCGACTTTCACAGCAGCCCTGTGAGGTAGGGAGTTTTACCACACCCATTTTACAGATGAGAAAACTGAGTCTCTGAGAGGTGAAGGTGAAAGTGATAGTCGGCTCAGTCACGTCTGACTCTGCACCCTGTGGACTGTACAAAGCAGAATACTGGAGTGGGTAGCTGCTCCCTTCTCCAGGGCATCTTCCCAACTCAGGGATTGAACACAGGTCTCCTGCATTGCAGGAGATTCTTTGCCGTATGAGCCACAAGGGAAGCCCACGTTACTGGAGTGGGTACCCTATTCCTTCTCTAGAGGATCTTCCCAACCCAGGAATCGAACTGGGGTCTTCTGCATTGCAGAAGGATTCTTTACCAACTGAGCGACCTGGGAAGCGCCTGAGAGGTACAGTGACTCATCCAAACATGAACAAGTAGGGTAGCAGGGCTCAGATCTTAGGCAAATATGATTCTCAAGTAAATGCTCTTTGCTGCCTTGATACAATGCCTCTCCTCGTTTTGTTTCTCCATATGCATCCTTTAACAAAATTATTTACATTTTTGGCTGCACTGGGTCTGCGTGTGAGCTTTCTCTCATTGTGGCAAGCCATGTCTGCTCTCTGGTTGTGGTGAGTGGACTTCTCATTGCAGTGGCTTCTCTTGTTTCGGGGCACGGGCTTTAGAGGGGCAGGCTCAGCACTTGTGGCACACAGGCTTAGTTGCTCGGAGGCTGTGGGATCTTCCCAGACCAGGGATTGAACCCGTGTCCCCTGCACTGGGAGGTGGATTCTTACCCACCGGGCCACAAGGAAAGTCGCCACACACATCATTCTTCACTCTGGAATGGAGGAAGAGTGGGGAGAGGGGCATCATAGCATGCTCTGCCCCATTTCCTCAGCAAGATCCTCGCTGCTTTCTCTGCCATAAGGGTCCCTCTTGGCCTTACTTATCTCTGCATCTACCAGTATCTTGCGAGAGAATCCCACACAGAGCCTGGCACAAAGGAAGTACTCAGAAATAGTTGGTCAAACTGAGCTGTATTGAATTAAAATTGCTCCTTATCAGAGTTTTTGAAGCGCCCGTATAGTCTCCAAACCAACAAGGGAATCCCCTAAGAAAGGAGTGGATTTCTCATTCAGAAAGCTTCCTGTCTGCTGCGTGGTTTGGGAATATCACATATCCTGGACTTTCTGGGTTCTGTTGCCTTTCTTTCACATTCATGGGCATTCAGAAACACTGTGTGACAAGAAAGAACACAGCCTCCCTCGTCAGCTTGGAGGGCTGTTGGGTTTAGTTTCAGAAGACGTGGCTGCACAAACACGCTTCAGAAGCAGAGAGGGCCCCCGGCATGCCCTCGGCCTTGCGTCTGTAAGCCTGCCTGCTCTCAGCTCGGCCAAAGCACAGCCAGCAGCTGAAGCCCGTGGTGCAGGGCAGGTGGCCCCAGCTCTGGCAGCGACCACTGAGAAACCTCCAAAAATGCCTGCAACCTCCAAATAGGTCTCACTGGGAGTAACAGTCTCTGCTTGCTTTGCGGAGGTCCACATTTCCCCAGTTCAGTTCATGTCTCTGCTCTCGTTATAGCTGGGAGCCCAGCACTGATCTTAATAACCACTATTTATGGAAACCAAGTCCAGTAGCCCTTAAGGGGCAACTCAAGTGCCTCTCTTGACTACGTCTGGCCCTCACGAAACCCGTCTTCCTTGTTATTCATCCAAAACCTGTTTCCAGCACCGTGTGTCTTAGCATTTACTCTGTTTTGCCCTGCGATGCTGGTAAACCACCTCCTATGAGAGCGGGTTAAACTTGACTCCCCTGTTGTATAGTTAGCACTTTGAAGGTGAAGGTGGTGGGCTTTGGGGCTCCTCAGGCTTGGCTTCAAACCCAGACCTGCCACTTGGCAACTCAGCGCTTGGTGAGCCATTCTGCCTCTGGAGATGTGGTTTCCTCTTTGGCTGAATGTGAACGATGACGCATCTGTCACTGTGGCGGGTGCATGAGATGGCGCATGTGGAGCGGTCCGTGATCAGGTCGGTGCTGGACTGGCCGCTGTGGCGGCGCCGGTGGCGGGAGTGACGCTGCTCGTTTATATTCCTTTGGCCACTCGGGGTCCCAGCCGTGGCCCTCAGAATCTTCAGCTGCGGCGCGTGAGCGCTTAGCTGAGGCACGTGGGGGCTGGTTCCTTGACCAGGGATTGAACCCGGGCCTCCTGTGTTGGGAGCATGGAGTCTTAGCTAGTGAACCCCCAGGGAGGTCCCTATAATGCTGTTTCTGTAGTCCACTGAGCTCAGGGCATTTTTCGTCAACAGTATTTCCTAGTCCACTTTTGGTGATTAATTAACATTAATGCAGAATGGAAAAAAGGTCTCCAGCCCACCACTGCTTAAGAAGGGGAGGAAAGGAGGAGAGGAGGGGCAGAGCCCCTGAGCCCCAGGATGGCCCTCGGGACGGATGGGGTCGGTCATCTGCTCAGTGTCCATTTCCCTCTTCTTCCTGCTGCTAAGATTCCGGCTTCCTTCTCTGTGGCCACGTGCCCAGCTAGCACTCAGGAGGCAGCATTGCGCTTCCATGAGGGACAGAAAGACACGACGCTCTGGCTGGGGAAGCTCTGCGGCCTTTCCGCTGGGTCCCTGGGAAAGACTTGCCGCCCCAGAGAGGAGGGGCCTGGCGATCGGCGCAGTCATTTCATTCCTTGCCGCACCTGCCTTATGCCAGCAGCCGTCCTGCAGCTGTGAGACGACCCAGCGACTCACAGAGACGCCTTCTGACACCGCTGCCCGTTGGCACAATGCCATCGGCACCCGCGTCTGGGTGCCATGAGGGTGAGACGAGAAAGCCTCGAGTTACTTAAATCACTCTACATAAAAATTGTGTTTTATTTGCTGCCTAAAGCGCCTAAAGCATTTCTAACTTACAACGTTCCTGCTTTTCTTTGACAGTGAAAAACGTCTGGAAGCCCAACTGAAAAAACGAATTCTCTAGTTCGGTGTGAATAGTATTCGGAAATAGCAGCGACAGCCTGCCTCTGCTAACGCAGTGAGTGAAGGGGAAAGTCGCTCAGTCATGTCTGACTCTTTGTGACCCTATGGATGTCCACGGAACTCTCCAGGCCAGAATACTGGAGTGGGCAGCCGTTCCCTTCTCCAGGGGATCTTTCCAACCCAGGGATCAAATCCAGGTCTCCCGCATTGCAGGAGGATTCTTTACTAGCTGGGCCACAATGGAAACCCAAGGATACTGGAGGGGGTAGCCTATCCCTTCTCCAGTGGATCTTCCTGACCAGGAATCGAACCGGGGTCTGCACAGAAACCCATGGCAATAGTGATGAATAATAACAGTGATATGAGTTAAGTGGCGATGCTGGCTCAGATGTGGCATGCCACTTGGAACACTCTTGAGAGTCCCTTGGACTGCAAGGAGATCAAACCACTCAATCCTAAAGGAAATAATCCCTGAATGTTCATGGGAAGGACTGATGCTGAAGCTCCAATATTTTGGCCACCTGATGCAAAGAGTCGCCTCATTGGAAAATACCCTGATGCTGGGAAAGACTGGAAGCAGAAGAAGGGGGCATCTCAGGATAAGATGGTTGGATGATATCACCGACTCAGTGGACAAGAGTTTGAGCAAACTCTGGGAGACACTGAAGGACAGGGGAGCCTGGCTTGCTGTAATCCAATAGGGTCGCAAAGAGCTGGACATGACTCAGTGACTGAACAACAACTTGGGACATAGTGGGCAATAAGAGAATTATTTTATTGTATTTTTTTTTGGCTGAATTGCCCAGCTTGCAGGATCTTCGTTCCCCATCCAGGGATTGAACCTGGGTCCTTGGAGTGAAAGCAGAGTCCTCACCACTGGACCACCAGGGAATTTCCAAGAAAAATATTTTAAGTTATGGCATGAAAGGGGTTTCCCTCTTAGTTCAGCCATAAAGAATCTGCCTGCAATTCAGGAGACCTGGGTTCAATTCCTGGGTCAGGAGGATCCCCTGGAGAAGGAAGTGGCAAGAAGCCATTCCAGTATTCTTGCCTGGGGAATCCCATGGACAGATGAGCCTGGGGGGCTACAGTCTATGGGGCTGCAAGAGTGAGACACAGCTGAGCGACTAAACACCACCACCGTGGCGTGAAAGCATAAGTGATAAGTTGCACACTCTATCCACAGCTCTGCCAAATTGCTTATTATCTTCCTTTCCCCAACATAGATTTAACAAATTTTCCTATCTTTTTCTGTAAATGAGAATGATAATAATTCCTACGGCACAGCATTGGCGTAAATATTAAGCAAATTATGACGTGTAAAACGCTGTCACACAGCAGATTACGGATCATTGTTATTGCTGTGTGCTGTGCTTTCCTGTATTATTTTCATGAGATTAACACACGGACGAAACCTGGGTGATTCTGCTCCAACCTAGTCCGTGTTCTAGGTGTCAGTTATCCTGATTTGTAAAATGTGAATTTGATGCCAAACTAGCGTTTCCTAAACTTTTTTTTTGCAACATCATGATCACCTGTATTCTCTCTACTATTTGTTTTAACCTAATATTTTCCTTTAATTTGGCTCACTTTTTTCTCTCTTAGCTTTTATCCCAAGCGATAGTGTCTATGGGATTATAGATACATTTTTGCCGTTTAGTTGCTTAGATGCGTCTGACTCTTTGAAACCCCATGGGCTACAGCACGCCAGGCTTCCCTATCATTCACTATCTCCCAGAGTTTGCTCAAACTCATGTCGACTGAGTTGGTGATGCCATCCAACCATCTCATCCTCTGTCACCCCCTTCCCCTCTTGTCCTCAATCTTTCCTGTTGGGGGCCAGTGTGAGGAACTCCGCCCATGGCAAAGGTCATGAGGAAAAAGAAGCCTGGCATATGCAAAGGCGTGATCAAGCCTCAGGAGATCCCCTGTTCCAGAGCATCTACCCCCAAAACCAGAGTACTTTACGGGGAGCTCTCCCCCATAACCATTTCTCTCAGAGAAGGAGTTAACTTGCAGCCCCAGTTAATAAAAATTCCTGGGTGTGACAAGAGTGTTTCAGCTTACAAACTCCTCTAGCCTGCCTGATCAGGTTGTCCAGCCGCATGTGATGGTTTACAGCCTCCCAGCTGTGAGAGGCATGGGATGCTTTAAAACTTTCTAAATACAGACTCTTTTGAGAAGTTAGAAGATCATTAGTGTAGTATTAGTGGGTTGATTAGGAATTATATTGGTGAAGGGTTTTTCATTTGTCATGCCAATAATTACTGCTAATTCCCTGCCTTGGGTGTGACAAGGGTGGCTCAGGTCAAACCTCTCTGCTGACAGACTAGCTTGTGTGACAACCTCTCAACCATAAACAGCACAGAGAGTTTGGAGTATTAGCATAGGGCTTTTCTCATTTGATTGCCGCCAGGCTTTCATATCCTTAGGCACCTGAGAATATATTAATCAATGTATTTGGAATATAGAAAAGGAAATATAGTTTTTGATGTTAGCAATATTAGACTTTTGAGTTAATGAATTTTCTCTTTTGTTATAGAATACTGTACTTTGTTATAAATCACTGTGTCCTTGCTATGCAAAAATGTAACCTTATCACTATCTTAAGACTAAATAGATTGTAAAGGGAACACTGGTGAAGGGTTTTCATTTGTTGGACTGATGTTTTCTGCTAAATCTCCATATTCCCTGCCCTTATAATAAATATAACTAGCATATAGGAGAAATAAGTATTAACCTTTGAGCATATAGGAGAAATAAGTATTAATCTTTAAGATTAATCACGTTAACCTTAGGTTAAGTAAATTCCTTTCTTGATTGTAACTCACTACACCCTCACCCTATAGGAATGCAACTTTATTTGGAGGGTGGTGCCTGAAAAAATCACTCCTGGAAAAATAAGCTTTCTGGTTAACTACCAGTATCAGAAAGGGCCATAAAATGTCAGCAGACCTCATGGTCAGAAGATGATGTAAAAACTAAGACCTTTGTATAATTTTATATGAAACACCTGATTGTGACAAGGGTCAGGTCTGCTGACCCCCTCATGACTCTGTATTCATCCCTATGTGTAACAAAAGGTATATAGACCTGAAAAATAAAGAAATTGGATCAGTTCTGGAAAGACTGATTCCCTCATGTCGTTCCTTCCTGCTCCCCAATTTTCTGGCTGAATTCCCATCTGGAGCGTGGGTGCCCTCTGTGCAGATGGAGCAAATTCCTTGTCTGGAATTTTATTGGTACCCCACGTAAGCCAAGTTATTCAGCCCCTTTCTCTCTCTCCTACTATTTTCTGGCCGAATTCCCATCTGGTGCATAGGACCCACCAAGCCTACTAACTTTGCCTGGGCTTCTAAGATCAGACCGGGGGGCCTCAGTGCCTCCTCTCCTTCGGGAGAACAGGAAGACGCCTGAGGCCTACGCAGGTGGTGATTGGTACCCTGTGTTAAGCAAGTTATTTGGCCTCTTTTTCTCTGCTAAATTCCTAGTTCCTCTCTGTCTGTAATTGCCTACTCCACCCCCACCTTCGAATTACCCTGGATCCACCAGGGTTGGACCCTGGCACTTTCCGAGCATCAGAGTTTTCCCAGTGAGGCACCTCTTCACATCAGGTGGCCAAAGGGTTGGAGCTTCCAGTTTGGCATCAGTCTTCAGGGTTGATTTCCTTGAGAATTGACTGATTGGATCTCCTTGCTGTCCAAGGAGCTCTCAAGAGTCTTCTCCAGCACCACAGTTTGAAAGCATCAATTCTCCGGTGCCCAGCTTTCTTTATGGTCCAACTCTCACATCTGTACATGACCACTGGAGAAACCATAGCTTTGACTAGATGGACATTTGTCAGCAAAATGACGCCTCTGTTTTTAATACCTTGTCTAGGTTTGTCACAGATACGTGTCAGTCCTCAACTGGGGATGGCTTTGACCCCCAGGGCCTTTGGAAATGTCTGGAGCCATGCTGGGGAGTGAGGGGACTAACGTCTAGTAGGTAGAAGCCGGGGATGCTGCTTAATATCCTACAGTGCTCAGAATGGCCCCCACAGCAGAGGGTGACCGGGTTATGAAGTCCACAGTGATGAAGCTGAGGAGTGCTGACATCAACATGCATTTGAATATGCTTTAAAACAAATATATAGCTATCCCCCTCCTCGAGCTCTGCAAAGTGAAAAAGTGAAAGTCACAGTGTCTGACTCTTTTCGACCTCATGGACTATAAAGTCCGTGGAATTCTCCAGCCCAGAATACTGGAGTAGGTAGCCTTTCCCCTTCTCCAGGGGATCTTCCCAACCCAGGGATAGAGCCTGGGTCTCTTGCGTTGCAGGCAGATTCTTTACTGAGCTATGAGGGAAGCCCCCCAAAGTGCTGTGTGCATCACTGTGTGACCGCTGTGTGTGTTCAGGGGTAAGTGTGCTAATGCTGGTGAGCTCAAGTCCTGATGAGGTTAAGTCTCCTCCTCCTCTGAAAATCAGTGAGGTCAAAGTGGAGACCGGAGGTTGGTTCCCTTGTTACTTAGAGCTAAGGAAGGCATTTCTTCAGAAACACTACCTCACCTCTGGGAAGAAAACAGTCCTCATTTCCAAGGAGCTGTGTTTCCCTGTAGAAAGTCTGGCTTTCCAGAAACCTTGAGACACAGCCGTCCGGAGCACTGTGGCCCGCACTGGCTGGTCCCCCAAAGCACCCCTGATGAAGAGACCTCGCGTTTCCCGGTGGGGCAGTAATTCTCCACATTCCCGTGCCCTGACCTGTGATCACGTTCACACACGCAGGCCTGACTCCCAGAAGCACCGCAGGGTGAAGATCCCAATTTCCCTTCCGTCTCTAACATTCAGAAGACTTCAGGGTGCGTTTCCCCCGTGGTCCAGTGGCTGAGAATCTGCTTGCCAGGGCAGGGCGTGTGGGCTTGACCCTTGGTCTGGGAAGAGTCCACAGGCCGTGGAGCGACTAAGCCTGAGCACCGCAGATGCCGAAGGCTGCAAGTGCCGGGGCCCGTGCTCCGCGCGAGGAGAAGCCACCGCCGCGAGAAGCCTGCGCGCGGCCACAGAGCGGAGCCCGCACGGCCACAGAGACCCAACGCAGCCAAAATAAAAATACGAAAAAGAGACAGTTCCAGCGGAATGCCAGTGAGGTCACTGGCCGCGCTCAGCCTTCACCCTCCACGGGGATGGATGGTGCGCAGTCACTTGCAGCTCATCCGGAGTCCGAAGACCACCGCTGAGAACAGCCCGGGGAGTTCCTCAACCGGGACTTTCCTAAACGGGAGCCGTTTAAGCCTGAAGGCGCGAAGCTGCGCTGGGCAAGGAGGAGCCAGGGCCGGAAGAGCGGCTGAGGATTAGTGCCCTGTGCTTCGACGCGGACTCGTGACCCAGGAGGCCTGGCCGGCACTCTACGCCGCACAGCTCAGACTTCACTCTCGGCGTGGCTGGGAGAGAGCCTTAGGAAGGAGCCGCACTCCGCGTTAACCGGTGAGAAGACTGGCTTTGGGGATGGACCCTAAAGCAAATTCTACAACTCTACCTCCTCCCAGTTTGCTGACTTTCCACTTGACCCTGGGCCAGCCTGACGGACGCCCCTTCTCCGTGTGATGCGCCCGCAGGCTTCCCATTCCTGAGACTGGTGCTGGGAAGGATGGAGAGGAGTCACTTGGAAGTAGAGGCATTAATAGGTGCAGCTTATACAGGGCTGGTACAAAGGCTTACACAGCCTTGATGACGTGTACGAATGAGAGGATTTCTGGACGGCCGCAGCATCTCAGACCCCTGGGCCTTTGCATGTACCCTGTCTGTCACAACCATCCCCTCCTTGTTGAGGTCCTCGGTATAAGCAACTTTTGCTTAACTAGGCGTCTGTGCTGAGTCAGCTTTCTAGGCCTTCCATCCCTCCGTTAATGCGTGTGGGATTCTTGGGAATCACACGGTAGCTGGGCTTCCCTGAGAAGACTGTGGCTGCGTTAGGGACAGGTAGGGGGAGGCTGTTTCAGGGGCATTGCTGGGGGTGACCTTCTAGGGCCGCTGCTAGAGCTGTTCAATGCAGAGGCGCAAAATAACCCTTTTTCAGACTTGGCTGTTCGTCAACTTGGTTTTGGATTCTGAAGCCTGCGTCGTTGGGAGCGCCTTAGCTTTCCACCCAACCGCCGTTTCTCCGAAGTGGAAGGGGGACGCCTCCTCTACGCACACCGCTGGCACACGCTCAAGGCCAGCTTCCCCTGGTGTTTCAGTAGACCAGGAGGGGTGTGGATCTGGCAGGCAACCCAGGAGGGCAGGAGGGACTGCAATCACACCTCACATCTCTTCACAAAGGTTTGATTCTCTTCCCGAGGATGATCCGCCAGTCTGTAATCAAGGGTTAATTTCACAGCTCACTGCTTCATCTAGCATAATATCCATTCAGACTAATTAAATCTGTCTAATAATGTGAGTGTCTTTGTCTTTGTTCTTCCCCTTCTTTGTTTTACACCCTTCACATCTCATCTCCAGAACCACACGCCATCACACTCTACTTGACAAGCAGAATCCATCCCTAAAATTAAAACATTCCTGACCTATCTGCAATGACAAGGCAGGCGAGCTTCACGGCGCTCCGGCCCATGAAGGCAGCTGACACATTTGTTTTTAATTTCAAAAGAGTAGAAAGTGAAGATCTGACCCCGTCAATCAAGCCCCGTGACAAGTTTAATCATTGGTGCCCCACAAAAATCACGGCTAAATAGGAATGCAAATACTGTATCACAGGGCTCTTATAAATGCTAATCAAGGAGAAGTAATCAACTGACAATTTCACTGATCTCTTTTCTGAAGAAGTCACTCAAGGCTCTGTCTCTGGGCCACAAAGAAAAGAGAAAAAGACAAAAGAGGTGGATGAGGTTCCCCCAACCTTCCTTTTATTTTTCCTTCTAGGACATTTCTTTTTAAAGAGAGAATTGGCTCTTTTGATCCATCGTGGGACTTGAAAGCAAAGAACTTATGCAGTTATATGTCAAGTGTACTTTATTATCAGTCCCCAGGCCGGGCAGAAAACGCACCGAAACTTCCGCTAAAATAAAAATCATCATTTGTCTTTGTCATTAATCTCTTCTCAAATTCTCTTATATCTAAAAGGTGATTGACCTTCTCTGTGAGAGAAGGAGGGAGAAAAAAGTTTTATACGTAGCTGAAAATCTGAAAATTGTGATCACGGTAACTTAAAAAAAAGTAGAAAAAAATCCCTTTAGAAACTTAATCTGGAGTTGATAAAGAATTTATAACCTTCAAGAAGTTATCAAATAAGCCTCTCTCCTCTTGATTCTGATGCTTGTCTGTGCTTAGAGAGACAGGGGTTGGGGGCACATTTTTTGAGACCCTCCTTTCACACAGGAACTGAGAGCTTTGTATTTTATACAGCTTGGAAACCAATAATTTTTTCTTTCTTCTTCTCTATTTTATTTTTTTAACCAGGAGGTCCTTAAAATATCCAGTTCATTGGTTACTTTCTGCTGTGTGTGTACTTAGCTGGTCAGTCATGTCCGACTCTGTGTGACCCTGTGGACTGCAGCCGCCAGGCTCCTCCGTCCATGGGATTCTCCAGGCAAGAACACTGGAGTGGTTGCCATTTCCTCCTCCAGGGGATCCTCCCGACCCAGGGCTCGAACGCGGGTCTCCCGCATCTCCTGCACTGGCAGGTGGATTCATGAGCACTGAGCCACCTGGGAAGCCGTACTTTCTTTATGAACTCCTGTATTAGCGAATCAAAGCAGGAAAAGCGGAGAAGGCAATTGCACCCCACTCCAGTACTCTTGCCTGGAAAATCCCATGGACGGAGGAGCCTGGTAGGCTGCAGTCCATGAGGGTCCAACAGAACTGAGTGACTTCACTTTCACTTTTCACTTTTGTGCATTGGAGGAGGAAATGGCAACCCACTCCAGTGTTCTTGCCTGGAGAATCTCAGGGATGAGGAGGCCTGGTGGGCCGCTGTCTATGGGGTCGCACAGAGTTAGACACAACTGACTCGACTTAGCAGCAGCAGCAGCAGGAAAAGAAAAAAGCCAGCATTAAGTTACTCCAAGTTTGTCTTGTAATGTTTATTCAATCCTCTAAAGAAAGAATACTCCAGAAACTCAAGTGTTAGCAAGATTCTTTCCTATAGTGCCACCAAACCTAGTCCTAAATGTCCAGGATGGTCTCCTTCATCTTAAAGATGGAAAAGTGGGAATTTATGGGATTTTGGGGAGATGATGAGATGTCCCTCCTTTGTCCTGTTCCATGTAAAGGTAGACAGGTCAAACCCCACTGCTGCCTGTCCACCTGTGGCTCAGGAGCAAAGAATTTTTTTTCCATTTTTAAATGCTTGAGGATGAATGAAAAGAATATTTCTTGATTTAAGAATTATATGAAATTCAGATTTCAGATTCCATAAATAAGGTGTTAGCAGAACACGGCTCACCATTTACATCCTGTCCATAGCCATCTTACATGCTGCAGAATTGAACAGCTGCAACAGAGGTTGTATGACCTGCAGAATTGAAAATATTTACTGTCTGGCTCATTATCGAAAACATTTGCTGACCCCTGTTTTATATCATCATGGGAAGTTTGCTGGATCTTAGCTGTGCCTCAGTCCCCAAGCCATGGAAATTCTTTCTTATTGACAAAAAGCTGTGTATAATATTTACGCTTATTTATTTGTCTGTGCCAGGTTTTGTTGGTGGTCCAGCAGCTAAGACTCTGCACTCCCAACGCCTGGGGTTCGATGCCCGGTCAGGGAACTAGAGCCCACGTGCCGCAACTAAAGGCCCCGCTTGCCAAAATAAAAACCGCAGCGCACCACAACGAAGACCTGGGGAAGCCAAACAAAAGTGGGTCAAAACCCTGGATATATTTTAAGTGCGCAATGCGGCAATTCCACGTGTGTGCTCACTGTGAAAGACGATCACAATCAGGTTAACTAACACACCCCTCACACAGTTGTGTGTGCGTATCTATGTGTGTGTAGCAGGAATGCTTACGATCTGTTCTTCCAGCAAATTGCAAGTATGCCACACGGTACTATCCCCGATGGATCGCGGTGCTGGGTACTGGCTCCTCAGAACGTGATCACGCTATTACTACGTGCCGGCCCGCTGTGACCAGCGTCTCCTCGCCTCCCACTCCCTCAGCCCCTGAGAACCACCCCTTCGCTCTCTGGCTTTTTGTTGATTTTCAGATTCCACACGGAAGTGAGATTGCGCAGGCTCTGCCTTTCTCCTCTGGCTCCCTTCACTCAGCAGACTGTCCTCGGGCGCATCCGTGTGGCTGCAGAGTTGCCTTCTTTCTTGTGGAAGGATGTTTGTCGTGCAGACGTTTTTAATAGATGGTCACTGGTGAGGATGCTCTGGTTTTGCAGATGTACGTTTTTAGCTTGCTGGAGAAGGACAAGCTTTCTTCCAGTGAAATGAGCGCCTGATTCACCTGGAGCCAGACCAGGTGCTTGTCCAGCTTTCACGAACCCCGTCTGCTGCCTGGGGTCTGAGCACAGGCTGCTTCTCGAAGGGAGAGGGGCTGGCAGCCGCCCACTGAGGGTCAGCCGCGAGCCGCTCACAGCTCCTCTCCTAGTGAGACTGCTGCAAGTTAAGATGTAGTTCATTTTGGAATAATAACGGGGCTCCCAAAATAGAACACTGTTAGCAACACAAAGGGAATACTGCTCTATATTTCTATTCCGCCGGATAGTCTCTGAAGCTCAATATGATGGGCAACACAGAGCTGGGAATTAAAGAGGTTGGTTAATTTGTTGCCCCAACAATACTTGGGCAGGAGATCATAAAAGAGGATATTCCTCTTTGACAGACATGCCCGGGTATTTAATATATCTTCACACATACCTCAACCTACATTTTTCTACATATTTAAATAATGGTTATCCAGAACGTTCTCTTAGTATTTCCTAGGGAGCTTTTAATTCTTATTTCATAGCTAAACTGATTTTCCTTTGGTTAGAGTGATGGTTCTCAACCGGGGTAATGTGCCTCCCACTAGGGAAGGAGAGGGAGTCCTGGAGTACGAGCTGGCTGCTGGGGACACTTGGTGATCCCGGGAGACACTTTTGGTTGTCAGGATGCAGGGAGGGTGCAGGGCTCCTGGTATCTAAGGGGTAAAAGCCAGGGATGCTGTGAAAACCCCACACACGTGCACCAGGAGAGCCTCCACATCAGAGACACGTTTGGCCCCAAATGTCAACACTGTTCAGGTTTATGAACCTTGTGTTGCTGTTCAGTCGCTAAGTCTTGTGAAGCCCTTTGTGACCTCATGGACTACGGCACGCCAGGCTCCCTTGTCCTTCACTCTCTCCTGGGGTTTGCTCTCAAACTCATGTCCGTGGAGTCAGTGATGCTGGCTAACCGTCTCATCCTCTGCTGCCCCCTTCCCCCTTTTGCCTTCAGTCTTTCCCAGCATCAGGGCTTTTCCCAGTGAGCCAGCTCTTATGAACCCTAAGGGAAGGAAAGCGGTGCAAGATAGCTGCTGACTCTAGCGCTAGATAAACCCGGATTAAGCGAGGTGGCTCAGCCTTGCGCGTCCTGCCCTTGGGCTGGATGGCTGTTCCCCGTGGGATGGGGGCTGTCCTGTGCGTCGTGTCGGGTGGAGCCGCACCCCAGCCTCTTCCCAGATGCCAGCACCGCTGCCGGCCCCAGTCTCAGCCACCCAGCTGGTCTCCAGGTAACGCAAACGTCCTCTGGCGCACAAACTCGCCCTGGCTGAGAATCGCTGGCTTAAGACAAGAATTGGTTACTTGGCAGCTTGGTTTTTGGACCAGTTGCAGATGGTCTCAAAGCATCAGTTGCCTAACTGGTCAAATGAGGAAGAACCAGTGGACCTTTTCATACTGGAGTGTGGACGAAGCGGAGAAATGAGGTGACACCTGGGAGTTCTCAGGGTGGCTGCAGGCTTTGGCAGGGTTTCCTGAAGGCGCCCCTGCAGGAGAGCTCTGGGGCTGAAATTCAAGCACACCAAGGTCCACACACCTCTCATAAGGAGGAGACTCAAGGCAGGTGTCTAACCTGGCTGCGTGTCTTCCTCTGTGTGCCATTGCAAACCATTGCACCTTTTTAAAGACTTTTTCTCATATGTAAAATGGGGCTAAGAATGCGGCAAGGAGTTAGTAGGTAATGCCCTTCAGAGCAGCTGGCTCAAATCAGGGACTTAAATTTCTGCTGGTAGGTGTAGGCATCGTTGCTTGTGTTCTGTGCTCTTAACACTGCATTACATTGCTCAAGTCCTGACTAAACTGAAGGAAACAATATTTTGAACTAAACATGAGTATGTTCAGGGGTGATTAAAATAAGTATGGGCTTCCCAGGTGGCTCAGTGGCAAAACAATCGGCCTGCCAGTGCAGGAGACCCGGGTTCAATCCCCGGATTGGGAAGATCATCTGGAGAAGGAAATAGCAACCCACTCCAGTGTTCTTGCTACCGTCCATGGGATCTCCAAGAGTAGGACAGGACAGAGCGACTGAACACTGAACTGAACTGAACAAGAAGTCTGTTTTAAAATACGGTTTGTTCTTGCCCTCTGCCAGCAGGGCCTCCTGTTCTTAGACACTAGATCTTTATGAGGAAAGCCTAGCCTTTGAAAACGAATCCTATGCAGGTGATAAGTGAGGAGGTCTGATCCGTGGGGTGTGTGCCGCGTGTATGCGGTTGGTGCGGACGGTGTGTGCATGGCGGTGGAAGCCAGTTCATTCTAACTCAGGGGCCACTTGGGGCTGGGGATCTGTATGTAGGTGTCCATTTGCGTTAGGATCTGCTGGGGCTGGTCCTGAAGCTTGCAGCCCCTTCTTGGGAAGGTGTTGAGGAGGCACAAACTCCTGGGCAGGTTTTCCTTTCGTCTGATCTCTAAGCGGCCACCCGTTGCTTGCTTTTAGAAGCACTCGGATTTGGTAGGGGTCCTCTGTGTGCGCTCCTACTATGGATTGGTCCAGAAAATGCCACAAGAGAGATGAGCAGCGCTTTGGGACATGGCTGTTTCGTTCAGTCCCCAAGCGGTCTGCTGGAAAGTCTGGGTCGCTGACTCCTGGGGGAGCCTCAGCATCAGCCTGCTTTTTCTCCTCTGCCCACCTCTGCTTGGGTTGACCGCGTGGCTCTTGAAGAGGCGGCGGCAGCCTTGATCCTGCCCCCGTGTCCCGCTGGGTCTGGCCCGGCGTCTGGCAGTTATCAAGGGGCACTCAGCGAGTGTTGGCTGAATGGTCCTGTGCGGGACCGCGAGTCAAGAAACCTGCGCGTTGTAGAGAAAGGGCCCTAAGCTTAAGCCACATGTCGAGGCTGGCTCCCACGGAGACAAAGCTCTGCGGAATGCCAACAGGTGTTGCATGGAGAGATGGTCGTGCAGCTGCAGAGGCTGGTGGTGGGCTGAACCAAGCTCCGCTTGGCACCTCGGCCAGTCTGTCTGTCTTTATGCTAACGGGCACCACAAACTCCAGACACGGGGCGTGCGGGATTTGCAAAACCTGTTGGATCCCACAGGCTTTTCCTGACGAGCCTCTTGTGGGCTTGGTGCTCCGAGGAGCACAGTCAGGGAAATTTTCCCTAGGGGGCCGGCTCGACTCCGGGCCGTCGGTTTCTCTCCCTGTTTCCCGCGCCTGGAACCTTCTCGCCCAGCCTCCCGCCCTGCCCACCCTCGCCCACGCCCCTTCTCAGCCAGGCTTTCTCTGACGCCACGTCCTTCTGAGCGTCTTCCTGCACCGATACTTCCCCTCTGCCCTTCCTGCGGAGACAGATTCTTCCTGTGTGGTCCTGTTACACGTTTGACTCTCTGATTTCCTTCCACCGCAGAGGGTGAGCTACTTGAGGGCAGAATTTATGTCCGTCTTGGCTTCCCCAGTGGCTCAGTCGGTAAAGAGTCTGCCTACAATGCCAGTAGACTTGGGTTCGATGCCTGGGTTGGGAAGATCCCCTGGAGAAGGAAATGGCAACCCAGTCCATATTCTTGCCTGGGGAATTCCAAACGAGCCTGGTGGGCTACAGTCCTTGGGGTCACAAAGAGTCGGACACGACTAAGTGACTAACTTTTAACTTTTTATGTCCATCTTATGCACTTCTCTACAGAGCAGTGCCAGGCACTGGAGAAGGGGCCTTAATACATAAATGCTGCGAACTCCATGAATGAATTTGGGAATTGCTGCTTTACACGTGGGGCACAGCCACACAGAGGGTGGAGTGACTGCGTCACGGACCCAGGGTGACTGCATCAGCCACTGGGCTCAGCGGGGGCGTTGAGCGCTGCCCTTGAGGCTGGGACAGGGCGCCTCCAAGCAGCAGCTGCGCTCGCTCTGAAGTGCTCCTCCTGCCCCAGCAGCTACTCATGTTGCTCATGTTTGTGGGTAGTGAAGGCAGGTTTCTGTCCATCCACTCATACCCTTATTCCCCCTGGGATGAGAACCATGACATGTAACACAGCATTTTTTATGGATCGCCCACAGCAGAGGGGACCAGTGGTAAGAGCCCAGCATTTGGGCTCAAGAAGGCTGAGTGCCGAAGAACTGATGCTTTCGAACTGTGGTGCTACACAAGACTCTAGAGAGACCCTGGGACTGCAAGGAGACCAAACTAGTCCATCCTGGAGGAAATCAACCCTGAATTCTCGTTGGAAGGACTGATGCTGAAGCTCCAATACTTTGGCCACCTGATGCGAAAAACTGACTTGTTGGGAAAGACCCTGATGCCAGGAAAGATTGAAGGTGGGAGGAGAAGGGGATGACAGAGGGTGAGATGGTGGGATGGCATCACCAATTCAATGGACATGAACTTGGGCAAACTCTGGGAGGTGGTGAAGGGACAGAGAGGCCCAGTGTGCTGCGGTCTCTGGGGTCTCAGAGAGTTGGACATGACTTGGCGACAACAACAACTAGCTTTGCTCCTTACAAAGTGGGTAGATGTGGGCGTGCTGTTTAGCATCTCTAAGCCTCTCTCTTCTCACCCAGAAAATGGGTCCTGCCCTTAGGGCCACTGTGAAGATTGAATATTTATGAAAATAATTTAGCGCAGTGCCTAGTACACAGTAGAAACTCAGTGCATGATGGATGTTATTGTTATTATTAGCATATACCTCTCTTTTATCATCATAGCAACTGTCCAAAGTAGAACTTTTCATTTTGGAGAGAAAGAAACAAAGGCCCAAAGAGTTTACATGGTTTCCTCAAGGTCTGGCAGCCTATAAGTGCAGCTCAGATTTGCACTCACATCTATAGGACCCCAGAGGCCACCCTCTCACCTGCAGCGTATCTCAGGAGGCTGGATCACAAGTAGGACAAAACAGCTTAGTTCATAAGGGTGCCAGAAGCCCCAGGCCATCGATTTTTCCCTCCTGGCTTCCACTAGCAACTAGGTGCAACTTTACCTCCTGTCTGGATTTTTCTCATGTTATAAGTCACCTCTGGGTTCTGGGTTTATTGTAGGAAGTAGCTCAACCGTTGGGAGAAAGAAAGCAGCTGACTGGAGGTGCTGGAGGAGAGAGGGAGGTGAGCCCTGACATTTCTACTCTGGTCTGGTGGAAGTGATCAGAGGCCTCCCCACTCAGATGAATATCCTCTGAGCCATCCTAGCCTCCTTGACTCCCTTCCAGGTGCCTGCCTCATGGCTGGGACTAGTAGGGGCTTGTGGGGAGAAGACTTCAGGTTCCAGTTAATCTGGCGAACCTAGGGATCTCTTAGGTCTGGTACTGACTAGTCACAGGAAATCCACCTGAGAGCCTGAGGCAGAGTCAGGCTGATTGACAGGGCTCTTTCTTTTCTTTTTAAAAATTTCCTGGCTGCACTGCACAGCATGTGGGATCTTGGTTCCCTGACTAGGGATTGAACCTGTGCCCCTCCACTGGAAGCATGGAGTCTTCGCCACTGGACCAACGGGAAGTCCCAACAGGGCTGTTTCATGAAGCTGCTCAGGGAATGGAGGACCATTCAGAAGCTCTGCCCTCACATCAGAAGGATGGGCACACGGAGGGGATGTCAGGAGAGAGGCCACACCCATCCCAGAACACAGACTCTGAAGGGTTAACACGGAGAAACCCCGCGTTCTGCCCAGGACTCTCAGTGTTTCTGCTCCTTAGCGGTAGTTAGGCCTCTGTTTAACTGCCTCCTCCACAGGGAGGTCTTTCCTTACCATCCTAGCTGAGGGCACAGCTACTCTTTTTTTTTTTTTTCTCCAGATTTATTGATATATAACTGACCGATGACTCATTTTTAAAGATTTATTATTTGGCTGCCTTGGGTCTTAGTAGTAGTGCAAGGACTTAAGTTTCCCTGAAGCATGTGGGATCTTTGTTCCCTGACCAGGGATCGAACCCTCAACTCTGCAATGCAAGACAGATTTGTAACCACTGGACCATAGGAGAAGCCCCCTATGACTCACTCTTTTTTAAAAAAAATTATTTATTTTAATTGGAGGTTAATTGAAAAAGCAAGAGAGCTCTAGAAAAACATCTATTTATGCTTTATTGACTATGCCAAAGCCTTTGACTGTGTGGATCACAATAAACTGTGGAAAATTCTGAAAGAGATGGAATACCAGACCACCTAACCTGCCTCTTGAGAAACCTGTATGCAGGTCAGGAAGCAACAGTTAGAACTGGACATGGAACAACAGACTGGTTCCAAATAGGGAAAGGAGTACGTCAAGGCTGTATACTGTCACCCTCTTATTTAACTTCTATGCAGAGTACATCATGAGAAATGCTGGTGGGCTGGAAGAACCACATGCTGGAATCAAGATTGCTAGGAGAAATATCAGTCACCTCAGATATGCAGATGACACCACCCTTATGGCAGAAAGTGAAGAGGAACTAAAAAGCCTATTGATGAAAGTAAAAGAGGAGAGTGAAAAAGTTGGCTTAAAGCTCAACATTCAGAAAAGGAAGATCATGGCATCTGGGTCCCATCACTTGATGGGAAATAGATGGGAAAACAGTGGAAACAGTGTCAGACTTTATTTTGGGGGCTCCAAAATCACTGCAGATGGTGACTGCAGCCATGAAACTAGAAGATGCTTACTCCTTGGAAGAAAAGTTATGACCAACCTAGATAGTATATTCAAAAGCAGAGACCATACTTGGCCAACAAAGGTCTGTCTAGTCAAGGCTATGGTTTTTCCATTGGTCATGTATGGATGTGAGAGTTGGACTGTGAAGAAAGCTGAGTGCCTAAGAATTGATGCTTTTGAACTGTGTTGTTGTAGAAGACTCTTGAGAGTCCCTTGGACCACAAGGAGATACAGCCAGTCCATTCTAAAGGAGATCAGCCCTGTGATTTCTCTGGAAGGAATGATGCTAAAGCTGAAACTCCAATACTTTGGCCACCTCATGCGAAGAGTTGACTCATTGGAAAAGACTCTGATGCTGGGAGGGATTGGGGGCAGGAGGAGAAGGGGACAACCGAGGATGAGATGGCTGGATGGCATCACGGACTTGATGGACATGCGTTTGAGTGAACTCCCTGTCCATCACCAGGGAGGCCTGGCGTGCTGCGATTCATGGGGTCGCAAAGAGTCGGACACGACTGAGCAACTGAACTGAACTGAAGTGAATTACTTTACAATATTGTAGTGGCTTTCACTATATATTGACACGAATCAGCCATGGGTGCACATGTGTTGCAAATTCTGAACCCCGTTCCCGCCTCCCTCCCCGTCCCATCCCCGGGTCATGCCAGTGCAGCAGCGCTGAGCGCCCTGTCTCAGGCATCGATCCTGGGCTGGTGACCCCCTGCACATATGGCAGTATACATGTTTCAGTGCTATTCTCTCCAATCGCCCCACCCTCGCCTTCTCCCACAGAGTCCAAAAGTCTGTTCTTTACATCTGTGTCTCTTTTGCTGCTATGACTCACTCATAGCATCAAACACTCAACAGTCACTGATATTGTTTTGATTATTTACTTACTAATTTGTTCTTTTCACTAAAATGTAGCTCTGTGAGATCGGAAACTGGGTCAGTCTTGTTCCTTGTTCTATTTCAGCCCCTAAAGCAGTGCTTGCAGGGGCCTACTCAGCAGCTGAAGGGCTGACTGAGTGTAATATGTATTCCCCAGCTTCCTCGGTGAAGGGACTGCCGTGGGAGGAGGGTTAATATGGAGAGCTTATGTACTGGTTCCAGTTTTTATTTTTCATTAATGATGGAGTTTTCAAAAGAGGGGCAAATGCAGTTGAAGGGGTTATGGCTGGATCCCAGAAATTTCCTGAGGTGGGTAATTAGCCTGCACTGCAGAGGGAGGCTGTGTATATGCCTGTCAAGATTTTTTTTTAATGTGCGTGCTATCCTCAGGGACATTCATAAGAACACCCTAGTGCTTGGTTCTTATCTGCAGTCTCTCTCTAGAGCCATGGGTCTCAGCTGGGGGATTTTTGCCTCCTGGGAGCCGTTTCTGAATGTCATGCCCTGGAAGAGAGGACACACCACTGCCATCCAGGGGCCGGAGGCCGGCAACGCGACTCAGCGTCTTGCACCGTCTTGCGCCATGTGGGCCACCCTGGGGAACTGCCCAGCCCAAGATGGTCCCCCGGGCCATGACTGCGAAAGTGGCGGCTCCTGATGGTGCTGCTCGCTGTCTTCAAGCCCTCCCTACCCTGCCTCTCCAACCCACCTCTGCTCAGGGATTCCCCAAAGAACTGGAGAAATCAGGACAAGGAGTGTGACCCAGAAAAAATATTTCACCTTTGGGGGTGCCGTTCAAGGGGTGTGTCAGCCAAAAAGCAGGCAGTGGAAATCCTGTGATGATTGACATTCACATGCGTGCATTGAATACATTTTTATTAATATGTCCTCTGCATTATGCTAGCTCAGAGCCAGATAGTAAGTATTTCAGAATTCACACATCACAGGTCTCTGTGTCAAGTCCTCAACCTTGACACCGTAGGGCTAAGGCAGGACGGGTAACACATTATGAACAGGTGTGGCTGCATCCCTGATGCTTTATTTACACAGATAGGTGATGGGCAGGATTTGGTCCAGTCCCCAGACCCGACATCCTAATCACTGATGCCACAGAGACTGAAAGAGCGAAGGCCAGGCTTTCAGGGAGCTCAGAGTCCAGGGGAAATTGGCAGGTGAATCAAACCCCACTACTGTGGGAAGAAATGACCTGATTGGCAGATTTTTCTGGGTATTGTTATTAGGTTCAGTTCCCCTGATGTTGTCTATGAAGCTTGTGTTCTTTCCATATTTGAAGGCTGTGCTACCCACCACATCACCCTGATGACTGCTGAGACTTCCGGCAAACGTCCCCAGCACCAGCGGGGCTCAGTGGCGGGGCCACCGACAGTCCTCACTCCTCTCCCTGAGCCTTTGCAGCTGACGGTGATGGTGGCAGTCATTAGACTGCCTTCTGCCCCTCCTGTCTCCACCCACGCGCCTTTCACAGGAGCACCAGGGTGACCCTCCTCCACTGCAGATTGCAAATTCCTCAGTGCACACACTGCTTGAACCCTCCCCTGGCTTCAGTGCCCTTCAGTTGTTGGACTCGCAATGTGTGTACACACACATGCACACATGTGTATTGCTTAGCTTTTATTGCAAAATGTCAATATAAAAAGTGCAAATAAATATCATCTTACTTCTATTTAATCCAGACTTTTGCTTATGTCTCCTAATGCAGTGATGCCTGAGTGTGTGTATGTGTGTGTACATATTTGTACACAGGGCTTTCCAGGTGGCGCAGTGGTAAAGAAATTGACGGCAGTACAGGAGACACAGGAGACGCGGGTTTGATCTCTGGGTCTGGAAGGTCCCCTGGGGAAGGAAATGGCAGCCACTCCAGCATTCTTGCCTGAAAAATCCCGCGGACAGAGAAGCCTGGCGGGCTGCGGTCCACGAGGCCACAAAGAGGCGGACGTGACTGAGCAGCTGAGCAGCTGAGCGCATACATGTCCACGTATACAATACACACACATGCATCTGTATCATGTTATTTTCCTGTGACATGCTTTCTCTTTGCTTATTGCTTGTATTATGGAGTTAAGACGCTATATGGATTTGGGGGAACTGTAGAAGCAGCGAGAGACAGGGAGATTATCTGAAAAACACTTTTAGGGTAATAAAGATGGCGTTATCCAGGAGGCACGTGTAGAGAAAGTTGTGCGTGTGTGGGGTGCGTGGGGGAGGGTGTGGTGTGGGTGGGGATCAGAAGGGGCCGGAACTGTGGAAGGGGGCCGTGGGGTCCTGGGCCAGCGTGGTAGGCACACCTGTCCGAAATGTAGCGCTTGCCTCTCTAGAATCAACAATATCGACAATTTATCATTGCATATTTTAATTCCCCCCCACAGGCATTTCTCAAGCTGAGCACTGGACTAAGAGGATGAAGCTTAGACAACAGCCAACCTGGCGCTTTGCTGATTTTAACGTGTTTATTGTGTAAGTGATCAACAGAAGCCTTACGGGCTTTTGGTAATGGGGTACGTTAAAGACAGAAGAAAAACAAGAAGAGAGACAGGCAAGATATTTCCGTCCCTAGGTGTTGTCTCCTTAATTTGCATAAATGACATTAGTGAACGTCTTGATTCGTGCCGCCTTCGTGAAGCTGGTAGCTGGAAATCAGCCACCACCCGCAGTAATAACCCCTGCTTTTACAGACGACGGGCCCCGCCCCCGCCCGCTCCGCTTGGCCAGTGCTCTCAGATCCTGGGGGAGCTGAGCGCGCACGGAGGACGGGAGCGGGGCACAGAGGAGACGCGGGGCACAGAGGAGACGCGGGGCACAGAGGAGACGCGGGGCACAGAGGAGACGCGGGGCACAGAGGAGACGCGGGGCACAGAGGAGACGCGGGGCACAGAGGAGACGCGGGGCACAGAGGAGACGCGGGGCAGGGGCCGCAGGGGCGGGGCCAGGGCTTCGCAGGCCGCCGCGCCGCTGCGTCCTCGGCAGGGTGGGGCGGAGAGGCCCACGTGGGCACGCGGGATCCCGAGCCCTGGCGTGCGGTCCGCTGCCGGCAGGCACTGAGCTTGGTCCAGGCTTTTCCTTTCACATAAGAGTCTTATTGGATTTAAAAAAAAAAGCACAAGAACTTGGCAAAAATTTCAAACCACTCAAACATAAAAGTGCTCCGTCCAACCCTACTGCTTCTTTCCGGTCAGCGGAGGAGTACTCTCCAGAAATAAACACAAGTTTCCCTGGTTGCTCTGTGGTGAACAGTCTGCCAGTGCAGGAGACGTGGGTTCGATCCCTGGGTTGGGAAGATCTCCTGGAGGAGGAAATGGCACCCACTCCAGCACTCTTGCCTAGAAAGTCCCCTGGATGGAGGAGCCTGGTGGGCTGCAGTCCATGGAGTGGCTAAGAGTTGGACACGACTGGGCGACTTCACTTTCACTTTTCACTTTCATGCATTGGAGAAGGGAATGGCAACCCACTCCAGTGTTCTTGCCTGGAGAATCCTAGGGGCAGGGGAGCCTGGTCCTATAGTCCATGGAATTGTAGAAAAGTCAGACATGACTTAGTGACTAAACAGCAGGATAAACATGGTATTTATGTTTAAGATAGTGTGTGTTTACTCACACATTAAATCTTACTTAAGATTTTAAATAAAAATTTTATATAAAAGGGAAAATCAGGATCATCCCAGTGGCTAACAGCAGGTTCTTTGTTGAATGTGATTTATATGTTATTTTTAACACAAAGGTGAACGCTGTAGCCACTTGGTGTTTCCATTAAATGATAAATCTTAAGGTTTTCTACCAACGCGTAGGTTTGTTTCATTGTTTTGAAGGACTTTATTGAATCTTCTGGTGTGGAAAACTGAAAAATGCTTGTGCAATTTCAATGGGTGAAATATCTCACATTTAAATAGGGCTGTGTTAATTCATTTACTCTCCTAGTGACCCTATGCAAAAGATATTTTAATAGTCCCATTTTTCAGCAGAGGAGACTGAGGCGCAGGGAAGCAAAGCAGCTTGCCTACGATGACACAGCTTGCCCCCAGTAGAGCTAAGATTCAAGCTAGCGGGCCTGGCACCAGAGCCTATGGTTTGAACCACTACCCTCCATGTGGAGGCAACAGCATTATGATCACACCTTCCTATATTAATACATGCCCAGCCATGAAATCAGAACTCTTGTTCCCTGAAAGAAAGCTATGACAAGCCTAGACAGCACATTCAAAAGCAGAGACATGACTTTGCTGACAAAGGTCTGGGTAGTCACAACAATGGTGTTTCCAGTAGTCATGTACAGATGTGAGAGTTGGGCCAGAAAGAAGGCTGAGCACTGAAAAATGATGCTTTTGAACTGTGGTGCTGGAGAAGACCCTAAGGGGCCCTTGGATTGCAAGGAGACCAAACCAGTCAGCCCTAAAGGAAATCAACTCTGAGTATTCACTGGAAGGACTGATGCTGAAACTGAAGCTCCAGTACTTTGGTCACCCTATGTGAAGAGCTGATTCATTAGAAAAGACCCTGATGCTGGGGAAGGATTGAGGGCAGGAGGAGAAGGGGACCACGGAGGATGAGATGGCTGGACGGCATCACTGGTGCGATGGACCCGAATTTGCGCAAACTGCAGGGGACAGTGAAGGACAGGGGAGCCTGGCTTGTGCAGTCCGTGGGGCTGCAGAGAGATGGACGCCTGCGCAGCTGAACAACAACAACAACAACAACAAGTAGATGTAAAAGATAAATTTCCAGCCGTAAGCTCGCGGGTTGAAGAGAAGAAAGGCCTAAACTTCTGTCAGCTCTCGCTGAATTCCTCCCCTAAGAAAGCAAAGCCATTTCTGCTCCCATCAAGAGTACACGGGCCCATTTTTGGAGTATCAGTTTCCTCATTCTGGTGGGGGATAAATGGAGTGGACTTCCGCCTTCTCAACGAGTGTGTATCTCCTTTGGACAGAACAGAAGCCCCCTGCGTTCATGAGTGACTCCACTGTCTAGATTTCATCATTCTTTGGTGATGAACAGGCTCACCGCACAAGCCTCTCTCCTGCGTTACCCCAGTGGAGAAGTCACATTTGCTGGCTGCCTAGAACTGCTCAGACAGTGCTTAGCACCTGCAGGACACCTGGGCCTCTCATGACCATGGAGTCACATTAATCAGCTGATGGGGGAGGTGGGGAGTGCTGTGGAGACGGGGGAGGCCGAGGGCCTCCACGTGCCTGGGTGCAGAGGGCCAGTGGGTCACCTGGTTGAACAGAACCGAGGCGAGTGAAGCTCCCTAAGGTCATCGAATCCCCCCACCCCCGCCTCTAGGAGGCCAACCTACTCGTGCAACTAATACAGAATGTGCTGGCTTTTATTAGTGGAGACGAAGGAAAAGATGATTTTACTTTTAGTTTAGGGGAAGAGAACTATCCTTTATCTCAAGAGTCGCTTGATAGCAGAGGCCTTACTTAAACTGTTGGCTGGAGAGCTACGTTTGGCCTAAAGATAATTTTTTAGGGGTTATTCTTTACCAGCTGAGCTACCCGGGCATTTGAAAAATCTAGAGTGAACGCCAACACTTTCACGTAATAGCTTCTTCTGAAAAACACTGAGGGACTTCCCTGGTAGTTCAGTGACTAAGACTCTGCATTCCCAACGCAGGGTGCCCGGGTTCGATCCCCGGTCAGAGAACTAGGCCAGTATGCTGCAGCTCAGACTGAAGATCCTGCGTGGCACAGCTGAGACTGGGAGCAGTCAAATAAATGAATATATATTTTTAAAAAATTGAAAAAAAAAAAGTTCTGGCAACTGGCAAGTCTGGGTTCAAATTTCTACATGGAAATGCCTAGCTCCTCCCCGCGATGGACTGAGCTAGTGCCCAGCAGCTTGCCCTGCTCCCCACCTGCCTGGCTCCTAGAGACGCACGACTTCAGGGTGCTGGTGCTAGGTTGTGACACACAGCGTCCAAGTGTGTGTATCCATGCCTGGTGTAAAGGTGAGAGCTCCGTAAAGGAGAGTCGCGATAATACTTGACATACCAGCTGAGCTGAGGCACACTGACTTACAGCTCATATTAATGTGGTTTCGAAACTGTCCAGTGATCAACATATCACAGACACTCTCGCAAATACAGCAGACGCCTCACTGCAGCCGCCGCTGCAGTGATGGATGATGGAACGACATTGCTATCAGAAAAACAGCAGCTCAGCAGCTCAGGGCTTCTTCAGGAGGCCACACATCGCAAGCCCAGAGGGGGGTAAATTTTGTCAAGCTGACTGATTTCAAATGAGATACTTCTTCTCCAGTTACTTGGCTTTCCTGTTGAGACTATCTTTAAAATCCTAGATCTGATTTGGTGGGGTTTAGAGAGATGGCTCTGTTTGCTTTGCGTTTACTTTCTTTTTAAAAAATATTTTATTTATTAGTTATTCATTGGCTGCACTGGGCCCCCTTGCTGCACGGCGGCGCACTCTGGTTGAGGAGAGACGGGGCTGCCCTCCGGCTGCGGTGAGTGGGGCTCCTCTCTGGCTGCCGTGCGGGCTTCTTGCTGTGGTGGCCTGTCTTGTTTCAGAGCACAGCTCCCAGCGCGTGGGCCCCGGCAGTTGTGACACCTGAGCTCTAGAGTGTCAGTACCCATGGTGCAGGGGGCAGAGTTGCTCTGTGGCGTCTTCTCGGACTAGGGATCCAACCAGTGGCCTGTGCATTGTAAAGCAGACTCTTAACCCCTGGGCACCAGGCAAGCCCTTCTTTGCTCTGTCTTGCCTCAAGGACTTCTGTGTGGATTCTGTTCAGGGATGTGCCTAGAGAATGGAAGTTTGATGGACACGCATTCTAGGATTTCAAGGCAGAGTGAAACTGAGGAAGGATCCATGGCCTGCTCAGAGTCAGCAAGGGCGGGTTTGGCGCTTTCTGGAGTCAGCCTTAACCAATGATATACGGGCTGCTTCTCAGAGTGAACCTTCAGATTTGCCCATGAAGAGAGGCATTCTTCAGACTCTTTTCAAACGGGTCTCTCAAGGCTTCATCTCTTCCTCAGCAAGACCCAGTGCTAAATGACATTCACTGAGCTGTCAAAGGTTTTTTTCTCAATAAGTAAAGAGCTTCTGAGAGGAAGGGTGGATAAAAATAAAGGTTTAAGTTTCACTAGAGCCTTAAGAAAACAGGCTCCTTGTTAATCTTAAGACAGACCTTTATCTCAAGAATGTGTAAGGGGCTCATATCTCAGGAATACAGCCTCCGGAAGGCTTTCCGGGGATGTTTACCCCCAAAGAAAAAAGAAAACCATCCCAGGAAATTAGTTTCCAGAAGATCAAGTTAGCAGTAAAATTGCAGCTCAGACAGATGTGTCGACCTGATAACAAATGAACCTATCCCTAAAAAATGCTGAGACTTGAGCACCAATCAGATCATTCCACCCTAGCTGTACCTGTTTGTGGTTTTTGTGCTTAAAAACTGCTTTGTAACGAATGTTCGGGGTTCGTTCTTCCCTGGTGGTGATAGAACCCCGGCGCGCCGGCCTAATAAATCCTCTTGCTGTTTGCATCGAGTCCATGCCTTGGAGATTCTTTGGGCGACGGACCCCTGCAAGGAGGCCGAGAGGCCTAACATTTTGGGGGCTCGTCCGGGATCCCTCACCCATCTCAGATCTCCCTGACTCCTGGATTCGGAGGTACGCTCGAGCTTTCTGTGTGTTTTTGTTGTGCTAACTCTGTTTTTTCTCGGAACTGAGGTACTGCTCGCACGTCTGTCCAACTCTGGTTTTCTGAATTTTCTGAAATCTGCCAGGGAGGCAGATCTTGACGATCCTTGGGGACGCCCAAGACGTCAATCTGGAAGGAGGGTTCAGTTTGACCCCCCTTTGTCCGAATCAGGCGGAGCCTCTGGCGGGGTTCCCATCTGTAGTTTCTTCTGTTTTTGGTCAGACACGTGACGGCCGTTCTCTCTTTCCGTTTTGGTCTTGTTTGTCTCTCTTCTAATTTGTCTTTCCTGTGGCACCCCAGACGACTTGACGATGGGACAGACTGTGACGACCCCTCTGTCAGTGACAACAAGTCGTTGGACTGAAGTTAAGACCAGGGCACATAACCTTTCAGTAAGGGTTAAGAAGGGAAAGTGGCAGACTCTGTGCTCAGTGGAATGGCCCAGCTTTCAGACAGGGTGGCCACCCGAAGGTTCCTTCTCCTCAGAGCAGGTTAGCCTAATTAGGGCTGTAGTTTTTACCCCTGGACCTCACGGGCACCCAGGTCAGATGCCCTATATTATGGTGTGGGAGGACTTGGTCCTCTCCCCCCGGCGTGGGTCCGGCCCTTTGTTCTTTCCACAGGAACGACGTTGGGACCCGCTGTGGGGATTCTCGCCTTGAAACCAGCAGAGAAAAAGGAAGAAAAAGCGAAAGCTCCTGCCAAAAAGATATACCCGGACACTCAGACCGATCTCCTGCTCCTGGACCCCCTCCACCCTATCCGCCGGCACTAGTCCCCTTGCCGGACCCACTCCCCCGGCCCCGGCAACCCAGCCACCTGCTCCGTCCGAGCCCGCCCCGGACGAGGGGGAGTTGGGCCCAGCGGCGGGGACACGAAGCCGCCGAGCAGCTGCCCCTGAATCCTCTACCGTCCTTTCCCTCCGGGAGTACGGTCCCCCTGATAATCACGGAAATCGGCTGCTCCAGTATTGGCCATTTTCCGCCTCAGACCTCTATAATTGGAAAACTCATAACCCCTCATTCTCTGACAATCCACAGGCATTGACTTCTCTAATAGAATCCCTTGTTTTCTCGCACCAGCCCACTTGGGATGACTGCCAACAATTGCTGCAGACTCTTCTCACAACTGAGGAGAAGCAGCGGGTGTTACTAGAGGCCCGGAAAAATGTGCCCGGAGACGACGGGCACCCCACGGCACTACCCAATGAAATAGATGCTGGTTTTCCGCTGACGAGACCCAACTGGGACTACAATTCCCTGGCAGGTAGGGAGCACCTGAGGGTCTACTGCCAGGCTCTGGTGGCGGGTCTCCAAGGGGCTGCGAGACGCCCTACAAATCTGGCCAAGGTAAGAGAAGTGACTCAGGGATCTACTGAGTCACTGACCGTGTTTTTAGATAGGGTAATGGAGGCATTTAGATGATTTACTCCTTATGACCCCACGTCCGAGGAGCATAGGGCAACTATAGCAATGGCTTTTATTGATCAGTCAGCCTCAGACATCAGAAAAAGGCTGCAGAGACTAGATGGGCTACAAGGATTCTCCCTTCAAGATCTGGTTAGGGAGGCAGACAAAGTATTCAATAAGAGGGAGACAGAAGAAGAAAAAGAGGAGAGAAAAAGAAAGGAACAAGATGAACGAGAGCTGGAGAGAGAGAGGAGGCAAGAGAAAAAAATTAACCAAGATTCTGGCTACTGTAATTAGAGAGGGAAGAGGGAGAGATAGGGCTGAAGATAAAGACCGCAAGGGGAGTAAAGCAGGAATTAGACCACCTCTAGATAAAGACCAATGTGCCTACTGCAAAGAAAAGGGGCACTGGCTCAGAGACTGCCCCCAAAAGAAGAGGGGAGGGCCTTCCACTCCCGACAAGATCCTAGCTCTAGAAGAAGAAGATTAGGGGAGACGGGGCTCAGACCCCTCCCCGAGCCTAGGGTAACTCTCAAGGTGGAGGGGAAGCCCGTGCAGTTCTTGGTAGACACTGGAGCCCAACACTCGGTCCTGTTACAGTCAGAAGGGACACTGTCTACAAAAAAGGCTTGGGTACAGGGCGCTACAGGGTACCGGCAGTACCCATGGACTACCCGAAGAACAGTGGACCTCGGCGAGGGCCGGGTATCCCACTCGTTCCTTGTGATCCCTGAATGCCCTTACCCCTTGTTAGGACGGGACTTGCTCACAAAAGTGGGGGCTCAGATCCATTTCCACACCGAAGGTGCCACAGTGACGGACGGGGAAGGGGGAGGCCGCTACAGGTCCTGACCCTAAAACTGGAAGATGAACACAGGCTGTTCGAAAGCCCCTCCCCCTCCCCTGAGGCCACTGATATGCAGGAACGGCTGACTAAAACCCCTCTGGCATGGGCTGAGGTTTCAGGCATGGGGATGGCGGTCCGGCAGCCCCCAGTGGTAGTGGGAAGTCAAGGCCTCCTCTACTCCCATATCTGTCCATCAGTACCCGATGAGCAGAGAGGCCAGAGACGGGATCCGCCCTCACATCCAGCGGCTCCTCAAATTAGGAATACTAATAAAGTGCCAGTCAGCCTGGAACACCCCTCTGCTCCCAGTCTGCAAACCCGGGACAGGCGACTACCGGCCTGTACAGGACCTGAGAGAGGTCAACAAGCGGGTGACCGACCTACACCCCACGGTACCCAACCCCTACAACCTGTTGAGTACACTTTCCCCCAGCCGAAAGTGGTATACTGTCTTGGACTTAAAAGATGCCTTCTTCTGCCTCCAACTCAGTCCCGTCAGCCAGCCAATTTTCGCTTTTGAGTGGAAAGACCCCCTTACAGGACTCTCCGGACAGCTAACATGGACTAGGCTGCCGCAAGGATTCAAAACTCGCCAACGATCTTTGACGAAGCCCTCCACCAGGACCTCGCGCATTTCCGTGCCACCAACCCCCAGGTAACTTTGCTCCAATATGTAGGTGACTTGCTCCTGGCCGCGGACACTAAAGAAGAATGCTGGAAGGGGACTGAGACCTTACTAATCGAGCTTGGATCTCTCGGTTACCGCGCCTCCGCCAAAAAGCCCAGATCTGCCGGCAGCAGGTCAGTTACCTGGGGTACCAAATCAAAGACGGGAAGCGGTGGCTTTCAGAGGCTAGAAAAGAGACGGTGGCCAGAATACCAGCCCCCCAAAATCCTCGGCAAGTCAGGGAGTTCCTGGGTACTGCAGGATTCTGCAGGCTCTGGATCCTGGGGGTTCGCGGAGATGGCCGCTCCCTTGTACCCCCTGACAAAGGGCAGTATTCCCTTTGTCTGGGGAAAAAGTGAGCAAAAGCTTTTGACAACATCAAGCGAGCCTTGTTGTCAGCTCCTGCCCTGGGACTCCCAGATGTAAACAAGCCGTTTCACCTCTATGTAGCAGAAAATAATGGCATTGCCAAAGGGGTCCTCACTCAAAAGCTGGGACCATGGAATCGGCCTGTGGCATACCTGTCAAAAAAACTGGACCCTGTAGATGCTGGCTGGCCAAATTGCTTACATATAGTGGCAGCTGTGGCAGTTCTGGTAAAGGATGCCGATAAACTGACTTTGGGGCAGAACTTGGTCGTTACTGCGCCCCACGCCTTAGAAAGTGTGATTTGACAACCCCCTGAGAGATGGCTGACCAACGCCAGAGTGACCCACTATCAGACATTACTCCTGAACTCTGAACGGATCAAATTCACGCCGGCGACTGGGCTTAATCCTGCCACGCTGCTACCAGACCCCGGCCAAGCCGAGGTGGCGCACAGTTGCCAAGAGGTGCTGGCTGACGTACACGGGACCCGCAAAGATCTTTCCGACCAGCCACTTCAGGATGCTGAGGTGACGTGGTACACGGACGGAAGCAGCTTCCTCGAAGAAGGTAAGCGCCGGGCCGGTGCCGCGGTGGTAGATGGGACTAGTGTGATTTGGGCGACTGCCCTCCCGCAAGGAACATCAGCCCAAAAAGCCGAGCTGATAGCCCTCACAAAGGCTCTCCAACTGTCAGAAGGAAAACGGGTTAACATCTACACTGACAGTAAGATACGCCTTTGCTACTGCGCATGTGCATGGAGCCATATATCAGCAAAGGGGGCTCCTCACATCGGCTGGTAAAGAGATTAAAAATAAAGATGAAATCCTGGAGTTACTAACTGCTCTTATGTTACTCAAGAAGGTCAGTATAATCCACTGCCCGGGGCATCAGAAAGATCAATCCCCAGTGACAAAGGGAAACAACATGGCAGATCGGGTCGCGCGAGAGGTGGCAACAAGAAGCGAAATTTTGGAACTGCTAGTCACTCACTCTGAAAGCAGCCCCTCCCTGCGACCTAACAAAAAACAGGCTATAAACGCGGAAGAGGCTAAAAATGTTAGAGCAAATGCACCATTGGACTCATTTGGGAACTAAAAAGCTAGTCTCCTTCTAAATAAGACAGGATGCGAGGTGCCGGGTCTGATCAAATTGGCTGACCAAATAGTCCAGAATTGCAAGCCCTGCCAGGAGGTAAATGCCAGCCATAACAAGACAAGCCAAGGTAAGCGGCTGCGTGGAGACAGGCCGGGGGCTTACTGGGAAGTGGACTTCACCGAAGTGCGCCCCGCAAGGTATGGCAACAAATATCTGTTGGTTTTCATAGATACCTTCTCGGGGTGGGTAAAGGCTTTCCCCACCAAAAACGAAAATGCACTAACGGTGGCCAAGAAAATTTTAGAAGAAATCTTCCCGCGGTTTGGGGCTCCAAAGATGATAGGGTCAGACAATGGACTGGCTTTTACCGCCCAAGTAAGCCAGGAAGTAGCTAAGTTTCTGGGGACCAATTGGAAATTACATTGTGCATACAGACCCCAGAGTTCAGGACAGGTAGAGAGGATGAACAGGACTCTAAAAGAGATCCTAACTAAATTGTCCTTAGAGGCTGGCGGTACTGACTGGACGGTGCTCCTTCCCTTAGCCTTGTTCCGAGTACGGAACACCCCTTCCCGTTTCGGTCTCTCTCCTTTCGAAATTCTATACGGGGCTCCTCCCCTATACTGTCATTCAGAGAAGGGTTTGATCCCCGCTGTTTTAGTAATGGTGATCTGTATGCCAGGCTTAAAGGACTCCAACTGGTCCAGAGAGAGGTGTGGACCAAGCTCGCTGAAGCTTATCAACCCGGCACCCCAGGAGAGGCCCACCCGTTCCAAGTGGGAGACTCAGTTTACGTCCGCCGGCACCGGCAGCAGAACCTAGAGCCTAGGTGGAAGGGACCCTACATCGTCCTGCTCACCACCCCCACTGCCGTCAAAGTCGACGGAATTTCCTCCTGGATCCACGCTTCCCACGTCAAGACCGCTCCGGAACCGTCACCTCAATGGAAGGCACACCGTACTTCTCACCCCTTAAAGCTCAAACTCTGCCGATCCTCAGGCTCGCAGCCCTCCTCCTTCTGATTCTTCCAACTGTGAGTGCGTCAAATCCCCACCAGCCTCAACAACTGACTTGGCAAGTAGTTTCACGAGTGGGAAAAGTCGTATGGTCTAGTACTAATATTGCACCACTCACCACCTGGTGGCCTGACCTTTACCCAGACCTCTGTCAACTGGCGGCAGGAGCCAGTTGGGACCTTAAAGGGTACTCTGACTTTCACGAAGCTCCCCAAACGTCCGCCCCTGGCAACTGGGGACTTAATGGTGACTTTGATTGCCCAAACTGTGGGGGGCGGGGGGGTGCGCCAATCCAAAAAGAAGGAGTGTGCTGAGGACTCATACCCTATATCTCTGCCCAGGGTTTCACCGGGAACAAGCTTTAAACCATTGTGGGGGGAGGCGATTTTTATTGTCGTTGCTGGGGTTGTGAGACTACGGGTGATGTCTACTGGGGGCCATCTTCCAACTGGGACCTCATCACAGTTAAGGCCAACTATACACACCACCAGGATGGAAGAAAACTTTTCCCTGAATGCAAGTCCTGGTGCAACCCACTCCATATCAAATTCTCTGAAAGGGCAAAACAAAAAACAAACCACAGAATGGATCAGGGGTTTTTCGTGGGGCATAAGGCTATATAAAAGAGATCACAATGGCCACCCCTCCAATATATCGGTCTCAACCCAGTTTTAAATCCCCGGGAGCCAGCTCCTACTAAAAAAGAAAAAATAACAGCAACAGGAGCCACAATAACTCCACCCCAGGCGGCTCCCTACAACATGTCCTCAAGTCAGGACCGAATGCTGACCCTTGTAGACAGTGCTTTCAGAGTCTTAAATGCCACCAACCCGGAAGCCACTAAGTCCTGTTGGCTCTGCTATACAGCTCCCCACCCTATTACGAAGCCTCAGGGATAGTTGGGACGGTAAACAGCTCCTCTTCCCCCAGTCATTGCCGGTGGCAGCAACAGGGAACAGTCAGACTCACCCTTTCGGCTGTGACAGGCCAAGGGTTATGCATAGGCTCTCCCACTCCTCACCAGGCTCATCTTTGTAAAAGTATTGATAAGGCCCACAGCTACACAGGATATCTCATCCCCCCCGGAGATGGTTGGTGGGCGTGTAAGACAGGTCTCACTCCCTGTGTGTCTATGGCAGTATTTAATAGATCAACTGACTTCTGTGTTCTGGTGCGGCTAGTGCCCCGACTCCTCTATCACTCCGACGAGTCCTTCTTAGAGGCTTACAGGGGCGGCCACCGAGCAAAAAGAGAGCTGGTGACTCTCACTCTGGCGGCCCTCTTAGGCATCGGAGTGGCGGCTGGGGTGGGGACCGGCACAGCAGCCCTCATCCAACAACCCCAGTATTATACTAGTTTACAGCAAGCCATAGACGCGGACCTACGCGTCCTAGAAAATTCTATTACTAAACTGAAAGAATCTCTGACCTCTCTATCTGAAGTAGTGATGCAAAATCGGAGAGGCCTAGACCTTCTGTTCTTAAGAGAAGGAGGCTTATGTGCGGCCCTCAAAGAAGAATGCTGTTTTTATGTAGACCACTCTGGGGTCATCACTGACTCCATGAATAAATTACGAGAAAGACTGGCACATAGGCAAAAAGAAAGAGAAGGCGCCCAAGGGTGGTTTGAGTCCTGGTTTAACAGGGCCCTGTGGTTTGCAACCTTAGCATCCACCCTAATGGGCATTTCACTCCTCCTCCTCACTATAGGGCCTTGTATTCTCAACCGGTTAATTTCGTTCATCCGAGACAGGATAAGTGCTGTACAGATTCTTATGTTAAGACAGCAATATGCAGCACTTCCTCAGGGAGACCTCGGCCCATGATTTCAGGATTGAAATCCAAACTAAAAGAAGAGGGGAATGAGAGGAAGCGTGGATAAAAATAAAGGTTAAAGTTTCACTAGAGCCTTAAGAAAACAGACTCCTTGTTAATCTTAAGACAGACCTTTATCTCAAGAATGTGTAAGGGGCTCATATCTCAGGAATACAGCCTCCGGAAGGCTTTCCGGGGGATGTTTACCCCCAAAGAAAAAAGAAAACCATCCCAGGAAATTAGTTTCCAGAAGATCAAGTTAGCAGTAAAATTGCAGCTCAGACAGATGTGTCGACCTGATAACAAATGAACCTATCCCTAAAAATGCTGAGACTTGAGCACCAATCAGATCATTCCACCCTAGCTGTACCTGTTTGTGGTTTTTGTGCTTAAAAACTGCTTTGTAACGAATGTTCGGGGTTCGTTCTTCCCTGGTGGTGATAGAACCCGGCGCGCCCGCCTAATAAATCCTCTTGCTGTTTGCATCGAGTCCGAGCCTTGGAGATTCTTTGGGCGACAGACCCCTGCAAGGAGGCCGAGAGGCCTAACACTTCCATCCTCTTGAACGAATTCCGCCTTTCCATGAAACAGTTCCTAAACAGCTTCTATTAACAGGGCCTCCCAGGTGGCTCTAGTGAAGAACCCGCCTGACCACGCAAGGCAGGAGAACGCAGGTTCAGTCCCAAGGGCTGAGGAGTTCCCTGGAGGACGGCATGGCAGCCCACTCCAGTGTTCTTGCTAGAGAATCCCTTGGGCAGAGGAGCCTGGTGGGCTGCAGTCCATGGGGTCACAGTCAGACCTGACCGAAGTGACTTAGCACACAGGCACGTGAAGCAACTTAGCATGCACACGCTATATAAACAAGGTGTCGCATTCCAACATTTCAAATCAAATATTTAATACCACCCTAAAAACAAGGCCTGCATTGTTATTTTTTTCTCAGTATTTAAGCTGATTAGAAAGTTGGTTCTGTATTTGATTAAGTTCTGCAGAAACTGGACTTGTGATGAATCATTAAACAGAGACACTTTTTTTTTTTGGTGCAGCAATAAAGCCTCCAATGATTAATTAAGGGCACAATGCCAAAACAAGTGTCTTTGTTTAAAACGCAGTGGACAAGACAGTCTTGGGAAAGTTGATGTCTTAAGTAGACGCCACAACATGTTTTTAATTATGTTCAGGAAGACGAACAAGAATAGGAATCGCCAACTGTTTAGAAAGATAATTTTTTTTTGAAGAAAGATTAGAATTAAAAAAAACAAACAGAGCATCATTGATTTAACGCAAACGCCATTTGCTGGGCCTTTGTGATTTCCTCATTAGCGTCACCATTCTCGAGTTCGTCGCCCCCTTGTATTATAGCATTTGGCATCCATTCAGCTCTCGGCAATACGGTACAGGGGACATGCAGCGGCTGCTCATATTAAAGTGTTTCATTTGTCGTGACTGTACAGATGATCATGCGGGGCAAGGCCTAAATTATCCCAGTCATTGCCCAAGCTAATCGAAGAGTGGGAACCGGGGCCCCATCTCTGAGATGAGCAGGCAGGCCGAGGGTGCAGGGTGAAGCTGTCAGTCGAAAAAGAGGCACCAGCAGAAAAGCTCATGGAATGTCAGCTTTCTGTCGCACCGTCTTGAGACCAGCCCGACGCTCGGCTGAAACAGACATCAGCTGGGCCGGACGATGCACAGTGAGAGATGTGATCGGAAGCGGTTTGCCTTTGGGTTGTACCAGGCGACCAGATTCCCTTTGGATCAGAGCATACTGTCTCGATATTAAAGGTAATGGCAGCTTGGGCTCTGGATAAGGCCAGGTCTTAATTGCAAAAGCAGCTGGGCCCTCCTCCTCCTTCCCAAACTCGTGAGAAGTGGCCTCAACTCCTTTGGCGATCGATGGAAATATCGCAGAGTGGGGGCTCTGGGCTGTGTTTCAAGAAGTCATTTAGACATATCACTCACAGCAATCTTCCTTGTTGTCCATTCCACTAGGCTTTGAGAAATGGTTAATTATTCATTTTGCTAGTAAGTAAAGGCTTTATCTTATCATAAGCATAAGCGAATCTGGAGACGGGCTTGAGAACCACACAAAGCTGCTCTGTCTTTCGAACATTCCTTGGTTTCTTCCCTCCACTAATGTGGTTCAGTGTCTGCTGCGCGCTGGCTGTGGGGTTCAGTGCTGGAGATCCCAGGTGAGCGAGCAGCCCTGTCCCAGAGGCTCCTGCTCCAGCCCCGGGACAGTCAGGGACTGGGTTCCGTGGAAGGAGCTGCTCCAGGCCCTGGCAGCCGGGGGCAGGGGCGGGGCCAGGCTGCCACCTACCCCTGGAGGGTTCTGACTCCTTGCCTTCCCGAGACGGAGGCAAGAACCCAGAGAGCCTGATGTTCCTCACCAAACGTCAGGGCAGCAAGCCAGGGCCCCTGAGCCAAATCCATGATGCTGCTTGGTTCTGTGAGGCCTGAAAGCTGAGAACGGTTTTCACCTTTTAAACTGGCTTCCCACGTGGCACAGTTGGTAAAGAATCCACCTGCCAAAGCAGGAGACACAAGTGATGTGGGTTTGATCCCTGGGTTGGGAAGATTCCCCTGGAGGAGGAAATGACACCCCAGTCCAGTATTCTTGCCTGGGAAATCCGATGGACAGAGGAGCCTGGTGGGCTACAGTTTATGGGGTCACAAAGAGTCAGACACGGCTGAACATGCGTGCACACACACACACCATTGGTAAAAAAAGAAATCAAGATTGTAGCAATATGTTGTGACGTGCAAGAATCAATGAGACTCAAATCTCAGTGTCTAGAAATGAAGTGGTGTTGGAACGCAGCCGTGCCAGTCTCACACATGTGGCTGCTTTCATGCTGGGGAGTGATGCTCTGCATTTCAGCCCAAGTCACCAGGGGTGACCTTCTGAGAAGTCGGTGTGGTTGTGTTCCAGCACAACTTCTTGGATCTCCATAGTTCACCAACCTCTCCCTGAACCGAAGTCCGTAGATGTAAGGCAAGAGTTCAGCTCCTTTCTCATCTTGGCCTGATTATACGTCAAGAAAGGGTAAACACAGGAAGCCAGAGATGGGAAGAAACGCCACGGACAGGAATTTCACGTCCTGGGCTGAGTGTGAAGGGAGCTAGCAGTGGTGTGTATTCCACAACCCATGTGCAAGCGGGCAGCTGCGTTCACAATTTCCCTCACCAAGTGTTCTAAGGAGAAATAGTGTGTTGAGCCACTTGGGACAGGAGTGCGGAACATGAAGTCTCTGGTGGGCAACAATGGTCAGCACTCGCCTTTCCGAAGAAAGCCCTGTTTTGCTGAGCGTGCGGGCGTGTTTGTGGCAGAAATTGGGGCTGAGCTGAATTGTTTCGTTTAGTAGAAGGAAATCAGGCCTGGGCGTTGGTGGGGACAAAAGGAATCAAGAAGAAAGCTGTGGGCCCCCTGCAGAGACGGGAGGAAAGAAACCTCTGAGGTTTCAGAGAAATGCGTGAGAGGCTCGATCACTCGTTGATGAACCACACGCTGCTGCTGCTGGGCGGCGAGGTCACCCCACTTCCGTGCTCTCCTTGTGAAAGCCCCCCTCCTTCTCTGTTGCTCCTCCGTTGGCACTGTGGTGGGGGAGGTGGAGTGGGCTGTGTTCTGCTGGGGGCGGGCATCTGTGGGAGCAGCAGTGCCGTGCTGGGTTAGGGAAGCACAGGCTGGCCTCTGGTTCCCACCCGGATGGCCCTCGTTCAGGCCTGAGCAGAGGCCCTCCCTCCCCCGGCCTCCCCGGGGCTCAGGCCTGAGCAGAGGCCTTCCCTCCCTGGGCCTCCCGGGGCTCAGGCCTGAGCAGAGGCCCTCCCTCCCCGGGCCTCCCCGGGGCTCAGGCCTGAGCAGAGGCCCTCCCTCCCTGGGCCTCCCCGGGGCTCAGGCCTGAGCAGAGGCCTTCCCTCCCCCGGCCTCCCGGGGCTCAGGCCTGAGCAGAGGCCCTCCCCTCCCTGGGCCTCCCGGGGCTCAGGCCTGAGCAGAGGCCTTCCCTCCCCCGGCCTCCCGGGGCTCAGGCCTGAGCAGAGGCCTTCACTCCCTGGGCCTCCCCGGGCCTCTGATCTTAAGTGACCGCCCTTCCCTTCATTCTTATCATCCCAACCACCACGCCCTGTCTTAGCCTTTAGGACACCTCTCATCCCTGACATGGAATCACATAGCGATCTGCCCTTGTGCGGATGCTTTTCTTTCCCCTATTTAAGGTCCGTGAGAGAGAGCAGGGATGGTGTCTGTTGTTCCCTTCAGCATCTCTGGGGCTTGGAACAATGTCTGGCACGTGGCAGAGAGAATACAGGTGTTCAGCAAGTGGGCAGGGGCTGGAGGGGACCCACCACGCTGCCACAGCCTGCGGAGCAGCTCCCAAATCCGGGGCTGAGTCTTTGCACGGCACGCATCCTCGCCCAGTCTCATCCAGCTCTCCGTGACCCCCGGATCCTCTCGGCAAGAATACTGCAGTGGGGTGCCATTCCCTTCTCCAGGGGATCTTCTGACGCCAGGGGTCAAAGCTGGGTCTCCTGCATTGCAGGCAGACTCTTTCCTGTCGGAGCCTCCAGGGAAGCCCAAACGATAAGTAAGTAGACATTAAAAAGATAAAGCGGCCGCCCCAGCAATCGGCGCTCGTTCTCATCTCCCCTCGCTCTGTCACCTTTCCCTTCCGGCTCCCATCACTAGCTGTGGTTCTGTTGTCGTTGTGTCGTTTCCTAGTTTGTGGTCTGTTCTGCTTCCCTCAGATGTTGGCACCTGGGCAGCAGTGACCTTGACCATCTGATCCACTGGTGATGCCTAGAATAGAACGTAGCACACCATAGATGCGCAATAAGTGCTTGTCAGATGAATGATGGACCTGTGCGTGCAGAACACCCTGACCACAAAGGAGTCGTTCTCCACTCGTCTTTACGTGCCCAGTTCCTCAAATCATAGACGTTAGTCCCTGGAAGCTCTGCCCACGTGATTCTTACAGATCCTCATAGAAGACCACATGCCTGTAAATTACGTGCGTTTCTTAGCTATTCTTTGAAGTTTCGAGACCTAAAAATTAAATATGATGTCATTTAAAAAATCTTATTTATTAAATTGGAGGAGAATCGCTTTACAATGTTGTGTGAGTTTTTGCTGTACGACAACGTGTGCATGATATAAGTTTAAATTTTCAGTTTGATGTTTGGAAGGGTTTGAAAGACCAGAAGTGGCCAGATCTGGGCCATTGTCTTTTGTCTTTCTAGAATTATCCTGGTTGGGTCTTTTAAACAAAGGTGTATCTCTTTTCCAGTCCTGCCTTGAATTCTCAGCTTCCTAAAGTAAAATCAAAGTTCATAGTTGTTTTGCAGGTGGAGTGATTGCAGATTCCAACCCTCAGTTGAATTAACATGTAAAAGGAAGTCTTGGACTTGGGTAATTATAGGATATTTCCTTAATAAACCTTATCTGATCCTTTTCCGCCAATAATTATATGTAATCATATTTACGTGTGAGAACGTTGCATATTAATGGAAACTAGAGCCCTGAGGATTTAAAAACTTACAAAGCATTTGACTGGATACGACCAATCATTCCATGTCATCCAAAGCCAGGAGGGGGAAAGGAATTTGTCAAAAAGAAATCGGATGGAACGAGAAACCCAACACTTTCATTAATTGATAATATTTTCACGAGGTTGTTACTTCCAAGTGTCTCTTAGTACTTGTACTCGCATTTAAATGTCTGAAAAGGAATGGGTGTTCAGGAAAAGAAAAGTAATTACACCCTGTAATTCTGATTTAATTACAAGGAAATAGATGTAACATGATGTGATAAAAGTTATGATGGGCTCTTTAAATGATATATGTCATTAACATGTTAATTGGCATGAAATCTGAACTCGGAGCCAGAGAAATCTTAGGTGAATATGAGGTCAACTCCATTACAGACAGCCTTATAATGAAAATTCCATAAAAGCATTTTAAGTTTTATTCTACCATGTACTTTTCCCCGTTTGTATTCAATATGATGAAATTCCAGAACCGCTCTTTAAAAAAGGAAAGAAGAAAAAGGCTATCCCCATGATACGGAGGTAGTTAGCTTAAATTTGTCATTGAGAAGACACAGAGTCAGGGCCAGATTAAATGAGGGAATGTATTTTTTCTTTTTTTCCTGAGCTCAAAGAGCAAGTCTTGTTCTAAAAATCTGGTTTGCTCAGCATCTTAGCATAAAGGTGAGATGAAATGAATAAAGATTGTGAGTATTAAAAGACAACGTTTTCCTCCAAGACTCATCCCATGACCTGTTTATTTTATTTAATTATAATTTTTTGGCTCATGGCTGTAGTTAGTAAGCAAATGTGAAAAGAATGCATCTACTCAGCAGAAGGAAACAGCGGATTTAGGCCGGGGTGACTGTTCTAAGACGGGGCAGAGTGCACAAGGAGCCTCAGAGTCTCAGACCTTCGGCTGGAAATCCTGGACTCAAGCCTGAATGAAACTCTCCTGTAGCAACTTTGCTACTGGTTTGCTTCAGTAGAAAAGTACCAGCGCATCTTTTAAAAATTGGTACAGTGGTGGCGGTGGTTTAGTTGCTAAGCCATGACTGACTCTTTTGTGACCCCATGGACTGCGGCCCACCAGGCTCCTCTGTCCATGGGATTTCCCAGGCAAAAATACTGGAGTGGATTACCATTTCCTTCTCCAGGGGAACCTTCTCAATCCAGGGATCCAGCCTGTGTCTCCTGCATTGCAGGCAGATTCTTTATTGCCCAGCCACCAGGGAAGCCCCCAGATTGGTACAGACGGCCTTACTTACGAAGCAGAAATGGAGACACAGACGTGGAGAACAAGCATATAGATACCGAGGAGGACAGGGGAGGGTGGGCTCGGCTGGGAGACGGGACCAACGTACGGCCGCTACTCTGGATAAAACAGATGGCTACGAGAGCCCGCTGTTCAGCACAGGGGGCCCTACTCAGGGCTGTGCGGTGGCCTACCTGGGAAGGAACCCCTGATAAGGGGATATAAGCAGGGGGATTGCAGCTACGCTTTGCTGTACAGCAGAGACTAACACAACGTTGAAAAGCAGCCCTGAAAGTGGAAGTGTTAGCCCCTCTGCTGCTGCTGCTGCTGCTGAGTCGCTTCAGTCGTGTCCGACTCTGTGCCACCCCATAGATGGCAGCCCACCAGGCTCCCCTGTCCCTGGATTCTCCAGGCAAGAACACTAAAGTCGGTTGCCATTTCCTTCTCCAGGGGCTCTTCCCAACCCAGAGATGGAACCTGGGTCTCCCGCATGCGGGCAGATTCTTTGCCATCTGAGCCACGAGGGAAGCCCCAAGAACTGGAATGGTTTGCCAGTCTCTTCTCCTGGGGCGGCAGGGGGTCCTTTAAATCTCCAGCACTGAGATTGAGGTTGCGGTGGGCTCAGGCACACAGGTGCCGATTTTATGTGAGAGTCTCACTGCCTGCACACCCAGAGTGGCGTCTCCGTCAGTGAAGACCTCAGTGAACGTGAACATGTACCTCATAGATGCTTCTCAGAGAGGTCCTCTCTGTCCCTCATCTCTTGGTGGGACATTTAAAAAGAGAATGGATTCCAGGGGAACGTTCTTGCCTTCTAACTCTGTGCCTCCAATGCAGGGGGCCTGTGTTTGACCCCCGGCTGGGGAGCTAGGATCCCACAGGCCTCAGCCAAGCCCACACGCCACGGTGGCGCCCACGCACCACAACTAGAGAAGCTTGTGTGCCGCAGCCGAGACCCAGGATAGCCCAAAGAAAGGAAAGTGGCGGGCAAAGCATGGACAAAAATATCCAAAGGAGAGAGAGAACGGACCCCAGAGCCTGTGCTTTGGGGAATCGTGTGAACATGAAGGGGGGCTGAGGGAGCTGGGAGGGGCGGGATTTGCGGCTGCGCAGGGCTGGGGGGGAGGACAGCGTGCTGGGCAGAGGGGCAGGGCGCAGGCTCTGTTCAGCTGGATGTGCCCCTGCGTGAGTCGCCCTTCTAGCTCACCCACTTCCTCTCATGCACTCAGGACAGAAGGGTTTTCTTGATGCCTTAATGACCCTAACACATTCGTGCCCCAGGGCCTTTGCACGCGACAGTCCCACTCTCTGAAGCGAATTCCTCTCATTCCCTTGGTTTATCAGGTCTCGGCTCAGATATCAGTTCAGGGATCCTCTGGCAGCCTTCCTTAGTGGCCCCATTTAAAACAGCCGCCAAACCCCCATATCTTTGGCTTCCTAGTTCCTCCTTCTTCCTGGTTTTCTTCATATATTGTGGCAGATGTTTATTCATTGCCAGTCTCTCCCCAGAGGAGGGGGCTTCCCAGGTGGCACCAGTGGTAAAGAACCCACGTGCTGATGCAGGAAGCATGAGACATGAGTTCAGTCTCTGGGTTAGGAGGATCCTCTGGAGGAGGGCACGGTAACCCACTCCAGTGTTCTTGCCTGGAGAATCCCATGGACAGAGGCGCCTGGCGGGCTACTGTCCGTAGGGTAGCAGAGAGTCAGACACGACCGAAGTGACTCAGCACACACACAGCCCTCTAGAATGTCGGCTCCCCAGAGGGGGACACCGGACGGGTCTTGCTCCCTGCTGAGCGCAGCAGCAGGCGCACGGAGGGAGACGTGCACACACCACGTGAGTGGCTCCGGGCTGGGTCCTGGCACGGGGTCGCCAGACGCCTGCTTTTGGTCTGATGACTCAGCTCGTAGGTAGCTCAGTAGCTTCACTGGCAAAATGGGATAAGGGTTTCAAGAATAAAGACATGGTGCATATATACAACGGAATACGATTGGAATACGATTCATTCATAGAAAGAGAATTTGAGTCAGTTCTAGGGAAGTGGATGAACCTAGACCCTGTTATACAGAGTGAAGTCAGGAAAAGAAAAACAAATATTGTGTATTTAACACACACACATATATATGTGGAATCTAGAGAAATGGTCCTGATGAGCCCATTACAGGGAAGGATTGGAGATGCAGGTGTCCAGGTCGGACTTGTGGACACGGCGGGGGCGGGAGGGGGCTGAATGGAGGGAGGAGCGTCAGCACACACACTGTCGGCTCAGATGGCTGCTGCTGCTGCGGAGGGTCTCAGCGCAGGGGCCCAGCCCGGTGCTCTGGGATGACGGGGGAGGGGTGCGGGCCGGAGGCTCCCGAGGGAAGGGAGATACGTACAAGCACAGGTGGTCCCCTTTGTCGTACAGCGGAAATCAGCACAATATATTCCAATAATAAAGCAACCCCCCACCCCCCACCCCCACCGCCACATCCCAGTTCCCATTGCTTCCTAGCTTTGTGATCTTGGATGAGAAACTCAGGGCCCTCAGTTTTCTCATCTGCAAAATGGGACTGAAAAACACCTTTCTCCTTATGTGGCTGGAGTGAGGATCGGTTGAGATCTCGAGAGAGGACCGCGGTGCAGAGGCTGCCGGTTGCGCGCTGGCTGTGTGGGGGCCACAGGAATCCCACAGGCTCACTTGGCCTCAGAGGCTTCGCCACAGGAAGGGCGGCCGGAAGGGCTGCAGACACAGCAGGTTCTGACTCGATGGCAAGGAAGCAGGGAAGAGGCGCAGCGGCCGTGCCCCGCGCTGTCCAGGGCGCGGCCGGCCCGCCTGCGGCCCTCCAGGGTCCCCGGGCACCCAGGAAGGCAGACCCCGCCCGCCGCTCGAGCCGCGCTTTTCCTAAAGCACCCGTTTCAGGAACTCTGCAGCTGACCGTCAGCAAACACAGACGCGCTTCCTCGGAGCCTCTGACGGTCAGGCCCAGCTGACCAAACACTGGCCCTCCTCAGACACTGCCAGCGCCCCGCTCAGCAGCCACTGGGCGGTGCCCACTGTTTGCCTGTCTCCTCCAGCACAGGGGCGGGGGTGCCAAGGGCCACGGGCCACGGTAACACGCCAGCACCTCCCACCAGGATCTCCCGGGGCCTGTAATGCGCTCCTTCCCAGGGTGAATGACGGCTGAGACTCCAGTCCACCAAGCCCTTCTGATTCAGAAGCCACCTTGGACAAGAACTGGGGCTCTCTCCCTGTCTCCTCCCGCTCTTTGTGCCCCCGGATAAGCGCCCCCGCTTCCCACCTGCTATCACAAAGACATGAAGGGCCATTCATAATTCAAGCCCGCCCTTTCTTTCCTACACGCCACCAACAAGAGCCGGATGCTGGAGGAAAAACTGAGCTCCTTCTCCCAGGATACACCGCAGATCAAGCGGAATCTCATTAAGGCTCACTTCAAAGACTCGTCCTTTATTTCCATACAAACAAGTTTAAATTATCGTGCGTGACTCTGCTGTTAGCAGGGACTCTGTTCCATTATGTATGATTCCTCACCGCTCGGATCATGAATAATGGGCAGAGCTCCATCAGCGATTTCCAGTAATATGCTAAGCTTTGGGAGTGGCCACCTTATTAGGTTAAAGTTCTGTCGTTTGCATATACATTTTATTCCTTGCCCAAGTTATCATGCTCCACTTCATCAGAACAGCTACCGCAATCTTGTAATTAAACACAGCTAGATACATGCTGTAGCTATGATTTCTTTATTGTTATTATTATTATTTAACATTTATTGAGCATTTACTATGTGCGAAGCATAGTGCAAAGGATGTTACACTTGCATGCAGTAATGTTCTTTAATCTTCGCCAGAAGCCCGTGAGATCGTTCTGATTCTTTTCTCATTTTACAGGTAAAAAGACTGACAACTAGGGAGGGATCTAAGTTGTCCGTGGATGAGACTTGTAATGAGTTTCCCTGGTTGCTTAGTGGTAAAGAATCCGCCTGCCCATGCAGGAGATGTGGGTTCAATCCCTGGGTTGGAAAGATCCCCTGGAGAAGGAAATGACAAGCCAATCTAGTATTCTTGTCTGGGAAATCCCAAGGACAGAGGAGCCTGGCGGGCCACAGTCCATAGTGTCGAAGAAAGTCCGACATGACTTAGCAACTAAACAACACGACTCACAATAATCGGTAATGGTGATTCAAATCAACTTGTCTGACTGACTTCAGATACTCCTAACTGTAATATACGTATAAGCGTGCGTGTGTGGGCTTCCCTGGCGGCTCGGACGGTAAAGAATCTGCCTGCAGTGCAGGAGACTCAGGTTTGCTCCCTGGGTCGGGAAGATCCCCTGGAGGAGGAAACGGCAGCCCACTCCAGTATTCTTTTTTTCTTTTTTTTTTTTTTACACTCCAGTATTCTTGCCTGGAGAATCCCATGGGCAGAGGCGCCTGGCGGGGTACAGTCTATGGGGTCTCAAAGAGTCAAACACAACTGAGCAACTAATACTTTCATATCTGCGTATTTATACATTAACCATGCAATTACTTTCTAAAGAGCTTCCCCAGATAATCTACCATTTGGGAAGTAGAGAGTTTGACATCCATTGTACAAACGAGAAAAACTCGTGCCCAGAAGACGGATTGATTCCTGGGAGTGAGAGCCCCTTGTTCAGTCCCTGGTTTCCCACCTTTTGTTACCAGACAACCAGTCTTCCTGGATATGATGTGGTGGTTTTGCTCTGGCTTCTGCATTTTTAGGGTCTTGGGGGCGCAGGGGTTTTCCCAATATTCTCTCTTGATCACTGTCACTGGAGGCTTCTTAAACAACATACCTACTGACTCTTCCTCTTACTGTGTGAGCTTGGGCAGATAACCCGGCTTCCTCCACTTCAGTTCCTTCGTCTGTGCCGTGGAGTTGGATGCCCGCATCGTTTAGGGTCATTGTCAGGAATAAATGAGTAGGAGAGACAGGGTGGTAGCTGGGGTTCAGGAAACACTGTTCACATGTGAGCTGATTATATATATATATATATATATATATTTTTTTTTTTTTCCCTTTAAGATCCTTAACACTGCTTAACTTGTGTCCCTCTGATGAACCCGGAGTCACCTAGCATGTTATTGGAACCTTTCCTTTTTAAAAGCCTCCTTTCTGGGACATCCTTGGAGGTCCAGTGGTTCAGACTCTACACCTCCACTGCAGCAGGCACAGGATCGATCCCTGGTCGGGGAAGTAGGATCCTGAATGCTCTGTGATGTTGTTAGGACCTAACTGGAGCCAGGACAGGCTCAGAGGGGCAGGCTAGGTCTGAGGTTTAGTCTCTAGGAAGGCTAAGGCACTGGGAACTCCCCCAGGCAGTGTAGCTTGACCAATCAGAAAAAATCCCCGTAGCTCCCTCCGGCGCCAGACCTGAGCCAATCGGTCGAGGATGGAAATCCCCTGAGAAAGCCCACGCGCACAGAAATCTAGCCAATCAGATGCCAAGAAACCCTTGCAACCAATCTGCCCTTACCAACTCCCTGTCTTTGTCCTAAACCTATAAATACTACTGTAATCCAGGGCTCGGGGCTCTCGTCAAGACTCCATTGTGCTGGATGAGATGGGAGCCCTAGTTCTAACTAGAAATAAAACCTCTTTATGCTTTTGCATTGCTGTGGAGGTCTTATTCTCTCAGTTTTGGGGACTCGGACTTCGGGTGTAACAATGTGACCAAAAAAGAAAATAAAGTAAAAGCACCCTCTTCTCTTAACATCCATAGCTGGACCAATGGAGCCGTCATTTGTTTCCATGTTCCTTCCTATTCCCACCGTCCAGGACAGAGAGCTGGCGATGGCATATCCCCTTGGCCATGCTCATGACCTAATGGATGAAGTGAAGATGGTCTGCAGAAGCTGACTCCAAGTATTGTCTCTAGACTTAGATTATTGAAAAACCACTGGAAGGGAAGCTTAAATTGGCCACAGATTTTATTTTTAACCTCCTGAGTTAGCTGATGTCAAATCCAGCCCCGTTGTCAAGGCAGGAAATGTTGGGGTCCTCTGGAAAATGTCTTAAACATTTCTGCATTACTTATTCAAGATATTTGGCCAGCTCAACTGGGAATGAGTTTTCCATTTGGAAACGTGTCGCAGAATGCCCCAGACAGGAAATAAACTTAAGAAGCTTGAGCTTAAAGACTGATCTGGGCTCTCTGAACACACCCAACCCTTTCTTGCACAGAATCATTGCTCCTGCTGCCAGCTGGACCTTCTTCTCCTTTACACACTCATCACCTCTCCTTAGACAGGTCCAGAGTCCATCAATTCTTCAAGATTCATCGAAAAATCACATTTTTCTTATTCTAGGAACTGCTTCTCCAATACCGTATATTAATATTGTGCTTTGCATGTTTTGAAGTGCTTTGGCAGATATTATTTCATTAATCTGGTTGAATGCTGTCTGGGTGTATTCTTTATATCCATCCATTTTCTATCATACAGGACCAAACTCTCGTTCCCCACAATAGGAGTTAGAGCCTCTTACCTTCTCTGTGTTGCGAGAACTTCGTTCTACCTGCAGGCTCCTCGGCCTTGTTGTTTACTAAGCCTACTTTTTTTTTTGGGGGGGTGTGCCCTGTGGCATGTGGAGTCTTAGATCCCTGACCAGGGGTCGAACCTGTGCCCCTGTATTGGGAATGTGGAGTCTTAGCCAGTGGACCCCCCAGGGAAGTCTGGAAAATAGGTGAAGGGAATATTTAAAGAAGCCAATGCTATCTTGAGTCATTTACCATCAAAAAGCAGAGAAGTTACATGTGGAAAGGCAACCTGAAGGTGAGGAAGTGGCAGAAAGAAACAGACCCCAGGATGCTGAGATGGAGGCAGTTTTGGTGATGGCTCACTGTTTTGGTGAGCTGCTAGGGACCCTTAGTATTTCATGCAAAGTGGAGCTCTGGGGGATGTGGATGAATAGAGAGAATCAAAAAGTAGTTTGTAATGAATGGATGTTCTCATGCCTTTGGCATGTGGGGAGAGGCTGCAGTAAGGATTTATATTGTTCTACAAATATCTTTATGTGATGGATGGGCATTTCTCCTGAGTACAACACCTGGGTCAAAACTGGCCTGACCTTAATGAGCTGATGTCTGTACTAGAATTTATGTACGTATTCGCCCCAATCTCTCAACACACACATACTCTAGGAAGCTTCTTGAATGCAGAATTTGGGTTTTATTCATGTTATCTATGAGGCTCTACTTCTGATTGGTTTCTTTAGTGAACAGTGCTCATTTGTCCATGTCTCGGAGGCAAATACTTCCTGATGAGTCCACGCTCCTGAATGACTTATGGATCGTCTGCGTTTTCAGGTCAAGTCATTTGTGACAGACCCACAACGGACAGGGCGCCGTGGGCTCAGGCTGCCAGTTTGCATCTTAACTTTGCCTTGAATGACATACAACCTGGAGTGAGTCACTTAACTTCTCTGTGCCTCAGTTTCCTTATCAGAAAATTTTGTTTCCTCTAGATTATTGAAAAAGAGCAATGTGGTTCACGTTTTCTAAACTGATGGAATCATAGAACATTAAGTAAGGCAAGTGTAGTCCCTGAGTTGTGTCCAACTCTTTGAAATACCATGAACTGTAGCCCACCAGGCTCTTCTGTCCATGGAATTCTCCAGGCTGGATGACTCGAGTTGGTTGCCATTCCCTTCTCTAGGGTATCTTCTGACCCGGGGACTGAACCTGGGTCTCCTGCATTGCAGGTAAGGATCAGAAGAAGTCTGAAGAAATTCACTGGACCTGAGATGGCAAATAGCTTTTGTTAGCTCTGAGCTCTAATCAGGGGCAGTGTTGAGAGCAGTCATCTTCAGCTAGGGTGATCTTTCCATTCAGCCACTTCCTGGAGACATGTTTGGTGTCACAACAGGTGTTGTTGTTTTGTCACTAAGTCCTGTCTGACTCTTTAGCGATCCCATGGACTGCAGCCCTCCAGGCTCCTCAGTGCTTGGCATTTCCCAGGCAAGAATACTGGAGTGGGTTGCCATTTCCTTCTCCAGGGGATCTTCCTGACCCAGGGATGGGACCCGTGTCTCCTGCATTGGCAGGCAGAATCTTTACTGGTGAGTCACCTGGGAAGCCTCACACCAGGCTTGGGGGCAGTGTATGCCACAGGCATCTAGGTGGAAGAAGCCAGAGGTGCTGCTAAACATCCTACAAATGCCAGTAGTGCCAATCTGTTCTGAAGGATTCCAAAGTCTATCTTCCTTGAAACTCAGAGGGAAAGAACAGTGTGATTGATTAGTGATGTCTGCCTTGGATACAAGAGGCGGAGTTAGGGAGTATGTGTTTGTCATCTCAATACAAGGCCAAACACCTATTTCATAGAGGAGGTTAACACCTAAGTAGCTTTTTTTTTTTTAAATCTTTATGTTTGGCTGCACTGTGCTCTCATCGCAGTGTCTGAGCTTTCTCTGGTTGTGTGCAAGGCGGCTCAGATGCCCCGTGGCTTGAGGGACCTTGGTTCTGCAGCCAGGATGGAATCAACGTCCCCTGCAAGGGAGGGATGATTCTTAACTGCGGGGCCGCCAGGGAGCCCCCTGCGGAGCTTGCTAAGGCGCGTGGCAGGCAAGCGGGAGAGCTCAGGCTGCAGCGAATTACTGTTTGACCTGAACCACGTCCCTCAAGAACAGAAGCTGGTCAAGTCCAGCTCACTAGCACATCTCCAGCACCTAGAACACAGCAGACATTCGACGAATATTTATTGAATCAAAGACTTGAGTTTTTGGCAAGGCTAGCTGTAACTACCAACTCTAAGCCAGTTGTCTCTGTTTATATAAAACTTACTTTCAGTTTTAATAGTTCATGTGAAAATAATAAAACTAATAAGAATATGTTATTAGATGTTTAATAGGGACAGCAGTTTCCCTGTAAACCTCAGAGGCCATGTTCCTTGTTGAGGGAACATCAACTCCATGAAACACAGGACAACTTGTGAGGCCTGGCCAACACCTGGGAAGAGTCCTGGGTGTTTGGTGAGTTGATTTTTTTCCCCTGCTGATTTTCTGTAGTGTTTTTTTTTTTTTTTTGGCTGTATCATATGGCTCAGTTCTCTGACCGGGGATCTGATCCATGGCCCCTGCAGTGGTACACTGAGTCCTAACCACAGGACTACCAGGGAAATCCCCTCCACTGACTTTCTGATTGACCCAAAGAAGAGCAGTCTTTCGGAACCTCAGGGTTACCTCTTATAAAGGAGAACAAATATGAATTATGGGAGCAGCTAGAATTTGTAAAAGAGTTAATGTGTTTTTAAATTTTTAAAATTTAAAACAATTACAGATTCACAGTAAGTTGCAAAGATGGAGTTCCGTCTGTCCATCGCCCAGTCTCCCCTAATGGTGTCGTCAGTCCTATAGCTGTAGTACTATGTCAAAGCCAGGATATCGAAATGGGTGCAAATTGTGAAATGGGCCACAGACCTTACTTCTGATGGTTTTAGATTTGTGTGTGTGCGTGTAGTTCTGGGAAATTTTATCCCTTGAAAAATTAGTGTAATATCACCATAAGCAAATCTAAAACTGCTCAGAACAAAGAATAGTGATATTAACAGCTACCATTTGTTGGGGATGTACCATGTTACAAGCACTCTACTGGGCATTTTATATATATAACATTATTTAGCTTCACAACAATCTGGCAAGTTAGATGCTACATGTGTTTTAAAAGCAGTAAAATGAGGCTCAGAGCACTGAAGTAACCTTGTAAAGGTCATCTGCCCAAGGCAGTGAAATAGCAAAGCGAAATCTGCTGGAAGTCAGTGCACACCCTCTTATTAACTCCATGCTGGGGTTAATTTTAAGAAAAATCGTCCCATAATCTCACCGTTCAGAGATAACCGGACTTAACAATTTGGTGTTTTTCCTTCTAGTCTTTTTCTATGAATATGCAGATTTAAACTTAATTGGGATGAAACTCTGTGTACAGTTTCCATCTCAGTTTTTCTCGACTTCATATCTTATACATCATTAAGACTTTTCAGAATGATCATTTTCAAAGACTGCCCCAAATTCCATTGTTCGATGATGGAACAAGATTTCTCCAATGCCCTCTTATTGATCAACAAAATGGCTTCCTTGTTTTTATTATTTCAAGTAAGATCAGCGTGAACATCTTTGTACAAAAACTTATATGTAAAATCCAAAGATGTTCTTAGGACTGGATTCTGAGATGTGAAATTATTGATTCGAAACATAAGAAAATGTATGTGATTTTTAATAGGATGGCTTAAATATTTGAAAAGCAATGACTTTAAAAATATGATACTGGGTACTCCCCATCAGAGGCTGGTAAATTATAGTTTCTTGGACAAATCTGGCCCTGCTGCCTAATTTGTAAATAAAGTTTTATTGGCACACAGCATATTGATTGGAAACAAATATGCTCATATGTTTACACATCATATACGGCTGCTTTCGTACGATATCAGAGCTGACTAGTTGCAAAAGAAACCATATGGTGAGCAAACTAAAAATATTTACCATTTGGCCCTTACAGGAAAAGTTTGCTGGCCTCTGCTCTAGATAAAAGCCATGGATAAGAGCTAACAATGGCAAATTCAGTCAACACAGTTATACCAAGCCTAGCCTCACATCGTGGGTCCACTTGGAAGAAAACGCTGGAAAAATGTTCACCAAAGCCTATGGGACAGCTCTCAGAGTTCTTGCTCTCTTGTGCCAAGTGAGAAGCACACAGTTGGTATTTAATAAGTGCCCGTTGTTTGCTGCCGAGCACTGGGTGGATAACGAATATGGCGCTGACATCCCCACTCTCCCTTCTCTCATCTTTGCCCGGCTCTTGGAATTCGTCCTGGGTGGATAACTTCCTTTCCACACCACTGGTGTATAGAGAGAAACAGCTCTATTATTTAAATTCTCCAAGATCAAGGATGTAAACTGAAGGCTGCCCCTGGCCCCACAAGACACCCAAATAAATCTCGCGGCTTCCAAATGTGACGGCGTCACCCTGGGATTAATACCAAGTAATCCAGTGCCAACATCAAGACAGTGAAAATAAGCATTTACTCTCCCGGAAAATCATTTTATACTGATTACAAGTTGTAGCCTGTCACTAGGAAGTGAATTGAAAATGTGCGCATTTGCAAGGTTAATATTTCCTCTCTAAAGTCACTCTCTCCTCTGCCTAGCCCCATACCCAGCTCAAAAGGAAACAGGAATTCTAAATAAATATTTGTCCTGAGACATCCTTATTCCAAGGTACAAAGTTTAAACCAGCTTTTCATCTACCTGCAAGACTCCAGAACAATCTGAACGCGCGAGGCCAGTGGCCCACTGCACCCTTTTCCAGTCTTTGCTGTTTGGTTGCTCAGTCGTGTCCGGCTCTTGGACTGCAGCCCGCCAGGCTCCTCTGTCCATGGGGTTTTCCAGGCAAGAACACTGGAGTGGGTTGCCGTGCCCTCCTCCAGGGGATCTTCCCGACCCAGGGACCCAACCCGAGTCTCCCGCATTGGCAGGCGGGCTCTTTACCCCTGAGTCACCTGGGAAGCCTTGGCTGTATGACATTTCAGGTCAGATAACTCTTCGTCGTGGGGGCCTGCCCTGAGCATCGCTGGGTATTTAGCAGCATCCCTGATCTCTAGTCATTGATGCCAATACTGCCTGTCTTGATTATGACAAGTAAAGTATCTCTTGACATTGTCGAGGCTCCTCTGGGGGTCAACTCACCCCAGATGAAAACTCACAGATCTAGAGATTTTGAAACAAGCAAGTAGTGGACCTCGCTGGTGTTGCGGTGGATGGGGATCCGCCAGCCAGTGCAGGGGACACGGGCTGGCTCCTGGTCTGGGAAGATGCCACACGCAGCAGGGTCCCGGAGCCAGTGCGCCGAGCCCACACAGCCTGGAGCCGGACACTGACGCTGTCAGCTCCACACGCTGCACTGTTCAAGCGTGAGGGCCGAGGTGCTCTGCAACAAGAGAAGCCCCCAGGAGAACGCCCCCAGTGAGCGGCCTGCACTCACGGCAACCGGAGAAAGCCCCTGGGCAGCAGTGAAGACCCAGTGCAACCAAAAATAGATAAATTAATTAAAAAAAAAAAAACAAGTGGGGAGCCAACCCCATAATGTGCCAAACGGGAGAGCATGGCCATCCGTCTACCTTCCCAGTGCCCTCTCTCACTACTTTGCCTCCAGCCTTTCAACCCAAAGCATGCCTGCTCCGTCACCTCCTGGAATTTGCTTGTCCTGGCCCCTCTGCCTGGAATTCTCTCTCCTAATTTATACATTCTGGAAAGTCACCTCCTCCATGAAGTCTTCCATGACTATCCTACTCTAGACCTAACATGGAATTAGATTCAGTTTCCTCTGGGCTCTCATGTCCTTTTCCTCAGGCAGTAGGGAGATTATCATAGAAGAGTTGGTCTTTAGGTCAGTTTACAGCAAAAGTACATAAAATAAACTTACCCTTGGGAAATTCCTTTAATCTGTCTTAAATATAGTATGAGTGGTTTTGTTGAGTCAGCTGTTTAGTCACTTTTTATAACCACTAATGTTTAAGAAGTATTGAGTTACGCTGGAGGAAGGAACACTGGGAAACTCTATGCGCAATGTCTGGGCCTTCAAACATTTGTATGTTTAGAAAACCTCTGAACACAAATGGGGAACAGCGTGTCCCTACTTGCCTTCAGAGTTTACTTCATTTTAACACTGAACCTGCATAATTTTAATATCACTGACTAATTTACCATTGAAAGAATTAAGCTAGATAACATACGTGAAAATTCCCTAAACACAGGACCAGGCACAGAGGTGCACACTCACACTGAGGCTTTCTGAAGTTAAATCTAAGTCTAAGGTTCTTTTTTTTCTCCTTCCAGTTTTATGAGATGTGATTGACATATCGGCCTGTGTAAGCTGGTGCTGCTCTGGTGGCTCAGTGGCAAGAACCTGCATAACCACGCAGGAGATGCGAGAGACGCAGGCTTGATCCCTGGGCCAGAAAGATCCCCTGGAGAAGGAAATGGCACCCCACTCCGGTACCTTGCCTGGAGAATCCCATGGACAGAGGAGCCTGGTGGGCTACAGCCCATGGGGTCACAAAGAGTTGGACATGACTGAGTGACTAGACAGCCACAACTGTGTAAGCTGAAGGTGGACAGCCCCATGCCTTGACTCACACACATGATTTTCACAGTAAGTGTAGTGAACATCCACCGTCTCGTGGATACAAAATTGAAGAAAAACTGTTTTTCCCACACTGTTCTCTGAAAGTTCTAGAGAAGACCATGTCCCTTGCTGCGTGTATTTCTAAACCGGCATTTTGTGTGCGTGCATGACCACAGTTGTCGGGCTCGGGACCCATTTTCCTCACAACCCTCCGTGTGCCCATGTCATCACGGTAGATTTTGTTGCTGTGGGTGTTGTGGTGAATGCCATTCCCCATTGGACTATGGGCAACCTGAAGACGCAGGCCCTGCCTCGTTTAGTTCTGTCTCCTGAAAGTCTGCTGCAGAGCCAACGCCCAATAATTTGCATGTCAAATAAGGCATTGAAAAATATGAATTTTAATTACCATCTCCTGTATCCTATTTCCAGTTTTAAAGTTCTTCCCCTACTGAATAGGAACACTGTGAGATGTTTTATCTGGTGGGCTCTCACAGTGTATTAAAAGCATATACCTTCTTCTTCAGCACATAAGACAAGCCCACCAAGTATTTGTTATTAGCGAGTCTTTACAATGTTCTAGAAGTGGCAAGACAGCAACGTGGCACTGCTCACAGGACCGGTATGAAGGGAGTTTTCTCAGGGGGTTTGGTAGAGATGAGTAATCTGCATACTCTTAATTTTACTTTTTCATGTACTCTTAGCTTTCCACTACTGCTTTTGCCAAATTCACCGACACTGGCGAGGTTTGATAATGATGTTTTGAACAAGAGGGGAGCAGAGTCAGGCTGTTTTTTCCTCAAATGGAGAATTGAGAATAAGAGGTCTGAACATCCCCCAAACCTGATTTGATTTACATGCCCAGTGACTTTTGCGTTTACTGCAAAATGATCGTCATATTTTCCATGATCACTGTTCTGTTCTAACAGGCTCCTGAATCTGTACTTTAAGGATGTCCAAGGAAAGAAGTCCCAAACTAGAGACCATCTCTGGAGAATATCCCCACGCAGAATCAAGGGAAAGTGAAGCAGATCTTAACGGGATCCTAAAGCCGGGACCCGGAAGGTTAACTGAGGCCACGGAAAGGGGGCAACTTCCTGGGTCGTTTCTCCCAGGAAGGCAGTGTTCTTAGACAGCAGTTTTCTGCGTGGCATACAGGGGATGTGTGGGGTGTTTGTAGCAGAAAGTGAGATACTGTGGAGCTAGACAGGTTGGACATTTGCATCGGGATCTTAATGAAAATGCAAGTGAGAGTGGCCGCGCTTCACTTCTAAAGCCCCTCTCTGCTCAGGCGGGTGTGTGAAGTCAGAAGCCAGGAAGAAGGAGGTGACAGCCACGTTTCCCGACCTCTGAAATCCAGATGACATCAGAAAGGGTTATTTAATTCCAAGGTGCACCAGCGGGCTAGTCACACAGAGGGAGGAAAAAAAGAATTTATATCCCTTTCATATATAAAAGGAAACAGATGTGATTTTCTTTACAAAAGAGCATTTCATTAAAAAAAAAAAAAAAAAGGCGAGGCGAGGCAGAGTTAACATAACCATTATTCTCCATCTCAGGAAAAGCAAATCCTGTTTGCCTGTCATTACGGAAGGCAGCAAACCCTTTATCCAGTGATTAGTTGTAAACATCCCACTGCCTTCTGGGAGCAGGCCTCTGTTCCCCATCTCACACCGAAGCCATTTTCTTAGACTAATGTTTTATACACACAGCTCAGCTACAATGCAAACTCTCAGTACCCCAAAGGCAACGGGGCATTCGTTTCTACTAAATCAGAAGTGTCACCCTTGGCAACCTGCCGCAGTGAGACATTTATTCAGTCTTGCATTGCTGGCACTTAGAATTATTTCTTTCATGCCTGATAGCCAAATTACAATATGGCAGGTTTCCCTGGAGCTGTGGGATCATTAGTGCCAGCTCACAACATACTTTCAACTGATCTGGCATTTCATGTACAGCTGCCAATCAAAAAATGGGATATGCAAATGAGGATGGAGCCTCGGTGTACGATTCCTGTACCGTGAGCTCCTCACAGATTTCCTTAATGACTAGCAGTCATTCCGCTGAGTGGAAGAAGTGGAAAGAACACAGGAAAATTCCCCTAGGAAGCTGGTTGCAAGAGCCAGAAGTTTTTACATTTGATTTCCATATTTATTCTCGTTCTTTCTCCCCTCTCCGTGTGTTTCTAAACCGTGGGCCTAGAGATACTGGAGCAAGACTTGTATGAAGACTTGTAAGCCGCGCTTAGACCCCAGCTGTGGGTTCTGGCTGAATGCGGGCGGGTCCCGCCGCCTCTGGCGGCAAAAGGCCGGGCTCATTTAGGGGCTGGCGGAGGCCGGGGATGAAACAAGATGCGGGCGAGGCTGCCTCCGCGGCGCGCAGGCGCGGCGTCCCCGTGACGAGTCTCCTCTTTCCTCGCCTGCTTGGCTGGCCCTCTCCCCTGTTTTGCTCGCTCGATCCTAGCCTCCGGAGCTTTCTTTTCGCAACCTCAGAAGTCCTGAGTTCCTCCCTGCCTTAGGCAGAGACTGCCCAGCGCCCGAGGAGGAGGTAAATCAAACTGATGGAACGCATGAAGGGAGCTCGCCGTGGACCAGTTATCGCCTGACTCTCTGGGGATCCTGGATAAAAGCTCCGGCTCCACTGGCGACCTTAAAGACGCCTCCGTGGGCAGAGGGGACGAGGGCAATATTAAGGATGCGGCAGCCCCACGACGGGGAGTGTCTCCACCTCCTCTCACTGCGAAGCGCGGCGCCCCTCCTCCCCAGGTCGGGGCTGTGACCTGCTTTCCCACGCGGAGGCGCACAGGGCCGGTCCTCGGGAGTGCGTCTCCATCACACGTTAATTCGCTTTTTCTACTTGTGACGGTGAACCCATCTACTTAGCCAGGCTGGGTGTGCAATACTAGCTTCTGAGTTTTCCTTTATTATTTTTGAGAAGCTGAAGTAGTAACGTGACCTTCCAAAACAGTGAAGATCCTTTCTCAGAAAGGGTCGTCTCCTTCCTCCCTGCTGTTTCCCATTGTTCCTTCTGCTCATGGAATACTTTTCCTGGATAATGAGATCATGGTGGATTCTTTTATTTTTCAATATGAGCAAATATAATGTCATTTTGGGACTTTCCTGCTGGCTCAACAGTAAAAAAAAAAAAAAATCTGCCTACCAATGCAGGAGGGGCGGGTTGACCCCTGCGTGGGAAGATCTGGAGGAGGAAATGGCAGCCCACTCCAGTATTCTTGCCTGGGAAATCCCATGGACAGAGGAGTCTGGCGGGCTATAGTCCCTGGGATCTCAGAAGAGTTGGACTCAGCTTAGTAAACGAACAACTGAAACAAATGCCATTTGTAAGAAAACGCCGCGGGGAAAGAAAAAGCCACCTCTAGGGACCGTTGGTAAAAAGCCTTTATTGGGCCGTCGCTCTCAGGCAGAACTCCGGGGACAGGTGAGGTAGGAGACAAAGGGAGTCTGCAAGGCAGGGAGGGGTGCGGAAAGGTTTTATAGCAAGGGCTGGCGAACGGGCCAAGTTTTTCCCATATAAGGCAGCAAGCGCAGGCCACAGCGATGGTTGGTGTCCTTGGTTTCCATGTTGTCCCCTGATTGGATCGGGACTCCAAGGCCGGCCCCGGAGGTCTAATCTGCTTTTGGTTCCTATGTGGGCAGCAGCCAGCTACCGGTGCTGGCCGAATGTCCTTTTTGGTCATGCATTGGATGGCTCGCCCTTTCACCATTTAACTGCAATTTTATGATAGCCTCAAATCCTGAAAGATGGCACTGTGAAAGTGCCACACTCAATATGCCAGCAAATACGGAAAACTCAGCAGTGGCCACAGGACTGGAAAAGGTCAGTTTTCATTCCAATCCCAAAGAAAGGCAATGCCAAAGAATGCTCAAACTACCGCACAATTGCACTCACCTCACACACTAGTAAAGTAATGCTCAAAATTCTCCAAGCCAGGCTGCAGCAATACGTGAACTGTGAACTTCCAGATGTTCAAGCTGGTTTTAGAAAAGGCAGAGGAAAGTGAAAGTGAAGTCACTCAGTCGTGTCTGACTCTTTGTGACCCCGTGGACTGTAGCCCACCAGGCTCCTCTGTCCATGGGATTCTCCAGGCAAGAATACTGGAGTGGGGTGCCATTTCCTTCTCCAAGGGATCTTCCGACCCAGGGATCGAACACAGATCTCCCGTACTTCAGGCAGATGCTTTAACCTCTGAGCTACCAGAGAACCAGAGATCAAATTGCCAACATCTGTTGAATCATTGAAAAAGCAAGAGAGTTCCAGAAAAACATCTATTTCTGCTTTATTGACTATGCCAAAGCATTTGACTGTGTGGATCACAATCAACTGTGGAAAATTCTGAAAGAGATGGGAATACCAGACCACCTGACCTGCCTCTTGAGAAACCTGTATGCAGGACAGGAAGCAACAGTTAGACCTGGACATGGAACAACAGACTGGTTCCAAATAGGAAAAGGAGTACGGCAAGGCTGTATATTGTTACCCTGCTTATTCAGCTTATATGCAGAGTACATCATGAGAAACGCTGGGCTGGAAGAACCACACGCTGGAATCAAGATTGCTGGGAGAAATATCAATAACCTCAGATATGCAGATGACACCACCCTTATGGCAGAAAGTGAAGAAGAACTAAAGAGACTGTTGATGAAACTGAAAGAGGAGAGTGAAAAAGTTGGCTTAAAGCTCAACATTCAGAAAACGAAGATCATGGCATCTGGTCCCATCACTTGATGGAAAATAGATGAGGAAACAGTGGAAACAGTGTCAGACTTTATTTTTGGGGGCTCCAAAATCACTGCAGTTGGTGACTGCAGCCATGAAATTAGAAGACGCTTACTCCTTGGAAGAAAAGTTATGACCAGCCTAGACAGCATATTCAAAAGGAGAGACATTACTTTGCCAACAAAGGTCTGTCTAGTCAAGGCTATGGTTTTTCCTGTGGTCTTGTATGGATGTAAGAGTTGGACTATAAAGAAAGCTGAGTGCTGAAGAATTGATGCTTTTGAACTGTGGTGTTGGAGAAGACTCTTGAGAGTCCTTTGAACTGCAAGGAGATCCAACCAGTCCATCCTAAAGGAGATCAGTCCTGGGTGTTTACTGGAAAGACTGATGATGAAGCCGAAACTCTAATACTTTGGCCACCTGATTGAAGAGTTGACTCATTGGAAAAGACCCTGATGCTGGGAGGGATTGGGGGCAGGAGGAGAAGGGGATGACAGAGGATAAGATTGTTGGATGGCATCATCAACTTGATGGACATGGGTTTGGGTGAACTCCGGGAGTTGGTGATGGACAGGGAGGCCTGGCGTGCTGCGGATCATGAGATTGCAGAGTCAGACATGACTGAGAGACTGAACTGAACTGAACCGAACTGATGGTTTAAAAGTTGATTTGAGGATGCTGAGTAAAGCAGAGGCGACCTGGCTCATCACTGTGTCTGTTTTCTGGTTAGGGAGTGTTTTGACTTATAGCTGGACAAAACAGGCACTGTGCAATCATTTTGTAATATTGAACACAAGCCCAGAGGGGTCAGGCTCCTTTGCTGAAGACACACAGCTGGGAAGGGGTAAGGCCGGGACTAGTTGTCAGGACTGGAGATGGCAAAGTCAGCACACAGCTCACAGCCGCTACTCTGGCAGGGCTTCAGGGATGTTACAAAAGTGAAGCTGTAAAGATGGTGTGTGGGGCTTTGTGACAACCTAGAGGGGTGGGATGGGGAGGGAGCCACAAGAGGGAGGGACATATATATGCCTGTGGCTGATTAACGGTGATTATGGTGGAAAGCAACACAATATTGTCAAGCAGTTATCCTTGAATTAAAAACAAATACGTTGGAAAAAAGAAAGAGAGAGAAGATATGGAGTGTCTGATGCTTTCTCCACCAAAAAATGCAATCGTTAAAGATGCTGTGTTCTCATCTTAGGTTAATATGGACAAATATGGCCGCATGTGGCTGAAGCGGGTGGCTCTATTCACGAATCCATCTGGGGCTCAGTTTCACTTTCCTTCTTTCCGGGGTTTCCAGCCCGGATCAAACCTCTCGCCAACTATAATGAATGTCTTCCTCTCTCTCACTTTCGTCCCTTCCTGCTATTTGTCTGTAAGCAAGAGCCGACTCACAGCTCCCAACAGTGAGCCCCTGACATAAATCTCCCTGTGTTTCTGGAAGGAAACCCTCCATCTCACAGCTCCTAGGGGAACCTGGTTGGCGCTCACACCTCCCCTTGGCCAAGGTCACAGGCGCTTCCCCAGGGGCATAGCTCTGACTGCTTCAGGTTTCCAACATGGTGAAAAGGCTGAGCGGAGTCTCGGGTGGATTCCCACGTCATCCCGAGAGCGTTCTGGGAAGGCTTCAAATTGCACATATCAGATCTGGCTTCTTCAGGAAGCCTAAGCCTTTAGTTACCTCCTGAAATTACATTAAGGGAACAGCTAATCATTTATCATGGTAAACTTCCAGAACTGAAATAACCAGCAAGCTTAAATAAATGAGGTATTTAGGAGGAAATGGGAAATAGTGCATGTTTGTTTTTTTGTAAGAAACAGGCAGTTGTAAAATAAAAGTCATGTAGATTCATCCGCCTCCACTGAACTAGGGTAGGCGCCAGCATTAGGGCTGTGCTCAGGCTGATTGCAAACTGTAAGTAAACCGTTCCTGATACCCATGTAGTCTTTCTGGTAATGAAGCGCTTACACAGACGGTCTTTCTAGAGCCCTGGAAAGTAGGGATTGTTCTTGTTTTAGTTGCTAAGTCCTGTCTGACTCTTTGCAACCCCGTGGACTGTATGTAACCCGCCAGGCTCCTCTGTCCACGGGATTCTCCAGGCAAGAACGCTGGAGTGGGCTGCCGTGCCCTCCTCCGGGGATCTCCCCGACCCAGGGATGGAACCAGCGTCTCTTGCATCCCCTGAACTGGCTCAGGTGGTGGGATCACATGGGGATGACTCTTTGATTTGTTTCCCTTTCCTCCAGTTCCTTTAACCCCATGACTGTCTCCCTTTGTTTGGAGGGTAGTTACAGAGAAACCCAAGGGGCCTGGCATAAACAGTTGATTTGGTAAAAGACTTCCTCAGCTGATCTTTATCTTCACTCATCCCCAGCCTCAGCGTTAGAGGGGCACATAAGAGTCCGCATAGGATGGGCTTGAAATATAATCAGAATTAACGAAAGCAGCATAGTCATCACCCTTTTATTATAAATATTTCGTCCTTCCTTGGGATAGAGAGGATTTCCTAATAAAACTAATATAATAATAACAATAGTCATTACTATTAAAAAATGGAAACATGAACAACTGGCACTCTCTTGAGACTTCACATAAATAATCCCTTTTAAATCTCCAAAAAGAGGTTACCTGCTTGCTCAGTTAAAGTTAGCAATGAAGGTTATTTTTCAATTAAACCAATCAATTGGGTAATTAATCTGGATTGATCTAAGCTTGAAAAGTGAATTCTGCATACCCACCCTCTCTGCCTATTACTATTTTCATTATATTTTATTAAATGAAGGATGTGGACTTCTCTTTTGCCTTGTCTGTTATTAATAGAAATAGCCTCAGCTCTATATAGACTAGGGCTTCACAACTCTCAACAATCTGGGAAAAACTTTCTTGAATTTTACCATGTCTGAGAGCTATCCCTGTGTTCAATTGTTTCCTTAAAATTCCTTTCAGAAAAATTAACATGCCTTTAAGAAGCTTCATCTTGTTCTAAGGAACAGTTCATAATATCATGGGGACATGAGATGTATTTTTATTTATGGAGCTAGCGGTAAAGAACCCGCCTGCCAACGGAGGAGATGTAGGAGACTCCGGTTGGATCCCTGGGTGGGGAAGATCCCTTGGAAGAGGAAATGACAACCCACTCCAGTATTCTGGCCTGGAGAATCCCACGGACAGAGGAGCCTGCGGGGCTACAGTCCGTCGCGTCGCAGATCGGTCACACACACACATAAGGTAGTACGTAACTGCTAAAGAAAGTCCGGCACTGTCCACGTGTTCCCTAAAATCACCTCCACTGAAAATAGTAGGAAGAGTCCTGCATGTTTGGAAACACTGGTATAGAAGAACTTACTAAGTGTTAGATAAACCTTTCATAGCACACACACACACACACACACACACACACACGATCAGCCTTCAAGTGTGTCTTTCCTTGAAGCTGGTGACATTGACGTTGAAATGACCTTACTTTCACTGGGTAAACACACACAGATTATAGTGGCTATTATTGGGAACTGGTTTCTCAAGACTAGTTTTGGACAGGCCAAAACTTTTTGCTACAAGTTCCCTTTCCAAGTCCCTTTTCCATGGTTTGCTACATTTTGACACCTCAGTGATTTTTCTACTTTGGCGTATGATCTTACATGAGGGATATCTATGGCACGATCATAAAGCTTCTGGAAGGAAGAGGATTTTAATCACAGATGTCTTTGATGATTATTAACCAGCAAGCCCCTTGGAAGAAAGCCATTTTCCCCCACAGACTCTTGGGGTTGTTTTGACTTTTCCCCTCGATGTCAAAGGTGTCTCTTAGAAACTTTCCCATTTCATTTAATTGCTGTTTAATTCCTAAAACATTGCTTCAATTAGACAGACCGATTTATGGCACCATTGGGTTTCTCTTGGCGAAGACATCCCAAGAGACTGGCCACTGTTGACTGACTGATTTTAAGCCAACTCATCTCTTCTGCTCCGTGAACTTCTGAATGTGCTGAGGAGCCTCTGAAATTCTAGGTTCTTGAGTCTGTGTCACATTACTTTCCATGACTCACAATTAACCCCGTAATTTGAATGACAACTTTATTAATTTGCTTTCTCATTCTGTGTATTGATGGCCTTTTATGTAGCAAGCACTGTGTTAGGTAAAAGAGATGAAAAAGGCAAAACAGACAATAAGAAAAAAAAAAAGAACCCATGGTACCTGTCTTCACCAGGTGCTTATTCTGGTGTTTGAGTAACAAGCAAGGTAGGATAGGAAATTTTGAATCCGGCGTTTCCCAAAAACACTTTTCCACAATTTTTCCATACTTTTGATCACCTCTAAATTATTTTTCTGTAGCAACTTTATATCAACTCACTTAAAAATGTAATTAGAATATTTAGCTTGTTCTAAGTAGCATCTGTGAAGTGACAGTTTCCATGTGGCAGTTATATTTTTATATATTTTAAAATACATATTAAAATAAATTTTATAATGAATAAATGGACAATTCAAATGAAAGGATTCATTAATCTTATTACCTCAGGTATTTTCACTTATTGCTGGAGGGGTACGTTCTACATTTTGGAAAACACTGAGTCAGTTTTCAGATGCACGAATCAAACTCCTGTCACGAGAAAAGGACTCCCTGGCGCTGTGCCTTCATCCCGAAGGGTCAGCTCCTGCTGCTGCTTGCCCAGTCGTGTCCGACTCTGGACCCTGGGGACTGTAGCCCACCAGGCTCCTCTGTGGGCTTCCCCAGGCAAGAACACTGGGGTGGGCTGCCATTTCCTCCTCCAGGGCATCTTCCCAACCCAGGATTGAACCCAGGTCTCCCGCATTGCAGGCGGAGACTTTACCAGCTGAGCCAGCAGGGAAGCCCAGGAATGTTGAGTCTACATTAAAACAGGGAGAAAACCTGGTGGGACTGAAAAGTGTAAATTCAGCGTGGATCGGAAGAGATGTTTTCTTCTGGCTTCCAGCCTCAGGCTGGGGAGGTTTTGGAACTTTCCTTGGCTAGTATTTCATCTTAGCTCTCTGCATTGTGCCACATTATTTTAATCTTTTAGTCACCTCGCAGAAGCTAGCTTTCCTTTCATCTTAGGATATTTTGTCTTCACTCTCCCTTAGCACTTTCCCCTTGTATGTCACTGAGGCTGTCATATAACCTAGAAGTGGGCAAACTATGGCCTCGGGTTTTGGCCAATAGCCCATTTTTATAAATAAAGTTTTATTAACACACAAGCACACCCACTTGCTTACATATCACCTGTGACTGTAAGGGCAGAGTTGAGTAGTTGGAACGGAGGCTGTGAGATCTGTAAAGCCTAAAATGTTTGCTGTCTACCCTTGGCTCTATAAGGAAGAGCTGAGAGAGCTCTGACTTGTCTGGGAACTTTTTGGAGAATGAGAGCTGCTAGGGAAGGGGAGGATGTAAGGCTTCCCTAAACGCTACGTTCTGCAAGAAGACGGCAAAGTCACTGCAGGAGACACTCAGGGCAAAAAAAAATCTTTTTTTTCCCTTCTGTTTAGATTATTTTATTATACTTGCAGTGAATCTATAAATCAAATAAAAAAATTTAGAACTGGGGTTTCATTCACAGGTTTGTTCCTTCTTTACACCATCACATGAGATGTTTTCCTCATGTGAAGAGAGTAAGGTAATGCTCTTGAAAGGGATTAGAAAATGTTGTTCCATGAGAACCAAACCCTGACTTCCACAAGCCTTGGCTAAAATATGTGCGTTTGAACTAGACTTGCAGCGGCTCCTTGCCTGTTTTCATGGGGCCAGATGTGTCTTGTTGTCAATCAAGCCTACCATGATGGGATGGAGCAAACTGACCTGCAGTGTCTTTGGAAGAATAAAGATGGTCACACATTTCTTTGGTGTTCTTCCCATCAAAAGAGTCTGTTTCCACTGTTTTTGAATCTGCACTAGGCCTGTGACTCACTTTGACCCACAGAATGCAACAGAAGTGACTTCCAAGCTAGGTCATAAAAGCTTTGCAACTTCTGTGGTCTCATGGAAAGTCAGCATCATGTAAGAAGCCTGATCCACGCCCATGGTGTGAAGAGGCCAAAGCAGCCGTGTGGGGAGGCTGAGGAGGGAGGCAGCGAGACCCAGCCAGCTCCTGGTTGGGCCAGCCGTCCCAGGAGAGTTGGTCCCCATGAGCACCCATTGGCCGTAGCGACTTTCTTTCTCATCTTTATTTATTTATTTTTCATTTGGCCATACTGTGCAGCTTTCGGGATCTTAGTTCCCTCTCCAGGCATGGAACATGCACCCCCGGCAGGGGAAGCACAGGGCGCTAACCACTGGGATGCAGGGAAGCCCCCTGTTTCTCATCTCTAAGCACAGCAGTGCTTCACGCCCAGAAGCTCAGTCATGCTGGCGCCCTTCCCTGATGGGCTGACTTCTCTCCTGCCTACTGCCTTTTCCAGGAGAGTCTTCTCTGCCTCCCAAGACTAGGGAGCAAAGACTCTTACAACACTGTGGGCTTCCTGATGCTTAACACCACGCTCGGCCGCCAGCTCTGTGCACTGCTGCGACGAGCGCCGCCTCCCTTGCTGGACGGCGAGCCCGAGCCTGGCAGCGTGCTGTTCCTGCTGCTGCTGTCACGCCAGCATTCGCATAAGAGGCGCTCGATGAAGAAAGAATGAACGAGCGCATGGAGCCGGGCGGGCGGCACGGGCCCACACGCAGCGCCGCAGTTCAGGTCTCAGATGGAGGGAAGGGTGGGAAGACTCAGCCCTTCTCAGACCCTCTAGTGTTCAGGAGACGGCCCGCGCTGACGCAGGTGCTGAGGCCGGTGCAGCAAACATGATTCCGGTGAAGGCGAGTCTCTCACAACTGTCCTCACCAGGACGGAGGACAGTCCGCAGCTGGCTAACGGCTCATCTCACGGTCTTGATGCCATGAGGACGGAGAGAGGAAAACACGGGCAGTCCTGTGGCTCCCTTGCAAGGCTTCCAGCAACAGCTTGCCCGTCTGCAGAGTCGCACTTCTCTTCCTTAGCAGGTCTCGAAAGAGACAGAAATGCTACAGTGACTGATGAGAGGCTATAGAGAGATTTACTGGGCAGTCAGCGATGTCTTCCTCACTCGGCTCTCCTTTAGTAAGCCATCGTTTCATTCGGGGAATGAGCACCGCTCATACCACCCCCTCGGATTCTGCCATTTCATCTCTGAGCTTTATGCTAGTTTGTCGCCTTGATTTGTAGACGTAGGTAGACTGTGGATCGGAACGATTTCTCACTAACTGAATTTGAGGTTTATTCTCCTGTCATTTTCATATGCATGAAGATAAGATTTGGAATGATTCTCTGCTTTTCAAACTGCGATCATTTGTGGGCCTCCTTCATAATATTTTTTTGCCATATTCCAGAACTTATTTTTTTATTATTCTCTTAATACTTAAAAAATTGACCAGTTTTTCAAAAGATAGTATCAACCTTATGTCGTAATTCTTGCAATCATGGGTTTGATTGGTTCATGTATGTGTGTGTGTGTGCATGCACGCACATGTGTGTGTGTACGACTGTCAGTGAAATAAAGGCCCCAAAATTATAATTAAAAACATGCTCATCGAAGCAATATTTTCATGAATTATGACTTGGGCTAAAGCTATGTCAAAAAGTAGAAGTTCTATTTCAACTTAAAGTAATCCATGAAATTAAAAGACACTTGCTCCTCGGAAGGAAAACTATGACAAACCCAGACAGCATACGGAAAAGAAGAGACGTCTGTCACTTTGCTGACGAGAGTCTATCTAGTTAAAGCTACAGTTTCTCCAGTAGTCGTGTACGCGTCCGAGAGCTGGACAGTGAAGAAGGCTGAGCACTGCAGAAACGACACTTTCAGACTGTGGTGCTGGAGGAGACTCTTGAGAATCCTCTGGACAGCAAGGCGATCAAACCAGTCCATCCTAAAGGCAATCAACCCGAATATTCACTGGAAGGACTGATGCTGAAACTGAAAGTCCATTGCTTTCCACCTGATTCAATGAGCTGACCCAATAGAAAAGACCCTGATGCTGGGAAAGACTGAAGGCAAAAGAAGAAGGTGGCAGAGGATGAGATGGGTTATATAGCATCACTGATTCAATGGACATCAATCTGAGCAAACTTCAGGAAAAGGCGAAGGACAGGGGAGTCTGGCATACTGCAGTCCATTGGGTTGCAGAGAGACACAACTTAGCAAATAGCAACAGCAACTAGTTCATGTGGTATATGCACAGTTCGGAAAGCCGTTATGAAATCCAAGGTGACCTATTCCTTTTCATAGGAAGCACTGAAATTGCTGCTGTAAAGGTAACTCCTGGCCCAGGAAGACTGTTGGCTTACATTTCACCTGAGCCCCACCCAGGTCCTGGTTCCAGGATCCTGATGCCGCTGATCCGTGGCTCCGACTTTACAAAAACCTCACTCACAGAATCTTAGAGACGTCTGTGAGTCCTTGCTTTCTTTAGGATTCCACGATCAGCTGAAGCATTAGCGAAGCCTGTGGATTCAGCTGAAGATGTGTCCTGCATTTCCCACCATCTCTCATGACCTCCACCCACCTCTAAGTCCGCATCGTCTCTCCTGGAGTTGACGGCATCACCGTCCTAACTGGGCTGCTCATTCCCACTCCTCTGAAAGCACAAGAATAAAGCCATCTCCAGGCCGTTATTATGTATTGGATGCAAATAAACTCTCATTAGGGAAATAAGAGGAAAGACAATTTGAATATTTAAAACACTTGGAACAGAAATGATGGAAGAAAAAGACCGGAATTGTTGGGTGGCCTCATAATAGCATCTCAGGTCAAAATCACAGGGTCCTTTTTAAAATCTCACTGAACGTATTTTCTTCATAATTTGTCATTCCTCTTGGACATAGCATACAGGGTGATTTTAAATTGATATGATATAAGAATAAACACCAAACCAGTCAAAGAAGTCAGCAAATGTTCAGAATTATAGAAAACCAAAGAAATGGGCTCTAATTGCATCATTATCTAATCTCCGTACTTTTGAATACCATTGCCAAGAATGGACTCTCTCATCTTATGTCATTTTCTTTTCTTGTGAACTTTCCCATTTTCCTCCAAGAACAAGACATCCATATTTTAGGGCTTGCTGTGTTTTGTTGTGCAAAGCAGTAAAAGGACTCATCAGAAACACGATGGAAGGGAAACTCACAAAGATCTGGAGTTAGAAAAGGCCTTAAAGAATATGATTGGGAAAGGCCTGGAACACTTTTCTTCCAAGTTCTTTATTCACTGGGACAAAGAAAGTGAAAAAGTGGCTTGGTTTCTTCCTCTGAGCGCTCTACTTCAGGATTGCTATAGGTCGTTTTTCAGAAGGGTCTACTGGAGCTTGAAGTCTACAAGTCAGGAGCTATCAGGTTTAAAAACGGCAGAGGAAATAAAGCCCTTTCTTTCTCTTGATATATTTTACCACTAATGGCATTTTCAAGTTCACACTGGATTTTAAATTGGCGTAGATGTTTGGAAGTTGATACAAGCGTCTTGAGGAAGTACCTGGGTAGAAAGTTTAACAATAATTCTCAAAAAAGCCAGAAAAGTTTTATCCACAGAGTCAGGCAGTTGGAAGGGACCTTATTGGTGGTAGAATCTGTATCAGGTTGAATAGAGTCACTCTCAAATTCAAGATAATTGGATGAGAATGAATCAGGCCACTGATTTGTGTCCTTAAGAGACGAGGAGTAAACATAGGCACGCAGCCAGGAGATGCTGAGGGCTGCAGCTACAAGTCAAGGGACCCAAGATAGATGGAGCCCCAGGAAAGCAAGGGGGAGGCAAGGAACTTTCCTCCTCTAGAACCTGCCAGGGGACTGTGCCCTGCGACAACTTGACTTCAGATTCTAGCTTTCAGAACCATGAAAGAGTACACTTCTGTGGTTTCTGCCACTCATCACATGATACTTTGTACAGCAGCTCTGAAAAATCATGCAACACAGTTCAGAGAAGAGTGTGCCTGACTTGACCTGGGTCTCAGGGCCAGGAGAAGGCACTGTAGAAATCCACAGCAGCCCTCTTCCACGTCTGTCACTTCCTGGAGAGACAGACACCCTCAGCTTGACAGAGCAGACTTTTTTTTTGATTGGAGGATAATTGCCTTACAAGGCTGTATTGGTTTCTGCTGTACAACAATGTGAACCAGTTATGTGTATACATTCACATATAACTGTGGATACGACATGTATATATATATACATATAGCCATGGGTGCCATGTGTATACATACGCATATAACAGTGTATACTATATATATACATACACATATAGCCATGGATGCCATAGGTATACATACATGAATAGCCGTGTATGCCATATGAACACATACACATATAACCGTGGATACATATGTATACATATACACATAACCATCTATACTCTATGTGTGTATATATATATATATATATATAACCATGTATGCCATGTGTATACATACACATATAACAGTGTATACTATATGTATACATACACAAATAGCCGTGGATGCCATAGGTATACATATGCATATAGCCGTGTATGCCATAGGTATACATACACATATAACAGTGTATACTCTATGTATATATATACACATAACAGTGCATACCATATGTATACATATACATATAGCCATGCATACATACACATATAATAGTATATGCCATTTATATGCATATACATGTAGCCGTGTATGCCATATGTCTATATACACATATAGCCCCTCCCTCTGGGGCCTCCCTCCCACCCCCACCCCCGATCCCAGCCCTCAGGGGCATCACAGAGCACCCAGCTGAGCTCCCTGTGTCACACAGCAGCCGCCCACCAGCTGTCTGCTGTACACACGGGGGTGTGAGCATGTCGGTGCCCCTCTCTCAGTCCATTCCCCTCTCTCTCTCAGTCTGTCCCCCCCACCTCAGTCCGTCCCCCTCTCTCTCTCAGTCTGTCCCCTCTCTCAGTCCATCCCCCTCTCTCAGTCTGTCCCCCTCTCTCTCTCAGTCTGTCCCCTCTCTCAGTCTGTCCCCTCTCTCTCTCAGTCCGTCCCTCTCTCTCTCTCAGTCCGTCCCCCTCTCTCTCTCAGTCTGTCCCCTCTCTCAGTCCATCCCCCTCTCTCAGTCTGTCCCCCTCTCTCTCTCAGTCTGTCCCCTCTCTCAGTCTGTCCCCTCTCTCTCTCAGTCCGTCCCTCTCTCTCTCTCAGTCCGTCCCCCTCTCTCTCTCAGTCTGTCCCCTCTCTCAGTCTGTCCCCCTCTCTCTCTCAGTCTGTCCCCCTCTCTCTCTCAGTCTGTCCCCCTCTCTCTCTCAGTCCGTCCCCCCTCTCTCTCTCAGTCCGTCCCCCTCTCTCAGTCCGTCCCCCTCTCTCTCTCAGTCTGTCCCCCTCTCTCTCTCAGTCTGTCCCCTCTCTCAGTCTGTCCCCCTCTCTCTCTCAGTCTGTCCCCCTCTCTCTCTCAGTCTGTCCCCTCTCTCAGTCTGTCCCCCTCTCTCTCTCAGTCTGTCCCCCTCTCTCAGTCTGTCCCCCCTCTCTCTCAGCCTGTCCCCTCTCTCTCTCAGTCTGTCCCCCTCTCTCAGTCCGTCCCCTCTCTCTCTCAGTCTGTCCCCCTCTCTCAGTCTGTCCCCCTCTCTCTCTCAGTCCATCCCCCTCTCTCTCTCAGTCCGTCCCCCTCTCTCTCTCAGTCTGTCCCCCCCTCTCTCTCAGTCTGTCCCCCTCTCTCTCTCAGCCTGTCCCCCTCTCTCTCTCAGTCTGTCCCCCTCTCTCAGTCCGTCCTCCTCTCTCTCTCAGTCTGTCCCCCTCTCTCTCTCAGTCTGTCCCCCTCTCTCAGTCTGTCCCCCCCTCTCTCTCAGTCTGTCCCCCTCTCTCTCTCAGTCTGTCCCCTCTCTCAGTCGGTCCCCCATCTCTCTCAGTCGGTCCCCCCATCCCTCTCAGTCAGTCCCGCCCACAAGTCTGTTCTCTGTGTCTGAGTCTCTATTGCTGCCCTGCAAACAGGTTCATCAGTACTGTTTTTCGAGCTTGCATATATATATATACAGAAGCAGGTTTTAATCCTATTTCAGTTCTCAGATTTCTAGGCCAGAATCTCCATTTTTAAGAATTCATAATAGAGCTGTATTCATCTGTAGAGGGTTTGATTGTGTCCCCCTGAAGTCACGTTCGCGTCTGATGGGGGGCCTGTGGATGTGACCTCGCTTGGAAGTGGGGCCTTTGCAGCTGTGGTCAGGTTATGATGGGTCTCCTGGATCACCGTGGGCGACACCCATGCCTGGCGGCTTTGATAAGGAGAAGACCCCGAGACACAGAGGAGAAGGCCATGTTAGGGAGGAGACTAAGGTTGGCGTGTTGCAGCTGGAGAGTCCCACCCACAGCAGGGAGCTGGAGGAGGCTGGGCCATTCTGCCCTGGAGCCCCCGGAGGAGCACAGCCCTGTCCGCACCGTGATCCCACACTTCTGGGCCTCCAAGACCTGAGAAGGTGCATCTCTGCACTTCAAGCCACCCAGTTCAGTTCAGCCGCTCAGTCGTGTCCAACTCTTTGCGACCTCATGAATCACAGCACGCCAGGCCCCCTGTCCATTACCAACTCCCGGAGTTCCCTCAAACTCACGTCCATCGAGTCAGTGATGCCATCCAGCCATCTCATCCTCCGTCGTCCCCTTCTCTTCCTGCCCCCAATCCCTCCCAGCATCAGAGTCTTTTCCAATGAGTCAACTTTTCTCATGAGGTGGCCAAAGTATTGGAGTTTCAGCTTTAGCATCATTCTTTCCAAAGAACACCCAGAACTGATCTCCTTTAAGATGGACTGGTTGGATCTCCTTGCAGTCCAAGGGACTCTCCAGAATCTTCTCCAACACCATAGTTCAAAAGCATCAATTCTTTGGCACTCAGCTTTCTTCACAGTCCAACTCTCATATCCATACATGACCACTGGAAAAACCATAGCCTTAACTAGACGGACCTTTTTTGGCAAAGTAATATCTCTGCTTTTGAATATGCTCTCTAGGTTGATCATAACTTTCCTTCCAAGGAGTAAGTGTCTTTTAATTTCATGGCTGCAGTCACCATCTGCAGTGATTATGGAGTCCCCCAAAATAAAGTCTGACATTGTTTCCGCTGTTTCCCCATCTATTTCCCATGAAGTAATGGGACCAGATGCCATGATCTTCGTTTTCTGAACATTGAGCTTTAGGCCAGCTTTTTCTCTCTCCTCTTTCACTTTCATCAAGAGGCTTTTTAGGTCCTCTTCACTTTCTGCCATAAGGGTGGTGTCATCTGCATATCTGAGGTTATGGATATTTCTCCTGGCAATCTTGATTCCGGCTTGTGTTTTTTCTAGTCCAGCATTTCTCATGATGTACTCTGCATAGAAGTTAAATAAGCAGGGTGACAATATACAACTTTGACATACTCCTTTTCCTACTTGGAACCAGTCTGTTGTTCCATGTCCAGTTCTAACTGTTGCTTCCTGACCTGCATACAGGTTTCTCAAGAGGCAGATGAGGTGGTCTGGGATTCCCATCTCTTTCAGAATTTTCCACAGTTGATTGTGATCCACACAGTCAAAGGCTTTGGCATAGTCAATAAAGCAGAAATAGATGTTTTTCTTGAACTCTCTTGCTTTTTAGATGATCCAATGGATGCTGGCAATTTGATCTTTGGTTCCTCTGTCTTTTCTAAAACCAGCTTGAACATCTGGAATTTCACGGTTCATGTATTGCTGAAACTTGGCTTGGAGAATTTTGAGCATTACTTTACTAGCATGTGAGATGAGTGCAACTGTGCGATAGTTTGAGCATTTTTTGGCATTGCCTTTCTTTGGAATTGGAATGAAAACTGATCTTTTGCAGTCCTGTGGCCACTGCTGAGTTTTCCAAATTTGCTGGCATATTGAGTGCAGCACTTTCACAGCATTATCTTTCAGGATTTGAAATAGCTCCACTGGAATTCCATCACCTCCACTAGCTTTGTTTGTAGTGATGCTTTCTAAGGCCTACTTGACTTCACATTCCAGTAATCCAAGTCTATGCCCCAAACAGTAATGCTGAAGAAGCTGAAGTTGAACAGTTCTATGAAGACGTACAAGACTTTTTAGAACTAACTGTAAGAAAATGCCGCGGGAAGAAAAAGCCACCTCTAGGGACCATTAGTGAAAAGGCCTTTATTGGGCGGTCGCTCCCGGGCAGAACTCCCAGGGGCAAGCAAGCAGGGGAACAAAGGGAGTCTGCGAGGCGGGGGGGTGTGGGAGAGTTTTATCTTGAGAGCTAGCAGACGGGCCAAGGTCTTTTCCCATCAAGGTAGCATTTGCAGACTACAGCGGTGATTGGTGTCTATGGTTTCCCGTTGTCCCCTGATTGGATCGGGGCTTTAGGGCCGGCCCCGAGAGGCCGGTCTTCTTCCTGGCTCCGGCTGACTGACGTCAGCCAGCTTTCGGGCTAGCCGTTTGCCCTATCACTAACACCCCAAAAGATGTCCTTTTCATTACAGGGGACTGGAATGCAAAAGTAGGAAGTCAAGAAACACCTGGAGTAACAGGAAAATTTGGCCTTGGAATATGGAATGAAACAGGGCAAAGGCTAATAGAGTTTTGCCAAGAGAACGCACTGGTCATAGCAAACACCCTCTTCCAACAACACAAAAGAAGATTCTACACATGGACATCACCAGATGGTCAACACAGAAATCAGACTGATTATATTCTTTGTAGCCAAAGATGGAGAAGCTCTATACAGTCAACAAAAACAAGACTGGGAGCTGACTGCGGCTCAGGTCAAGCCACTCAGTGGGTGTTAATTTATCACCAGGCCCTGGTGCCCGATAGGCCATTCTACAGCCAACCCCGCCTCTCATGGCTTTTGTGGGCGTGCGTGGTGTGTGTCTGCAGCTTTAAATGTCTGTTATGTGGGTCTTAGCTGCGGCACACTTGCTCAGCAGTTGCAGTGCGTGGGCTCAGCTGCTTCTCTGCACGCGGGATCTTCGTTCCTGACCAGGAATCAAACCCATGTTCCCTGCATTGCAAAGCAGACTCAACTACTGGGCGGCCAGGGAAGTGCTTTTGTTTTATTTTTAAATGAAATAGTTGCTGATATTTACAAACAGAGAGGGTTCACACAAAACCCTGATTTCTGTGTTGTCTTGAAACATCCAGAGAGGTTTGAGTAACCCTGGGATTTCCCCATACGTGGTGACCTTGGAGCTCAGTAGAGCTGTCCCTTTGTAAACACGCGTGTGGTCCAGCGTGGAGGCACCATTACTCCCCGGGCCAGGGCCACTTGGCTGGTTTATCCACCTGCCCGCTTTCTTTGTCCTTTGTCCCTTCATGGACTCAGGATTCTTCTAACCCTCACTCCTGGTTTCAGAGAGTAGAAAAGAGAAGCCCAGAAATAGTCCCCCGCCACGCGCCCACCCGCGCACCTGAGACGCGTGCCCACCCGTGCGTCTGAGACGGCGGGCTCTGCGTCCAGGCGCCCGCTCGGGCCGCCCCCACCTACAGAATGCCACAAGATGTTCCCGGAGCAGGCGGCACAGACTTCTAGATTTCACAGACCAGCTTCCAAAAATTTCAAGGAATCAACGAAGAGTTTCCCACATTTTATTTTGCCAAGAAAGAATGTTTAAAAAAAAAAAAGAACACTGCCATAGCATCTTTTCCTTTTAAAAAGGTGATTTTATCACCAACAAAGCAGGAAACACGCAAGCTCAGAGTGAAACCTCACTCCCGTCGGCAGTTCTGAGTGCCTTTCAAATTTCACCTCCTTCCTTCCTCACCTCCCGCCCCCTGGCCCCGCCTTGGCTTCCTTGCTGTTCTCTGAGAGTCTGTATGCCCACTGTTCCTTTTCTCTGATACACCTTCCCCCGAGGTCTTTAAGACTCACTTCCCCAAATCACTTGAGTCTCTACTAGAATGTCGCTTGTGGTCCATCCTCACTTGACAACATTCTCTGGGCTCCTTTGGATTCTCTGGGCTTTTTTTTTTTTTTTTTTGGATTCTTACTACTACCACATTGTCCAGATATATTTATTTATGGTTTACTTGTTCATGCTCTGATAAGAACTACAGAGGAACAAAGATTCTGTCTTCTTCAATGCCTAGAAGAGTGCCTGGCACGAGAAGAGGCTTAATAACTTGTATTAAACAGGATCATCTACACTGACTAAATTTCACTTACTGTAAAGCCTCCGACATCAGCCTTATTCCCGCTCACATTGCTCAGGACAGGTAAGAATGTTTATCTTGTATCGTCGCCTATCCGTTTGTGTTTTGACTCTTGACCCACACTGTGGTGGTAGGGTTCCCCTGGGATTTGAGCCCGTGCTGGTATTTTGGTTTGGGATAGCAGTAGTCATTCTGTGTAAAGACCTGGTAGCTTTCAACTACTCACCCTCCCTAAAAGAGCCCTGTGTGTGCCCAGTTGCTCAGTCATGTCCAACTCTGTGACCCCACTGACTGTAGCCCCACCTAGGCGCCTCTGTCCATGGAGTTTTCCAGGCAAGAATACAAGAGCGGGTTGCCACTTCCCTCTCCAGGGTATCTTCCCCATCCAGGGATCAAATCCCCCGTCTCTGGCATCTCCTGCACCGGCAGGCGGATTCTTTCCCACTGCATAACCTGGGAAGGCCCCAAAGAACCCTATATCCAATCAAAAGAGATGTAAGTGGAAAACTCTCATTAAGAGGCCCACCAGGCAGCAGTCCTTTAGGGGGTCTCTACAGGCTTCTGTAATGACCTTCTGTCCAGGGCAGGCGGGAAATCATGCATGAACCCAAACACATATGTCACATACAAAGCGCGCTACACTCACACTGCATCTGTGCTCATCATTTTTTAATATCTGAAGTTCAGGAAACCATAAAAATAAATAGGTTCGTCTTTGGTTTTCATTTCTAGTCATCAGCTTGTCAGGGAAAAAAGAAGAAAGAAAAACTGTAACTTTATTCTCAGCAGTGCTTACCATCTCAGCATTGTCACATGAAGTAAATGTACAGAAAGCCAGTCTAATTTGGAGTAACTGGAAGAAAGCACTTGGAGAATTAGCACAATTCTGAGATGTTTGGCATCTGAAAAGTGAGGCTCTCAAGTGCCAGTGAAGGGTAGGGGCTGTAGAATCAGACACAGTTTGGATCCTGGTATAGACATCTAAAGCTGTAAGTTCCTGACCCTGCTCTGCGGCCGGGGCCCTTCATCTGCAAGGCTGAGATGACACACACGGCACATCGCGGCAGTGCTGCCAGGCCTGAGTGAAATTACACGTGCAAACGGCCTGACTTAGAGTAAGAACTGAATACTGATGTCTAAGGTTATTTTTGGTGGCTCTGGTAAAGAATCCACCTGCCAATGCAAGAGATGTGGGTTCAGTCTCTGGGCTGGGAAGATCCCCTGCAGGAGGTCATGGCAACCCACTCCAGTGTCCTCGCCTGCAAAATCCCATGGACAGAGGGGCCTGGGGGGCTACAGTCCGTGGGGGTCACAAAGAGTCGGATACGACTGAGCGATGAAACAACAGCAACAACAAGGTTATTATTGTTTGAAAAGACGTATGGTTCTATTACTTTCAAGAATGTGCCATTCTGGACGGGAGGGGAGTTTGGGAGAGAATGGATACCTATATGTGCATGGCTGAGTCCCTTTGCCATCTACCTGAAACCATCACGACATTGTTAATCAGCTGTACTCCAGTATAAAATAAAAGGCTGTCACTGAGCACCAGCTTCGGGTGCCCTGTGGCCATGTGGAGGGATGGGGGAAGGGAGGTGCGAGGGGGTTCAGGATGGAGGAGACCCAGGTCAGCCTGTGACGGGTTCCTACTGGCGTATGGCAGAAACCGCCACAATACTGTAATCATCCTCCAATGAAAATAAATAAACTTTTTAAAGAAGGAAAAGTTTAGAATAAAAATAGTAGTGTCAAAATTAAAAAAAAAGAATATGCAATAACATAGCCACTGACAAAAATGGGGACAGAGTGGAGCAGAGTCTGGGCTATCTGCTTCATATTTGTAACAATAGCTACACCTGGCTCTCTGGAAAAGCCCCTGGTGCTGGGAAAGATTGAAGGCGGGAGGAGAAGGGGATGACAGAGGATGAGATGGTTGGACGGCATCGTCGACTTAATGGACATGGGATTGAGCAGACTCTGGGAGATGGTGAGAAACGGGGAACCCTGGCGTGCTGCATGCCACGGGGTCACGAGGGGCTGGACACGACTTGGTGGCTGAGCAACAGTGACCTGGCAGGCCCCTCCTATTTGCTCAGCACTCGACATAGCCTCTCATTTAGCAGCAGCAACAGCTCTACCAGGGCAAACCTGTCGTGACCCGCGTCAGGGATGAGAAAACCGACTGGCAGAGGTTGAGCCATTTTCCACAAAGATGATCAGAGGCGACGCTTGCGTTAGGGCCAGGCAGCTGGAAATTCAGCAGCAAAATGTTTATTATCACGTTTGGAGTCAACCCATGTGCTTGCATGCAGAAAATGGGCAAAACTCTTTTAGAGGATTTATTTCCTTAAACTGGCTAAATATTTTGCTTAACTTGCCTGACAGATGGACAGAAGTGCAGATAGACAGACAATAGCGCATCAGCTCTACAGGAAAGTCCTCAGGGAAAGTGTGGATAGTGTGACTGGCTAGACCCCAAGAACCCTGGCCTCCGCAGTAGACAGAAGACGCTCTGCCCTTTGTGACTTGCTCTAAAATAACCCTCTGGGAGAACGGCCCCAGTAACTCTTCTCCTGCCTAGAGAGGAGATAGGAGCTTACGTTCTCCTAATGTGGAGACCTAGAAGTTTTTATTCCCCTTTCTCTCTCTTTGCTCTATCAGAAGATGCAAACGCTAAGCCTTCCCTTCTTTTGAGAGAAATGGAACAAAATTTTGGCTGACTCTGGCTTCGGGGCCCAGAGAATCTTTGAGATTTAGAATTAAGAAAGAACACAGAAGGAGGAAGGCTTTTGTGGTGGAGGTGACGGGGGCCCTTCTCTTAGCAAGGGAACTGTCCTCAGAGGATCAGACTTGCAAGGGATTCAGCTGATGGAGAAGACGTGGCTCCTACGGGGTCCCTGCCATCTGAGGTGGAGAGGGTTTTTGAGAAGATGGACTGACTGGTGCTCGGAAGGACTTAGATGGGGATGAGTGGCTTTGATTGAGGCGTCCCAGCAGCGAGGCCACCGGTGGAATGACAGATGCCATGGAGCTGGGCAGCCAGGGCCAGCAGGCGCCGTGCACTGTCGCCATGGACCACCGCTTGTCACCACAGCGCCCGTTTGTCAGAATCCAGCATCCAGCCAGTCACTCCCTGGCTGAAGGGGCATTCATCCATATCCCCTCTTTCCATTTGACGTACTCTACGCAGAAATCCCTGCTTGCAAAGCCCTGGACACTGGGAGACCTCCCAAACCGCTGGTGTGGTGATCAGGTGAGAGGGTGGTGTAGAACCCGTGTGTGTGTGTGTGTGTGTGTGTGTGTGTGTGTGTGTGTGAGGACTACACACTGAATGAACCAGCCACAGACCTGCAACCTGGGCAAGCTGTTGGCAACACCCCCGGTTACACGTGCATGCCACACACCGGGAGCCTATGGTTAGGTCACCTGACTGCTTAGGAGAAGGCTTTAGAACCAGGAGACAGGCCAGTCAGTTTTGCCCAAGCATCACTCTTCATTACAAAAACACCCTTTATCCTCTGGCCTGGGCTTCTTCAGGAGCCAGAGGAATTCACAAATGTTTGAGGACAAAGATTTTCCTGAGTTGGGGCATCTTTGGTAAGGGGCAACTATCCTCCCCTGGTTTCAGGGGCAGTCTGCACACTGGCATTGCCGTACTTGGCAGTCCTGCCTCTCAAGCACCAGGCCAGCATCCTGCAGAGAGGCCGTTAGCACCTCCAGGCTTTACAAGGAGCACGTCTTCCCTAAAGGCGAGGCCTTCCAGGCCACGGCAGGATGACGGAGGACTTGGCTATCGCCATAGCAACAGAGTCATTAGAAGTAATCAGGCCTCTGCCCAGATAGCGGTCTGGATGAAAGAGGCTTGTAAAGCTCCTGCTGGAAGTTCTGCTGGAGTTGGCAGTTGCGTCCTGGAAGTGGTGCAGCTCTGCCAAGGAAGTGCCCCTCTGCCAAGCCTGAAGCTCCAGGAGCAAAGATGGCTTTCCTATTTGGGGCTTTCCCACTGGGATCTCCAGCAACACGCCATCCTGACACGCTGGAGGAAAAAAAAAAGGCACAAACCTCCCTGTCAAATAGGGACACAGCAAGGAGATGCTTCCAACATTCTGGGTGTGTTGTGAAGAGAACAAGCGAGCCCAGATAATCCTAACTTGGGATTCGTCTTCTCTCTGCCTGCCCTCCGCTCCCCATCCTGCAGGCAGGGCATGCTGGCTCAGGGCAGGTTCGGCAGGACGCTCAAGACGCGCCACCTGCACAACGTTCTGGCTATTGTTTTAAAAATACTGTGGAGAAAGTTTGAACTTCCTAAAGTTGCCAGGAACTTGGCCCTGCTGGCAGGCAGCTCTCTATGGAGGCGACATATCCCTCAGTTCTCCCTGGAAAGTCAGACGATCTTGCAAGTCTGGGCTTTGCCTTCGGACGCGGCTGTATTTGCTGTGCTGAGCGCAAGTGCCTTCTAGGGGTTGGACCCTCTGCAGCCCACGCCGTGCTCGCTGCTGCTTCAGCGAGGAGGCAAATCCTGGACCTTACATCAGTGTCTTTGCCCTTCATCACGCTCACGTGAGGTCTTCTCTGACCTGCCTTTAAGAAAAGTCCACACCGTCACCTCTAGCCTCCCCTGCTTTCCCTGTCCTGTTTTATTTTTCTCTATTTTCTTTCATTTAATATAACCCATTTGTTACAGGTTTATTTATTACCACCCTCTCCTAACTTGATAAGGGAAATGATTTTGTGAGTGTTGTACACCGCGGTATATCCAGTGCCTGACCCAGAGCAGGTGTTCAGTAAATATTGCTGAATGAAAGGATGGAAGCTCTGTGAATCCATGTTTCTGCTCAAAGTGGGAAACAAAAGCAGTTTCTATCTGGGTGGACTTCCCGCCCCTAGGCAGCCCATCTGGGCGGCAGGCTTTAGTTCTGAGGATCCGACACAGCGACTCCTGGAGGTCAGAGGCTGGGTGTTTCAGTGCTGGAGAATGCAAACCGGCACGGCCACGTGGGGAACAAGACGGAGGGGCCTCAAACACAGACCAGAGCCGCTGGGAGACCCGGCAGGGCCTCCTGGGCATATGACCCCAAACTCAGAAACGCTGCCTTGGAAGTTACACGCACTCCGCTGTTCACAGCAGCGTTACTTGCAAAAGCCTGAAATGCGGCAGTGGCCTAAGAGCCCAGCGACAGTGGGCGGATGAAGACTTGCCGTGTGTATACCAGGGAACATTATTCAGCCGTAAAAAAGAAGGAAAATCTGCCATTTGCTGCAACGTGGGTGGACTAGGGGCGTATTATGCTAAGGAAAGTGAGTCAGATAGGGAAGGTCAGATATTGCATGATATCACTCATAAGTAGAATCTAAAAAATGCAAGGAACTTGTGAACATAACAAAGCAGAAATAGACCTGAATACAGAGGACAAACGAGTGGTGACCAACGGGGGAGAGGGAAGGGGGAGGGGCAGGCTCGGGACGGGGATTAAGAGGTGCAAAGTATTAGGTATAAAATAAGCCACGAGGATATATCCTAAACATGGGGAACACAGTCAATATTTTATAATAATTATAAATGAAGCAATTCACTTGAGCATTGTGAATTACCATTTTGTAACCTGTAACTTATATAATATTGTACATGGACTATACTATAAAAACGAAAAGGAGGATTGGCCCAGAACCGGGAGAGACTCGCAGTCCCGAGAGAGCCGCCTGAGGAGGGGTAATCGAGGCCCCGGGGGTCTCTGCTCGGCCTCGCACGCCCACAGACCCTGAGGCAGCGCCACTCAGTGCCGTCACACCCAATCCCTTTTTCAAACAAGTGTGGCGGGACAGCCTGTCTGGGTTGAGGTTCCCCAGAAGACCCTGAGACAAAGACACGAGTTTAAGTGCAGACGGGCGATGATCCCCAGGGGCGCCGCCCGGGCATGGGTGGGCAGGATCCGATGCCGGACGCCGGGTGGAGAGGGTCACCATCACGGGGTTCTCACCACCGGCTCGCCACCGCTGCTCGTGGGGAGGCCTGAGGCTCAGGGCGGCCGCTGGGGGCGGAGGGCGTCTTTCTGTGCAAATAAGTGCTCTGGGGATGTGTGGGACATCAGCAGAGTCTGTTAAACACACTCCTTTACAGACTTGAAATCCTTTATCTACAATCATGATTCTTGCTTTAAAAATTAAAATGCTTTATTTAAATTACAAGTTTTAAAATGACTATTGTTGAGGCAGAAGTGTATGTTCTAGCTAGTATTGTTTTTTAAATGTATTTATTTTAATCGGAGGCTAATTTCTTTACGATATTGCGGTGGTTTTTGCCATACATCGACATGAATCACCTAGGGTGCTCATGTGTCCCCCCACCCTGAACCCCCCCTCCCCTGCCCTCCCCACCCCATCCCTCTGGGCTGTCCCCGAGCACTGGCTTGACTGCCCACCTTCATGCATCGAACTTGCACTGGTCATCTGCTTCACGTATGGCGATACACACGCTTCCGTGCCATTCTCTCAAACCACCGCACCCTCGGCTTCTCCCAAGGGTCCAAAAGCCGGCTCTCCACACCTGCGTCTCTTCTGCTGCCTTGCTCATAGGACCGTCATTACCCCCGTCTTTCTAAATTTCACATAGATGCGTTAAGAGACTGTATTGGTGTTTTTCTTTCTGACTTACTTCACTCTGTATAATAGATTCCAGTTTCATCCACCTCATTAGAACTGACTCACATGCATCCTTTTTATCGCTGAGTCATATTCCACGGGACCGTGTACCACAGTTTCCCTAGCCACTCACCTACCAATGGACATCAGGTTGCTTCCGTGTCCCATACAGTGTAAACAGTGCTGTACTGAACTACAATCATGGTTCTCTAAAGGACAAATAAGAGGACGCTATTTATAATAAAATATGGATGTCAGCATTTAGATCCTCGGGCTTGGCATGATAGAGTACATGATAAAGCAGTCAGGTGCCTGCCCTCATCCACAGGATCAACTCAACAGCCTTGAATACAGATCCAGACGTGTGCTACATTAAAGACTTGAACGCCATTCCCAGTATTGCCCTTCAACGAGATCTTCTGATATGTGCAACCAGTCTTCGTTTGCTTAGAACAATGTATAGATTTGGTTTTTTCTCCAGTTTGTACGATAGTTAGTAGTAGTGTTAATCACTCAGTCGTTTGACTCTGCGACTCTATGCACTGTAGGTGTTCTTCAGGCAAGAATGCTGGAGTGGGCAGCCACTCCCTTCTCCAGGGGATCTTCCCAACCCAGGGATGGAACCTGGGTCTCGTACATTGCAGGTGGGTTCTTTACTGTCTGAGCCAGCAGGGAAGCCCATGGGATTGTCACATGCTTGTAAAATTCAGCCTGTATTAAAACCATGCGAAGAATACTTTGTAACCCTATGCCAATGAACTTAGGGTCTAGGCTCAGAGAATTTTGCAGGGTTCTCCGCCTCTAGGAGTGCCTAGCGAACATTCCGAGGTCGGGCTCTCCGACAGTTCTTCATGGCGTGGGTCTGTCTCGTTTGTTGCAGGGCACCTGCACCTCTGGTCTCTGACCCCTAAGTGCCGATGTCACTCTAATTCTTTGTGATTGCTGACTCCCCAGAATAATTTCTGGAAATTCCCACTAGGGGCAGAATCTCTCCCACTCACAAACTGTTGATTTAAAGAAAGGGTGGAGGAATTTCCCTGCTGGTCCAGAGTTAAGGATCCCCCTTGCAATGCAGGAGACGGTGTTTGATTCCTGGTTGAGGAGCTGAGATTCCACATGCCTCGGGGCAACTCAGCCCACGTGCCACAACTAGAGAAAAGCTGAGTGCCACAACAAAGACCCAACACAGCCAAAAATAATAATAATTAAAACAATTTAAAGAAGTAAGTTGGGCAGAGAAGGAGAAATATCGTATCCCTTATATGTGGAATCTAGAGAGAAACGATGCAAATGAACTTACTTACAAAACAGAGAGACTCACAGATTTGAGAACAAGCTTATGGTTGCCTGTACACTGCTGTGCTTGAAATAAATAACCAACGAGGACCTGCTGTATAGCACATGAAACTCTGCTCAATGCTGTGTAGAAACAAGGATGGGAGGGGAGTTCAGGGGAGAATGGATACATGTATATGGCTAAGTCCCTTCACTGTTCACCTGAAACTGTCCCAGTATTGTTCATCAGCTATACCCCAATACAAAATGAAAAGTTAAATAAAAATAAACAAAGGGTGGATGGAAAACTCCAAGAATGACTGAGACGTAATTTCTCATTAACTGAGATCGATGGGAATCTGAAATGAAAAATCAGGAGGAGCTGCAGGAGAGTTTTGATTCTGCAGGTGTCTCTGATTTTTGTGGCCAGATTCCTACCCACTCTAGGAGCAAGCAGAATGCTAGAGAGTCTTCGGCTTTATGACCCTGTCACTGTTTCCTGGAGCAACTATCATTTATCATCAGGGCAATACCTGCTTATTATGCTGCAGGCCTGGGGAAGATGCTGAAAAATATCATTTCTCCTGAAGGACAGTTCCTGCAAGAGTGTCATTCTTTCCAGACCCAGCGTCTAAATTCAAAGATCCTGGGCCAGTGACAGAGGAGCTGGCTCATCGATGGGGCGTGTGCACCAGTGCAGGAGGGTCTGGCAGGCTGTGCGGTGTGTTCGCTATTTCTCAGTCCCTCAGTAGTGACGGTGCAGGAGGGGCCGGTGAGCACGTCCGCGCGGGGCCAGTCCTGCGGGCTGGGCCAGAGGAGCTGCCAAGTCCGCGGAGCACGTGGTGACTGTGGCGTCTCAGCTTCACTGATTCAAAAGCAAAGCCTGAGCCAGCCCTTCAGGCTGAGACAAAGGAGAGGCTTGAAGCAGCCTTTCTGTGCCAAAGTCCATATTAGCTAAAATGGGAGGGAGACTGGCTCTTGGTGTTGAACTTGAAACACAAGTTTCCAGTGTGTTTTATCACAGCACAACAGATAAGAGGGCTGGCTTTGGGGTCAGACTTGCCAAGGTTTGGTACCTCAAGTCAATTGTTAACAAGCTCTGGGTCTTGAGTAAGATACTTATTTCAGCACTTAGTTACCCTATCTGAAAAGTGGGGATATGCCACATTTGGGGCTATGTAAGAATTAGCTGGGGTTTCCCAGGTGGCTAGCAGTAAAGAGCCTGCCTGCAGGGGAGGCAAGGTGCACAGGCTCGACCCCTGGGTCAGGAAGATCCCCTGGAGGAGGGCATGGCAACCCACTCCAGTATTCCTGCCTGGAGAATCCCATGGACAGAGGAGCCTGGTATATCCATGAGGCCACAGAATCAGACATGACTGAGCACCTACACACACAACAGTTAGGTAAGATAATCCACATGAAGGCTGGGCACAGTGACTAGTACACTCAGAATGCGCTAGATGCCGGTATTATTAAAATCAGGACAAAATTACAACTTACTGGCACAGTGAATCACTTGCTTGGCATCTTGGGAATAAAATAAATTCTGGTTACTAAAAGCTTGGTGACTTCAGGACAGTATCTTAACTACTTCTAGGACTGGCCCACCTTGTGCTTGAAGGTGAGTAGAAATTCAAGAAAAATTTATGGATTTTGGGTGAAGAAGGTAGAAAATTCAGGTCAGTCCACAGAGTGGGTTGGCTGGATAACCACATTCCACCAATTCTAGCCCCAAGGAAATGACATCTTGGGGCACACAAGAAGGTGACGTGTGTAACCAGCAGTGCACACAATTAGGGATAAGAGGAGGCAAGTCTTACACCATTAATAAATTACCTTGCCATTATTACATTATGTTGATGATACAGCTTTATACCCTGCTTACAAACTTCTCCCCTCATCCTGAAGTCTTGCTTTTCACTGAGATGCTTTCCTATCGCAGAGAAACTCTGCAAGAGCTTCTGTGTGGGCATCAACGTCATCACCTTGAAAGAAAATCTATTGAAGTTGCAACCCTTTATGGTGGCAAAGTCAGTGCAAGAGTTGAGTGGATGCCATGTTTATTAATTTTTTCATTAGTCCCGGAGCCTGAAGATATCTTTTTCCTTTTATTTTTTTTATTTTTAAAATCTGTGTTGAATTTGTTGCAGTATTGCTTCTGTTGTGTGTTCTGGTTTTTGGTCCCCAGGCATGTGGGATCCTAGCTCCCCAACCAGAGACCAAACACACATCCCTTGCATTGGAAGGCTGCGTCTTAACCGCTGGACCCCGGAGAAGTCCTGTGAAGATCTCTCTACAATGAGGACTTAAATTTTCTCCCATGTTGAGAGACTGGCCGAAGTATTGATAGGTAGAACTGACCAAGGGTTGAGTCTTGGCTTTGCTGCGCCTCCGACATGTGACCTTGGGACACCGCATCCCACTGTGGGCCCCAGATGGCTGGTGTGGGGTCTGCTCCGGGCCTCCTCTCTGACACTGTCTCCTGCCCTTCTCCCCACCCTTCCCATCTTTCTGCTCCGTCCCCAGTGGGTTTCTTTCTGTCCAATGCACCAAGCACGTGGGGCTGTGCTTGCTGGCCCCTCTACTCAGACCTTTGCCACATGAGGCAAATTATAAAGATTGTAATAACCTCATGCCAGCACATTCCAATCTTTTTGCCAAATTAGGGTTGGTACAAAGCTAGTGCTGCTGGACATAGCAAATAAAAATATGACAAGCTCAGTTAAATCTGAATTTCAGATAAATGGCGAATAATATTTTTTGTGTATCTCTTGTCTTGGGTTTCCCTGGTGGCTCAGTTGGGAAAGAATTTGGCTGCAATGCAGGAAACATGGGTTCGATCCCTGGGTCATGAAGATCCCTTGGAGAAGGAAAGAGCAACCCACTCCACTATTCTTGCTTGGGAAATCCCATGGACGGAGGGGCCTGGGGGCTACAGTCCAAAGGTTTGCAAGACGCCAGGTGTGAGTTAGCGACCAAACCATCAGTGAGTCTCTTGCAGCCCTACTGACCAAAGCATTTCAGTGTTCAGAGACTTTAGAATCATAGGCACGCGACTGTGGCCTGACACTATCTCCCCAATTTACAGAGGGGCAGATGGCTTGGCTAATGACTCGCGGGCGCAAAAGGGGCAGAGGCAGGTTCTGGCCTGGCCACTGCTGGGTGCTTTTCTGTGAATGACGGTCTCCGATACCGAGCTTCTTTGTCTACAAAGCAGTGTTGTAACTCCTTCATGGAATTGTTGGTAGGATCAGATGAAATAAATGTACAAAATCCTGGTACACATAGGCCTCCGGTAAACAGTCTGACGGATATGGACGAAGAGGGCAACCCGGGAAAAGTATGAGAATATTTTAAGCAGAAGAACCATGCCCTCTTGGACAGATCCATGTTTCTAGTTGTTAGACATATGTCCGCAACACTTCTTTGGTTTTTAAAATAAAAAAAAAGCATTCACGGGTTTTTGGTTTTTAAAACACAGAAACATCCAAAGAATTTACCTCATAAGGAAAGGAAAGATTTTCTCTCCTGGATTATTTGCCAGCTAAGTCAAGTTTTACTTTTGCTTCATCAAGTGGCAAAGGACTATTAAAAAAATCTCGAATGGATGAATGGTTTACACAATTTATTTTTCCAAAGAAGTCTATTTTACCATTTTAATTTATGTATAGATTTGGTGAATTTTCCCATCTAATGGGAATGAAAATGAGCTGGAAATGAAAAAATTAAAAGATGAACAGAACCTTTTCTCTCTGTTTCGCTTGCTACGGATCTGGTCCAGTTTACCAGCTTCAGTGGCTACATTGGCGTGTTTTTTCCCCAAAAGACACAGAAAACAAAACCTGAAAAGGGTGTGTGCTAAGTCACTTCAGCTGCGTCCAACTCTTTGCAGCCCTGTGGACCCTAACTCACCAGGCTCCCCTGTCCTTGGGATTCTCCAGGCAGGAATGCTGGATGGGTTGCCATCTCCTTCTCCAGGGGATCTTCCCCATCCAAGGATCTAACCTGCATTTTTTTTGTCCCCTGCACTGGCAGGCGGGTTTTTACCACTCGAGCCACCTGGGAAGCCCCATGAAAAAGGTATCAGGTGTCAAATGAGGAAACGTTGCTTTTGTCTCAGGGCGACAGTCTTTGTCTCTTGGGTGTCTCTCATGGCCCTTTAAAGAGACAGGGGTGTGTGGTGCTAATGTGAAAATGAAATTAAAACAGCCACCTCTGGTTCTCTCTAAGAATTTTCCACTGTGAAAAATTCAGACTGGGTTTGAAGTAGAATTAATATTTTCTTTTCACAGAGAGATCTTCTTGTCTCTGTACTCTTTCCTGGTGGTCTGCATCATAACATCTCCCATTTGTAAGCAGCTGCTCACTCTAAGAATAAACAGAGTCAGGAGGACCCCATGAGGGGCTGCCGGGGGAGAGCCCTGGAGACACAGATATCACTTGTCTGAGAGCTCAGAGATCTGGGGACTTCACACAACCACGGCGAGGCCATCAGAGAAATCTGTGCCTCAACAGCCAAGAGCAAGCAAACTTTCTCTTTAAATTTAAGGGCCTATTTTCATTCCCACACGGGTAGGTGATAAGTCACTTCAGGCCTGTCGGACTCTTTCTCACCCCATGGACTGTAGCCCACCAGGCTCCTCTGTCCATGGGATTCTCCAGGCAAGAATAGTGGAGTGGGTTGCCGTGCCCTCCTCTGGGGATCTTCCCGACCCAGGGATTGAACCTGTGTCTCCTCTGTCTCCTGCATCAGCAGGCAGGTCCTTTAGCAGCAGGGCCACCTGGAAGCCCATTTTCATTCCTAGTATTCTTAAAATGGATAATCCCATCTTCATGGGCATGTAATTGTTTTTGAACACAAACACCTTCCGGAAGATTTTTTTCTAGGAGCTAAAAGGTTTCTTTTTAATCACTTGTCTTCAGCAGCTTAGAAATTATTGAAAGTGAAAGTGTTAGTTGCTCAGTCGTGTCTGACTTTTGCAACCCCATGGAAGCCCGCTAGGCTTCTCTGTCCATGGGATTCTCCAGGCAGGGATACTAGCGTGGGTCACCGTTTCCTTGTCCAGCGGATCTTCCCAACCCAGGGATCGAACCTGGGTCTCCCACATTGTGGGCAGATTCTTGGCCGTCTGAGCCTCCAGGGAAGCCCAGCAATTACCTAGGGGTCATTTTACTTTTTCTTATTTGTTTGTTTATGGCCGTGCTGGGTCTTTGGTGCTGAGCGTGGGCTTTCTCTAACTGTGGCAAGTGGGGCTCCTCTTCCCTGGGGCGCCCGGGCTCCTCACAGCAGTGGCTTTTCTTGTTGCAGAGCACAGGCTCTGGAGTGGGGCCTCGGTCGTTGTGGTGCCTGAACTTAGTTGCCCCACGGCATGGGGAGCCCTTCGGAAGCAGGGATTGAACCAGTGTCCCCTGCAATGGCACGCAGATTCTTCACCACTGTACCACCAGGGAAGTCCAATGGTTATTTTAAATGGGATTGAAAACTTGCTCTTAAAATTTAGTCCTCTTCTAGTTATATATAAGTCCAGCCTACAGGATGATGATAACTTACGGAATAAGTTAATTATAACATTAAAACGTGTACTTTTTTCCTAAGTAATACAAGTTATTTAAATGTGGACAGAAGAACTTGGGGAGATCTTTTCATGGTGTTAAGTGGAGAAATTAGGCAAACGTGTTTAAGAAGAGGGCTGGAAACAGATGCCCTTTACTGGACATGGTATCAGTGGTTGCCCATGTAGGGTAAGTTTCAGTAATACCCGAAAGATTTGCAGCTAGCTCCCCACTGTCCTTTTGGTTCCATTCCTGTGTCAGGAAGATCCTTTGGAGTAGGAAATGGCAACTCTCTCCAGTATTCTTGCCTGGAAAATTCGAATGGACAGAGGAGCCTGGTGGGCTACATTTCATGGGGTCATAAAGAGTTAGACATGACTAAAAACTGAGCACATGTGCACATAACTCTCTTTCCATCAGTTCTGAAGCTAATGCCTAAAATTCTCATTTTATTTCTTAGAGTTAAGGTATTAAAAGTCTCTGAAGGAACATGTGTGGAAAGTTAAGTCATCACTCATTGGTCATTATCAACTTGGTGTAAATTACTCTATAAGAGTAGTGCTTCTCTGCTGGTACAGTGGTTAAGAACTCACCTACCAGGGCAGGGGACATGGATTTGGCTCCTGGTCTGGGACGATTCCCCATGCGGTGGGGGTAACTGGGGGCAGGACTACTGATTCCCCTCTCTGGAGCCAGACCTGCAACAGGGGACGCCACTGCAGTGAGAAGCCCGTGCGCTGGAGAGAGAGCGCAGCCGCTACTCGCTGGAACTAGAGCAAGTCTGCGCAGCAAGGAGGACCTAGAGCAGCCCCCCAGAGGGAAATGCATGAGTCTGTTTCCAGCTAGCCCGTGGAGACCTGCAAGAGGAAGACACAGACTAGCTAGGTTTTGCTGAGAAAGGTATGGTCATAAAATTTCAGACTTCCAGAGAGATGCAGGGTTCGTTGGTTACGCATTAAACTGAAGAAAAGTTGAGCTTAGGCAGGGAGTCAAAATGGAACATGGACAGATGAACTGACGCTAAGCGAGCTCTCAACATATGCCACACTCCCTACTTGAATTACGCTTTTCTGTGTCATTTCATGTGGACTCACATGGTTTTAGAATCAAAACCCAGATCGCAGAAGAGTTCGTGAATGATAATTTTATCAAGAGGACATAAAAGAAAATCATAGTTATTTTCATTGTGCGCGTAGTGCGCGGCAGGCACGGCACTGAGCATCTCGCCTGTCTTCTGTCTCTCAATGCTCCACAATGAATTCATGAAGTTGCCTGCTAGTATAGGTTAGGAAATGAAAGAATTGATGTTAGGATTTTGCTAAAGTTCACAAAACTATAAATGAAGACTCTGAACTCAAATCTGTTTGACCTGAATTTTTTTCCTTGAGGTCAGTGGGCATGCATATGTCTGACTTTTTTCCTACCAGCAAAAGCACACTGCCTTTAAAGGGGTCATACTCTTCGATTAGTCCCACGTGAGATAGATAATCTGGGTATCTTAAATTCAACTGATTTGAGGTGTTGATTACCTCTGCAAGAACCTTTCTCTGAAGTACCTAGCTTATTGTTTGCTTGAATAAATATGAGATGGGAAACTTGGGAGACCATCTTTAGAATTTTGCCTACTATGAATAGTCATCCAAAATTTTGGATTTATAACTGAGTTAATTTTTTATGGACCTGGAATGATACTCCTTTTGACAGAGAATCAATGAATACTCATAAACACTAAACTGTTCATCTCCAAGGCAAACCACTCAACATCACAGTAATCCAAGTCTATGCCCACCAGCAACGCTGAAGAAGCTGAAGCTGAAGGGTTTTATGAAGACCTACAAGGCGTTTTAGAACTAACACCCAAAAAAGACGTCCTTTTCATTATAGGGGACTGGAATGCAAAAGTAGGAAGTCAAGAAACACCTGGAGTAACAGGCAAATTTGGCCTTGGAATACGGAATGAAGCAGGGCAAAGACTAATAGAGTTTTGCCAAGAAAATGCACTGGTCACAGCAAACACCCTCTTCCAACATCACAAGAGAGGACTCCACACATGGACATCACCAGATGGTCAACACTGAAATCAGACTGATTATATTCTTCGGAGCCAAAGATGGAGAAGCTCTATAGAGTCAACAAAAACAAGACCAGGAGCTGACTGTGGTTCAGATCATGAACTTCTTATTACCAAATTCAGACTTAAATTGAAGAAAGTAGGGAAAACCACTAGACCATTCAGATATGACCTAAATCAAATCCCTTATGATTATACAGTGGAAGTGAGAAATAGATTTAAGGGCCTAGATCTGATAGAGTGCCTGATGAACTATGGAATGAGGTTCGTGACATTGTACAGGAGACAGGGATCCAGACCATCCCCATGGAAAAGAAATGCAAAAAAGCAAAATGGCTGTCTGGGGAGGCCTTACAAATAGCTGTGAAAAGAAGAGAGGTGAAAAGCAAAGGAGAAAAGGAAAGATATAAGCATCTGAATTCAGAGTTCCAAAGAATAGCAAGAAGAGATAAGAAAGCCTTTGTCAGCGATCAATGCAAAGAAATAGAGGAAAACAATAGAATGGGAAAGACTAGAGATCTCTTCAGGAAAATTAGAGATACCAAGGGAACATTTCATGCAACGATGGGCTTGATAAAGGACAGAAATGGTCTGGACCTAACAGAAGCAGAAGATATTAAGAAGAGGTGGCAAGAATACATGGAAGAAATGTACAAAAAGGTCTTTACGACCCAGATAATCATGATGATGTGCTCACTAATCTAGAACCAGACATCTTGGAATATGAAGTCAAGTGGGCCTTAGAAAGCATCACTATGAACAAAACTAGTGGAGGTGATGGAGTTCCAGTTGAGCTATTTCAAATCCTGAAAGATGATGCTGTGAAAGTGCTGCACTCAATATGCCAGGAAATTTGGAAAACTCAGCAGTGGCCACAGGACTGAAAAAGGTCAGTTTGCTCAAACTATCGCACAATTGCACTCATCTCACATGCTAGTAAAGTAATGCTCAAAATTCTCCAAGCCAGGCTTTAGCAATATGTGAACCATGAACTCCCTGATGTTCAAGCTGGTTTTAGAAAAGGCAGAGAAACCAGAGATCAGATTGCCAGCATCCGCTGGGTCATTGAAAAAGCAAGAGGGTTCCAGAAAAACATCTATTTCTGCTTTATTGACTATGCCAAAGCCTTTGACTGTGTGGATCACAATAAACTGTGGAAAATTCTGAAAGAGATGGGAATACCAGACCACCTGACCTGCCTTTTGAGAAACCTGTATGCAGGCAGGAAGCAACAGTTAGAACTGGACATGGAACAACAGACTGGTTCCAAATAGGAAAAGGAGTACGTCAAGGCTGTATCACCCTGCTTATTTAGCTTCTATGCAGAGTACATCATGAGAAATGCTGGACTGGAAGAAACACAAGCTGGAATCAAGAATGCCAGGAGAAATATCCATAACCTCAGATATGCAGATGACACCACCCTTATGGCAGAAAGTGAAGAGGAGCCAAAAAGCCTCTTGATGAAAGTGAAAGAGGAGAGCAAAAAGTTGGCTTAAAGCTCAACATTCAGAAAATGAAGATCATGGCATCTGGTCCCATCACTTCATGGGAAATAGATGGGGAAACAGTGGAAACAGTGTCAGACTTTATTTTTGGGGGCTCCAAAATCACTGCAGATGGTGACTGCAGCCATGAAATTAAAAGACGCTTACTCCTTGGAAGAAAAGTTATGACCAACCTAGACAGTATATTCAAAAGCAGAGACATTATTTTGCCGACTAAGGTCCGTCTAGTCAAGGCTATGGTTTTTCCTGTGGTCATGTATGGATGTGAGAGTTGGATTGTGAAGAAGGTTGAGCGCCGAAGAATTGATGCCTTTGAAGTGTGATGTTGGAGAAGACTCTTGAGAGTCCCTTGGACTGCAAGGAGATCCAACCAGTCCATTCTGAAGGAGATCAACCCTGGGATTTCTCTGGAAGGACTGATGCTAAAGCTGAAACTCCAGTACTTTGGCCACCTCATGCGAAGTGCTGACTCATTGGAAAAGACTCTGATACTGGGAAGGATTGTGGGCAGGAGGAGAAGGGGACGACTGAGGATGAGATGGCTGGATGGCATCACGGACTTGATGGATGTGAGTCTGGGTGAACTCCTGGAGATGGTGATGGACAGGGAGGCCTGGCGTGCTGTGATTCATGGGGTCCCAAATAGTTGGACACGACTGAGTGACTGAACTGAACTGAAACACTAAACATCACAGAGTTAAGTATCACTAATATCCTATTTGCAAACCCCCCCAAAACCTACAACTCTTAATTTTCTTCATTTTTTTCCCTCCATCAGACTCTTTGGGTTATAATGCTATGTTGTTCCATCAAACATTTTTGAAGTTTGCAATTTGTTTGGAGTTCAAAGGAAATGTCACTCTCACCTCTCTGATTTTTAATAATGCAAAATATTCTATAACTGATTCTGGACAAAAAAGCACTTGACAGGAAAAAAAAATCTTTTCACTGAATAAGAGAAAACAGTGAATTAATGAGTATTTAGTTTAATTTTCTAAAAAACAGTATTGGCAAATTAGACATTGACAAAAATTATTCTGGTCCAATTTGTGGATCAAACGCAAATAGCCTCTTCTTTAACTTCTTTGTAAAGGATGGCAATTGAAATGTTACATTTTCCTTTTAGACTGACAAAAGAAAAAACACTCAGCAATATTCTGAGGCCAAAAATTATGGCTAGAACTTCCAGTAAGTCATTTCATAACAGCTTTGTTCCCTGAATGCTGGCTTATCAAAAATGCCCAGGGTCATATTCAAGTGAACTGTCCTAATGAAGGCCACCTGATGCAAAGAGCTGACTCACTGGAAAAGACCCTGATGCTGGGAGGGATTCAGGGCAGGAGGAAAAGGGGATGACAGAGGATGAGATGGTTGGATGGCATCATTGAGTCGACGGACATGGGTCTGGGTGGACTCCAGGAGTTGGTGATGGACAGGGAGGCTTGGCGTGCTGCGGTTCATGGGGTTGCAAAGAGTCGGACACAACTGAGCGACTGATCTGAACTGAACTGAATCCTAATGAAAAATAAGATGTGATGGGCAGGCATTGCTCTAAGAAGCATGGCTTTCCCAGTCTGTCCTCTTGTTTCATATGCAAAAACCTGAAGTTTCAAGGTGACCACAGATTGAGATAATACTCAGAGAAATCCAGGATTTTCCAGGTGAAATATCGGCGGAATAGACAAAATGCTTTTCATCTTTATGAAAAACAGTTATAGTTTGCAAATAGTATAAACCTCTCAATATCAATCACTTGTTCATTCATTGATACTGTGTGTGTGTGTGTGTGTGTATGTGTGTGTGTGTGTGTGTGTGTGTGTGTGTACGTGCTAAGCCAATTCAGTTGTGTCCAACTCTGTGTGATCCCTATGGCCTGTATCCTGGCAGGCTCCTCTGTCCGTGGGATTCTCAGGCAAGAATACTGGAGTGGGCTGCCAGGCCTCAGACACGCATCCTCCAGGGGATCTTCCCGACCCAGGGATGGAACCTGCGTCTCTTAGGTCTCCTGCTTTGGCATGAGTTCTTTTCCAGTGGCGCCGCCTGGGAAGCTGGTTACGGTGAGGATTCATCCACTGTCTGCAAGGCGCCAGGCCCTGTTCTAGGCGCTGCAGAGCCAGCAGAGAGCAGAACAACAACGCAAGTCACCACCTGATGGAAGCTACTCCTCTGTAAGGAATAAGAAAGGCTTGGCCTGGGGCGTAACGGACTGTGCTGTCTTCCATGGTCAAGTAGAATGCAATGTCATGACCAAACTCCCAGCCAAGTGGGACGTGATTGGGGTCAGAAGCCTTGAATAGCTTCAAGGCTAGGGTTGACAGCTTTCCCAAGGGCTCAGTAGTAAAGCATCTGTCTGTGACACAGGAGATGAGGAGACGGGGGAGATGTGGGTTTGATCCCTGGGTCGGGAAGATGCGTTAGAGGAGGAAAGGGCAACCCACTCCAGTGTTCTTGCCCAGGAAATCTCATAGACAGAGGAGCCTGGGGGCTGCAGTCCACGGGGGTCGCAGAGTCAGACACGACTGAGTGACTGACCACACCCACTAAGGTTGATGGTCCAACTGAACACAATTCTCACAAAGCCTCTGAAGCCGAGATTTGCAAAAGATAGCACCATCCGACACATCCCTTCCAATCCTGGGTTCCAGTTTCTTCCTCCAAATGAATTTTCCTTCCTCAAAGTGGCACTGTAGAAGTGCACTGAGAGGTGGGAAGGAGTCAGTGTGCTCCACTGAGAACCGCTTCCCACTGAAGAGGAAGTCATCTGTGCTAGGCTGAACCATGGCACCTTAAATGTCCACAGCCTGATCTCCAGAACCTGTGACTATCTCCCCTTACAGGGAAAAAGGGATTCTACGGATGGGAGTAAATTAAGGATCTGGAGGCTAGGGAGCTTAGCTTGAGCATGCAGTGGGTCCAAGGCTCCTTGAGGACAAGGGTCCTTATAAAAGGAAGGTAAGAATGTCGAGCCATTAAGAGATGATCAGAACAGAAGAGGCTAGAGTAAGTCAAGGAAGGAGCTATGAGCCAAAAATGCAGGCTGTCTCTAGAAGTTAAAAAGACAATAAAAGAGATGCTCCCTGGAGCCTCAGGAATGCGCCAGCCTTGCTGGCACCTTGATTTTAACTCGGTAAGACTGATTTAGACTTCCGACCTCCAGAACTAGAAGATAACAAATCTGTGTCATTTTAAACTTAAGTGGGAAAAGAATTTGAAAAAGAATAGATACATGTATATGTATAACAGAATCACTTGGCTGTACTACAAACAACACAATATCAGTAATCAACTATCAGATCAGATCAGATTGGATCAGTCACTCAGTCGTGTCTGACTCTTTGCAACCCCATGAATCGCAGCACACCAGGCCTTCCTGTCCATCACCAACTCCCGGAGTTCACTCAGGCTCATGTCCATCGAGTCCGGAATGCCATCCAGCCATCTCATCCTCTGTCTTCCCCTTCTCCTCCTGCCCCCAATCCCTCCCAGCACCAGAGTCTTTTCCAGTGAGTCAACTCTTCACATGAGGTGGCCAAACTACTGGAGTTTCAGCTTTAGCATGAGTCCTTCCAGTGAACACCCAGGGCTGATTTCCTTTAGGATGGATTGGTTGGATCTCCTTGCAGTACAAGGGACTCTCAAGAGTCTTCTCCAACACCACAGTTCAAAAGCATCAATTCTTTGGCGCTCAGCTTTCTTCACAGTCCAACTCTTGCATCTATACATGACCACTGGAAAAACCACAGCCTTGATTAGATGGACCTTTGTTTACTCCAATATAAAATAAAAAGTTGAAAAAATTTTATGTTGTTTTAGGAGATACCCCTCATCCAAGGTAAGGACCAGCGGCTGCACTTTGCTGGAGCAGCCGTGAAGAGATACCCCATGCCCAAGGTAAGAGAAACCCAAGTAAGATGGTAGGTGTTGCAAGAGGGCATCAGAGGGCAGACACACTGAAACCATACTCACAGAAAACTAGTCAGTCTAATCACACTAGGACCACAGCCTTGTCTAACTCAATGAAACTAAGTCATGCCTGTGGGGCAACCCAAGATGGGCGGGTCATGGTGGAGAGGTCTGACAGAATGTGGTCCACTGGAGAAGGGAATGGCAAGCCACTTCAGTATTCTTGCCTTGAGAATCCCATGAACAGCATGAAAAGGCAAAATGATAGGATACCAAAAGAGGAACTCCCCAAGTCATTAGGTGCCCAATATGGTACTGGAGATCAGTGGAGAAATAACTCCAGAAAGAATGAAGGGATGGAGCCAAAGCAAAAACAATACCCAGCTGTGGATGTGACTGGTGATAGAGGAAAGGTCCAGTGCTGTAAAGAGCAATATTGCATAGGAACCTGGAATGTCAGGTCCATGAATCAAGGCAAATTGGAAGTGGTCAAACAAGAGATGGCAAGGGTGAACATCAACATTCTAGGAATCAGCAAACTAAAATGGACTGGAATGGGTGAATTTAACTCAGATGACCATTGTATCTACTACTGTGGGCAGGAATCCCTCAGAAGAAATGGAGTAGCCATCATGGTCAACAAAAGTGTTCGAAATGCAGTACTTGGATGCAATCTCAAAAACGACAGAATGATCTCTGTTCGTTTCCAAAGGAAACCACTCAGTATCACGGTAATCCAAGTCTATGCCCCAACCAGTAACGCTGAAGAAGCTGAAGTTGAATGGTTCTATGAAGACCTACAAGATCCTTTAGAACTAACATCCAAAAAAGATGTCCTTTTCATTATAGGAGATCGGAATGCTAAAGTAGGAAGTCAAGAAACACCTGGAGTAACAGGCAAATTTGGCCTTGGAATGTGGAATGAAGCAGGGCAAAGACTAATAGAGTTTTGCCAAGAAAATGCACTTGTCATAGCAAACACCCTCTTCCAACAACACAAGACAAGATTCTACACATGGACATCACCAGATGGTCAACACCAAAATCAGATTGATTGTATTCTATGCAGCCAAAGATGGAGAAGCTCTATACAGTCAACAAAAACAAGACCAGGAGCTGACTGTGGCTCAGATCATGAACTCCTTATTGCCAAATTCAGACTCAAATTGAAGAAAGTAGGGAAAACCACTAGACCATTCAGATATGACCTAAATCAAATCCCTTATGATTATACAGTGGAAGTGAGAAATAGATTTAAGGGCCTAGATCTGATAGATAGAGTGCCTGATGAACTATGGAATGAGGTTCGTGATATTGTACAGGAGACAGGGATCAAGACTGTCCCCCAGGAAAAGAAATGCAAAAAAGCAAAATGGCTGTCTGGGGAGGCCTTACAAATAGCTGTGAAAAGAAGAGAGGCAAAAAGCAAAGGAGAAAAGGAAAGATATAAGCATCTGAATGCAGAGTTCCAAAGAATAGCAAGAAGAGATAAGAAAGCCTTTGTCAGTGATCAATGCAAAGAAATAGAGGAAAACAATAGAATGGGAAAGACTGGAGATCTCTTCAGGAAAATTAGAGATACCAAGGGAACATTTCATGCAACGATGGGCTCGATAAAGGACAGAAATTGTCTGGACCTAACAGAAGCAGAAGATATTAAGAAGAGGTGGCAAGAATACACAGAAGAACTGTACAAAAAGATCTTCATGACCTGGATAATCACGATGGTGTGATCACTCATCTAGAGTCAGACGTCCTGGAATGTGAAGTCAAGTGGGCCTTAGAAAGCATCACTATGAACAAAGCTAGTGGAGGTGATGGAATTCCAGTGGAGCTGTTTCAAATCCTGAAAGACGATGCTGTGAAAGTGCTGCACTCAACATGCCAGGAAATTTGGAAAACTCAGCAGTGGCCACAGGACTGGAAAAGGTCAGTTTTCATTCCAATCCCAAAGAAAGGCAATGCCAAAGAATGCTTAAACTACTGCACAATTGCACTCATCTCACATGCTAGTAAAGTAATGCTCAAAATTCTCCAAACCAGGCTTCAGCAATACGTGAACCATGAACTCCCTGATGTTCAAGCTGGTTTTAGAAAAGGCAGAGGAGCCAGAGATCAGATTGCCAGCATCCACTGAGTCATCGAAAAAGCAACAGGGTTCCAGAAAAACATCTATTTCTGCTTTATTGACTATGCCAAAGCCTTTGACTGTGTGGATCACAATAAACTGTGGAAAATTCTGAAAGAGATGGGAATACCAGACCACCTGACCTGCCTTTTGAGAAACCTGTATGCAGGCAGGAAGCAACAGTTAGAACTGGACATGGAACAACAGACTGGTTCCAAATAGGAAAAGGAGTACGTCAAGGCTGTATCACCCTGCTTATTTAGCTTCTATGCAGAGTACATCATGAGAAATGCTGGACTGGAAGAAACACAAGCTGGAATCAAGATTGCCGGGAGAAATATCCATAACCTCAGATATGCAGATGACACCACCCTTATGGCAGAAAGTGAAGAGGAACTCAAAAGCCTCTTGATGAAAGTGAAAGAGGAGAGTGAAACAGTTGGCTTAAAGCTCAACATTCAGAAAATGAAGTCATGGCATCTGATCCCATCACTTCATGGGAAATAGATGAGGAAACAGTGGAAACAGTGTCAGACTTTATTTTGGGGGGCTCCAAAATCACTGCAGATGGTGACTGCAGCCATGAAATTAAAAGACGCTTACTCCTTGGAAGGAAAGTTATGACCAACCTAGATAGCATATTCAAAAGCAGAGACATTACTCTGCTGAGTAAGGTCCGTCTAGTCAAGGCTATGGCTTTTCCTGTGGTCACGTATGGATGTGAGAGTTGGACTGTGAAGAAGGCTGAGAGCCAAAGAATTGATGCTTTTGAACTGTGGTGTTGGAGAAGACTCTTGAGAGTCCCTTGGACTGCAAGGAGATCCAACCAGTCCATTCTAAAGGAGATCAGCCCTAGGATTTCTTTGGAAGGACTGATGCTAAAGCTGAAACTCCAGTACTTTGGCCAACTCATGTGAAGAGTTGACTCATTGGAAAAGACTCTGATGCTGGGAGGGATTGGGGGCAGGAGGAGAAGGGGACGACAGAGGATGAGATGGCTGGATGGCATCATGGACTCGATGGACATGAGTCTGAGTGAACTCCGGGAGTTGGTGATGGACAGGGGAGGCCTGGTGTGCTTCGATTCATGGGGTCGCAAAGAGTCGGATACGACTGAGTGACTGAACTGAACTGAAGCCACTAAATTTGTAGCAATTTGTTTCAACAGCAGTAAATATGGACACATCATTAAAATATGCCTTAAAACTGTGTGTCTGACTTCTTAATTCTTTCAGAAAACAGGAAGTGTAGCCCCTTTCCAAAAGTCCTCTGGGAAAGCCACACAGTTGGAGAACTCCTTACGGCAGGATTAGTATTCTCCAATTGACCAACAAGGAAACCGAGGGACCATTTCCCAGGCAGTGGCAGAGCCTTGGGGGAGGCACTTGACACCCTGGCTCAGCTGGACTTGGAAATCTTTGAGCAAAGCCAGAGGTCACTGGAAAGAAAGGCTAGTGGAGCCGATCAGGTCATTTTGCTGAGTTAAACAGCTTTTGATCTATGATGAATTGTAATTATAATGATTATAATCTCGTTAGCTTCCTATCCTTGTGGGCCTCATCAGGCAGCTCCTGAAGAAATTTTACAAAAATCTTTGCAGTCACAGAAAGTATGTGGGAACAAATGTCTCCTCTTCCCGGGGGGCTATTATGAAGAAAATATCTATTTACCATGGACACCCTAAGTACATTCTCTTCTAAAAGAAACATTTGGAAAGATGAGATGGAGTCTTATACTGAAAAAAAAAAAAGGAGATTTTAGAAATTTTAAGATTCTATCTAGACACTTTCATCACAAGCCCTATCTCTGTGATTCAGCTATTTTCCACAAACTGGTTAACAACAACAGCAAAGATTCCAATGCAGTATCAGGCTAATTTTTGCTTCCTTGTCTACAGTTCTGGGAATCTCCTTCCTTTCCCACCTTCACCTCTGAAGTGAAAGAAACGGTTAGTAGCAATAGCTCTTGCTACTCCTATTTAGTCATAGCTCTTGACTATCTCTATTTCATTTAGTTTTCTGTGTCTTTTATTTATTCAGTTTGTATTTACTGAGCACCTACTAAGAGCCAGGCACTGCTGTGGGTGTTAAAGACACAGTGATGAAAATACAGGCGAGGTCTGTGGATGTTGTGGCTGGCATTAATACTGCCAGGTATGGCTGTTTCATTGCATGGAGGGACCGTGTTTTATTTATCCCTTCATTAACTGTAGGATGCTAGGGTTGTTTCATCTTCTGGCTGCTGTGACTTGTGCCGTCTAGTACAAATATTCACAGACAAGTGTTCGTTTGAACTCCTGTTTTCTATTCTTTCGGGAATACATACCTGAGTGGAATCGCCAGGTCCCCTAGGTAACTCCATATTTACCTTATCGAGGAACTGCCAGACACAAAAGGCCACCTACTGTATGATTCCATTTTTAGGAAATGTTCAGAACAGGCAAATTCCAAAGATGCAAAAAGCGGATTATTGAGTGTCAGGGACTGGGAGGGAGAAAATGGGAAATGATTGCTTAATGGGTACGGAATGTCCTTCCGGCGTGCCGAGACTGTTCTGGAACCAGATGATGGTGATGGTGGCATGCTGTCAAGGTACTAAAAGCCACTGGGGCCCCTTTACAATCGTAAAAGTGGCGAATTTTATGTTGTGTGTCTTTCACCACAATTAAGAAAAGAGTAGCTGAGTAGGAACATGGAGGTGGATGGAGGTTGGCTCCTGGATAGGGTGTCAGGCAAGGTCCACCTGGGGGAGCCTGGGAAGAAGTGAAGGAGGGGCAGGCAGTGTAGACAGGCCAGGGTCACAGGAATCACAGGCTGTTGTCTGTCTCTGCGGGTCTCAACCCGGGGCGATTCTGCTCACAGGGGGCATTTGGCAAAGTCCAGGGGCATCTTTAGTTGTTACCACTCAGGAAGGAGGCGCTACTGGGTCCTGGTGAGCAGAGATCCAGGAAGCTGCTCGAAAGCGCAGCACCGGCCCCTGGATGGCGCCCCCAATGACAGCCAATGACAACACTGCCCCAGCTGAGAGGTCCCGGTCTAACCCCTTTGAACCAAGCCTTAAGGGCTGTTGAAAAGAAGCCGCTTCCATGGAGCACAAGGTGAGGTGCTGCGGTCTTGCAACTGTCTAGCTATGACCCTGGTTTTAAGCTGCCCACCTATAGCTGAAAAGAGGCTGGCATCCTCTTGTGTGTGCTGAGTCGCTTCAGCCGTGTCTGGCTCTTTGCAACCAACCCTATGGACTGTAGCCCACCAGGCTCCTCTGTCCCTGGGATTCTCCAGGCAGGAACATTGGATCAACCCCCAACCCAGGGATCAAACCCAAGCCTCTTACGTCTCCCGCACTGGCACGGCAGGCAGGCTCTTTCCCACTCGTGCCACCTGGGAGGCCCAGCACCCTCTCAGCCGCTGACTGAGGGGAGACTGGTTCAGCTGTAAGGTGGCCAGCATGCTTCCTAAGCATGTCCTTCCACACAGACCTGGCACGGGACTAAGAGGCATTTGCATTAATAAATTTTAGACTCTGTGCATTGTGGGGAGAGGCTGGGCACTGGGGGAAATTCCGTGAGATCAAGGATACGCTTTGTGTGTGCTCAGTCAGGTCTGACTCTTTGTGACCCCATGGACTGTAGGCCGCCAGGCTCCTCTATGCATGGGATTCTCCAGGCAAGAATACTGGACTGGCTTGCCGTTTCCTTCTCCAGGGGATCTTCCTCACCCAGGGATCAAACCCACGTCTCTTGTGTCTCCTGCACGGACAGCTGTATTCGCTACCACTGAGCCACCTGGGAGCCTCACGTTCCCTTTCGCCAGCTGCAAGCCCATGAAATGCACACCCGGTGACCTCCATAAACGCAGTGTTTGTCCCTCTTAACTTAAGACGGAACTCTTTCCAGCCTCTATGCTTTCTCTTGGGTGACGCCAACTGCCCACTCTACCCCAGAATCCCGGCAGGAAGTGGCCATCAGCCGCTGGAGGAGCCTCCCAGGCCTGACTTTTTGTCGACAGGAGCAGCCTACGCTTCCTTGGACTAACCCTGGAAGAGCTTTCCGAGCAAAGCTTCGCTACCACAATGAGATATTTACTGTCTTTATCGGCGAGATCAAACCCACACACAGATGTCACATTTCTCAAATTCCGTCAGTAGATCAGACAAGCCATCTCTGGAAAGAGGACATTCCAGCCGGCAAGTTCAGAGCGCCCGGCTCCGAGGGCCGTTCCCTTCCTATTTTCTGTCCTGCACCCTCAGCCTTTGTTGTCTCTGCAATGCTGATAAATCAATCCATCAAAAAATTTCCTCAGTGAAACTCAATCAAGAAAGGTCATGTCAGCGGGAGAGGAACAGATTAAATTAGCATCAAATTAGACATGGAAAGTGAGTTCTGTCAAAATCATCGCAGCGCTCAGCACAATTAGAATATGTTAATTATGCATTTCATTAAGGTGGATGTGAGCTGAAATGTCACTGGGGTAGGCATCCGAAAAAGGGAAGATTGCCAGGCACAACTTTCTCTAGACAATGTGTGACACCTTCATTAACGTCAAGAAGCGCGAGCCTGCCTTGACTTTTTCTGCAAAGGATGAGACCGTTAACTGTTTGCTGGCTTCTCTCCTGGGCTCGGGGTCCCTGTCCCGGGAGGGCCCCCGCCGTACCCCCAGAGCCTAGCTTCCTCCCACCACGGCCCCAGGGGAGGCTGGCTGTGCCCGGTGGGCACTGGCGAGGGAGGCGGGTTTTAATGAACTGCCTGGAAGCTGGCGGGAAGCCACCGCCTTAGGGGCGGCAGGGCGCTGAGAAGGGGGAGAGGAGGGAAGTGAGGGGCGAGGGTGGTGGAGGCGGCTAGTCTGCGCTGGGAGGGAAGGGGCTTCGGGTTTACACACGTGCGCTCGGCATGCTCTGATTTGGTGAGTTATGTTGCAGATCAGTCTCTGAGTCGAGGGAACCTGGGGGCTCTTTCCTGGAGCCGAGTCGCCCCTGGTGAGGCAGCTTCGTGGATGCTGGTGAGGAGCTCGCAGGAGCGGGGGGTTTCCACGCATGCAGCCCACCTAGGGTGCATGCTTCCCGGAGTTTCTCGGCTGCCTTACTCCTCTGTTACTGTCCCTCGAAGCCCCCCTCCTCATAACCGCCGAGAGCTGTTTCTGGGTCCCGCCAGCCATGGGAGTTTCCCATCATCCCTGGAGGATGCTCCTCCGTCCCCCTCCAAACCCCACGCTGCTTCTCTGCGGGGAACACTCACCTTCCACCTGTCTGCCCTGTGCCCTACGTCTTAACATGCACAAAACACACACCCTCCTTGCTGCATCACACCTCTAGAGGGGGACACGAAGCTTCGCACAGGTTTCCTCACTCACCTCCGGGTTACCAGGCTTCTGGAGCATTCGCGAAGCCCGCCGCCAGGGGAGGAAAGCTACTGCTAGCCTTTTCTGGGCGCCTGGGCCACCCCAGGCTCCATGCTGGGTGAGGGTGACCCACTGTCCCAGGCTGCCTGAGACGCAGGGCTTGCCTGGAACGTGGCACCCTCGCTCCTAAAGCCACGGTCTCCAAGATGGACAGGGGACAAGCTGGGCACCTTAGTTAAGGCTGCCCACGGATTATCTCATTTATTTTTAAATGTATTTTGTTTTCCATAACAGTTTTAGACTTAAGAAAACTACAGAGACCCTAATCCAGAGGGTTCCCATATGCCTGCCCCCAGTTTATGCTGTTCCTAATCTCTTACATCACTCCGTCCGTTTGTTACAACTCATGAACCGGTATGGATACACCATTATTAACTAAAACGCATTCTTGATCCCTGCGTGGGCTTCCCAGGTGGCTCAGTGGTAAAGAATTCACCTGCCAAGTCCAGGAGACGTTTTTCAATCCCTGGGTCAGGAAGATTCCATGGAGGAGGAAATGGTAGCTCACTCCAGCATTCTTGCCTGGAGAATCCCATGGACAGAGGAGCCTGGTGGGCTGCAGTCCACCGCGTCACAAAAGAGTTGGACACGACAGCAACTAATCAACAGCAACAATACTTAGTTCGCATTTCCTTTGTTTTCCCCTAACGGACTTTCCCTGCTCCACCCAGGACCCTGTGTCACGTCCAGTCCTCATGGCACCAGAGGCTTCTCTTGGCTGTGACAGTTTCTCAGAATTTCCTTCCGATTGATGACTTGACATCCAAGAGTCCAAGTTGGGTGTCCTCTATGATCTCTTTTAGTGACATGAAGTCACTCAGTCGTGTCCAGCTCTTTGCAACCCCATGGACTGTAGCCCACCAGGCTCCTCCATCCATGGGATTCTCCAGGCAAGACTACTGGAGCGGGTTGCCATTTCTTTCTCCAGGGGATCTTCCCGACCCAGGGACTGAACCCAGGTTTCCTGCATTGTAGGCAGACACTTTACCGTCTGAGCCAGAAGGGAAGTTCTATGATCTCTTTTAATCCTCATACAAATCTAAGAGGCAGAAACTATTGTCCCATTTCATAGATGGAGTTGTTGAAGCTTAGGACCAAGATGATAACCAGTAAAGGGATGTAGGAGAAGGTGTTTCCCTGGGGACCAATGGTTCCTTAATCACATCAGTAACAATAATAGCTAATATCATTAGTGCTTGCTGTGTTCCAAGTATCCTGCTAAGAAGCTCATACATATCATATCACTTAATCTCATGACTGCCCTATGTTATGGGGACTAAAATTATGACCATTTTATAGATAAGAAGGGAGCTTCCCTAGTGGCTCAGAGGGTAAAGTGTCTGCCTACAGTGCCGGAGACCTGGGTTCAATCCCTGGGTCGGGAAGCTCCCCTGGAGGAGGAAATGGCAACCCACTCCAGTATTCTTGCCTGGAGAATCCCATGGACGGAGGAGCCTGGCGGGCTATAGTCCACGGGGTCGCAGAGAGTCAGACACGACTGAGTGACTTCACTCACTCAGTTTTACTATAGACAAGGAAACCGAGGCCCAGGATGCCCCTGACTGGCTCCCTTAGGTCTGTACTAGGTGAATGCTTTTTGTCCTGAGGGCACTCTGCGCCTCCTTGGCTTCACCAGTCAGTCTCTGCAGCTTGTACCCAGATAACGAAAGCGACAGTGGAAGTCGCTCAGTTGTGTCCACCTCTTTGCAACCCCATGGGCTACACAGTCCATGGACTTCTCCAGGCCAGAATACTGGAGTGGGTAGTAGCCACTCCCTTCTCCAGGGGATCTTCCCAACCCAGGGATCAAACCCAGGTCTCCCCACTCACAGATAACTAACACACTCAAACAGTCGTTCTTCTCACAGTGCATCACAGTCACTAGCTAAATTGCCCATCACTGTCCCCCAGGTGATACGTTCTACTATTTTGCTTTTTTTTAAAAAAATTCTATTTCTTGGTACATATATTAACAAATATATCTTAAATATAATTGAAGTATATCTACAAAAATACTGAATGAGTGTGTTGCACCGAAACCAATATGACGTTATAAACCAACTATACCTTCACAAAGAAAAAAAGAAACAACCAGATTATGGGATTTTTAAAAACAGTTTTCTTGGAGTAGAGTTGATTTACAATGTACACGTGTTAGCTTCTGCTACACAGCAAAGTGACTAAGCTACAAATATATAGATATCCACTCTTTTAGATTCTTTTCCTATATAGGTCATCACAGGGTATTGAAAAGAGCTCCCTGTGTTATTCTAATCCCTGATTATAGAATTTTACCGTGACTTAAGGTTTTTTTTTTTTTTTTTTTGCTGTGGGAGAGAAAGCACAGGTGGGTCAGTGGTAAAGAACTTGCCTGCCAATGCAAGAGATGAAAGAGATTCGGGTTTGATCCCTGGGTTGGGAAGATCCCTTGGAGTAGCAACTGGCAACCCACTCCAGTATTCTTGCCTTGAAAATTCCTTGGACAGAGGAGCCTGGCGGTGTACAGAGGTCACAAGAGTCAGACGTGAATGAGCACAATGAGAAAGCAAGTGTTTATGCCTTTGCTTCTAGCCTTTCTCAATAGGGCTGCTTCTCCTTGTATTAAATTAGTGGTGCACAGTAACGCACATCTAAAAGCCAAGTGGAACTCACTTTCCCTGATGCTGGATGTAAACACCATATACTCAAAGCTGCTGCCGCTTTTTCTTACACAAACACTTCTAGGGCGTTGTTCTGTGAATTTACTCGATTTTCTCTTTCATTCTTGCACTCTCTCTCTTTAAAAAAATCAGCAATTAACTCCCGGTTTTTGATGGAACCCATAAGGCAATCACTTTTATCTAAATTCTTTCAAGGATTTGCACACTGGAAAATAATCTTAGTCCCAGCTGTAATGACAGAGTAGATGGGATAACCCACTAAGTGGTAAGTTGGCTTTAGGTAAGCCTGTTTTCTCCTCAGTAATGTGAGAATACTCTTCCTTACCACATGCATTGATTGAGCGAATACAGGGGAAAAAAATGCAAAACCTGGTGTCTAGCACATAACAAATCCCCAATAAATGACTGTGGTGATGATGGGTAGGACATTGATGATGATGATAATAGGAATTGTGAATTGGTTTCTATGCAGTACCCAGAAGTGTGGGAGGCAGCCTAGAGTCCTATTTTGAAAATATTGCATCAGCATAAATATCTCAATTTACAGGGAGAAAAGACAGCACTGGCTACTAGTGCCCATTTTAAATTTTGCATGAGAACAACGAAACACGGGGGACTGGGTCCCTCTGGCAGAAGCACTCCAAAGCTGCAAGGTTCTGGAGTGAGGCTTGCCACGCGCCCGGAGTCCTCAGGGAATTCCGAGGAAACTGACAAGGGAAGTGAGGAGTGTGCGGGAGTCCAGGTTGGGCTGTTAATGCCTGGCTCTCCAAACTGTCTCATTTTCTGAGCTTCATTTAATTTTTTAGGATCACCCGGGGCCCAGGCTGTTAGAAAAGGAACGACAGTGGGAATTACTCGTGAGCTGGCAACGATTTGATGAGGCGACCACCTTCGCTTGTGGTGAGAGCTCCTGGAAAGGGAAGGCTGGGGAGAGGGCCGCCTGGGTGCACAGCTCCCTCCCAGCCCGCCCTGCCTTCTAGCTTCCTTGCCAGTGCTGCCATTGATATTAAAATCAAGGGGTTGGCATACAGCGCCTGGTAGCATTGGCAGAATTCCAGGCCGGCTCTAATGAGCCTCACCTGGGCTAATTACATTTTTACAAACCCCGCTGGAGAGGTGAGAGTTGCCAACTGGTCGTCCAGAGTGATAGTGTCTGGGATTTCTGAGCCCTGAGATTTCTTTCTGGCTCTGGCAGTCGGAGCCGCAGAGGGCCAGAAAGTGACCCGGGGAAGTCTGGCTACTTGCAGTCATCTGGCAGTGACTCTGTCCTGCAGAGAAAGGGCGACTGCGAAGTTCGGAGGTGAGCCTCAGTCTTGTCCTCCAACGATGTGCCCCCAGGCCTCACCCTAGACCTTTGGAATCAGAATCTGCATTTTCAACAAGATCCTTGGGTGTGGTGTGTGTACCGTGAAATTTGAGAAACACTGATACAGATTTTCTTTATAAATTTATTCCTTAACACCGCAACTTCCAATAGAGACAAAAATTTCCCAGAAGTACAGAGCATAAGGGGACTCCCAGGTGGTTCAGCAGTAAAGAACCCACCTGCCCGTGTAGGAGACGCGCGTTGGATCCCTGGGTCTGGCAGATCCCCGGAGAAGGCAGCCCACTTCAATATTCTTCCCTGGGAAATCCCGTGGACAGAGGCATCTGGTGGGCTACAGTCCATGGGGACACAAAGAGTTGGACTGAGCATAAAGGACCTCCAGAGGGGAGGGCCGGGCCTACCCTTTCTACTATTTGTCAGTTGTATGACTTGGGCTAGGGATTTAACCTCCTTGAGCCTCAGTTTCCTTATCGGTAAAAATGCATGTAAATTTAGTCCCCGTGGCGCAGGGAGAGCATGAGGCTCAAGTGCCTTTCACCAAAAGGTGGGCTTCACAGATAGAGCGTACCCACGCTGAACAAAATCAGAGAGGACTTCTCAGAAGAGGTGGAATCTAAGTAAGGACTTGGTAGCTGCTTGGGGAGGTTCCTAGGAACCCACCGGCACAGTGTCCCTGGTGAGTCTGTTGGTTTCCATAAACAGCTAACATAGTGGGGGACGGTGATGGGTGGCCCATTCTTTGCACGAGGTGGAAAAATCTGAAGTCAGCTTGATTTTTCCTAGCCTTTCTGTGCCGGCTGCTTTCCCCTCACCAGTCATCAGTATTCACTGCCTCAGGGGAGAGATGATTGCACCAAAAATACAGGGAAAGAAATTTGAGTTTAACAAATGTAGGGTTTGCAAAAGCATGATTCCAGAGACAACTCAGCGAAAAGATAAGACGTGATTAAAGAGCAAGTCTTCCCCGCTGGACTCGACAAGACAAACATGCGGCGTGGAGTTGGGGGCGGGGCGGGGCAGGGAGAGCCGGGCAGGGCTGGGGAGTCCAAGGCTGCTCCGTGTCCCCGAGCAAGGGGTGGTGGGTGGTGACAGCAATCCCGAGGGCCTCGAGCAGATGCTGGAGAGGCAGCCACGCGGCCCTCCTCCTGGGAGGCCGCAGTTCCCCATAAATGCCCTGGGCTCTGCTGTAGCTCAGGGGACAGCTGCAAAGTGGCTGAGGACTGAGCGGGCCTCTAGCCCAGGGGTCGGGTGCCCCCAGGGCCTGCTTCGTGGGCATTGGACCTGCTCACTCACATAGGGTGCTCTGCTTGGTGGAACGCTTGGCTGTTGCTGCCTTGAAATTCCTAATAATTTTGAACAAGGAGCCTGCGTCTTCATCTTGCACTGGGCGCTGCAGACCACATGGCCGCTCGTGGCCACCTCTTAGAGTCCCGGAGTCCCAGTGTGATGGGGTCACGCGTGAGCTGCAGGCCTCACGGAGCTCCAGGAGGCTGAGGGGGCCGGAGGGCACTCAGAGAGCCTGAGGCCACCACCGCCTCCTGCGGGAGGGACGGAGCTCCCCTGCTCCCTCGGGTTAGTTGCGTACCCTCTGGAGAGCAGGCGGAGCCCCGAAGTTTCTGCCTCTCGAAACAGAGCTGAGTGCAGGCGAAGCGGGAGGGAACGCGGCATCTCTCCCACGTCTGCGGCGCCCTGTCTGAGGGTCTTGCCTGCTACACTTTCCCCTGGTGTGTTCGGTGGCTGAGCTGAGCTTAGTTCCACTTTCCACTCTCCCCCGCCGGCGATGAGAGCCAGGCTTGGAGCCTGCCCGTATGCCCGGGCGTGGGGCTGCCCACTCGCGCTGGCCCCCGGGCTCGGCTGGCGCTTCCACCACCAGAGCTTGCCCGGCTCTTGCCCACCGTGATGGACAAGACGCTGTCCTGACCTCACAGACCCTGGCGCGGACTGGAGGCAGGCTTGGCAGAGGATCTGGGGCAGGGCTTCTCCCCTTTGGCACGGGGGCGTTTGGCGCTGGAGGGTCTTTGTGGGGGTGGGGGGCTGTCTGTAGGATGGGGAAAGCATTTCTGGCCTCCACCCCCCGCCCCGCCCAAATGCCAGGGGCACCCCTCCATTCTGGACAAACAAGAAGCTCCTTCAGGCTTTGCCAGCGGTTCCCTCGGGGGCAAAACCACCCCTGTGGTTTCAATCCACTGTGGCCAGTTACTGAAGGTGACCTGGGACAGGTTCTCCAACCGAGCAGGGCCCGAATGAGACCTTTTGGAAAGGGAGACCATGATTGTGCTGACTTGTCATCCTCCTGGCGAGGGTTCAAGGAGCTGCCACAGGGGGCCTCCTGGTGAAAGCTGGCGTGCCTCATGGGGGTCTGTCTCGGCCTCTGCCAAGCCCAGGACACAGAAGAGGCCACGGAGGATGATGGCTCTCCACCAACCCAGGGCTGATGCCTTTTCTACAGTATGCAAAAATTCCAAAAATGGCCCCTGCGCTTGTAAACTATGAATGTCCTAACAGCGTTTCCACGACTGGGGAAGCTGGCTTCGGGCCAGGCACCATGGGAAAGAGTTGCAGGACGACACGGGCTTCACATGGCGAGCATCCTTGCTCGCGGAGACGGGGGCTCCAGGGAGGTGGGCTGGCTTTCCCGGCATCGCACCTGAAGCCACGTGAGCAGAGCTGAGTGCCCGTGCCTTAGCAGTCGCAGCACTGAGGAAGCGTATGCAAGCGTGAAACACTTGTGTGTGTTCGCACAGCACGCTCAGTCGCTTCTGGTTTGTCCGACTCTTTGTGACCCCACAGACGGTAGCCCGCCACAGTCCTCTGTCCATGGGATTCTCCAGGCAAGAATACTGGAGCGGGTTGCCATGCCCTCCTCCAGCAGATCTTCCCAACCCAGGGGTCAAACCTGCGTCTCCTGCGGCTCCTATACTGGCAGGTGGGCTCGTAACAGTTGGAGCCTCCTGGGAAACCAAAGAAGCTGTGGCACATACGCACAGTGGAATATTGCTCAGCTGTAGAAAAGAAGGAATAATGTCATTTGCTGTGACGTGGGTGGACCTAGAGATTGTCCTTCTAAGTGAAGTCAGACAAAGACGAATGTCACATGGTATGACTGATCTGTGGAATTGTAAAAAGGGATACTAATGAACTTATTTAGAAAACAGAAACAGACTCACAGACTTTGAAAACAAACTTCCAGTTACCAAAGGGGAAAGGTGGTGGGGTGAGGGATAAATTAGGGTTTGGGGATTACCATATACACACTGCCATATACGAAATAGGTGATCAGCAAGGACACACTGCATTACAGGGAGCTCTACTCGCTGCTCTGTAATAAGTGAAAAGGGGAAAGAGTCTGAGAAAGAGCAGGCGTTTGTGTGCGTGTAACTGAATCACTTTGCTGTGCACCTGAAACTAACACTGTAAATCAGCGCTGCTCCAGATAAAACAGAAATTAAAACAGACGCAGAGGCTCTTGCTGGAGTCATGCGTTACCTGCCCCGTGTCTGCTTCTGCAAAGTCCTATTACTTATTTATTAATTTTCGTTTAGTGGATATACTTCTTTGGCTTAAGTATTTCAAAGGCGTTTTACAGCACTTCTCCAAACCGAAAAGCAGTTTTAGCAGCCACCCATGGAAGGGAGAAATGGTTTTTTTGCACTGGGAGTCGATGTTGTTAATTATCTTTGGTAATCCAAACAAGATTCGGGTCTGGGCTGGGCGTGGTTGTTCAGCCTCTTGTACTCACTAAGTGTTTGATAGACAGGCCATGTAGGGCTGGCTCGCTCAGCACCCCCTCACAGCCCTTCTCCCTGTGTGTCCCCTCCTGTGGAGGCTGGAGAGCTGAACGCTGGCTATGCCCTTTGCTGCGCCGTGTGGTCATGTGACACTGCTCCGCCCCAAGGAGTATGAAGGAAGGGAGTCTTTCCCTGGTGAAAAAGGCAAAGCCTTGCCAGGTGTTCTTTCAGAGTGTCCCTTTGTGACGGTGAGTTTCACGTGTCGACTTGGCAGAGCTCTGCTTGATCAGTCGCTCAGTCATGGCTCTTTGCAGCTCCGTGGACTGTAGCCCACAGGCTCCTCTGTCCATGAGCGTCTCCAGGCAAGAACACCAGAGTGGCTTGCCACGCCCTCCTCCAGGGGATCTTCCCGACCTAGGGTCAAACCAGGTCTTCCGCTTTGCAAGTGGATTCTTTCCTGATTGAGCCCCAGAGAAGCCCAAGAACAGTGGAGTGGGTAGCCTGTCCCTTCTCCAGGGGAACTTGCTGACCCAGGGATTGAACTGGGGTCTCCTGCATTGCAGGGGGATTCTTTACCAGCTGAGCTTCCAGGGAAGCCTTCAACCAAACACTTCCCCAGGTATTTTGTGGATGCGATTGACGCCCACAGCCAGTTGATTTTAAGTAAAGGACAGTATTCTCTATAATGTGGGTCGCCCTCATGCAATCAGTGGAAGATCTTAAGACTAAAACCCAGGCTTCCGCGAGGACGTTCCACCTGTGGCCTGGAAGCCTTGGCCGCTGCCGGAGAGCTTCCAGCCTGCCGCCTTAGCCTACAGATTGCAGACTCGGCCAGCCAGGCCCACAGCTGTGCAAGCCAGTTCCCTGAAGAAAAATCCTCCTGATCTCTCTGTCTCTCTCACATCTCACTGGCTTTGCTCTTCTGGCAGAATCCTGACTGACACACTGTCCTCTTCCTTTTCGCAAGGAAGCGTGAGCCATGGAGATGTGCCCGGCCTCTTGCTGCTGCGTCAGTGACGAGTGTGGGGCGGGGCCCTGAGGGCAAGCCGGACGGGGCAGCGGGGATGGGGAGGACTGGGGGCTGGGTGGCCTGACCGCGTTCACCTGCCCGCCGAGACAGCCTACCTCTGGGCGTCTTCCTATCACTGCAATCAGATCGCGTCTTCTCGATGATCACACCTTACAGTTCATCGACAGGGTTGCTGGGTTTCCGTGACGTTGTGTCTTTTTCCTCCTGGAGGCACCTCACTAATGGCACAGTCTATCGCCGGTGGTGTCTTAGGTTTAACAAATTAGAGGAACTGCAAACCCAGCGCTGACTTGATTTAAGGTTTTATATATTTTGGAGTGTCCATTATGTGAGTGTGCTATTTCCCTGAGCTGGACGCTATGAGATAACCAGTCTTGGAAGGCATTGAGCAAGACCTTCCAATAAAGACGTTAGAGGAGAAAGAACACCTTTCTCCTCTGATGTCTTTACTTTTTTTATTCTTTAATTAATTTTTAGCTGGAGAATAATTGCTTTACAAAGTCGTGTTGGTTCCTGCCGTACAACAACGTGACTTAGTGAGAAGCGTATATATTCACACATATACATCTACATCCACATGTATATATATCTGCTCCCTCTTGAGCCTCCCCCATCCAGGACGTCGCAGGTCGCCTAGCTGAGCTCTTTGTGGTACTCAGCCTCTCCCCACTAGCTGTCTATTTCACACGTGGCAGGGCCCTCTAGCGTCTTTTCTCCTGCAGTTCGGCCACCGTGTAACAAGGTGGTCGCAGGCTCAACCTTTCATTTCTTCATGAAGGTTTCTTTTAAAACAAACCAAATCCTCCAGATGCTTACATTTTACCTGAAGAGACAATCAAAGCTTTCTCAAATCCTGTCCCTTCTTACCCCGCAGAATCCGCTCCCCAAGGTTTAATGCAGGTTGAAATGAGCTTTTCATTTCTTAACTGATGAAAATATTATAGGAATTTAAAACCAAACCCATTAATATTCCTGATTAGACACCCCATGTTAATTGCGGATTCTTTCAGGCGGTGGAACAGGTCACCGTCTGGGCTTCATGCAATAGCAGTTTCATAAGAGCTGCCGTGAGGAGCTGCCATTTGTGGCTGAAACTTTTCCCGCCTGGCAAGCGAGGCTGGGGAGTGACTTTCCTGTCTCAGCTTGCAAGGAGGAACAGCAGGTGCTGAGTGCTGCCTCTGAGGAGGGGAGCCAGATTGGAAAAAGGGAACCTTGGGGACCATTTATCTATTTTTTCCTTTTTAAATATGCTTCCTTGAAAACTTGGTACAGACTTTCCTCTTTTCCTCCTGACACTTCCAAGAAAGGATGATCGAGATGATTCTGCCACATGCAAGGAAATGACTCCTGGAAATTTTTCTAACAGGAGACATTTCTGGGATTTCCATCAGTGAATCTCTATCTCCTTCCATGGGTCTCAGGCAGGGGACAAAATCAGATACCTACAAGGTCCACAGAGGGAAAGGCTGAGTGGGGACTGTGGCAAATGAACCCTGGTTCTGTTTTCTTTTACCTATTTTTGGCTGCGCTGGGTCTTTGCTGCTGCGCGGGCGCTCTCTCCAGCCATGGCAGGCAGCTCTGGGTGTCACGTGCAGGCTTCTCCTTGCCGTGGCCTCTCTTGTGGACCACGGGCTTAGCTGCTCTGCAGCGTGTGGGGTCCTCCCGGATCAGGGGTGGGACCCGTGTCTCCTGCAGAGGCAGGAGGTTTCTTTGCCACTGGGCCACCAGGAAAGCCTCAAACCCTGATCCTGTTTTAAGGCACTAAGACAGAAGGAGCCTTTGCCTGCTGCCTGAGCTCTGTATCTAAGGCATATCCAGACTCTCATCACCTCCACGGCTGACATCCTAGTCTGAGACAGCGCTGGATCTTGGACTCTAGGCTCCAAGGCACTGGGGACTAGTCCAGGGACTCTAGGGCGTCAGAATCATGTGTGTGCCTGCTCAGCCTCTCAGTCGTGTCTGACTCTTTGCGACCCCACGGACTGCGGCCCACCAGGCTCTTCTGTCCATGGAATTTCCAGGCAAGAATACTGCAGTGGGTTGCCAGTTCCTCCTCCAGGGGATCTTCCCGACCCAGGGATGGAACCTGAATCTCTTGTATTGGTAGGTGGATTCTTCACCACCCTGCCACCTGGGAAGCACTATCAGAATCACATCCAGGGCTTATTAGAACATAAGGCACTGGGCCCCATCCTCAGGGCTTCTGACTCAGTGAGTCTCTGCTGAGGCCAAGAGTTTGCTTTTGAACAAGTTTCCAGGTGACACTGCTGCTGCTCGTGTGAGGACCACTCAGAACCACAAGCCCCAGCACTGCCATCGCTCGCCTGGGCTGTGCAAAGCCTCCTAGCAGCCCCCTGCTCAGACGCTATCTTCCGGGGGAATCCTGGGTCTCCATGGCCCGGCTGTGCTGCCCGCATCTCCTGTCTCCGCGCAGGTCACGGAAGAGATGCCGGTGCCCCCGCCCCGACTGCTTTCCTGGCATAACCCTCCCTGGTGTCCATGCGACGACTCACATCTTTGGTCGGCCTCTCCCTCATTAGTTTCTAGTCCAGCTGCCCCATTAACTTTTTTTCCATCATACTGCTTTACCGTTAGGTCCCTGAACAGACTTTGTTAAAAAACAAACAAACAAAAAACCTTTTAACAACTTCCCTAAGAGGAGGGAATTGCTTTTACTCTACCTGTTACCTTCTAACATTTCTAAGGCCCATGAACCCAGCCTCACTAGGCACATATATCCAGAATCTCCATGGATGCTTGGTAATTCAGTCCACAGGGAAATGAGTTACGATGCAACTCATGACAAGTCGGGCAGAGACCTTGCTCCCTCTCACACAGTTTGCCAGAAATGCTAGCATCTTTTCTTCCGAGCTGTTGAGGCTTGAGAATTTCATCCCTTGTAAAGTGAAGCCAAGCACAGTGTGGGAAAGGATTGAGAAGGAGCCCTACGTTCTACAGATGAATCCCAGACAGATGTCAGCTAAACATATTTAAATAAACTGAATGTCACTTTTCTCTTTAATCTCTGGTTTCAGGGGGCTGGAACTTTCTGGACCTTATCAATGTGCTGTCACCTTTGATTGCTGTCATATTTCATACACTTAAAAAAAAGTGTCAAGAGGATGGGAGTGCAAAACAGAGAAAATAGAAAGGATTAATGTCCAAGTGAAAATAAAATATACAATCTCCACCAGGCATTTTGGTCAACATGACTTAGGAGTGACTATTGGTGCGGAAGAGACAGTCCCGGCTTCCTCAAGACAGCTGGGTCGCATCAGACCCTCGGGGGCCTCCGGATCCACCAACTGCATCCTGTTCTTCCCTTACTCTGGCAGCTGAGGAGCTCTCACTGTTGTCACTCAGCTCGAGAGTGTTGTGTTCTATCACTTTCATGCATAAAAGGCGTGCGTATCACCACACATGGCTGCACGTAAGCTGGTGAAATCCGAATTCGATTTGAGTGTGAAATTGTGCAGCGGTTATGCAAGCTGAAGCGACAGGGGAGCTGGGTGACGAGCACGTGTGGCTTTTCTCGACATTTCTTCCCACTTCCTGTGGGATTTAGAATCATTTCAAACTACAAAAAAAAAAAAAAAAAAAAGAAACTCTAACTATAAATTGCTGTTGTTTAGTCTCTCAGTTGTGTCCAACCTCATGGACTCTAGCCCGCCAGGCTCCTCTGTCCAGGGGATTCCCCAGACAAGAACACGAGTGGGTTGCCGATTCCGCCTCCAGGGGATCTTCCTGACCCAGGGATCAAACCCCGGTCTCCTGCATTGGCAGGCAGATTCTTTATCACTGAGTTACCTGGGAAGCCCTAAATATCTGGAGAGAAAATGTAGATTGGGGCTGACACATTGTGACTCCGTGAAGGGCCTGAACCTAAATAACAGGCAGTTTAGGTCCACAGACCATACGAGCTCCTCCTAGTGCTCAGCCCTCTGCCACTGTGCCATAAAATTAGCCAAAGATAATATGTCAATGGATGAACATGGCCTTCCAACAAAACTTTATTAACAAAGACAGAAAGTGGGCTGGATTTGGCCTGGGGGCCAAGGTTTGTCAACTGCCCCCCTGCCGCCCGCCCCAATCTAGAATTTGGGTCCCCAAACGCCATGTTAATCATACACACTCCCAGCTTCCTCCTTTCTCTCTCCTTCCCTCCCTTCCTCTCCGCTCCCTCCTTTTCACGTCTTTCCTTCCTACTCGTATGTTCTAACTTCCCTTCAGTGAACACTCATCACTTAAGTTGTTAGAAAGTAAGGTTCTTGATGGCTTTGATGATTTGCTGGCTTCCTTTCAGAAAAGATTTGGAAAACCACCTGGACCATCTTACGGAATTCGGCACCTTTTCCTCTTTTCTCCCCGGAACCATTCTCTCTGTAATTAGTCCAGATGCTGTCTGAGTTTATGACCAATCCCACGTGTGGGTTATCTGGTTAATACCTCCAGCGTGGTTTCACCGGTCAGCTGTGCCAGTAAACGCCAGTCATGAGGCGAAACTGATACGGACGATCAGAGGGGGAGAGAGAGGGCGCAGAGCCTTCCGGAGTTATATTTGGCCATAAATGGTTTCAGCTCTAGATCACAGAAATGCAGACCTTGGGTCTGTGAGTAACCTCCGCCCCCATATTTCCTGCCTGGTAAGGAGCAGAAGAGAAGAAGGGTTCTTTTATTCTTTTGTTTTTACTTGAAGTTCGTTTTGCAATTAACAAGATGCAACTGAGGTGCTTCCTGGCGTTCTGAGCTTAAGAGCAGGGATTCAGACTTGGCGTGCTGGATGGCTGCCCGAAGCCTAGCTCGAGACAAAACAGTCTCGACAGACAGTTGTCTCTCCGGCTTTTAAAGTTCAACAGGAAAGGAGACAGCAGTTGAAGTTCTTTGGCAAATACATTCTGGTGATGAGAAACATTCCTTTTTAAAATTAAGCTTAAAAATCCTTCTGATGGCAATAGTCAGACCTTGAATTTATGGCAAAACCTGATTTTCTATAGAGAAGAGGCTTTCCTGGGTGCGAATTCTTGGCTGAAGTCCTGAGGCTTAACATTTTATAGAAATTATCAATAGTAGTGTACTTAATCGCTAATTCAGCTAACTATTCTTACCCTGCCTCTGATGGATGTAACGTTTCTAAGGTATTTATCAAACTGACTAGGCTTATGGCTTTGAAGTATGTAATTTTCTTTATTGATATTCCAACTCTAGCCACAAAACGATTTAAGGTGACTTACAAAGGGAATAAATAATAAAACAAGTGAAAAAGGAGAAAGCAAATATCTTAATGATAAGAATTAAAATAGGTCCAGTGACTAATCTCCCCATTTGTATATGAGCGTCCTGGCAACCAGAGCAAAGAAGGAGCAATGCAACCTTGAGTCTTTGTATGATTAGAACAGAAAGATGCCACCTCCTCACTAACGTGAAAAAGAAGACGCCTCATCGCAGAGTCCACATGGAGAATGATCAACTATCAATGATTTATCAATAATCAATCCAGGTGTGGGGACTACGGCCCCAGTGCCCTTCCGTGAACCAGCCCTCGGGAGGACAGTGGCCCTGCTGAGTGGACGGGCCTCCCTTCCACTGGGGACAGTGGCGTCCACACTCACCAGCCAGGGGCTTTGCTCCCGCCTGCGTCTGCGTCCAAACGCAGCCTCCCCTCCAGGGCACCTGCTTAGCGCTGCGTCCTCCTCAGCTTCCTCTGTGCCAACGTGTTCTCTCTCTCTCTCTCTCTCTCTCTCTCTCTGTGTGTGTGTGTGTGTGTGTGAGGCAGATTTTCAGGGAAAGTCATTAAAAACACTCAAGTTACATCAAAAGTCTCACCTCAGCGGTCTAAGTAGGCCAGGTGAAATTGCACCGAGCGGTGCTCCAAGACAATTAGTGAGCTGCTTGAGAGCTCAACTCAGGTACGTGATAATGAACCTAAGTGTGAAAAAACCAACAAAACACCAGAAGGAAGATGCTTCTCGTGGAGAAGCCCCCCTCTCCATTTCCACAGCCACGTGCTCACAGTGCAGCTGAACCAGGACCACACTTTGCTTCTGGATTATTCCATGCCCCTCGGCAAGCCTTTTCCGCAATAATGAGGCTTCAGAAACTCCGGCAGGTGCATGCGTCTTGTTGTGGTTGGACCTGCACGGAATGCATGGATCCCCCCACCCCCACCCCGCCTTATTAGTTTAATCACTTGTTGCTTCATGAATTCCAGCCGGCTCACTTTCGATGAGCACGAAACGGGCTGCCTGAAGCAGGCTGAGCCCCGGGGCCGTGAGCCCAGTGCTCTGAATCAGTGGCGGAGAATGGAAATAAATGCATCTTGCGATGCTTGGAATCCAAAACAGCAGCAGAGGGACTCAGAGGGGCCCGAAAGCCCGGGGACGCGCTCCACCCTGCGGGAGGTCCGCGCAGGCTTCGCGGAGCAGTTCTTGACCAGACGCTCGGGGGCGACGAGACCTGCCCCCGCCCGCGCCCAGAGCTTCCCCCGCGGGTCCTGCCCCTCTGGAGCCGCGCGAGCCGCGGGCCGCGCAGGCTGGCCGCTTTCCGATTCGGTTCACGGCTGAGAAACACCCTTTCACGCACAGACGCCTGTACAGAGCCCCACTTCCCACCCCTGGAACCGTTCGTGCGGTGAAAGCATTGTCTCAAGGAAGAGTTTAAAGGGAAATGCTTCATGCGGAAGAGGCGCCATGAGCAAGGTGGAGCGCTGGCCCTACATTGCTGGGGAAGGGAAGAGAAGGTCTGGTTGGGACTCCCGCGTTCAGATGAGTAAGTGGAGGTCGGAGGAGGCGAGCGGGAACTAGAGCCTCAGCCTGGTCTACAGCCCCAGGCCTTACGCCCCCTAACCAGGAGTTACCCCATGTTCGTCAGTCTTAAAGGAGTCAATCAAAAGGATGTACTTAAGCACCAGAAGAGATTTAAAAAAAATGGGTGGCTTTGATAGGAAGGAAGGAATGCTTAAATGTAATGCTGTGCATGTATGTATTTATCCATTTAAAGCTTTAAACCTTATGACATTTATTCATTCCTCCATCCGTTTATTCAGTTATTTCTTTATTCACTAGAGAAACTCTTCTGGGGTATATGGCGACATGCATGGTATCAAAGTGCCGTGGCCAGTTGGTGTCGCTTGGTGAGCCCAGGAAGATCGCTGTGGAAGACTCACCCGGAATCCTGTGATGGAGGAGATCTGAGGCCTGGCAGGAAAGGGGTTGACTTGTGATACTGCCTTGGCTGATGTTAGGGCTTCCCAGGCGGCACAGTGGTAAAGAATCCACTTGCCAGTGCAGGAGATACAAGAGACATGGGTTCGATCCCTGGGCCGGGAAGATCCCCTGGAGGAGGAAATGGCAACCCACTCCAGTAGTCTTGCCTGGAGTGTCCCACTGACAGAGGAGCCTAGTCTATGGAGTCTGCAAAGAGACAGGACTGAGCACTCTCTCACACACATATTGGCTGACGTCTGCCAAGCTCTGGATCCCAAGCATTGACTCAGAGGCTCAGGTGCGTGTCCTGACCCCAGGAAGTCGCGTGAGGTCCAAGAGCATACCTGGGGACGCTGGCCTGACATTTTACAGATAGAAAGAAGAGAGAGTCCTGGGTCAGTCTGTGGCAAAAGGATCAGCTTGTCCTGGTTTGCCTGGGACTTTCCTAGATTTAAACTGAAAGTCTGGCAACTCACAACCCACTTGGTCCTAAGCCACCTGGGGAGGTTGGTTACCCATCCTTTAAGCAAATCTGCTAAGAGTTGGGCCTGTATACTTAACAGCCCTGAGACTCTCATTTCCATGGATTCCAAACACCCAGGCTTCAGCGAGAAGGGAAGGGTGATGTTTCACTTCTTTGGGCGGCTCATGATTCCTCAGGCTACAGTGTAAGTGGATGTTAGCATTCCTGCCAATAAAACTGCTTTTACTGGATTCTGGGCCCATGATGGGCCAGGCCCAGATATACTGGCTTGGCGGCTTGCATTCCTCCATGGGGTCTCCCCAGAGGTTCAGTGTAACAGAAGAGCCCGGCCTTGGGTGGTGAGGGGAAACCCAGTTCAGTTCAGTTCAGTCGCTCAGTCATGTCCGACTCTTTTCGACCCCATGAATCGCAGCACGCCAGGCCTCCCTGTCCATCACCAAGTCCCAGAGTTCACTCAGACTTGTGTCCATCGAGTCAGTGATGCCATCCAGCCATCTCATCCTCAGTCGTCCCCTTCTCCTCCTGCTCTCAATCCCTCCCAGCATCAAAGTCTTTTCCAATGAGTCAACTCTTCGCATGGGGTGTCCAAAGTACTGGAGTTTCAGCTTTAGCATCATTCCTTCCAATGAAATCCCAGGGCTGATCTCCTTCCGAATGGACTGGTTGGATCTCCAACCCAAGGGACCCCTAATGTGTCTTTTACCGGCTCCAGGGGAGGCAGAAAGGCAGCAGAGACTGGCCAGTGGCTCCCTAGGGAGCAGCTGAGAAATGAGACAGAAGAGCAGGGCTCAGATCTTTCACTTATTTTATAAGCAAAAGGCTTATTTTAAAGTTTTAATTTTAAATAAAATCACTGTCTCTGTGATATTATATGTTATGTCTAATCTTCCACAAAACTGGGGAAGTAGAATTAAAAGCCTTTGATTTACAGATGAGGAAACAGTCCCAGATAGGCTATCCTCTACCCAGGGTTACCTAGCTAAGAGCAACAAGAGCTCAGCTCCACGGACCCAAAGTCCAGGCCTTTTTCTGAGTCCTGCTCTGTCCTTTCCTGTCCTTTTGCTCCACAGCTGATGGCAAGCTGGTTAATGAGAACAAGGCGGGAAATGGCAGGCCTCTTATTTAGCTTCCCTACCTGCTGAATCATCGAAAAAGCAAGAGGGTTCCAGAAAAACATCTATTTCTGCTTTATTGACTATGCCAAAGCCTTTGACTGTGTGGATCACAATGAACTGTGGAAAATTCTAAAAGAGATGGGAATACCAGACCACCTCACCTGCCTCTTGAGAAACCTGTATGCAGGTCAGGAAGCAACAGTTAGAACTGGACGTGGAACAACAGACTGGTTCCAAATAGGAAAAGGAGTATGTCAAGGCTGTATATTGTCACCCTGCTTATTTAACTTCTATGCAGAGTACATCATGAGAAACACTGGACTGGAAGAAACACAAGCTGGAATCAAGATTGCCAGGAGAAATATCAATAACCTCAGATATGCAGATGGCACCACCATTATGGCAGAAAGTGAAGAGGACCTAAAAAGCCTCTTGATGAAAGTGAAAGAGGAGAGTGAAAAAGTTGGCTTAAAGCTCAACATTCAGAAAATGAAGATCATGGCATCTGGTCCCATCACTTCATGGGAACTAGATGGGGAAACAGTGGAAACAGTGTCAGAGTTTATTTTGGGGGCTCCAAAATCACTGCAGATGGTGACTGCAGCCATGAAATTAAAAGACGCTTACTCCTTGGAAGGAAAGTTATGACCAACCTAGATAGCATATTAAAAAGCAGAGACATTACTTTGCCACAAAGGTCCATCTAGTCAAGGCTATGGTTTTCCCAGTGGTCATGTATGGATGTGAGAGTTGGACTGTGAAGAAGGCTGAGCACCGAAAAATTTATGCTTTTGAACTGTGGTGTTGGAGAAGACTCTTGAGAGTCCCTTGGACTGCAAGGAGATACAACCAGTCCATTCTGAAGGAGATCAGTCCTGGATGTTCACTGGAAGGACTGATGCTAAAGCTGAAACTCTAATACTTTGGCCACCTCATGCGAAGAGCTGACTCATTGGAAAAGACTCTGATGCTGGGAGGGATTGTGGGCAGGAGGAGAAGGGGACGACGACCGTGGATGAGATGGCTGGATGGCATCATGGACTCGATGGACGTGAGTTTGAGGGAACTCCGGGAGTTGGTGATGGACAGGGAGGCCTGGTGTGCTGCAATTCATGGGGTCGCAAAGAGTCGGACACGACTGAGCGACTGAACTGAACTGAAAGTACTTAAAGCAACAACATGTAGTGAGCAGTCGGTGGACATTGGCACTCAGACTCTTTTCTAGAACAAGACTCTACAAGGGCAGCACTGTATTTGGTCTTTCGTGATGGCATCCAGAGTCTGGAGCAGCGTCGGTGCTCAATAAATATTGGATGAATGAATGTTGAATGAATGAATGTTTACCTGCAAAGCCAGTGTCTGCACCAACTGTGCCAGGCTGCCCCTCCTGCTCACGCTGTTGTTTTATACCTTCTGCCCCGCCTGGGGCCCAGCCCTGGGCCAGCTCCGTGTAGGAAGCAGAGCTGGGCACGGCGGCTCTTCCTGTGTGTGCCTCCTGGAAAGCCACGCAGCATCCCTGCCAGCCCCACCCTCCCCATCCTCCCACCTGCAGATCCGCTGTCAGGGCTCTCCGGCCCTGTCCCGGAAGATGGGACACAGCTTCTGTCTTTAAGTCAGTCCCCCTTTAAGTCAACCAGGACCAACCACGGTCCTATTTGCCAGGCCCGAGCAGGGCTCCAGAAGACAGCAGAAGGCAGCTTTAGTGCGTTCTGAATATCTGTGGATGGTGCAGTATGGTGAATTCTAGAAGCCTCGGGTGCATTTCTGAGGCTTAGCTATATTTATTTATTCAGTGCCTATTTCTAGAAGGATCTGAGGAAGAGAGACCTATCCTCTGCTCCCTTTGGCCAGAGGACTCGTTCTGATACCCCCTCCACTCTCCCCACCCCTCTGTCAAGGCCCAGATGGACTCGCACCCCTTCTCTGGAGCCTGGCTGAAATGGCCCTTCTTCTATGACCCCTGCTCATTCTCTACTTCCTGTGTTACAGTCAGCTAATCCGCCTCACTGGGTGTTTGACAAATACTGGCTGAGCCCCTACTCTGCTAGGTTCTGTACTCTTAGAGAAAGACAGACAAGATGAGAATCTCTGACTCACAGACTTGGAGAACGAACTATGGTTGCTGAGAAGAGGGGATAGTTAGGGAGTTTGGGATGGATGTGGACACACTGCTGTATTTAAAAATGGATAACCAACAGGGACCTGTGTTCAGCACAGGGAACTCTGCTCAACGTGGCAGCCTGGGGAGGGCGTTTGGGGTCGAATGGATACGTGTATATGTGTGGCTGAGTCCCTTTGCTGTTTACCCGAAACGAAAACAGCATTGTTGATTGGTTATACCCCAATACAAAATAAAAAGGTTAAAAAAAGATGGACCTCTCTGCCACCAGCAGCCTTGAGACAGATGTGTCTCCCCATCAGCTTCTCCAGGGCAGAGCCACATTCCCTGACATTCAGCAGAGGGGCGGGCCCTGAGCAGGTGCTTGACCTTGCAGGGGAAAAAGACGCCTGATTCCCGGAACAAGGGAACGAGGCGTAAAGCTTTTGCTCTGCAACGCAGACTGCGGGTTTGTGCAAGGGAGGCCCTTGACTGGCTATGTCCTTTTTCCCTCCTGCATGACGAAGTTAAGAACAGCAACACTGCTCATCAGGCAGGGTGGGACGATCCGGTCTGACAGGCTCCTTGGGAAATCTATGTCTGCTGCAGAAATCTGTGTCCCGCTGCCCCGGAACGTGGCGCTGGACTCAGGGCCTGCATGCTGATGCCAAGTCAGGCTGCAAAAGTACTTTTTCCCTTTGTGAATGGCATGCGCCCCTCTTCCGCTGGAACGCGTTCCGGGTGGGGGGGGAGGCAGACAGGTGCGGCCTCATTCCATAGTGTTCACATCTTCATTTTAAGTATTTCTCAGCCTTTCCGCCGCAGCCCACCTCGGCTGCTTCTGTGGTTGGCAGAGATCAATGCAGTCAATATTTCTGAGTGCAGAGCTCTCTATGACTTACACATATTTAAAAGGATAAAACGCAATCAACAATTCCCTGTATGAACTTGACCACTGTAATCCTTATCTTTGATTCTTGGGGATCCAGCAAGCAGGTTAAATCTCCAGTGGATCTTTCCCCAGACCAGGGAATTCCGTCTGGCTGCAACTTCTCAGGACTACAGCCTAGGCTATGTGAGTTTGTTTCACTCTGGGAAACTGGACTGGAAAACTAGACATCGAAACGTTTGGGAATACTGGTGACCCTCTCCTTGGACCACTGCCTTTTGCTAAACATCACACTGCTTTCTTTCACTGTTATTAACCAAGTAATGAGCTACTGCTCTCAGGGGTGCTTGCCTCTGGAAAGGCGCTCCTTGAAGCCAGCATCAAGCCGAGACACAGACGCTGTAGTGGTGGGAACTGCGGGCAGTTTATGAAGCAAGGTGTTATTTTTAAGAATTAGAAAAAAAGAGATTGATTGTGATGGCTTTCACCTGGAAATATTTGACTGTAACATTATGAAAAGGATAATAGGAATCAAACGAGCAGAGATTGACACAGTTTTTCTGTAAAGGGCAGGTAGTAAATTGTTTGGGCTTTGTGAACTGAATAGGCTCTGTTGCAACTACTCAGCTCTGTAATCACAGCCCAAAAGCGGCCACAGGAAATATGTCAACAAGAGGGTGTGGCTGGATTCTGACAGAACTTTACTGAGGGATATGGAAATTTCAATGTCAATTTTCATGTATCATAAAGTATTGTTATTTTATTTGGATTCTTTTTTTTCCCCAACCATTTAAAACTGTAAAGCCATTTTAAACTCACAGGTCTTGCAGAAATGGGTGAAAGCAAGACCTGCAGGCCAAGCGTGCTGACCCCTGCATTAGAGGCTTATGATTGAGAGCAGGCCTTGGGGTCAGGTAGAACTGAGGTCAAGGCCTGGTGCGGTCGTTTCTTCATAAATGACCCTCAACAAGATGCTTAACGTCATGATCTCCCAGCTGTAAAGAAGGAGTGATAGGAGCTACTTTCTGGTCATTCTGGGGATTAATGGAAATAACACCCATAAAAGGCAGAGCATTATGTCTGGAACTTAGTGAGAACTCAATAAAGTTTATGTGTTCAATAAATATTTTCTGAGTAATTTCTAAGTTACTGGTGCATTTTTAACATTAATTTGTATCATTGTACTTAAAATCTAGTGAGCCTGATAAAGACCGTTAGTTATTGTTATTATCAATAATTCTTTTAATTCTTGGACTTTGTGAAAGCAAAGCAAACGTTATACGTCAGTAGGTAATGGCACGTGTTGTTACTATGTCTTTTCTGTTTTCAAAAATAGTTAAAACTCCCACAACCTCCCATTCCAATAAGATCTTTTATGACCCTGAATATTCATTGGAAGGACTGATGCTGAAGTTGAAGCTCCAGTACTTCAGCCACCTGATGCGAAGAGCTGACTCATTGGAAAAGACCCTGATGCTGGGAAAGATTGAAGGCGGGAGGAGAAGGGGACGACAGAGGATGAGATGGCTGGATGGTGTCACCGACTCGATGGACATGAGTTTGAGTGAACTCTGGGAGGTGGTGATGGGCAGGGAGGCCTGGCGTGCTGTGATTCGTGGGGTCGCAGAGAGACATGACTGAGCGCCTGAACAACAAAAGCACCCACCAAAACAAGAGTAAAACCTGCTTCCTTCTGCTTAGACCAGGGGCCTCACAGTGTGGTCTCTGGACTCACGGCATTTGGGACCCATAGCACCCCATTTGGGAATTTGTTAGAAATTTGAATTCTCCAGCACCAGCCCAGACCGACTGAACCAGAATCTCTGGCAGAGTGACCCAGGAGTCGGGGGACCTCAGAGGATTTTGATTCACATGGATTCAAGTTTGAGAATCACTAGTCTATATAAATTGTAAGCTCACTGACTTGTTCAAAATCACAGACCTAGGAAGTGACAGAGCCAGGATTTGAACAAAGATCTAAAGAGGAGCTTAAATGCTGGGACATACTAGGTTCAAAGTCAGGATTTATCAACTGATGGCAAAGGAGTCGGCCAGGGCCAGGAGGAGGGAGTGTGTGTGTGTGTGTGTGTGTGTGTGTGTGTGTGTTAGGGAAGAGGCTGGTGCCATTGCCCTCTCCTTCCCCACTGTTTGTTCCGGCTCAAGATATCCTAGACTCTTTTCTGGCACGTGCCTGCTTTGGCCATGGTGTCGGGGCTGGGTGGGGGGCAGCCTCTGTGCCCGTGGAAAGGAGTATTTGGTCACTGACACATTAGAACCACTAGTGCATAACGCAAAGCAGGAGAGTTTGTCATGCTGTTTGGTTATTCTCATGCCCAGGTGGCACCAATGATAAAGAACCTGCCCGCCAACGCAGGGGACATAAGAGACGCAGGTTCGATCCCTAGGTTGGGAAGATCCCCTGGAGGAGGGCATGGCAACCCACTGCAGTCTTCTCACCTGGAGAATCCCATCGACAGAGGAGCCTGGTGGGCTTCGGTCCGCCCGGTCACTGGGAGAGGACGCCACTGAAGGGAGTTGGCATGAAGGTGCCGCAGGTCTCTGCTGCTGTCCCCAGGGCAGAGCCGCTGCCCCTCCCGCATGGTAAGCGCCGTGCGTCTCTGCATTCCTCTTCTATGCAGTGGGTGTCAGAAAGCCCCGCAGGTGACTTTCCTAAGCTTCTGTCTTTGGCTGCCCATCCTGGCCATGCCCACCCTGTCTGTGGTGAAGCTGCTGGGTGCTCTCCAGCATTCGCTCTTTCTTCTTCCTTTGGTGATGGGCTCCTTGGGTTTAGCGGGACACACGGCCACCCAGGGGAAGACTGAAGTTCCCAGCCTCCCTTGCAGCTAGGTCTGGCCTGCGGGCTGTTGAGCAGAGTGGGTGGCGCTCTGTGAAGGAATGCACGTGCTTCCTCTCTATTCCCTCCCTCCTTTTTGCAGACTGCATGCGGGTGTGATGGTAAGAGCCACGAGCCATTTTAGGTCATAGGATGGAGACCTTGCGTTGAGGCTGGCAGAGCAATGACACTCACGGAACCAGGGACTAACACACTGAATCCACCATACTGGTCCTGGGGCTGGCTCCAGTTGTGTAGTTAGGGTGAGAGAGGAGAAATGCTTTTATTTATGCCTCTGTTACATTAGGAATTTAAAAAATGATAACCAGAATCTGTTTCCTAACCAATGCACTACTTTTTAAACCGAGGCTTAATTGACACAATTGCACTCATCTCACACGCTAGTAAAGTAATGCTCAAAATTCTCCAAGCCAGGCTTCAGTAATACATGAACTGTGAACTCCCTGATGTTCAAGCTGGTTTTAGGAAAGGCAGAGGAACCAGAGATCAAATTGCCAACATCCGCAGGATCATGGAAAAAGCAAGAGAGTTCCAGAAAAACATCTATTTCTGCTTTATTGACTATGCCAAAGCCTTTGACTGTATGGACCACAATAAACTGTGGAAAATTCTAAGAGATGGGAATACCAGACCACCTGACCTACCTCTTGAGAAATCTGTATGCAGGTCAGGAAGCAACAGTTAGAACTGGACATGGAACAACAGACTGGTTCCAAGTAGGAAAAGGAGTCCGTCAAGGCTGTATATTGTCACCCTGCTTATTTAACTTCTGTGCAGAGTACATCATGAGAAACGCTGGACTGGAAGAAACACAAGCTGGAATCAAGCTTGCTGGGAGAAATATCAATAACCTCAGATATGCAGATGACACCACCCTTATGGCAGAAAGTGAAGAGGAGCTAAAAGCCTCTTGATGAAAGTGAAAGAGGAGAGTGAAAAAGTTGGCTTAAAGTTCAACATTGAGAAAACGAAGATCATGGCATCCGGTCCCATCACTTCATGGGAAATAGATGGGGAAACAGTGGAAACAGTGTCAGACTTTATTTTTGGGGGCTCCAAAATCACTGCAGATGGTGACTGCAGCCATGAAATTAAAAGATGCTTACTCCTTGGAAGAAAAGTTATGACCAACCTGGATAGTATATTAAAAAGCAGAGACATTACTTTGCCAACTAAGGTCCGTCTAGTCAAGGCTATGGTTTTTCCTGTGGTCATGTATGGATGTGAGAATTGGACTGTGAAGACGGCAGAGCACTGAAGAATTGATGCTTTTGAGCTGTGGTATTAGAGAAGACTCTTGAGAGTCCCTTGGACTGCAAGGAGATCCAACCAGTCCATTCTGAAGGAGATCAACCCTGGGATTTCTTTGGAAGGAATGATGCTGAAGCTGAAACTCCAGTACTCTGGCCACCTCATGCGAAGAGTTGACTCACTGGAAAAGACTCTGATGCTGGGAGGGATTGCGGGCAGGAGGAGAAGGGACAACAGAGGATGAGATGGCTGGATGGCATCACTGACTCAATGGACGTGAGTCTGAGTGAACTCCGAGAGATGGTGATAGACAGGGCGGCCTGGTGTGCTGAGATTCATGGGGTCACAAAGAGTCAGACACGACTGAGCAACTGAACTGAACTGAACTGAACTGAACTAATTGACACCTCTCCTCCTATTCTCCCATCCCATCCCTAGAGCCCAGTAGAATGAGTCTGTCATACCCAACACTGTGAGTCACAGCAGAACTACTCAAAAGAAAAGGCAGAGGGCAGACACGTGCTTAGGTGATTGGAGAAGTGAGGACACCAAAATGCATGTATCCTCAGTTGCTCAGATGTGTCCGACTCCATGACCCCATGGACTGCAGCCCAGTAGGCTCTTCCAGAAAACTAAGATCATGGCATCTGGTCCCATTGCTTCATGGCAAATAGATGGGGAAACAGTGGAAACAGTGTCAGACTTTATTTTTGGGGCTCTAAAATCACCGCAGATGGTGACTGCAGCCATGAAATTAAAAGATGCTTACTCCTTGGAAGGAAAGTTATGACCAACCTAGATAGCATATTCAAAAGCAGAGACATTGCTTTGCCAACAAAGGTCTGTTTAGTCAAGGCTATGGTTTTTCCTGTGGTCATGTATGGATGTGAGAGTTGGACTATAAAGAAAGCTGAGTGCTGAAGAATTTATGCTTTTGAACTGTGGTATTGGAGAAGACTCTTGAGAGTCCCTTGGACTGCAAGGAGATCCAACCAGTCCATTCTAAAGGAGATCAGTCCTGGCTGTTCACTGGAAGGACTAATGCTAAAGCTTAAACTCCGATACTTTGGCTACCTCATACGAAGGGTTGACTCATTGGAAAAGTCTCTGATGCTGGGAGGGATTGGGGGCTGGAGAAGGGGACGACAGAGGATGAGATGGTTGGATGACATCACCGACTTGATGGATATGAGTTTGGGTGAACTCCGAGAGTTGATGATGGATAGGGAAGCCTGGCATGCTGCAATTCATGGAGTCACAAAGAGTCAGACACGATTGAGCGACTGAACTGAACTGAACTGAGGCTCTTCTATCCATGGTGTTTTCAGGCAGGAACACTGGAGTGGGGTGCCAGTTTCTCCTCCGGGGATCTTCCCGACCCAGGGACCCAACCTGAGTCTCCTGCACGTCCTGCATTGACAGGTGGGCTCTGCCACCGAGCCGCCATACACCGAGCCCAAAGGTGTATGTTGTTGCATGAATCAAATGAGTGCAATTCAGCTTTGATGAACTTAGCCAAAATTACATTATCGAAAATCTAACAAGGATTTCTCTCATTTTTAGTGCTTGCTTTTTTGGGTCATTTTTAAAGACAAGATATTATTTTGAAATGCATTTGGATGGAAGGGAAGGTACAGTAACATCTTTAGCCCTCAGGGCTGCTAAAGATCTTAATCTAACTTGCCTGTATCCCTCAAATTATTTCACCCTAGCTCTGACTGTGTTTCAGGGCAGTAATCCATCCTTTGACCCCCGCTCCCTACCGCATAGGCTGGGGGTTCCTGGAGGGTGCTGTCTTTTTCTCTCATAGGCTCATCTTCATTGTGCACCTGTTATTATTCACGTTTCAACTCCCAGCATGTAGCATGACGCCTGGCGCTTAGAAAATGTTATTGGTTCACATAAAGCCTCAACAGCAACATGATTAGCCAGATAGTGGTGAAATTTCTTTGGGTGGGGATGTTTGATAAAGAAGAGTCATGATTTTTGTTTCACTCTTCTCCCTAAGGCTCAAAGAACATCACACCCAAGGGTTCACAGATCTTAAGTGGCCATTTAAGTGTCAATTTTCGACACATGTCCACTCGTGTCACTCCACACCGGCCCCACCACATCCCACTGTCTCCCGAAGGGCCTGCTCACGCGCTGTTCCCTCTGCCTGGAGTGCCCCTTCCTCGACTCCTTCTGCCATGCTCTTTTCATCCTGCAGATACCACCCCCTTCCAGAGCTCAGCTCAGCTGTCACCTCCTCTGCGAGGCCTCTGCCAGTTTCCCCACACCAAGCCAGGCCCCTGTGCCACAGTGCCCACATTTTAGACTTTTCCTTTGTAGCACACACTGCCATTGTAACTGATTGGTGATCTGTTATCCGTTTTCCATGTCCAAACATTAGCTCCATGAGAGCAGGGTGATGTCTGCTTATTTGTTGTTTATTTAAGCTGGGCACATAGAACATGCTCAGGAAATCTGCATAAATGAATGAATAAATGAGCATCAGGACAGACGAAAGGAAATGCACAAGAACCAGAGGGAGAGAGAGCCTATTTTCCTCTGATAAGAAAGCAAATAGAATACTGCAGTTGGATAATTTGATTTGTTGGGCAAATACTTTCATACAATTTTGACAACAACTAAAGCCAAGCACAGTTATATAGAAAGTTCAGAAAGAGGATTTCTGTCTTTCACAGGATTGACTTTGATTCGTCAAATACTGACTCAGAACTCAGAGACTTGGCTGTATGTTTACAAGAGAAAAGTACAGATGTGGAATCTGTTTCCAGAAGAAGTTCTCTGTTAAAAACATGGGCTTGCTTTTCATCCCTTTCCCAGAGTAAAAGTGCTATTTACCAAACCAACACCACTTAAGAGAATAATCAGGTATGTCAACACTAATGCGTACTTTTGATGCTGAGAGGAGGCCTTTAGACTTGTAAAATGCAACGTGAAGATGCACGCAGGTGGGTAGCAGAGGGTTTCCGAACAGGGCCACCTCCCCTTCCCTTCCTGTGCGTGTGTGCAGCTCTGCCCATTGGGAGGTGCAATCTATTCCTCCTTTCCTTGAATCTTTTTGAATTGTGACTTGTTTTGACCAATAAAATGTGGTAGAAGTGATGCTGTGTCAATGCTTGGCTTTCCCTTTAAAAGGGTTAGCAGCTTTCGCTTTGCCCTGGGGAAGCCAGTCACCAAGCTGTAGAAAAGCTGTGGCTAAACCACCAGAGGATGAGAACAAGTGGTTCGAGAGAAACCATACGGGGAGCATCAAAGTGTCAGGCACGCAGGTAAGGACTCCGCCACCCGCCCAGTCCAGCTGAGCTGCAAGTGAAGGTGGTTAGGGAGTGCCCTCGGTTTATACAACATCCAGCACAGCTGCCTAGCAGCTACTTGCTTGAATTCCCACATCACTGAATCATGAGAAATAACAAGTCAAGGTTGCTTTATGCTGCTAAATTTGAGGTTGACTTGTTATACAGCAATAGGTAACTGATACAATATGATGTGCCCGTGACTGAGCAGGTACTTCTCTAGCAGCTTCAATCACAGGGAAAACAACCTACAAATAAATAAGGCAAAATGTAACTCCTGTACTTGGCTCCCAGCAGACCTCAGGCTTGAGGTCTGGTTCCTCAGGACCTACAATCTGTTTATGTACAATTTTAACGTGTTTGTTCATCTTATATCAGAGTCACAAACAGTACAAAATTATGAAAATTGGAACAGGCTTAGTGGATCTCAAACATAAGGACATTATGTTTGATCCTCACACTTTTAGATGGTGGAACAGAGGCCAAGAAGGGTTGAGTAACTTACTTGGTTAACAAAGTCACAGAACGTATTAAAAACAGGCAAGTAATCCAGGATCTCAGGTCACCCAAGTAAGGGAATCTCTTCAATTTCCCTTTTATTTCACAGAAGAGACAGAATGGTAGAGAACAAAAATGGCTTTAGGTCTGATGAGAACACTGATGATCAGAGGGAAAGCAGGCAGGCACAGTCTCAACAGCAGGACAAACCCCAGTTTGTGTAGACACAGCTGTAGGGAAGAAGAGGCATCCCATTATTCCAGCCGAGAGCAGACCAGCACTTGATGTGCGTCGCTGTGACCCCGAGTCATAAAGCCAAGATTAAATAATGTTTCTCACACTCTACTGGAGGAGGTCGGGGAGTGTGTAATGTGCCCTCAGGAATATTCCTATGCAAAATGCTGAAAATAAATACACGATTTGATGTGCAAAGGGATAAGCTTCAGTTATGTGAAAAGGCATTTACACAGCACCGTCCACGTCAGACAAATGAGGCATTGCTGTATCTACAAAGCGTTCGGCATGTATTCCAAATCTTGGCTGGTCTGGGGCTTCTGCTCGATGAAAGATGAGCTTCACTTGTGTCTAAATCTGAGCTTAAGTGCACTCTCTAAAACCTTCCTGGGAATTTTTGGACAGGTGTCTCTTTTCAAACAGCATAATATTTGGACATTACATTTTAAATATGTGCAGATAAAAATGATATTCCAAATCCATATTTCACTTATAACCAGATGGGATAACAGGAGTGAGAGTTACTGAGAGACAGTCCTTCATGGAAGAATAATGGAAATAGAACCTAACCTCTCCCTAACCTCGCCTGGAGGTTTGTGGCTACAAGTTCTAGAGCGAACAGCAGATGATACCAAAGCTGAGATGATTCAGTGTGCTCAGACCAACATAAAACCTACTACCTTGCTTCCATCCCGGGAAATAGCGTTTTCCTTTTAAAAACCGAGTGTCTGAGGGACGACATAAACAGCCTTCTCCACCTGCAGGCCCTTAAGAGCCTGGAACAGTGTGCTCGCTGGAGGGATCCAGCTGCAGGCCTGTTGTGTTTCATCCACACGGAGCCTGGAGAAGTCTCCAAGCTGAGCATCTTTACAGAGATCCGGCTATTGCTTGCCGTTTCATCCTGACCCATTTCGCTCTCTCTGGTCTCCTGCCTGCTCCCATTTATGTATGGGACTCCTATGGCTTTCAAATTTTTGACATGTCTTTTCTGAAAAGAGAGTGGGGTGGGCGCAGTTTGTTGATACTATTTCTGTCGTTCAGTTGCTAAGTCGTGTCTGACTCTTTGCAACCTCAAGGACTGTAGCCTGCTAGGCTCCTCTGTCCTTCACTATCTCCCTGGAGTTTGCTCAGATTCATGTCCACTGAGTCGGTGATGCCATCCAACCATCTCATCCACTGAGGTCCCCTTCTCCTTTTGCCTTCAGTCTTCCCCAGTGTGAAGGTCTTTTTCAATGAGTCCGCTCTAGGAAGAGCGTAATATCCTCAGAGTCTCACATCTGGAGTCCAGAACCCAGTGCAGAGTTGAAACACTTCTTGGAGTAGCCTAACAGTCACAGGACACTCGTTTTTATTTTTTGAATCAGGGCAGGGTTTTGAGCCCATGACTTAGAGCAGTCACTTCCCGAGAACTTCTGAGCTGCCTGGAGACTCCACGAGAAGCAAGTGGTTTGTGTTTTCTCTCTTCGCTGTTTTGTGGCACTGAAGCGACTGTTCTGTCTCTCCCTCTGGTGAGCGAGACTAGTCCTCCCTTTGTGCCCAGAACTGCAGTCTCATTCAGCCTCATGCTTGAGTTCTCTGTCGCCTTCAAACCATCACCTCTCCCCGCTTCCTAATGCGAAGGGAGCACCATCGTCATTAACCCTGAGCTCAGACCTCGAAGCCTTCCCGGCTGCTTCCAGCCCGTTCCTGCTTTTTATCTTTTCTTAATATGTGTATTTTATTCCGTTCCTGATTTTTAAACTTGCCCAACAATGCACTTGGTTTAACCACAGCCACGTGGCCTTGCTCTGACAGCGGGTCGTTTTCTAAGAAAGAAGCGGTAATAGGGAACCCTAGCTTGGCAAAATGAAGGAGAGTAAAATAGACATTATGAATAAAGTCCACGGGCTGAAAAGTATATAAGTGACTGAGGGATACTGACACAATAAGCTCTTTGTAACTGCTCTCCAGGCAAGACACATATTTTTCTTCTATTCTATACATTAGGAAAAAACCCTCCCCGGTGACCCAGGGCAACCAGACGTGCATCTGACACAGATCATTCTAAGCGTTGTTGGCCTTTAGCTGGTACAACATTAATTTCCCCGAGTCCTCAGCTTCTTTCCTGGCTGCATGTGCGCGGCCAAGCCTCCCGCTCTCCCCGCTTAGCGGCTGACGTCGGCTTTCAGCTCCCCACCGCCCGCTGCGGGCATCACCTGTGTGCAGGCCGAGCGTGAGCTCTGCCGGAGAACAAGGCCCCGTATCAACATTTTGTGATCTCGCCCTTCTCAGGGCAAAGAAAAAGGCAGGCACCGATGAAGAGGGCTCGGGGCTGCCGTGCCTTCTCAGAGACCCTCTGAAACCTCCTAAATGGAGACCCAGCGGGGCTCCCCACCCAGGGGTCTAAGTTGCTCTTCTCCCTCCATCTGGTAAGTGCTCTCAGTGGACCACACACTGGGCTAGGCTTTCGGTAAAGACGCGGCTTCTGCTTTCAAGGTGCTCACCACGTCCTGGGTATAAATACGGTATAAGTACAGTCAAGGACGCTTTTCTCTTCTCTGTCCACTGAGAGAGGGAGCATGCAGCCACCGCTGTCTTTGGAAATAAGGATTGTCTTTGGCCAGAGAGGGTCTAATCTGATTGCACGTTAGAATACCCTTTGTCATTGTTACTGTTTGGTTGCTAGGTTGTGTCTATTTTGGGACCCCATGGACTGTAGCCCACCAAGCTCCTCTGTCCATGGGATTTCCCAGGCAAGAATACTGGAGTGTGCTGCCATTTCCTTCTCCAGATCTCCCCCACCCAGAGACTGAATCCGCGCCTCTGACATTGCAGACAAATTCTTCACCACTGAGCAGCCAGAGAAGCCTTCAGAATAACCCGCTGCTGCTGCCGCCGAGTCGCTTCCGTCGTGCCCAACTCTGTGCGGCCCCACAGACGGCAGCCCGCCAGGCTCCCCCGTCCCTGGGATAACCTAGGAGGGTTTAAAAGATCTATGGCTCTAAGAGTCTCGTGCGGAGCTGAAAATGGTCCATATTTTGATCTGGGGGGTGGTTACCTGGGTATGAATATATGCAAAACCCACTGAACTTTACACTCAACACTCACAGGCTCTCCTGTAGACAGGATAAACTCGATTTTTACAAAGGTAAAAATAAAAATCCCCTACATGCAGGGCTGCTCTTAAGAGAGTCTGTTTTAAACGGTCCTGGCTTCAGTATGCTGTAAAAGCTCCCCAGGTGACATTAATGTGCAACCAGGGCTGAGAAACAGTCTGTAGGCAATTAAAGCCTAACGGCCTGGAGAAGGGGCCCCGAGACCACGCAGTCCTCTGTGCTGTGAGGCCAGAGCAGACCTGCCCTTACGCGCTGGTGTTGGCCCTGGAAAGACCACCCAAGCTCACCCACTGGGGTGGGGGTTTTTCTTGAAAGATCCAGGGCTCCAAAAGGGGAGAGGGTCCCCCACTCTTTCGCGTTTGAGCCGAGGTGAGCGGCAGAAGAGGAGAGGGAGGAGGCTGGATAGGAGAGGGGGGAGGCTGGATAGGGGAGGGGGGAGGCTGGATAGGGGAGGAGGGGAGGCTGGATAGGGGAGGAGGGGAGGCTGGATAGGGGAGGGGGGAGGCTGGATAGGGGAGGGGGGGAGGCTGGATAGGGAGAGGGGAGGCTGGATAGGGAGAGGGGAGGCTGGATGGGGGAGGGGGAGGCTGGATGGGGGAGGGGGAGGCTGGATGGAGGAGGGGGAGGCTGGATAGGGGGAGGGGGGGAGGCTGGATAGGGGAGGGGGAGGCTGGATAGGGGAAGGGGGAGGCTGGATAGGGGAAGGGGGAGGCTGGATGGGGGAGGGGGAGGCTGGATGGGGGGGGGGAGGCTGGATGGGGGGGGGGAGGCTGGATAGGGGAAGGGGGGAGGCTGGATGGGGGGAGGGGGGAGGCTGGATGGGGAGGGGGGAGGCTGGATAGGGGAGGGGGGGAGGCTGGATAGGGGAGGGGGGAGAGGCTGGATAGGGGAAGGGGGGAGGCTGGATGGGGGAGGGGGAGGCTGGATGGGGGGAGGCTGGATGGGGGGAGGGGGAGGCTGGATAGGGGAAGGGGGAGGCTGGATAGGGGGAGGGGGGAGGCTGGATAGGAGAGGAGGGGGAGGCTGGATGGGGGGGGGGGGGGGGCTGGATAGGGGAGGGGGAGGCTGGATAGGGGAGGGGGAGGGGGCTGGATAGGGGAGGGGGAGGGGGCTGGATGGGGGGAGGGGGTGTCATGGGGTCAGGAACTATGGGGCTTCCCTGGTGGCCCAGTGGTTAGGGTCCACCTTGCCAGGCAGGAGATGTGCGTTCAGTCTCAGCCTGGGAACTGAGGTGCAGCGTGCCCAGGGCCGCGTGGCCGGGACCACAGCTGCAGGGCCTGCCCTCTTGAGCTTGCGGGGCCCCCCCAGGGGAGCCACTGCAAGGAGAGCTGGAGGAAGCCCGCCTGCAGCGACAAGAACCCAGCACAGAGCCCGAAAGGAAACGCAGTGGGGATCAGGCTGAGGCTGGGGCGGGGGCCTGGGGGCCAGGGAATCCCACGCACTGATTGTGTCCCCATGGGGGGCCATTTATCTGCCCTTGGTCTCACTTTCCTTAAGTCTAAGCAGTCGGGCCTGAGACTTCCTTGGCTCATCGCTGTGTTCTGGGAGACCTCCTGGCCCCAGGGAGATGGAGCTGTTTCGCTCAGCCTGCGTCTGAGTCGAAAGCAACAAGCAACGATTCCTACCTTTGGGGTTGTCACAGGGGTAAACCTTTGTTATGGAAAATGCTTAGCGCTGGCTTGGCACCGCCTCAGGATCCAAAACACGACAGCTATTATTACCAATAGGTTTGGCAGAGGGTGGTGTTTTGTTCTGTGGCTCAGGGTCAGCCCAGGCAGTACCTGGCACACAGTAGGCGTGCAATAAATATTGATAAAATGAACGCTCGTCTGAGCCACAGATTTCATTACCCAAATTAGAAATCTTCTCCTTTCTTAATTACGAGGGCATGCTTTCAAACTGGTTAATGACATCTTGTTTTGTAGCCTGTTTAATAAATCTTTGCTGCCAACGGCAAGTTCCCCATGTCGGTAAATCAGCTAAATATTTAGCTGATTTTTTTTTTCTCCTCAAGGTTTCACGCAGACTCTTGGCATTGTGTAGATGATAAGCAGAGGGAGTCAGCAGTAGGAAGTCAGGCACTTCAAACCGCTCCATCTCAGACCTCTGTTTTTCTGGTGTGGCTAATCCTGCTGGATAGATGGTTCTAGAGTCTTTACCACCCCCGGACACTTGACTCCACCACCCCCACCCAGATCTTCACCCACTCACTCCTCTCAGCCCCTTCCTTTACTATAGGGCCTGGAGGAACAAAATCCTCATTTCTCAGCCTCACTTTCGTCTAGGTATGGCCAAGCATACTTTCCTGGCAAATAAGTTGCTAATGGAATCTTTTAAAGGTGGGGAGGGATGGTCTAAGAAAGGGGCTGCTTGATTTAAATAAGAAATCTATGTAGGATGACGATTGGTGATAAGCTAACTGGACCATTCAATTATCACATTTACCAAATAATAATCGGGGCAATATTTCCACTGTTTCATAGTGTCAACTAAGTCTACCAATGAGGAATGTGAATCTTCTCAAATATGAATATTTAAATACAAGGCATCAGAATAAACAAGGGATATTCCACGACAGAATTCCCCCAGAGAAATAGTTAACATACTTTTGACCTTGCATTATGAAGCTGATATAATATTCTATGAAAATGTACAATTACTAATTACCTATAAATGTATTTTCATGTGCAATTCTCAATTATACAGTTTCCTAAATATTCATTTCTCTTTCTGGACTACTGACAAATGTTTATTTTGGCATGTAATACTGAAAATTTTAAAACATCTAAAGCTTAAAAAGGGGGGGCTGTTTTTATGGCAAGAAGAGCAAACGAGCTCCGTGGTTCTCCTTCCCAGGCTGCAGGCCTTGCGTGCAGCTGTGATGCTCACAGAGCTGTGATCGTGGTGAGCAGCACCATCAGAAAGAACAGGAGAACTATCGAGACCCTGAAATGCTTGCCTAGCAGAGACTCAGGAGCAGCTGTCTGCTACGAGGTGAGGCTGAGCTGACCCCTGCTGTCTAAGGCCCAAGAAGCCGCAGATGCCCTTACTGCAGCCAGACACGTTTCCAGGGTCCACGTGTGACGCCCGCGAGGACGCCCGGCGAGGAGCCCGGTGCTGAGACTGGAAAAGGCTCCAGGTGAGATCTGCAAGGGCTCTCCTGTTGCCAGTGAAAGCCAGAGTAGAAAGCAAGAGAGCCGGAACCAGGAGAAGTGGGGGCTGCCTGACGCTTGTAAAGGGGCGTTTCTTCCACGAGCCCTGTCGTTGTCTTTGGTCCGGTAGAGCTCAGGGAACCCTGGGGCGGGCACTGCTGGCGTGGGTAGCTGATGAGCAGAGGGACTCGGCACTAAGCAATCAGCCACTTCAAGGACTCCGCTGCAGGTCCAGTGGTTAAGAATCTGCTTTCCAGTGTCAGGGATATGTGTTTTAACCCTGGTTCAGGAACTAAGATCCCACCCGCCCCAGGGCAACGAAGTGCACGTGCGGTGGCTACTGAGCCCAAGTATCACAACTAGAGAGAAGCCCACGCATCGCAACAAAGAGCCGGCTCAAAAGATGCGCACGCCACGGCCAGGACCTGGTGGAGCCAAATGAATACTGTGAGGATGTCGGGGCTGGGAGTCTGTGAATCTCAGACCTCTCATTGTCTGTAGGGACAGACGACCATTGCAGCGGAGGGAAAGAGAGAGAGGAAGGAAGGAAAAGGAAAGACAGAAAAAGTGAGCTCTCTAAAACTGGAACAGACGCGGCCTTCTGTCGGGGTAGCGTCGATCACATAGCTCCATCCACCCCCTGTTTTGCACCCAGATCGATGGAGGGCAGACAGAATTAGAATCTAGGAGGCATTATCAGCATTTTTAAAAGTTTATTATCAGATCTTTGCTGTGTAGACTCAGGCAAGGGCTGATTTTAGATTTGGGGCAAAGAATTTGATAGGTCTGCATAATTAAGAGGCAGGTTTTTTGATTTTTGTCTTCGTTTGCTTTTCCAGGGTACAGTGAGATGGTGGGGAGAAGAAACAACGTGATGAGCTGAGGGCTTTTCAATTGTAGCGTAATATTATATATGCCGTAGCTAGGATGATGTTTAGAACCTCAGATACAATCATGCAGAACTCAAACCCCAAGTATTAAATGATTTGCCCTAGTCACCCCCACCTTGTAGAAAACCTGACTACAAATCATGTTGTTTCAGTTATTTTGGGTTGGCTCAAAAGGTTGTCTGGGTTTTTTTTTTTTTCCATAACATCTTACAGAAAAAGAAGAATGAAATTTTGGGCCATTCTGATAATACAGAGGTGTTGAGTGTGGTCACTAATTAAGGAGAAAGGACTGTGCCCACTTTGGGTCAGCTTGGGGAAGTGATATAAACCTCACTGCAAAGCAAAGAGTGGGAGAAAAGGAATTCTGCAAAAGCAAAAAATAATAACTGCGCACATTATTTTGAACGCTGACTATATGGCAAGCCCTGTTTGTTTTAATCCCCAAATCAACCCAATAAAGTAGGACCTACTGCTCTGCTCTCTTTCTCGGATAGAGACACTGAGGAGCAAGCAGGTGCCTCGCCTTGGCCAGGGTCACACGGCGGTTAATTCTCGGCAGTCTGGCCTCAGCGCTTACGTTCTTTCCCACAGTCCCAGGTGGTATCGCTGTCACGATCAGAAGGGATGAAGAAAGAAAGTTTCTAGAAACTCACTGAAATTTAAAGGGGGCTCGGGATTTTAGGGTGATGTGAAAGTTTAGCTGTATCTCAGTTGACTGAAAACATATCCATCAATTTACTTGAAACATTTCTGTACTAGCTGCCTTAGATATGACAAGCTCCGAAGGTAAACGCAGTTTGTCTCCATATTGTTTAAAGCATTTTCCAGTTTCAGTTGAAGGTGAAGCTATGACACAGTTTCCAATTTTGCCTGAAATCCAACGAAGGCTTTGTAAAATTAAAAGATGAGTTTTAAAGGAAATATTTGCCTACCGAAAACGTCTTCTTCTAATTAAGCAATTAAGTCTCAACAAGACAGATCTCCTTATTGCTTAAAGGTCATTTAAAATGCAAACAGGATGCAAGATGCAGCTGGGGGGGCTAAATCAGCCCATCTCCGTGGGTGTCTGAAGTCTTGAAATTTTCTTAAACGGCATATGCCGATTTTTAAGTATTGAAGCATTGGGCCTGTTGCCTATGTGTGCTGAAAAAGAAATCTTCGCTATGTTGTTTTTTTTTTTTTTTGCTAATCAAAATGCAGCCCTGCATTTGAGAATTATTATTTTATAAGGTACATGTGGTTGGAAGGAGATACGGCCTAGAGCAGAAAGAACGCGAAGAGGCCGAGGCAGTTATTTTCGCTACCCTGGTGGCCGTGCACGTGGAAATTAGTTATGACTCTCCCAGCAGCCTCCTGGATGTGGAGGGCGTGGCTCCCAGCAATTACACTGCTGCTTTTTGAGTGATGAGATGGGGCTCTTGCACAGCGAGAGGCAGATTTCACTGGGTTCATTTAAATTTTATGGAAATGAGTATTTATTCGTTGTCATCCACTGAAGCCCACCTCTAAGGCTTGCTTCTCTTAGTCCACGGCTCACTGGGACGAAAGGATGGCGTTTATAAAGTATTCATCTCCTTGCTCTTTCTTGAGACTGTGGAACCGGCTCCACTTAATTGTCAGAGGGACGGACATTTTCGCGTAGCCTAATCCCAGGGAAGTGTGACCAGGGTTTGAGAAATCCTGCTAATATCCACTTTCCCACCTGGCATGCATGCACTGTTGGAAAGACAGTTACTTAGAAGTTAAGACCACAAGGACGATTGATTGCCAAGGATCCTGTTTGCCACAGGTTGTTAGGATGGCTAAGACAGAAAGAATTCCACCTTGTCTCTTTGTGTTCACCAAAGAATAATAATGAGTTGTAGAAAAGTTCTCTGAAACCAGAATTTATGACTAAAATGGGTCTCAGAGCTCTTCCGGATTATTGTAAAGAATTTTGCAAGCCTCTCTCTCCACCCAGCAGTCCCCACACAATTTTCCCCAACCCGCTCAGTACATGAACCTCTCCATGTGTTCTGAGCGGTCCCTCTGACCCTCGATAATGTTTACAAATGGAAGGGATGGCTGAAACCTGGCATTGTCATTCCTCACTCATATTAGGCAGCATGGCAGGTAAACGGGAAAATCTGGACTGGCTCGGAGCGAGAGCCAGCACACATAAGTTACAAATAAAAAAAATTAACAGACACCGAGCTGCTCCCCAGCACCGCTTGCCAGCACTGAGTCTCTATGGTAACTGAACTCCCCGGCCTCCTGGGTATTCAACTAGTGGATTTTTCGTTTTTCAAAGAAAGTTCTCAAAGCTGATTTAAATATTATGATATTTGAATCTCTGAGTGCTAAGTGGAGATGGATTCATGTTGGCCGGGATGCTTCTTAAAAATGTATCCTTTTCTTCTATCAAATGGTACTGCCACAAAGGTGAATTTTCTTTTGGTAGGAGATTCCTTTTAAACAGCCGGAAAGCTGGGAGTTGAAGGTGACACCGCGCTTTAAGGATGGTGGGGTCAAAGTTGCTAAGAGCAGTCTGGGTAGGAGGGGAGCTTGGGGGAGAGTAGGCACACGGGTGTGTATGGCTGACTTCCTTCTCTCTCCACCTGAACTGTCGCAACACTGTTAAAGGAATATATTCTAATACAATTTTTTTAAAAGAAAGGGCTACAAAAGAGGCATTAAACAGGATTTTTAAGGTTAAAAAAAAAGTTGCAAAGGAACTAAGGAACTATAGAAGGGAAGGGGCACCCACTGAAGAGAATGTTGCTTTTTGCAGAAGCTTCTTCACCGCCTTCTTTCTGTGGGATTTGGTTGAGGCGGTCTACCTGTGTGAATAATCAAGGCTTTGTTTGACTTCGAGGAGGGACCAAGACTAACATTTACTGAGAATTTACAGCTTCCTGAGTATTTTGTTGCCAAATTTTAAAAGTTCCTAGTAAATCAGTAGGGAAGGTATTTTTAGATACTGATTTTGTAGTCAAGGGAAATATAAGGCTCAGAGAGGGTGAGAGGTCTGCCTGAAGTCACACAGTCAGTGAGAAAGATGGAATTTGAACGTCAGTCTTGTTGGTTCTCAAGTTCAAATTCTTTCTGCTACATCACATGGGTTCTAATAAATATATTTTTTTGCTTTTAGAAATCCCTGGCTATAGTTCCTCCGACCCTTACATTATTTAATTCACACAAACATAACTCCTTCTCCTGGGACCAAAGGGACTCCAGTGGCCAGTCCTGGTGCCTTCTTGCCTCCCTGCTTTCTCCCCAAATTCCCAAGGAGAATGGCCTGAAGGTCTAGGGTTTCAGCTCTTAGACCCTTGCACGTGAACTTGAAATTAGATTGTTTTACCAGCTAATGACTGATGACCTGATCTGAGGCTAATGATATTCACTCGCCAAAATCAGACCGGTGAGGCAGATGCCACTCATTTTTAAAAGAAAAAGAGGATAGGGAAGGGACAGCATTTATCGTATCTTGTGTATGAGAGATCAAAAATATTAAGTTTCAGATTGAAAAAAAGATGAAGAAAAGAAAGAAAACAAGAACATTTCAAGTCTTTTGTCAAGAAAATCTCTTCCAGGTGAACATCAAAAGCTGCCTTTCTCAAGAAGTTTGAGCGACTGCCATTAGGGTGGGAAAATGAAAAGGAGCTTGCATCGAGCAGGATGTTCTCAGTGATTTTATGATCCTTCTGACCTTAAAAGGCACACGTTGGGATGTAAGTGCTGTAGTGATTTTGCAGATCCTGAATTGGCAGTGACTTGAAGCCCTCCTGAATACATCCTGAGGTTTGACATTTGCTCTGCTTTCCCCCTCCCTTCCTAAAGATCATTACGAAACAGCACACAGATCCACCAAAATGCAGAAGGCTGTGGGAGGTGACTGAGACAGGTAGCGAGGGTTCGCTGGGGGCTGCACTTAGCGAAAATCTGAAAATTGCTGGCTCTGTTGTTGAGAGAAATAAACACTTTATTCGAAAGTGTGTTTGGCATGTCTCTGTGTGATGGCTTGGTTACAGCAATACTTTCCTGGCAGAGAATTAGCTGAACAGCACGGGGGAGAGAAAAGAAAGTAAAACCCAGGAGAGAGAAACGTGCTTGAGTTTTATTTTATGTTGCATTTTGATTTATTTTACCTTTTTAAGATTAAGGCTTTTAAGACCAAAAATGTGCAATGACGTCAGGCAATATGCCATGCTCTGATGAGCTCTGTGTAATGTTGAGACGTTGGTGGCCTCTGGAATCTGGGTATGCTGGTGCAAAATGAATTGTCCAAGTATGAACTCCCAAACTGTAGTCACCTAATTAGATTCTTAGATGTTTACCAGCAAATAAGGACGTGCAGCCAAAATTTAAACTTCAGTGTCAAGAGCTCACTTGCTGAGCTGTGCCAAAGGCCAATCACTGCTTCTCTGTTGGGCTCCACACACAGAGTGACACCATATTGACTAATTATTTAGCAATTAAGAGGATCAAGAAAGCAGCATTGGGTTGTTGGGGGTGGGGTGGGGCTGGAGAATAATCTGTTAGCCTTCGTATTAAAAACAAACAAAGACAACTTCAACGACAAAATGACAAAAGAAATAAAACAGTTGTGTGTAGGATCAAAAATAAAAACAGTATGCATTTTAAAAGTGGAATAAAGGGAAAGCAGAAATCTTATAATACATCTTTAAAGGAATAGTATCCATAATAGTTACGTGGAACATATTTTTATGGGGGCTCATTTATTATGATTATGCAGGACTCGTCACATTATGTGGTGAGCTGGTAAGTTATTATAACTTAAGGGAAAAATAGCTGCTCAAGTTATTTTACATAAAGTCTTTGGAGGTGGGATTTGACTTATCTGATTAATTATTAGACCATCTGCCTCAGTTTTTTCTTGACCTTGTTAGTGTGATGATTCCAAGTTGTGTTCAAACACTACAATTTTGTCATAAAACAGGTTGCAGCTTGTCTCTGCTATAAGGGCAGATGGGGTCTAGTCAGCCGCCCATCATCCCTTGGGTTGGGGGACTGTCCAGGAATAGGATGATCCCCAGGCTGGAAGCTTCCCTGCCAATCCCAGGGCCCTGTCACCGCTGCCTGTGGGGCTGTGTAATTCACAGGTATCGGGAGACTCTAAGAGTCTATCTGTAAGCCCCCAGATGACTTGCACAAATTCCTTTGGGATAGGCAGGCTCACACGAGCAATTCTCAAGGATGAGACTGAGGTGGGAGGGACGCCCAACAGGGTGGGGACCCACATATGCACGCAGGGGCTCAGGTTGTGTAGCCGAGACTAACACAGCGTTGTAAAGCAGTTGTTGTTGTTCAGTCACTAAGTCACGTCCAGCCCTTTGTGACCCTGTGGACCCCAGCAGGCTGGGCTTTCCAGTCCTTCTCTATCTCCCAGAGTTAGCTCGATTTCATGTCCATTGAGTAGGTGATGCTATCTAACCATCTCATCCTCTGCCACCCTCTTCTCCTTTTGCCGTCAGTCTTTCCCAGGGTCTTTCCTAAGACCTGGGGTAGAATTGTAAGGCAGTTATAATCCAATTAAAAAATAAATGAAAAAAAATTAAAAAGAGAAAAAGGAAGATTGAGACAAAAATACACTTTGGATGGGTATCAGGTGTGCTGCAAGTGATTGTGATCCGCCCTTTCAAGGACTAAAGGCAATTTAATTATCTGCTTTGGAAAAGAAGGACCTAGATGCTCGTTCGGCTAGCATTGTTCTCCCGGCTCAGCTGCATTTCCCTGGGTCCTTTGAAAGAATGGACCAGATGCCACCATGCCTGGGCTCACACTGCCCTGGTGGCTCCCCGAGCCTGCCTTCCAGCAGCCAGCGAGAGTCTCCGCCCAGCTTTCCAACCTCATTTCCTCCCCTAAACTTCATCCTGTTTTCTGTTTGTCAAGGAGACCAAGCCCTTCCCTATACCAGAGCCTTCTTTTGCCTTTGCTTAGGATACTCTTCTCCAGATTTCCAAAGCCAGCTCTTTTTAATTGCTTCTGTCTCAGTAAGCAGGTCACCTCCCAGGGTGGGCTCTCTAAATAGCCCTCCCTGCGACTCACACCCCGACCCACCACCTAGCCTTTCTCTATGCTGGGCCCTGCCCGCTGCTCTGGAAATGGTCTTGTGTGTTTTTGTTTACTTATTGGTTGCCTGCCCTCTTCCTCTAGACTGTAAGAGGCGTGAGAACTTATCTTGTTCACTAGGGATAATTTTCCTAGCAGAGTATCCAGCGTTTGGTGGGTTTCCAATAAATAACTGTCTAAATGAATGTATTGTGGGTGCCTGTCTAACTGGAAGGAAAAGGGCAAGGTTATAGATTTTGTGTGAATGAGACCTCTAAGGAAGAGGACGACCCATAATGGGACTGTGGTGGAAACAGGTCGGAGAAACAGAATTCTAGCCCCATCCATCTAAGAAGCTTTATTACAGCTACATTATTTCTCTTGCTCCCCTACCTGGAAAGGAGAGAGCAATAGTCAGGTCCCACATTTTCTATAATTTCATAGGCAGTCTTTTGATACATGTGAAAAGCCATTAAATTCCCTGCTGGATGATCCAGGGTGGAGGGCTGTTCATATAGGTCACATGATAATCACAAATTATTTAGTGTTTTCAGAGTGTCAGGCATGGATCTACTATAACATTTAATCCACAGACCAGCCTTAGGGAGTAGATGCTATTACTGTCTCCATTGGATTGGACAGGCGAGTAAACTGGGGCTTGGACCAGCTAAGTCTCACTCAAGGTCACATGGTTCCTAAGTGACGAAGCCCAGGGTCAGCCTGAGTTATTGAGACCGCTGTCTCTGGGCAGTGACTCGCCCAAGTCATATCCAGGCCTGATAGGTTAGCAGTTGTATCTGGACGCTACAGCTTCTCTCACTGGGTTAGTTTTCCCGCACGTTTCTGAATTTGGTGCGTGCATATACGTCCTGACCTCATCCTCTTTCTATTTCTTAAACTATAGTGAAATCGCCTGCAGAGAGGAGCGTATAGAGAACACAGTGCCTCTAGAGAGAGGGTGATGTAAACGGCTGGTGGGGGGGTGGTCTTCAGGGGCCACTGACAGGGCAGTATAGAGGCTGTAAATGTCGCGTGCCTCTCTCTGTCTTGGAGTTGTCTGGGAGAAATGAATAGTGGACCAAAGGCCCTGGGTTTGCTTTGAGAGAACAATTTTCCTCTTTGTGTTTTATTCAGCTGTATAATAAAGAGACTCTGAAGTCCATTTTGGGACGGGGTCCCTGGACCTGCAGAGACCCCCACACTTGGTTTCATCTCAGTCCTTTGCTTGGGGAACATACCCAGAGCTTGCCTGAGACACGTGCACGGCTGTGCAAACACTCCGTTTTCTTGAGTGGGAGCAAGAGAAGAGCTGTGTTTCTGTAGTATCACGCTAACCTTAGCCTTGGACCAAGAGCATTAAGGAGTTTCTAGCACGATGTCTTTGACCTCAGACCAAGGAAGAACAGAACAAACTCGAGTTACGACCAGGGGCAGAGATATTTCAGTGCCTTTGATTTCAGAGAAAGGTAGAGGGCACGGGAGGGAAAGGGCTGAGAGGAGGCCCCCCCGGCGGGTGGGGGCGCCCACTGGCGCGGCTGTGTCAGAGCCAGCCACTCATCCCGGTGTCCTGATCGGCTCAGGAGACCATAATACAGTGCTCAGGCAGAGGATCTGACTTCCTAAAGAGTGGGAACCACAGGCGTATTGTGTGTTGGGGGCCTATGCTGTAAGACAGATGGGGAAGGAAGTGAAAGTTGGTGTCAGTCACGTCCGACTCTTTGAGACCCTATGGACTATACAGTCCAAGGAGTATAGATGATAGTATATTAAGAATAAAAATTCACAGCAACTACATTACGGAATCACACTATTCTGCTCATCTACACTGACGTCTAGTCTCTTTTTCTTCTGACCAGGAGGTGGACTGCTCAGCATGCTGAGGCTTAGAGAAAACATCCAGTCCCTCAAAAGGACACCAGTGTCTGAGCTTCAGAGGAGGCATGAACCCAGACCTGGATTCAAAGAGCTCACGAAGAAAAACTGGAGATGATCCAGGTAATGAGAACTAAGCTTGCGAGGAGAAACAGTCCTCAGTAATAATATCCATCAGACTACTCTGTGTTTTTTGTAGCCAGCACAGAACTGGGTGGCTCCATCTTAGCCGGAGTGCAGGTACACATCGCTGGGTGTCTGTGAGATGCTTTCAGCTCAGCAATAAAAAATAGGACTGCAGAGTGCATGACGGCCCTGCTCGGGAGTTTTTTCTAACCCTCTGAAGAAAGCCTCGGGGCTTCCCTGCTGGCTCGGATGGTAAAGAATCTGCCTGCAAGGCAGGAGACCTGGGTTCGATCCCTGGGTTGGAAAGATCCCCTGGTGGAGGGCATGGTAACCCACTCCAGTATTCTTGCCTGGAGAATCCATGGACAGAGGGGCCTGGTGGGTACATGAACTGAGAACTTCCAGATGTTTAAGCTGGATTTAGAAAAAGCAGAGGACCAGAGATCAAATTGCCAACATCTATTGGATCATCAAAAAAGCAAGAGAGTTCCAGAAAAACATCTACTTCTGTTTTATTGACTATACCAAAGCCTTTGACTGTGTGGATCACAACAAACTGTGGAAAATTCTGAAAGAGATGGGAATACTAGACCACCTTACCTGTCTCCTGAGAAATCTGTATGCAGGTCAGGAAGCAATACTTAGAACTGGACATGGAACAACAGACTGGTTCCAAATAGGGAAAAGAGTATATCAAGGCTGTATATTGTCACCCTGCTTATTTAACTTCTATGCAGAGTACATCATGAGAAACGCTGGGCTGGAAGAAGCACAAGCTGGAATTAAGATTGCTGGGAGAAATATCAATAATCTCAGATATGCAGATGACACCACCCTTATGGCAGAAAGTGAAGAGGAACTGAAGAGCCTTTAGATGAAAGTGAGAGAGGAGAGTGAAAAGGCTGGCTTAAAACTCAACATTCAAAAAACGAAGATCATGGCATCTGGTCCCATCACTTCATGGCAAATAGATGGGGAAACAGTGGAAACAGTGACAGATTTTATTTTCTTGGGCTCCAAAATCACTGCAGATGGTGACTTCAGCCATTAAATTTAAAGATGCTTGCTCCTTGGAAGAAAAGTTATGACCAACCTAGATAGCATATTAAAAAGCAGAGCATTACTTTGCCAACAAAGATCCATCTAGTCAAAGCTATAGTTTTTCCAGTAGTCACGTATGGATGTGAGAGTTGGACCATAAAGAAAGCTGAGCACTGAAAAATTGATGCTTTTGAACTGTGGTGTTAGAGAAGACTCTTGAGAGTCCCTTGGACTGCAAGAAGATCAAACCAGTCCATCCTAAAGGAAATCAGTCCTGAATATTCATTGGAAGGACTGATGCTGAAGCTGCAATATTTTGGCCACCTGATGGGAAGAGCTGACTCATTGGAAAAGATCCTGATGCTGGGAAAGATTGAGGGCAGGAAGAGAAGGGGACAACAGAGGATGAGGTGGTTGGATGGCATCACTGACTCAATGTACATGAGTTTGAGCAAGCTCTGGAAGTTGGTGATGGACAGGGAGGCCTGGCATGCTGCAGTCCATGGGGTCACAAAGAGTCGGACACGACTGAGCGACTAAACTGAACTAAAAAAAAGCATCAGTTCAAGTCTCAAGTTCAAGGACTTCAGCTGTCACTAAAATCCGTCCTAGCCTCTATCTCAACCAAGAGAGAGAAGATATCAGCTCCAAGACTTAAGCAGGCATCAGGGTGTGGCTGTATGTAAAAACACTCTTTAACTGGGATTTGCTCTGTCTCTCTATTCTCTGTTCACCTGTCTATCTATCTATCATCATCTATTTTTTTTTTTAAACCATTATTTTCCTTTTTTTTGGTAAATGATACTGGTTTTCCATTTAGGTCAAAGATTAATGAAATTTCCTCCTTAATAAAAATGTTTTTGATAAATAAATAATATCCCAAGAGGCTTGCAGATATGGCTAAAAGTATGAATTTCACCTAAGTCTGCCTTCTGATAGAGTAGGTAACGCATTGTGATTTGGTGTTAGCCAGGACGTATTCCAAACCTTTTGTATATGTACCAATTCACTGAGCTTTCTTTGCTACCCCTTGAGGTAGAGCTTATTATTATCCATGTTTTTAAGGGAAAACCTGAAACTTGAAGAGTGTAAATCATTTGCCCGGAATTCATATCTGGGAAGTGCAGCTCTGAACTGGAGGGTCTGGGCTGTAGGACGCACGCTCATAAATGCCGTGCTGTCTTGCAATCCGGAGGCCTAGCAGTGCTCCTGAATGGAAATGGCCTGTGGTCACTGGCGGGAATGGTCACGCCAATGCCCAGTGACTATGGATTTGAGTGGGGAGAAGAATTTGTTGAGCATTTTAATTTGTAAATAGAGGGTTTGGGGATGAAACTCATGACTAAGCAGAAATGTGATAAATGAACAACACCAGGATAATGCTGCGTTATCCCAGATTACAGGGAGGGCTGAGCAAACAATGAGTATCTAAGAGAATGGCCCAGTGGAGCCTCAGGCGAGAGGATGACTGGTGTCTTCATCAGCTGAAGCAGCGTTGTCGAGGGAAGATCTTATACTGCTTCACCTTTAAGACATGATGGAAATCCCACTTTTCAAAAGGGAAGTTGAGAAATAACCAAAAGCAAGGATAATTGAAGATTCCTCACAAAAAGGATTAGAGGATTGAGGAGTAAAAGATCAAAAAGACTTAAATTGAAAAGACTCTCAGAACCTCTGGATGGACAAAATCTGTTACTGAGCTGGTGGGTTTCCAGACCTCTTTCATTAAACAGCTTCTAAGTGGGAATTAGTATCAGCAACAGAGAGGATCTTGAAAGTATGGGGGAAAAAAGTGACAGAAGAACTAAAAATTATGACTCAGTTGGGTAATTTTGCTCCAAAAATTCATTCTCCGGATTTTGACTTGACTCTAATAAAATACATCTTTGTTTAAGCTTGGAGCTCTCCAAAGCAGTTGACGTAGATTATTTCACTTGAGCTTTACAATGATCCTGTGAAAGAGGGGCTGGGAAAGCATCTTATTACTATTTTTAAGATAATGAAATTGAGGCACTAGACATCAGGATGCTACCTAACAGAGTCTCAGCTAGTAATAAACGACATTCAGTGAAAGCCTGCGTCAGTGCTGGACGCAGCGCAAACCGCCTTACCGGGTTTTGTCATGATTAGTCCTAAATCCTTCTAACAATCTTTGAAGTTGGTACTTCCTTCTGCCCCGTGTCTGGAGGCTGGAGAGACTCAGCGATTTGTGGCACATGAGGTGTGCAAGACCCTCAGTGCATCTCAGCCTACAGGAGCTCGTGAAAGCCCAGTGTGTGCGTTTCTTCTCACAGTGGGACAGCTTATACCACAGACATCGGTGGTGATGGTTAGTCACTAAGTTGAGTCCAACTCTTTGCAAGCCTGTGGACTGTAGCCCACAGTCCAGAGGGTCTGTCTGTGGGATTTCCCAGGCAAGAATCCTGGGGTGGGTTGCTTTTTCCCAGAGATCAGTAAATGCTTGGTGAGGGCTTGGTTATCCCTGGAGAGCCAGTGTGTAAACACTCACAAGTGCCCCCTGGGTGCACAGCTGGTAACTGGAGGAGTAGGATTCAGGCCCATGGAGCCTGGTTCCAGACTCTTCCCCTCGCACTTCCTAGTGGCGCCCATTCACTCTGAACGATAGCCCCATTGCTGGCACGGTGCAGGAGACTGAGACCTGGCTTGGAATTATCATGTATTAATCTATGTGGGAAAATTATATTTCTGGAAATGCACAGAGATGAAAAATACTCATATGGTCAGCATTAAAGAACATGAGTTTTGGCTGATGGATGTGAGTTTCAAGTGTGTGTTTTTTTGTTTTTAATTTTTTGCCATGCCATATAGCACGCGGGACGTTAGTTCTCCAACCAGAGACTGAACCCGTTCTTGCTGCTTTGGGAGCTTGGAGTCTTAGCCACTGGATCACCAGGAAAGTCCCCCCCGCCACCCCTGGCTCTCATTTTCAATGATGGATCTTATTTCATTGGAAGTATCCACCTGCCTGATTACAATGTTGACTGTGAGTGGACCAGTGATGAGAATGCATCCTCAACCAAATTTGTGCCTGATTCCACCTCCGCGGGAGGACAAACAAGAAGGGTGTAGAGATGCAGTGTAGACGCGTGCGGCTTTGATTCCGGCTCTGCTGCCTACTGCAGAGGGGGATGGCAGCCCACTCCAGTATTCTGGCCTGGAGAATCCCATGGACAGAGGAGCCTGGTGGGCTACGGTCCACGTGGTCGCCGAGAGTCAGACGCACCTGAGTGGCTGACACACACACATTGCCGCCTACTAGCGTGTGACCTCGGCCAGGTTACTTCCCTCTCCAAGACTCAGGCTGCAACTGAAAGTGATGCCGCAGTGCTGTTGGAGAGATTAAAGCAGCTGACGCAGGAGGGCGGAACAGGGTGAAAACCCTCGGCCAGCTGCAGCCTCTGTTCTGGGTACTGGAGATACTGCTCATGCTCATCCAGTGTGGGAAAGCAGATCATAGTCAGAAAGTGCCTTCTACTGGCCAGGGGATGGCAGCCAGATGGACTTCAGGAAGAGCTGATGAGCAGCTAGAGAAGCCGCCCAGCGCCTGGCAACTGGATTCAGAAACCCTCCAGATGAATGCTCAGCCTCCTTCCCCACCACTTCCAGGGAAGAGGCTTAAGGCACAGGCCACTCCAGACTAAATCTTCCTTCATCACCAGGAGAACTGACTGAGCAGCCTGCGGTTCTTCAGTTTTCTTATCTGTAAACTGTGGGCCATAATCGCGCTTGCCTCATGGACTAATGCGCTAGTAGGATTTATTACCAGTAACATTATCACATACGACTTTTTCCACTTGAGGCCAGACATCCAGTGCACAGCGGCCAAGTTCTTTCCTGTGGGGAAATGTGGACGCATCCTGACAAAACTGTGAAATGCTTTTCCCTTAAAAATGCTCCATTGACTGTTCTTTGACATATATTTTTCTCTTAAAAAATTAATAATAAAGTCTGGGCCACAGTGTCAGTACATCCGTGACGTGGCTGGAAGGAAGGGCATTCCTCATGGCAGAAGTCAGAAATGGGCTGGCCCTGCCTTTCTTGCAGCTGAGTGCAGACACAGTGCTCGGGGCCCGCCCATCAGACACACGATGCAAGACGCTGAGGCGGGAGGTGCATCGTGGGGACGTAGGTTCAGGACAGCTTCTAGGCTGGCAGGCTAAAGGCCGCCTGCATGCCAGGCGAGAGGGGCGCTTCCAAGGGGAAGCTAGTGTGGGACGGGGGGTCTGTGTGCTTGCTGGTACAGGGGTGGCTCCAAGCCGCAGGCCTGGCTTTAATCTGGGTGTGAGGGATTGATACATGGTCTTCAAATCTGATTCAAATAGACCTCTGGGTACTTCCATGAGCCATATAATAATACTTAACTAATTTCTTTTCTGTTAGCTGGTGTAGATTCTGTGATAGGCAACTGAGAATCCTGCTGGAACCCTCAATTTTCTGACCGGTGTGTTTAGGGTGGCTGGCTTTCCCCACGTGAACTAGAGAGGTTTCCTTCAGCTTTCAAGTTCTTGGGGGGCATGACCACATCACTTCTGTCCATCCTCCCACCCCACCTCCAGTAAGATCTACCACACAGGGCAAAGGCTTCCCTGTGACTCAGCCGGTAAGGAACCTTCCTGCAACAGGGGAGACCTAGGTTTGACTCAATCCCTAGATCAGGAAGATTCCTTGGAGAAGGGAATGGCTATCCACTCCAGTATTCTTTCCCGGAGCATTCTACGGATAGAGGAGCCTTGCAGGCTACCGTCCCTGGGGTTGCAAAGAGTTGGATACAACTGAGTGACTGACACTTTTGCACAGGGAGAGGATCAGCAAACTTTCTCTGTTAAGGGCCAGATAATACATATTTTCTAAAGGAAATCAATCTTGAGTATTCATTGGAGGGACTGAAGCTAAGGCTGAAGCTCTAATACTTTGGTCACCTGACCTGATGCGAAGAGTTGACTCATTGGAAAAGACCCCGATGCTGGGAAAGATTGAGGGCAGGAAGAGAAGGGGATGACAGAGGATGAGATGGTTGGATGGCATCACCGCTCCATGGACATGAGTTTGAGCCAGCTCCAGGAGCTAGTGAAGGATAGGGCTTACTGTCCTGGTGTGCTGCAGTCCATGGGGTCACAAGGGGTCGGACATGACTGAGCAGCTGGACAGCAGTAAAGATTCTGGGTTTGGGGGCCATACAATCTCTGTCATAACTGCCCAGCTGTGCCGTCAAAACAGCTCTGCCATTATAGCCACAGCAATAGCTAAACAAATGGCGCGGCTGCATTTTAATAAAACCAATTGACAAAAACTAGCAGCGAGCTAGGTAGCCCTTTGGAGATTATGATGAGCAAAATAAACCTCCTGAGAGTGGACGCTGACGCAAGCTTTCGTCTTAGCTTTGACGCTGGTGCCTGAGTCATCGTGAACACATCGTTCCCTCACTGCACCTGTCTTTCCACATATGCCCCTGATAACACAAGTCAGACTCCCAGATTGCTGGAGAGACCGGGTGAAGTGACAGGCCTCAAAGCACTTGATTAAAATCTTAACTTAAAAATTATGGAGTATATTACTATAATCATATTTTTGCATGTGTACCTTCTTCTCATGGAGTTCTTTGTTTTATGGGGAGTAAAACTATAATTGTGAAATATTAAAAAATTATACAATAAAGAATATAATTATATTTTTACTCCCTATAAAACAAAGAACTCCCTTAGAGTTCTCCCTGAGAGTTCTATCTTTTAGTTCTTCTGTTTTCTGGCATATAACATTTCACAAGTCCACCTTTTATAAATGCTTGTTAAACAAATAGTTTAGCTCTTGGTTTAGAGGACTTTTTTATCATAGTCTGGTGGCTCAGATGGTAGAGAATCTGCCTGCAGTGTAGGAGACCTGGATCTGATCTCTGTATCGGGAAGATCCCCTGAAGAAGGGAATGGCTATTCACTCCAAAATTCTTGCCTGGCGAACCCCATGGAAAGAAGAGCCTGGAGCGCTACATACAGTCTGTGGGGTCACACAGAGTCGGACCTGACTGAGTGGCTAAGCACACACATGCACGTAGATGCAAGTTAACGTTTGAATAATCACAAGTGAACCAAAATGAAGAGGTAAGTGTGAGGAGTATAAATCTGTAAAATTGTGGCCCCAAATGTAAATGCTTATAGACACCAAGCAAAAAATAAATAGATTGATGCAAAAACATAAATGAATCGCTGTGAGGTATTGGGAGGTGGTGGGAATGAGGCACATCCATTCAGAGGGGGTGTCGTTCCTTGGCTCCAAACAACTCCGTGTGGGAATATGGAGTCACCACTGACAATTTTTCCATCTTTTCAAGAGAAGCTGAAAATACAGATTTTTAAAGCAATGTCACTCATTTTTTAAACCTCAGCAATGAATCCTCAAGGTTAAAAAAATACTACACCTCTTTCTCGGGCGATTTTGTAATCTTGTGTAATTTCTAGAAGATCTAAATGACAATTATAATCGAAACATAGCAACATAGGGAAGTCTTAGCTCTCACTGCCTTTTGGTTCCCTGGTTGTAATGAATGGTCCTTATCACCCATGGCAAAATTTTCGGTCATTTCGATTTTCAGTGATGCTTTGATGGTGGTATTATTTCTCTGATGACTTATCCAGTTGCCATGATTGTTAGAAACTGACTTTGTACAATCCCCAGGATATCCTCAGGCTTCCTCCTTCAATTTATTCATCCCTCAGCTCAGATGTCCCCTACTTAGACAAGCCTGTCCTAAACAGCCTGTCTAAAATAGCACCCACTGGTCTCCTTTTCCTTTTCTGGCTGCTTATCAGCCTCTGGCGTATCATATTCTTTGTTTATGATCTGTCTGCCTCTGCTAGAATGTCAGTTTCCTGAAAGTAGGGATGTTGTCTTGTTCGACACAATTCCAGAACATACTGCCACTTCTGGCAGCAGAGGCTCCTAATAAATCTGTCCAGTAAATGAATGAGCGATCCTGTTGATCACTGTTGATGAGTTACCAAGACTTTTTGTTCTCCAAGACACTGGGGGAGAAACAGGCATGGGAGGAAAACAGGTTCCTATTAGCAGTAATCTCAATGACAATCTGAAACTTACTGGGGCTTCCGTGGAGGCTCAGTGGTAGAGAGCCTGCCTGCCAGTGCAGAAGACATGAGTTTAGTCCTTCGGTCGGGAAGATTCCTTGGAGAAGGAAATTGCAACTCACGTTAATATACTTGCCTGGAAAATTGCATGAACAGAGGAGCCTGGTGGGCTACTGTCCACGGGGGTCACAAAAGAGTCAGACATGACTTAACGACTAAAGGACCACAAGCCTATTGACGAATGACGTGTTTTGACATAGCGGGAAATTTATAAATTTGTCTAAAGTCAGCCTTTCTCACCATATTTAAGCCCCAATAATTTCCAATAGGCAGTTTCCTGGTAGCGGTTGAGGAGAATTTTGCAGTGGCCAGAAGGAAGCTTGAAGATAAAACATTGCGAGCTGCTCTAACAAATGACAGGAGGAGATCTGAAGAGCTTGCCATAGAATATGAAGATTTTCCATTTTGAAATACTCTTGGAGGGGGAAAAAACTGGAAGTCATTAAAATTTTTAAAGGTGTAATTCAGGTAAAATAAGAAAAATATTGACTTTTAAAAAATGACTTCTACTTTCATCTCCTTTGAATTTTCTTTGTTGTCAAAGTGACATAAGCACACAGAAATAATTTTAGAGGAAAAAAAATTCCAAAATACCACCACGCTGGCATAGCGACTAGTGTTTCCCAAGTTTTTGCCAATCTTAGTCTCAAAGCAAGTTTACTAACCTTTCAGACAATCAAAGCACATCTGATCTTCTGGGGATATTCGACAGATCAGTAACAGCTGCTCACTCTGTGAGCAGCGTGTGCCCAGCTGCATTCTTCTGGATCCACGACAATTCTGAGGGTCCCCCTGCGTGTTACTCCCGTATTGCTATCATCAACATCTGACCTAGAACACTTGGAGAGCACGTCAGAGCACAAGGGACGCCCGCCCCTGTGGGCCAGACCCTGAGCCGTGTTTGGTGAACAACACAGTGTCTTTATTGGAGGGAGCTCAGAGTTGAGTGGAAAAGATCAGAAAGATTTTAGAGAATTCAGAACAGTTAAAATGGACAACTGGAAAACTGCCACAGGATTTCTCCATATATAAGGAAGCTCACTAGTACTATGCCTAGTTTTGTCTCTTTGACAAAGTTCAGCATATTGAGAATGCTAAATAAATGCTTGTTAATGACATAGAGAGGCTTCCCAGGTGGCTCAGTGATAAAGAATCTGGCAAGCAGAATATGCAGGTTTGATCCCTGGGTTGGGAAGATTCCCTGGAGAAGGAAATAGCAGCCCACTCCAGTATTCTTGCCTGGAGAATCCCATGGACTGTGGAGCCTGGTAGGCTACAGTTCATGGGGTTGCAAAGAGTCAGACGTAACTTAGCAACTAAACAGTAACTAACAACGACATAAAGTAGTTTTTCCTACTACCGGCAAGGCTGAGTGTCCCCCACGAGAGCCTGTGACTCCATCACAACACTCACGTCCAGCACTGAAATTGTGTATTTGTCTTCTCCTTATCCCCTCTGTCATGCTCCCCTCAAGGGAGGGACGGTGTGTGGTCATATTACATCCTCAACGTCTAGCCTAACGTCTGGCACCCGGTCATCAGTTCAGAAGTGTTACATATCTGCGTGAACGTGTAGAAAACAAGACGACCTCAGGGCGAAAGCCTGAGAAAAGCTGGCTATTTCTCCCCTAAGACAAAGACGATAAGAAGCGACACCTGCATTGAAAAATAGACAAGTGAGTTTTCTTCCTGTCCTGAGTAGGGAAAATGCTTGAAAGGTAATCTACGGTGGAGTCGGCAGATGGAATCTTGGGAGCTCTTTCCCTCCTCCTAGACTCAGTCTTTCTTCCACACTTTCTTCTCTGCACTCCCAGCCCTGACGTCTATTACTGTAAAGTGTCGTGCTTGCCTCACAAAGCCGCATGACAGAATTTTCTTTTAATTAGCACATTCATAACAGCAACAATAATTCTAATCATTAATAAGCCGATCACCCTACTTAGGAACAAACTAAATGGCAAGAAGTCAATGTTAATTTTAAAACACATGTAAACAAGAATCCAGGAAAGGCCAGACACAATAACCTTTTGGCATTATTAATGGCAAAGAACTGCTTCTGCTAGGCTTGAGGAGTAACTGCTATAATAACCGTGCCCTGCATTCTGCCACTTACACCTTCCATAAGGGAAACTGATCCTCTGGTGGCTCAGTGGTAAAGAATCCACTTGCCAGGGCAAGGCATGTGGGTTCCGCCCCTGGTCTTCGAGCATCTCCTGGGGTGGGAACCGGCAACCCACTCAGTATCTTGCCTGGAAAACCCCACGGACAGAGGAGCCTGGGGGCTACAGTCCATGGGGCTGCCAAGAGTTGAACATGACTTAGCGACTCAACAGTAACAACGATTTCTTTAAAGACATGTTTCGTCCAAGCACCATCGGCTTCATGAGGGCAGCGTGCCTGTCCATGCGGCTCTGAATCTGCAGACTCTGTGCACATGGCAGGTATTCAGTACATCAAAGATGAATGAATGAATGAATCAAACCCCAGAGGTGTGCTAACAGATCTCCTTCAAAAGAACAGAACCTGAGTGCTGCAGAGTGTCACAGAAAGGTCCTGGGCACCAGGACCATTTCTCAAACACGAAACTGGCCCAGCACTGGGGCTACGAAGGCTGAAGTGTTCACTCAAGGATTCCTAAACTTTACTTCAATACAAAACGAATCCCATTGTATCTTGGGTCATCAGGAGAACGGACTTCTCACTAACACAGCTGCATGAAATCAATGTCTATGCTTGCTTTGTTACGGTGATTGAGAAGATGCCCAGTAATAAGGAAAAAGGACACGGTTCGGCTTTTTCCATAGAATGTTCCCCACTATCTGGGGGGCCTGCATGCTTTCTCCATTCCCAAGTTTGAAAGAACGGTTGTAGCTCATCTCCGCCACACCTCACGGTGACACCGCGAAGTCTGGGCAACGCCCGGGGCCACCATCCGTCTGCCTTGCCCACGACTCCGTGGAGCAGCGTCAGGAGACAGAGCCAGGCCCGTGTGTCAGCGCCGGCCCTCCTGATGGACCCGGGCTGTCTCCGATCATTTCCTCCGCTGCCTTTCATATCACTGAACTGAAACGATCAGGCCTGTCAAGAGCGAGGGCCCCGGATGAAAGGCCAGTGCATTAAGACAGAGCATAATTGCCAGCTTCTGAATTTCTGACATTAATCGTTTTACTGAACGGAGACAGTGCAGCTCCTCTCTCCCCTCTCTCTCTCTGTCTCTCCCTCTCTCTCTCTGTCTGTCTCTCCCTCTCTCCCCCTCTCTCCCTCTCTCTGTCTGTCTCTCCCTCTCTCCCCCTCTCTCCCTCTCTCTGTCTGTCTCTCCCTCTCTCTCTCTCCCCCTCTCTCCCTCTCTCTGTCTGTCTCTCCCTCTCTCCCCCTCTCTCCCTCTCTCTGTCTGTCTCTCCCTCTCTCCCCCTCTCTCCCTCTCTCTGTCTGTCTCTCCTCTCTCTCTCTCTCTCCCTCTCTCTGTCTCTCCCTCTCTCTTCTTCTCTCTGTCTATCTCTCCCTCTCTCTCTCTCCCCCCTCTCTCTCTTTCTCTCTCTTTCTTTTATTGCCAACTCACAGGAATTATGGGGGAGTGGGTGTTATGGGGAAAAAAACACCCCACCAACCACAAGGTTTGCTAATTAAAAGTAATATGTTTTCCCATTTTTTTGCAATTTGATAACACAAAACGCTTACTTGGGGGCCACAGGGGGAAACAAACTGAGACAGATAAAAAATGTTTTGCGTTCATCCAAGCACAACTATGTTAATGCGTATTATCCCATTAATGTGCATCAACATCGGGCCTCGGCTCACCAATGCAAGCAAGAAGCATACACTTATCATCATTTGATAACATGTTTAATGACAGATTGACGGGAGATTTGCAAATGTGAACTGGCATCAGTGTTGCTAACTTCAGCTTCTGCCGCCGCCTCTGCTATGCCAGTATATTTATGTGCATAATTTGATTTCTCAGCCACACTGTTAGTACATTTTTAATATTAACTATGCACGAACAGACAGCCGAACTTAAGTTGCACTGATGGTTGGAGTTCATTAGATAGAAAAAGATGGGCATGCATGACTAAGATGGAGGGGGGCAGTCCGACATCCAAGAAGCAACACTGAACAGACATACTCCATCCTCACCAAGTGCAGGCTACACATTTCCTGTTGTCAGAGGCGGCAGAGCTCTTGGGAATGAAGGAAGAAGTGGAGGAAGGGGAAGGAGAAGGCCCCTGCCCTGGGCATTCGGTTAGAAACTCAATCTGAGGCCAGGAGGTGGCCAGACACGTTTGTGTTCCTCCTCACCCCTAACCCATCACAACTCTGCACGAATCTGAGCATTCTGGCCTACTTATTCTTCCCCGGTGGTTCAGATGATGAAAGAATTCGCCTGCCGATGCAGGAGCCGCAGGTTCGATCCCTGGGTCAGGAAGATCCCCTGGAGAAGGAAATGGCAACCCAGTCCAGTATTCTTGCCTGTAGAATCCCACGGACATGGGAGCCTGGCGAGCTATAGCCCATAGGGTTACAGAAAGTGGGACCCAACTGAAGCGACTGTGCACACATGCATGCGTGATGCCTAGGACTGTGCATTTTCTAGTTGCATCCTTCAGGCTGGAACTTAGAAGGAATAAATACGAATTGGCTAGTTTGTTTCTATTAGTTGCTGGCATGCACTGTGCCTGGAGTAGGGAGGAGTTGCTGCAGTTCCGAGGCGCGCGGATTCGCCTCACTCGCCTGCATAGCGATGCGGATTTGCGGGGGCCTCACCGCCGCTTGGAAACCAGATTTAGACCCTGTCTGCAGTGAGAACCGCCTGCAGAGGGCGATGCCGAGATGCCCTGAACACTGTATCCTGTGCCCCACGCCTGGCTTCTGACAGACGCATGTGCAGCTGCCATTTGGGGACGGCCTGGAGCTTCTGAAGCTGCTTTGCCTGCGTGTGCTTTGCACCTCCAGCGCCTGCAGAGCTCATGTGGCTGGGGACGGTCCTTCACCAATGACTGACATACGCAGGTGTCCCAGAGCCCAGCCCTCACTCCAGGGGGCCTAAACTCGGGGGCAGAACAAGCGCCCTAGAGCTCCCGGTGCGCTCAGGCTGAGCCTCGGGCTTTGCCTGGACTCACATCTGCGTCTGGCTTCCCTACTCTGTCGCGCTTATCCACTCCCTCACTGGTTTCTCCTGAGAGCCTGTTCCTAAAAAAAAATCAGTTGTCTGGGGATCCTGAGGTTGGGGTCTGCTCCTGGGATGCCCCTCCTAAAACCTTATCCTACTAGACCAGGGGCTGGCAAAGTTCAACCTGTGGGCCTAATCCGGCCCTCTATCTGCTTTTATAAATAAAGTTTTATTGGAACGCAGCCACAGCTGCTCTTGTATGTGCTGCTTTTGCTTTTGGGTGGCAGAGCTGAATCACTGGGATAAACACTGCACAGCCCACAAAGCCTTCGATGTTTATTATCTAATCTCGTGATGAAGTTTGCCCGCTCTTGTACTAGATCGTGCTTTGGACATATTATCCATTATAATAAATTATAATAATTAATAATAATTATCAGACCAAGCTTTTCCTCACCTCAGGAGCTTTGCGTGAGATATTCCTTCTGCCTGTGGATCTTATTTCCTCACTTAATGGATGATGGGCTGCTTCTCATTTCTTAGATCTCAGTAGAAACATCACTTCCTCAGAAAGGTCTTCCCTGCCCATCCACCCAAGGTAGCCTTTCCCATGCCCCCCACCCCTTGCCCTCTATTCTGAACACTTCAACTGTGAGATTCTTGCCTCTATTTAAGGACTCCTGTCCCCCTAGGTATTACCCACTGGCACATAAGCTCCATGAGGGACAGAAACCTTCTCTGTTTTGGTCGTTTCTGGATCCCAGCGCCTGGCCCAGTATGCACTCCAAAATATCTCCTGACAGAGACGTGGTCCGTATATACAGTGGTGTATCACTCAGCTACTAAAAGGAACCAAACTGGGCCATTTGTGAGGATGTGGATGGATCTGGAGACTGTCACACAGAGTGAAGTCAAAAAAGCAAATATTGTATATTGACACATATATGTGAAATCTAGAACATGGTAGAGATAGCTTATTTGCAAAGCAGAAAAAGAGACACAGACACAGGGAACAAGTATATGGATACCCAGGGGGGAAAGAAGTGGGGGGCGAGTTGGGAGATCGGGGCTGACCACAGACAGCACCACGCATAAAACAGCTGGCTAACGGAGCCCGCCTTACAGCACCGGGAACGCTGCCGAATGCTCGGCAGGCACCGAGCTAATGCAACACCGTAAAGCAGCTGTACCCCAATCAATAGTAATAACAAAAGAGAAATGTGCTGATTGAATGACGAGGAAGAATGGCAAGTATTCAGCGGGCTGCACCTATTCCAGCTGGATTTAGAAATCAAGTGCTCCGTGTAGATGGGCAATTCCAACTTCGTTTTGAACCCTTACTCCCAAAGTGATGGGAACATATTTTATGCTTAAGCTGTGTTAGTGCCTGGACATTTATAACCTCTGGTATTAATGTGCTTGTTTTGCCACATTATATAATGGGAGGTCACTTTATGTGATAAGCTGTAATTTTTGAATTTTATGATATAAATTGACCTGCTTCAAGAACCTGGATATAAAAAGCCTTGCTGTCAAGGGATCAAGTTTTACTCTGTTAATGGTTTAATTGGTGCATTAATTTCATAAAGTTTTTGTTGAGGGTTTAATACGTGCTGGCTCCATGTCTGTGGTCTTCAAGGAACTTCCTGGTAAGGAAAGAAATGTGCATTCCCACACATATCCATCTGTGATCCATTCTCTATGGGTAGCAGCCAGAGTGATTTTTAGAAGTGCCAGCTGGGTCATGCCATTCCCTTGTGTAACCACCCGCCCGCCCACAGTGAACTCAGAATAATCTAAACTCGTAACCGTAGCCTGCACTAATGGGTCTGTGTAAACACTCAGACTTGTTTGACCCTGAGATCACGGAGTTCCAGCAACAGGGTCCTTCTTTCAGTTTCCCCCGGCGTTCCAATGCCCACGGGCCTCAGGGCCTTTGCACTTGTCGTCCCTCTCTAAAACCCTCTTCTTCATTTCGGGGCTAGCTCCCTCAGTGCTTCACGCCTCCGTTCTTCCCTCTCAAAGAGGCCTTTCTGCAGCAGCCCCCAGAGGAAACCAGCGCCTCTGCTGCCCAGGTGCTCAGCGCTTTATTTTCCTTGTGGATCTGATGTGACCTTATTTATTAATTTGTTTCCTGGTTTTGATCTTTCTCCTCCTATAATATCTGCCAGGGGAAGGAAAACGCCATCTATTCTTCCCTGCTGTACCCTTGGAGCCCAGCGCAGTGCCAGACACCAAGACAAGCACAGACACAGAAGATCAGAGAGTCGTAAATGTAACAAAGGAGGCCCAACAGGGTGATGAGAAAAGGACATGCGAAGGGCTGGGTGGCTTTAGAGTCAGAGAGGCGAACTGTGGCCTGCGGGCCACACCTAGCTGCCTGTTTCTGTGGGCCCCAGAAACTAAGAATGGTTTTTACATTTTTAATTTTTAAAATCTTTATTTATTCATTTTTAATGACATGGCGCGACCCAGCTGACACTTCTAAAAATGGCTGCTACCCATAGAGAATGGATCACAGATGGATATGTGTGGGAATGTGCATTTCTTTCCTTACCAGGAAGCTCCTTGAAGACCACAGACGTGGAGCCTGCACATGTTAACCCTCAATAAAAGTGTGTTCCATGGCGGCTGCACAAATTTACATTGCTGCCAGCAGTGTTTCGGGATCCCCTTTCCTCCACACCCTCTCTAGCATTTGTTATTTGTAGACTTTTTGATGATGGCCATTCTGACCAGTGTGAAGAAGAACCTCGCTGTAGCTTTTAAAGTTTACTTTTAACTGAAGGACACTTGCTTTACAATGTTGTGTTGGCTGCTGCCGGGCAGCAACGTGAGTCAGCTCTAGGCACGCAGATGTCCCCTGCTCTTGCACCTCCCTCCCACCCCCCACCCCTCTAGGTCAACACGGAGCGCGGAGCTGAGCCCCCTGTGTTACACAGCGCCTTCCTGCTAGCCGTCTGTTTTATGCACGGTAGTAAAATCTCCAAAGAAGAATGCTGTTTCATGACCCACAAAAGTTATATTAAAATCAAATTTCAGTGTCCACTGGTAAAGTTGTATTAGAACATAGCCATACATACCTAAAACCTGAAAGCCCGTTGCTGCTTTCATGCTACAACAGCAGGTTGTATTGCTGTGACAGAGACTGTGGCTACCACACTGAAAATGCCTTCTCTGTGGCCCTTTAGAGAAAGCTTGTCGACTGCTGATTTAGATAGATTTTCAGGAAACAGTCCTTAAAGAAGATGACGTTCAAGTTGAATTTAAGTGACGAGAATGACGAATATAAGGTTCAGGAAGATGATGTTTGACTTCCCAAGAGAGAAGACGCACTCACAAAATGGTCAGCCTGCTTATTGCGATATAAGCTTTGAATTAGGACTTTTAATCGGGCAGTGGGGTGCCGGGCAAACTGGCACCAAGTGGTGAGCAGAGCTGAGAAGATTGGCAGGTGCCCCTGCCACAGTCCTAGTGAGAGACAGGCTGTCTTTCCACTAGCTCAACTGCCGTGGAGACCGAGCTGGAAGGGGGTGACGTGGGCAAAGCACTGGAGAGGCCCTGCAGAGACAAACAGGGATGAGACGCAGGGGGTGGCGGAAAGGGGAGAGAGGGGTCACAGGTCCTGAGCTGAGACCCTTCGAGAACAGCGGGCCATGCACCGTCACTTACGATCGGAAAGATAAGCAGATGTTGGGATAGTGAAAAGCTGGCCTGGGTCACGCTTGAACAAGCTGAGTTGGATTCAGGGTCATCCTGCCATGTCCCCAGCACTGATCACAAGCCCTTGGGGCTGACCCATCTCAGCCCAAACTGAAGCGTGCAAAGCCCACCTGTGTTTCCAGGAGCTTACATCTGACACAGACCAAAGAGAGCATCCCATTCTCCCAGTCATGGGCATCTCTTCAAGAGGACGTGAGCCCGCAAGCCAGCTCAATGCAACCTCCACAGCTGATTGGAACTCTTGGGAAACAGGCACTCTATCCACTCAAACCCCCTTACTTTTCTTTTTTAAAAGAAACAACTCTAGAGTTGGCCCAGACAGTCTTGTCATTTGCCTCATGGGGAAGACAAGGAGGAACTCGAAGCTGAAAGACCAAGTTCTGATGCCGAGTCTCTGTCGCCTCTAGGCTCCATCTGTGCACAAAACCAACTCTGTCCTTGAATGAGCCAGGAAATTCCTCGTTTCAGTTAATTATGTTTGACCTGGTTTGCAGTCAGTTATAAACAAGAGATTCTGATAAACACAATTTGGAGGTAACATGCTGAGCAGTTTTAATATTGCTTCCCAAGCAATTATACAGACCATCTTTTCAAAGCCAAGGAAGGTGTTAAGTCAAGGGGGAGACCTATTCCACTGACTGCCAGTCAAGGCTGTTCATACAGGAAACTCTTCCTGATACGGTAGAAGCTGCTGAGTCGATGCGTCTACCCCTTTTAAGTGATCTCAGCGGAGTCACGCCAACTCCTGCTCCTCCTGGAGTCTTGTCCTCTCCTCCTCTCGCCCCTGTACTCTAGCTTCTGTTTTCTCTTCAGCCCCTCTAACGGGTGATCCACAGTCTGCCATCTTGGTTCAACTCGATTTTGTACATCAAGTGGACTTTCCAGGTGCCTCGCTGGTAAAGAATCTACCTGCAAAGCAGGACATGCGGGTTGCAATGCAGGGAGACATGGGTTTGATCCCTGGGTTGGGAAGATCCCCTGGAGTAGAAAATGGCAACCCACTCCAGCATTCTTGCCTGAAGAATCCCGTGGACAGAGGAGCCTGGAGGGCTGCCGTCCGTGGGATCGCAAAGGGTCGGACGAGACAGAGTACTCAGCGTGGCCGTGGTGTGCCCAGCAAGCTGGAGCCTGCCTAGCGGGTCCTGCTGCTTCCTCACCAGGACAGGGCATGAGGCGGGCTCAAAGACCAAGTTAAAATTACCAAGAGCAAACACTTGTCAGGGCACTTACAACATGCCAGGTTAGTGCATAAAGCAGGGTTCTCAGAGTGCGGCCCTTGGACCAGCATCGCTGTATCAGCTGGGAACTTGTTGTTCAGTCAACAAATAGTGTCCAACTCCTTGTGGCCCCATGGACTGCAGCACGCCAGCCTTCCCTGTCCTCCACCGTCTCCCAGAGTTTGCTCAAACTCATGTTCATTGAGTCGGTGATACAATCCAAGGGTCTCCTCCTCTGGAGCTTGTCAGAAATTCAAATTATCTGTCTCTACCTAAGAACTACTGAGTCTGAGTCTGGGGAAGGGACTCAGCCATCTGGGGTTTTTTAACAATCCTCCCACCCTCTGCCCGTGATTCTGATACACACTCATTTTGAGAACCACTGGCCTAAAGCATCATTTAGATGACCTTTTCCCGTGATTTTCTTGACTCCCAAAGGAGGACAATTGTGCCCATTTTACAGATGAAGAGACTCATCTTAGAGAGATTAGGACATTTGCTCTTACTGCTAGTAAGTGGTAGGGCTGGACCCAACCTGGGCCTGGCTCACAGACCTCTTCCACGCTCCCCAGCAGAGGTGGACGCAGCCCCTCAGGTCTGTGTCCCTGAGTAGAGTGCCCGGCTCACACTCCAGGGGCAGAAATGCTGCCTCAGATTCACGCCTCCTGTCACCTTTTTGCTGACTCCTAGTGAAACTTAGGACACATTTCTCAACCTCCAGAACTTTCCACTTAAAAAAAAGAAAGAAAGGTAGCCACAGAACTGAATTCCAGCTAATCCCCAGCTCAGGTCCATTGAGATCCTAGAGACGGCTCAGCACGTGGAAGAATGTGATCGTCAGCTTGCAACCTCCTCTCTGGAAAATCACCTGCCCCTTCCAAGTCCCCATGTTCTGAGCCCTGCATTTCTTCCCAGTTAATATTCGTGTGGTTATGGATGCCATTTTGCTCGCAGTGATTTATAAGCAATCGCTAATGTTCAGTTGTAATTTCCCATTTCAGATGCGAAAATGGCTCATCACATTCACCACAAAGGCCTCTCTACAATGATATATAATTTAAAAATTAACACAAGGACAGAGGAGACTCTGCAGTTTTGAACTGGGAACTTAGAGATTCAGAGGTTAAAACTTGATAAGGTGAGCTCAAGGAATTAGATGCATTATTAAAGCAAATGCCTTGGTTCCTGACTTCAGAGATTTTCCCAGCATCTTTCAGTTCACTTGGACTTGTCAAAGTGCAAGCCCACAGATGGTATCTTTATATTAGGGTATTTTTCTCCATTGTTAGGAACATGCTCTAATTCCTGACACAGACCTTTCTGATATAAACTATGCTGTTAGAAAGCAAGCAAAGCAGGAGGAAAAAAAAAAATCAATGCTGAACCGCCAGCAGGGGCCAGAGAGACTTGAATGGCAAGACGGACAAGAGCTTATGGCAGTTCTCTAGGGAACACCCGTGGCTGCCTTGACAGTTGTCATTGGCTCTGGGTTGAGACGGAGCCAGAAGATTCTGGAAGGTAGAATATGCAGAAGGCCCATTTCTAAGGGAGGGGACAGTAACAAGGACAGAGGTAGGGAAGGAAAAGAGTCAGGAGAAGAGAAAGTAAGTTGGTGCAAGAAGAAAAGACTCAATGCTTCTGCATGCGTAATGCTCGAAAAACTTTGGTGCTTAATTTGGTTCAGCCATTCATGGCCTTTGTGACTGAATTGTCTCCCGGTCTGCTCCAGCATCAAGTGGTTACAATTATGGATTGCAAATTTATTGACATTTGACATCTACATCAGCCTTCCTCTGATCAACAGAACTCTTTGCCGCCAAACTGAATAATTACAGAAGATTTCAGCAGTCACGGGGATGCCAAAAAGGTCATTAAATCATCTTGCAAAAACAATGTGTTCCTCCGTTTCATCTCGCCAGTAAATCTGTCGTCGAAGTCGGGACCACCTAGTGCTGATGCGCTGAGGAGGGGGGGCGCCGAATTACAGAATGGAGAAAGGAATTAAATTAGGATTGAAAAATAGGAAGGCAAGCACAGCAGGGGCCTTTCATTTGCGTTTCATGATTCCTAGAGAAGCACACAGATAGTGGTTTACTTTTATCAAAATGGATTCATCCCGGCAAACAGGAGGCGATAGCAAGCTTGGGAGCTGAGGGTGGTCTGGGGGAGATAGGGAGGAACAGCTGCCCCAGGTCCTCAGAGGCTCGCTGGGGGTCTCACAATGGGAAGCCTGTGGGGTCTGCCCTGAGGCCCTCCGGGTCTTCTTCGCCCGATTCCTTTCTCCTCCCTAAACAAGCACCTGGACTCCCGGCCCTGCCAGCCCCCCTCCAGAGCCCCTGCCCCCTGTTCCCACTGCGGTCAGATCGCTGCTCTCCCCTTCTCTCTGCGTCCCTCTCGTCCCTTCCGCGGCGTAGCTGGACGATCTTTCTAAAAGAGAAAGTAGATCATGGCACTTGATGCTTTGACTCCCTCCAGGGACTTTCTGCTGGGCTCAAGGGGGAAAAAACAACCCACAGCTCTGAGGATTTTCTGCAAAGCCCTCCCCCGACATCGTGCCCCCTCTGTGGTGCCCTGACGCACGCCCCCACCCCCCAGCTGTCAGTGCCCCCTTCCTCTGAACAGACCCCCAGCCCCTCTCCCTGTTTCCCGCCTGGGACGGGCCACCTTCGATCTGTCACGTGTCCGGCGCTGCCAACCTCCTGTCTCCGTCCCCCACCCCTCCGCCCCTGTTTAAAGCGTGTGGCCTGTCCTAGGCCCCCGCACTGCCCCGTGTTTCTTGGCGGTCCCTTTGTGCTCAATACATGTCAGCCATTAGGACTGCTATCTACCTGAGCCTTCTAAGTGAGGGCCTCCCTGGTGGCTCAGACGGTAAAGAATCTGCCTGCAATGCAGGAGACCCAGGTTCCATCCCTGGGTTGAGAAGATGCCCCTGGAGAAGGGAATGGTTACCCACTCCAGCAGTCTAGCCTGGAAAATTCCCTGGACAGAGGAGCCTGGTGGGCCACAGTCTGGGGGTCGCAGAGTCGGACAGGACTGAGAGACTGACACTTTCACTCACTGATAAAGGTGGAGCCCTGGACTCTGACCTGAACCAGTTCACCGGACACAAAGCTGACGCCCACCTCTAAGGCCCTGCAGGGCGGCGCTGCTGCTGCTGAACGCATCCTGCACAGACTCCGCAAACGCCGAAGCGCTTCAAGGAAGCACACTGCCCTTGAGCACCTGCCTGTCCGTGGCTCAGTAGACAAAGCTGACGCATCCAGGCTGAGGCCGCCGCCTCTCCAGCTCATTCCTGGACCAGGCCCCCTTCGCGCTGAGGGATGTGCAGAGGGATGTGCATTCTCCTGGACGAGCACACTCGCTCTCTTGCAAGGCTTCCCTCTCGCTGTTCCTTCTCTCCTCAGGACTCCCCCGCCTGGCAGGTGCCCCCCTCGCCGCCCCAGCTCAGCCTGTTCTCCGCTCGTGGCCAGACTCCCCCAGCCCTGGAGCCCACCGGCCAGCACGCTCCCGGGCAATGTCAAGCTCCGGGAGGCCTCTGTCTCTCCTCTGTGACAGGCAGCTCTGGTCCCTGCCCAGCTCACCAGGCTGCCCTACCCCAGCCCCAGCCACGGCTCCCAGCACACGGCGAGCCTTTACTCTTCAGTGACTGCCTCCATCTCGTCTTTCTGCTCCCGAGACAGGACTTGTGACTCGGTTCCAGCACATTTTAACTGTCCTGGTTGCTGTTATAATTCCAGGTCTTAGACACTTTCATGTGTCTTTAATTCTAGGGACGCTGTGTTTTAACATGGATGAAAGATACCCTCTTTAATTCTATGTGCCTGATACTGTACCAGGAGGATTCTTAATAGGTTTTAAAAGAGGCTAATTTTATAATGGGGTTTCCCAAGTGGTTCAGAAGGTAAAGAATCTGCCTGCAATGCAGAAGATGTGGGTTTGATCCCTGGGTTGGGAAGATCCCTTGGAGAAGGGAATGGCAACTCACTTCAGTACTCTTGCCTGGGAAATCCCATGGACAAGGAGTCTAGCGGGCTGCAGTCCCTGGGGTCGCAAAGACAGAGGGTTGGATGTGGCTGAGTGGCGGACAGTTCCACATGCACCCTTGTGACATGGTCTCAGGCTGGCCTACGCACAGCCACTTGACAGAGGCTGCTGAGGGTGAGAGAAGCGGTGCGACCTGCTCCTGGTCTCCCAGCTGAAAAGTGGAGACCTGGTCCCCAGGCCCAGCTCAGCAGTTCAGGGCCCATGTTCCTCCCCGCTGAGCTCTGCCTTGGGCTCCTTCACAGGACTTCTAGACACCAGGAAGCCTCCATCACCCGAGATTTTGTGACGGTCCTTCCCTCGGCTTCCAAAGTCCCCTCACCCCTTCATCCTTCTGCATTTCTGGGATGACGCGGCCCCGCTTGATTTTGACTTCTAAGCCAGAGCAAAAGCACCTTCCAGGAGGGGCCCATCTCCATGGTTACTACACACCGGAGGATGCACAGGCGGGCAGCACAGGGGGAAGAGGAGGCTGCGGCAGCGGGGTGGGTGGGTGGGGGTCATAAACAATTAAACACGACAAAATCTGCCGGCGAACAAAAATAGAATTATTTGACTGTGAAATCGAGTAATGTAGCATTGAAAATAACATAACCTGAAATATCATTTTTTTCCTCCATAGATGAAAAAGTACCGGATAAAACCATGCACGTTGAAAGTGCCAATTTTCTGGAGGGCCCAAGTGGTAGGGAGTTGTCTATGTCAAAGATTTGAGCTTTCGAGATATTTAAACATTTTTTTTTTTTTCTTTTTGCCCATTCATCTTCTCTCCCATACAAATAAGTTACGGACAGGATTCACATCTCATACTTGGGTGTAGTCCCAGCAGAACTTAACCCAGGGGATCCCTGGAAGGTGATGGGAGAGTTTTTAATAGGATGCCAGCCTGAGGGTCCTTTGTCCACGCCTAGTTTCTAGCTCTGCTGCATGCTGGCTGCATGAGGCCACCAATCACTTGCCCTCTCTGAGAGCTGGTCTCCTCCCTTGTAAGCTGGGCGCAGTCACCGTTCTTTCTTTAGAGAGCTTAGGGTTAAGATGAACTGAGGTCACATACACGAAGGGCCTAGCACACTAGCTGTAAATGCCCCATAAATGTTAATCTTCTGTCACTATCTATTGACGCCAAGGACAATAGTGAATGGCCACACGAAGGCAGGCACCGTTTTTAGCTTTCCTCTTAATCCCACAAATCAGCACCGTCATCATCAACTCGTCATTTGCACTGAAATGCATGGGGGGCCAAGGCAGGCCTTCCCACCTGCGCATGGCGCAGCCACTGGGGAGGGCGGGCTGCTGGGAACGGAGATGTTCCGGGAGCCGGTGGCAGGGGAGAGGAAGGGAGAGTCAGAGAGGAAGACACTCCCCTCCGGGCCCCACATACCGCCTGGTGCTGTCCTCTCCCTCAAAGCTGCTGCACCTCCATCTGTGCTAGTGGGCTCTCCTTATATCTCTAAACCAAATGGCACGATCCACCTCATTGTGATTTAAGCTTTAAGTAAACAAAAGAGGATTTTTTTTTTTTTTTTGAGGTAGATAATCAAGAGAGGAGGAGAACACGAGTCACGCCCCTGTTCAGTGGGCTAGACCCGGTGCTGAGTGCCGCCCGGAATGCGCGCTATTCTACCCGATCCCGGACTCAGGCTGAGACGGGCAGGGAGCTGCCCTGACCGCGCCCGCCTGGGCCAGCCTCCCGGGTCAATCCGCACGTCCATTCTTCCTCGCAAGTCTTCACGGCTCCGCTGGAGAAGGAGCCCAAGAGAAGGGTCCTCTGTGCCTAAATATATCATACGCTTCCTACCAGTCAAAAACAAAGAGATAAAGAACATTCCAGATAGAACATCCACCAGCACTGTCTGCAGCGCCCTGGACTCCTGGGCTTGGGACGCGAGTGTCCTTAACAGCAGGACCAAGTTCTCTAAAACCCGAGCGTGTGACATGCGCCTGGGGCTCGCGGCCACCCCGTCTCCTGCCAGGTGAGCCTGGATTTAACAGGAGAACACGACACACAGAGATTTCCTGCAAACTCCTGCTCTTTCTGCGGAAGAGACAGGAAAGGCAACCCAGCACGCCGAACCCTCTTCTATTTCTGTACCCTTGACGCATTCTGTTATCTCTGTGGCCTCCATGTCTGTTAACAAACTGCCCTGCGATGCTTGCAGGGCGTGGCGGCGAGACCGATTTAAAGCCCCTGCATTGCTGAACCGCACTGCTCTTCATCACGGTGAGTCATTTTCATGTGAACTGTCAAGCTCCCCAACAAATAACTCCTGCCAGACAAATCAAGTTCCTCGTCTTAGAGCTGCGGCTAAATAGTTTATAGCTTTAATCTGCTCACCGAGGTGTGCAGTCTATGACAGTAATTATAAATGCAAGGAGAAATTATAGCTGAACGCTTTAACTGCATTAGGAGCTGTTTGATGAACAATCACGAGCGCCTGCTCATTTCCAACAATAGAGGGCAAGTTGGTGTCAGCGCATTAGAAAGATTTCAGTTCCACACGGCTCTTTCTCTCATTTACCACGGAATGTCAATTGTCTCCTATAAAGTAGAAAAAAGCACCATGGAACGCTTTAAACTTGATCGTTAAAAAAAAGACAAAGAGAAATGCAGGAGAAAACTGTTTATAGTGATGACTCCTGTGTTTTTTTTTTTTTCTTCTGTTTTTCTTTTTTCTTCTGTTTTTCTTGGCGGCAGGTTCAGTTTCAAATTAGTTCGTTAAAGGTAACTGCTTATTTACTTACTAGGGGCCTTTAAAAATCCTACCTCAAGCCATTTTTGAAAAACCTTTACAGAGAAAGACTTCTTTCAATGAAGGGCAAGTTCAAGATCTGCCCAGGCAGAGGCGCCGGTGATGGTGTGTGTCCTCGGCTAGATCTGGCCCTCTATCTATAGCTACCTAAGCTAATGACACGATTTAGTTCCTTATTTTCCCCTCCTCACTTTTGCAGAAAGACGTTTTTAATTTAGCTGAAGAATTACACAAATGTATTTTAAAGACATAAATCCATATAAAAATATGAGCTAATTAAAACATTGCACTCCCTGTCGCTCATGGATTTTCAATTTAGCGAAAGAAAAAGAATTGCATCTGGTTAAATGAAAAGATGATACTGATGGCAGATTGGAGTAAATGAAAAATAATGTTGCTCTATATTAAAGCACCAAATTACACCCGTCAGGACAGAGCATTCAGAGTCCAAGTGAGGGGGGAAAGTGCGACGAAGGCGGAGACGCATCGATGCAAAAGAGGGGTTAAGCCAGAGCCCGCGCAGGAAACGAAAATGGGAACGGAGGGGACGCGCTTGTTTCTTGCTGCATTAGAAACGCTGAGGTCTCAAGGCTAGCCCTGTTTCAGATTTCACATCTTGCTTCCCCAAATAAGAGTCAAGATGAGAATTAAAAATAATGGTAATTCTCACAGTTATTTTCCCTGGGATTTGGATCATTTCTTGGGGAGATGCTCCACGGTGAATGTATCATTACTTGACTGAACAAGGAAATTGCATGAGAGAGAGTGAGGGTGTGCGGATCGCTCCCAGGCCGGTCCCTGGCCCCAGAAGCGGCGGCACTTGGCTTGTGGCTGGAGCCTCCGGAGGCTGAGCGAGCTCTTGTCATCCCTGCACACGTATGCCACACTTCACAGACTCTTTTCTGAGCTGCTGGCTGGATTCCTGGGCTTGGGTCGCACCTGGAAACCATCACGCAAGGTGCAGGAGAAGCGTGATGAGTGCTGGGCTGTCCGGGGCTTGGATCCTACACTCACTGTGTGTTCTCAGACAAACCGCAGATGCCTCTGAGCTTCGGCAAAATCAGGATGATCTGAATACCCATGCCCGGCTCACAGAAAGAGGCCAACAGGTCTATCATTACATAGTAGGTCAGCGTTTCCTGGGGCTTCCCAGGTGGCTCAGTGGTAAAGAACTCACCTGCCAAGCAGGAGACACAGGTTCGATCCCTGGGTTGGGAAGATCTCCTGGAGAAGGAAATGGCAGCCCACTCTAGTATTCTTGCCTGGAGAGTTCCATGGACAGAGGAGTCTGGTGGGCTACAGTCTATGGGGTCATAAAGAGTCGGACACAGAACGACGTTTCCTTGGGGCACCTGCCTAGGTATTAAGTGGCTCAACCCGGGAATGTGCTGTAAGTTCTGGACACTTTGGGCAAGGCTGAAGAATGTGATAGGGCCCTCGAGCTGTTGCCTAGAACTATTCTCATGAACCTACTATGCGCCAGGCTTTATGGAAAAGAAATTCATACTTTTACTTGAATCTCGTGACTTTCCTCTAGAGGAGAGTTCTTTCCTCTAGAGGAGAATTCTGCTTCAAAGACACAGAAGCGGGGCACATCTCAGAGACGGTGGGGGGTTAGGCTTGAGTGCAGGCCCTCAGGCCTGGACCCTCGCTGGCCTGTACCACCGTCTCCTGCCCCGCTTCCCCAGGAGCAGCCCCTCCTGTGCGCTCCGTCAGCGTCTGCCCCGGAGCTGTCTGCACAGGCAGCCGACCAGGCAAACTCCTGTCCTAGTCGGTCACCGGCTTAGTCCCTGGGGTTAGCACAGTGTTTGGCATCGAGTGATGGCTTTCGATGAGTGATACTGAGAGAGAGCGGCTCAGAGACGGTGGAGATGTGAGAAATTCATGCAGACTCTCTCTGCTTCCATTTCTTCCCCCCGTGAAGTAGCTGAATCAGTCCCTACCTCATACGACTGCGAGAATCAGGTGAAATAGTGTCCCTGTAAGCTGCAGGCTGCAAGCCTGGCGCGTTTCATCAGCACGGCTGTTGGTCCCTCTACACTGCTTTGCTAACAGAGTCTGGTGCACAGTAAAGACATAGCCAATATTTGACGAAAGATGAAAGAGAGGAAGGAAGCCGAGCAGGGAGGCATGGCAGGCGGAAGAAGGACGAGCAAGGAAGGAAAGACTGTTGTTTATGAGATGAAGGCAAGGCTGGTGCCTTTAATCGCCATGAGGTGCTTGCTGTTGTTTAGTTGCTAAGTCGTGTTCGACTGTTTCTCGACCCCTGACTGTAGCCTGCCAGGATCCTCTGTCCATGAGATTTCCCAGGCAAGCATACTGAAGTGAGTTGCCATTTCCTTCTCCAGGGGATCTTCCCAACCCAAGATGGAACCCGTGCCTCCTGTGTGGACAAGCAGGTTCTTTACCACTGAGCCACAAGGGAAGCCCAGCCATGGGTTAGCCCAGCCCATCTTCTTCTTCCCAGGCTGCCATATAACCCCTGCTGTTAGGGTTGCCAGATCTAGCAGATAAAAACACAGAATGCCCAGTTACAGCTAAACCTCAGATAAGCAATGAACACTTTTAGTATAAATATGGCCCATGTGCTATTTGGGACACGCTTATTCCACAAACGTATTTGTCATTTACCTGAAGTGCTAGTTTAGCTGGACACCCTATATTTTATCTGGGAACCTCACATGCTGTTCACCCTGAACATGGATTTTATCAAATCATCCACAACAAAGGTGGCAGCTTATTGGACTAGAATTCATCCCCTCTATCAATTTCAAGGTTAGGTGTGATGCTAAACTTGTATACTCTGTGCACTGTGGTAATGACTGTAATTTCAAGTCCTTATGCATCTTAGACTCATTGATTTGCTCTTTGTTTAATTTCTGGTTTTCAAGAGCATGTGGTTTTTAAAGGTATATACAAATATCTACTGAAATGGCCTCAGATTACTTATGCCCTAAATTAGGGATGCGCATTCAACATATTCTAATTAATTTCTCATGAAAAGTTGCATTTAATGTTTGGCAGAGAATTTTATAGAATTTAAGACTTATCTTTTTTTTTTTTTTTTTAAGACCTATCTAAGAAAAGAAAATTCAGGTCAAAATTCCCATCTTGCATAGAACATGAAAGTGAAAGTGAAGTCGCTCAGTCGTGTCCGACTCTTTGTGACCCCATGGACTGTAGCGTACCAGGCTCCTCTGTCCATGGGATTTTCCAGACAAGAGTACTGGAGTGGCGTGCCATTTCCTTCTCCAGGGGATAGAACATAGAACACAGATACTGTAAAACTCCCAACATTTCCATAAAACCTTGACCATCTCTCCCAAAATGACATGTCATTTTTGTACAATTCCTGTGGTCAGACATTCTAACTGAAATTACAGTTCCAGATAGCAGTGATCTCATTTGTGATCATTCAGAAACACACAAGCATCATTCTGAGAAGTGGGCAAGGATTTGCATGCATATTGTTGTCAAAGAGTGCCGTGGGGTCAAGGAGGGCATCGTTTACAACTGACCAGAGCCCCAGAAAGCTGCCTCTGTGCAGGTGTGGGAGCTGTGGGGCGGGCGGGGGGCATCCTTAGTGTCAACGTGAACGCCGTGTTTTAGGTGCACGTGGTACATACAGTCTGAACAATTCCCGAACACTCAAACCTGTTTTTCTGTGATCCTCTGTCAGAATCACAGCACACCAGTGTTTATCTAAGAAGGGAGCTTTGTTTTCATATAATAATAATTCTGTAATATGATGCTTTGAGGGTCCAAATCAGAAATATTTATTCCGTACAGACGCAGAAGGATGAGACAAGAGCTAGCCTATCTGTGTATTTAATAGACTTTTAAGTTCCTTTGAGTTGGCCACAACTAAAGAGCGTCAAGTCCCTTTGTAGAGGTTTTGCCCACTTAATGGGTTTTCTTGGCTTCCCTAGAACAGTTATGTATGTTTCAGATTTTGACTGAGGCTTTCTGTTTCTCCTTATTCTGTATCTACATATTGTAATGTTTTGACTATGATATTAATTTAAAAATGATTACAGACCTAACATGGAAAAGGTGGAAAATTGGTCTTTATTGTAGCACAGATAAACATACCTATTTGTCGTTTTCATCAGGTTTGGACCTACCACTCTGCGACTGGAAACATTTCTCTATGTGCGTTCTGTGTGTATCCACCTTTTTTTTTCTTTTTCTTTTTGAAGGACCAGGGAAAGCATAATAGCAAGTTACATAAAATTTAAAACATTGTATAGCAAATAAACAGGTGTCATGGAACCCCAAGCTCACGTGTAGATTCAGTAGATGTATTTCAGCTTTTCTTTCAATATAGTGTGAGCTGAACAAACCATGCTTAGAAAGCAAGAGAGAATCTGCCAGTAACACATTTTAATTATCATGATAAAAACATGCAAACAAAACCAAAGTCATCATCTGGGCCCAGATAGCCGTCTGCGTGATGGGATGGGTTCCCCCTGCCATCAGAGGCTCTCAGATCATCTCACTGAGGGGATAGTTCCAGATCTCAACCCCTTGTTTCATTCTGAGCATCCTCACACTCAGTAAATCCTCCCATACGATGTGAAGTGAGCCCACATCCACACCCTAGTCACATCCGTCCCCACCTGCAACTCTGCTCCTGCTGGTCGCTTGATGGCTTGATCTGAAATCTCCTGTTTAACAAGTGCTCTGACGGTAGGGGGTGGGGAGGGCTTATAGAGTTGACCCTGAGCAGCATGTGTTTGAACCTAAGGAGGCCACCTATAGGTGGAGTTTTTTCAAAAGTACAGATAAATACTATAGTACTACACAGTCTGGGTTGGTAGAATCCACAGGTGTGGGGCCTCGGATACAGGAGAGGCAGGAATACGGAGGAACTGTCACGAGGAGGGCCGACTAGCAGTTGCACACGGACTTTCTGCCCAACCCCTGCGCTATCCAAGGGTCAGCTGCATGCCATTATTAGCTATTCATCTCTTATCGCATATGTAACTAAAAAGACTAATCTGTAACCTAGCATGACATAAACTGGGCAGGCAAGTGCCAGAGTCTTAAGTCAGGTGGGGTCTCGTTTGGGGTTGCGGCCCAGAGTGCAAGACAACTGATGTATGTGTGGGAGTTTCTGGCACATGGGGGCGGCGTCATGCCGGAGAGGAGAGGGAAGGAAAGAGAGGAAACACACAAAGGGCGGCTGAAATAATTGCCGCCTTGTTCATGCCCAGGATTTGAAAACGGCTGGTGTGACTAGTCTGCCAAGGTATTTGACCTTGGAATCTGTCTGCCTTCCTGAAGGTGACAGAGATCGGCTGGGCCCTGCTGACCCTGCCAGGCATGGAACTTCGACGATACGTGATGCAAATTATCTCGAAGCTGTGGGACCCCACGTGCATTGGCAATGAGTGTGCCATTTGCTTCTTTATATAAGATAAAGTCTCAAGCCATGCTCTGCATCCACCTTTGCTAAAGGTGGACTCTGATACTAGCTTTAACTTAAGAGCAACCAAAAGACCGGGAAGAAAATAAGCTTCCTCTCTTTTCATCGAGTGTCCTGCAGAGAAGAGTATTTTCCTACCATCCGACTACAGGACACATGCCCTTTCACAGGAAACCGAAGGCACAGGAAATACAGAAATCGGAGGGAGAGGGCAGTGGAAGGTAGCAACTGCTGCAGATAAGCTGCCAGAAGCATTGATTATAACCGATAAAGATGAAGCCAGCTGTAACCTATTCATGAGCTGATTAGGAAGTCTGTCGAGTGGCTGCCCTCAGGAACGCTACAATCTTTATTCTCTCGCTCACTATTTCCTTTTAAAGTTTTCATCACTTTATAAGTCATTAGCATGGCTATAGGACGGGGGAGGTAGGGAAATGGATAATAAGAGAAGTCGGTGCTTATTAATTACAGTGAGGCAGAGCCTTAACGGGACCTTGAGACTTGGGCCCTGGGTCACTCAGGAGATCATGGGTCACTCTCTAAATCCTTTGTGTTCTGTTCCCCAACGCTAAACTGCAGAAATTGAGAATGGACAGGACTTATTTATGTTCTGGTCTATTCCAGTAGGCTACAGTCCTCTCGCGGTAGGGAGAGGTCAGCTGCCTCTAAATAGAACCATCTCCCTTCCAGAAGCGCCTCACAAAGTCACCGGCACAAGCGTCTGGGAGCAAACCCATACCTGCAGAGCTATTCTTCATCCACGTCTGTTACAAACTGTGAGTGGCGCTCGGGGGGCTTGCTGTGCGCTTTGCTCAGGTGGAGCTTTACCGCGTGTTTGCTCGCAAATGTCCGGCAGCACAACTTACACTTGAATTTAGAGTCTGTCTCCTCTTCGCCAGCTGTGCTCTCCGGTGACCGCTGAGCCGACGACACCCGGGAGAGCTCCTGCTCCGCTTTGCCTTGCTGCTCCACGGCCAGGCGGGTCATGTCCTTCATTTGGAAACCCAGGTGGGACTCTAAGTGGCTGATGTAGGTAGACGGGGTTCTGAACTGGGAGGCACAGTCACTGCAGTAAAAGATGGGGTGTCCTCTGTCCATGTTCTTCAGGAACTTGGTCCCGCCCGTCTTCCTAAGCTGGTACTTGACGTTGGCGAGCCAGTGGCTGATGGTGGTCATCGAGAGTCCCGTGAACTTCGAGATCTGCATCCGCTCCTGGGGGCCCAGGTCGGACAGCAGGTATTTGCCCTCGGAGGTCTGGAAGAGGCTGGAGGCAAACTGGGCCTGCAGGATCAGAAGATGCTGGGGGTTCCAGTTGGACTGCCGGCCTTTCCTCTTATGCAAGGTGGAGACCTCACTGGACACGTCCTCAAAGCGCCTGGACATCCATCTCCAGCTTCACGGGAGGGACCCTGGGGGAGGTGGCGGGCTTCGGCGTGGTGGCCTTGGGGAGGACCTTGACCATGTCGGCGATGTCGGACAGGGCGTGCTTCTGGGGCGGGGATGTGCAGGACTGAGCTTGCGAGGACTCGGCCTTCTTGCTCTTGGACTTGGTCAGGTCGATGGGCTGATCGTTGTTCTCGAACAGATAGCGTCTGGACATGCTGGCCGGCCTCATGGAGGGGGGACTTACGACTGGCTTGTCCATGACGCTGAGGCTCGGCTTGTGAAACATGGACATTGTGCTTGAGCTTGGGCTGGAGCAGGAGGGCGCGCGCAAGGGTTCCGTGGCTTTGCCCAGGTGATTGTTCAGGACAGACTGCAGGGGCGCTGAGCGGGTTGATGCCTGGCAGGGCCGCTGCAGGGCTGGCGAGGGCGCAGCCGTTGCTGAGCGGAGATGCCGGCTCCAAGGCCTGGGCTTTGTCTTTCTCACCGCCCTCTCTCATCAGCTTGTCCTCCTCCTTTGGGGGACGTGGCTCAGCCTTTTGGACTCTGCAGGCGGTTCGCTTTTGGAGAAAGTGTGCCCCTCGCTGTGGCTGAACGAGGACGCCTCATCGCGGGGACTCTCTTTCCCACACTCCCTCACCGCTTCCTCTTTGTCCGTTGGCTCCTTCTTCACTTGCGTGTAGGGGGCCAGGTGTGCAGGCACGGACACCAGCGGCACGCTTTCCACTTGGGGGCGATCGGCCTCAGCTTGTTGCTGAGGTTGGGTCGGATCTGCAGGACCTGGGAGCCCATAGGCAAGGAAGGCTTGGTGCCCTCCGAGAGCTGGTAGGCTGCGTGGATGCTGGGGCACGCACTCCAGCTGGGAGCCCCGTTCTGGGCTTTGTTGATGGCAGTGGTAACGGTATTTTCCAAAGACTTCAGAATGTCCCCTCCGCCCTTCGAGCCATCTTCCAGGTCCTCCTCCCTCAGATACTGGTACTTTATCGTAGGATCTAGTGGCTTTTGGAGAGGGTCTTCATAGTCCTCGCTTTTCATGACTTTCTCATCCTTGTCGATCTCCTCTGGTTTTTCCTTTTGCTGTCCTTCAGCTCCGTCGAGGAGGCTGCGCCATCACAGGCGGAGTTGCTTGATGGCTTGGGAGCCAGGGCATCACTGTTTGGGGCATCTGACAACGACTGCATCTTCTCCACGGCCAGGGGTCGAGCACCAGCTGCTTGCCTTTCTTGGAGGCGGAGCTGGTGACCTTGAGAAAGTGGCCGGTGACCATCATGTGGGTGGTGAGCTGCTGCAGAGTGTCGTGGGAGCTGCCGCACTCCATGCACTTCAAGATCTGGGACTTGCAGGCCTCGAACTGCCAGGTGTAGCTGGCTCCGTTTTGGTAGCCATAGCGGTTGTTGCAGGACAGCTGGAGGTTGGTGTTCTTCTGGGGCGGAAACGAATCGGCAAATGACCCAGTGGTCGAATCCGGGAGCACGGCCGATTGACGTCGAAGACGCGTTTCTTGGCGGGAGTGACCATTTTTGATGAAATGGTTGGGACTGGCTCCTTCAAAGGCACTTTTGGTAATGTTTTGTTTTGATCATGTGGACACTCAAATCTTGGAGGGAATCAAAGGAATCACCACAGAACATGCATTTCAGGACCTTCTGAGCATCCTCCTTGTCCATGTCCTGGAAAGCCCTCTTCCGGGGCTTGGAGCAGCTCGCAGGTCTGAGCTTGTCCTTCTTGCGGTTGTCGTCTTGATAGTGGCCGGTTTCGTTCATGTGGACGGTCAGCTCGACCAGGGTGTCGTAGGCCGCGCTGCACTGCCGGCACCGGAACCTGCTGGCCCCGGTGAAGACGGCCCCGCACACCCTGCTGCTCTGCCGGTGCAGCTGGACCGAGCTGAACAGGCTGGGCTTCGACAGGGACCTCGAGGGCAAGCTCTGCTGCAGGCTTTTGGACAGAGCATCTTGGTGCCAGTCGAAATCCGTCTTGTTGCTTCCATTTCGGGTGTCACAATTCCGCCTCTCACTGTTGGACAGCTTGAAGCCGAGACCCAGGCCCGACCAGTAGGAATCGGACAAGATATTGGCGTAGACGGCGGTCATCTTGTCCATGCAGCTGTGGGCTTCGCTCGGAAGCTTGGGGTGCACGCTGGCTCTCTCATCCGGGGCATCTCGGCCACACACGCTCTTGACGTCTGACACCTGGTCACTGGCATCGCTCAGCAGGGACTCGTTCTCGGCGTCCTGGTTGGACAGGTGGCTTCCTGGAGAGTTCTGGTAGCTGAAGCAGCCCTTTTGCTCGGGGCCCGTTTCCAGCTCCTCGTCTGTCCGTGGGTCATTGCTGCCCTGAGGCTGAGCTCCTGAACCACTGTCTTCCTCGTCCTCCTCTTCCTCTTTGATTTCCTCCTCTTCCTTCAGCTGTTCCTCCTGGGCATAGCCTGTGAGAGGAGAGGAAGAAGACGTGAAATAACAATAGCGGGTGACATATTCCACCCCCAGGTCCCCTCTCAGACCAAGTGCCTCCCACACGTAGCTAACAATTGAATTGATGCTTTTATGAACAATGAGCAATGAATAAAGGAAAAGCCGAATGATGCCTTTTGTGCCATCTGATGCCTTCTTAAAAGAAAACTGGCAGCAGTCATCTTTCGAACTGTGGTGCTGGAGAAGGCTCTTGAGACAGCAAAGAGATCCAACCAGTTCATCCTAAAGGAAATCAACCCTGACTATTCATTGGAAGGACTGATGCTGAAGCTGAAGCTCCAATACTTTGGCCACCTGATGTGAACAGCTGACTCATTTGAAAAGCCCCTGATGCTGGGAAAGATTGAAAGAAGAAGGAGAAGAGGGCGACAGAGGGATGGACACGAGTCAATGGACACGAATTTGAGTGAACTCTGGGAGATAGTGAAGGACAGAGAAGCTTGGTGGGCTACAGTCCATGGGCTCACAAAGACTTGGTGATTGAGCAACAGCAAGCGTTCTTTATAAATGCTTAGAATCCCAACTTAATCATCTTAATGTTTAAGGGCCATCATTCTAATACTCCTGTACTGGGCCAGTCTCTAAATCCATGTGCATGCCTTTCAGGAAAGCTGGACTGAAATTCAAATCCTATCGAAGACATATCTCTACAAGAAGGACATTGGCTCATAAGGAAACTAAGATGACCCTTGGCATCTTCATGGCAAGGTTCACTGTGACACTTGGCTCTGTTGCCATACAGTCATCTTAATAAATCATTTTTGATGCTCAGAAGTCATTTGGATGCACAGCCATTATATTTTTGAGAGCCAGTGTCTCTTTGGATACAACGGCTTTATTTGTAGAGAGTCACACAGCGGGAAGAGAGATTATGGAGTATCAAATAAAGTCTTCCACGGATAGCTCAAAATTATGTAAGCTCAGCAAATATAATGCTTTTGAAATAATAGCAAATGGTGTTAGAATGGGAGATTTGGGAACTCTTCTAATATTCTCAAACAGGTTTATGAAGACCTTTTCAGAGAAGGCTGAAAGTGCCCTCTCGATCTTGTGCCTGTAATTTCAAATGCACTGTGATTTGTGGGTTCCCGTCATGAGATGCCAATTATACGTTTGATTTGTGAAAGCAAAATGCTACTGGGGATGCATGCTTTCCTTTCTCAGAAAGGATTTAGGGCCAGTAATTGCACAGGGAAAATGAAGGCATGAGAGAGCCGGTTCGAAGGGAATTGATAGGCAAGTATCCATCAGTGAGATGAGGAATGTGGCTGTTTATGCCCATGTACTCATTTTCTGCACCTGGCCTTTTCAGAGCCACGTGGATAAAATGCAACCAAAGTTGCACCAAAGCAAGAGACGTTTGGCCTTAGGCTGGCACGGCTGCACGATGTCAATGCTGTAGTTTCCCTATGAGGGTCTATCTCCCCTCTCAGTGCAGGCGGGTGCTTGGGGACTTCCCAGTGCAATGGTTCTGTCTCCATTCACCGGTGATAATACTCGAAAAGGGGTGACAAGCATGGGAGGCCTCTCCTGTGAGAGAGGGAGAGAGGAGAGACGGGGTATTATTAGAAGGAAAGTGCCTGCAGCCAGGAACTCCAAGGGCTCCAAAGACTGAACATGAAGAATATATTTTTTTCAGATTTTTATTTATTTTCCAAAATTAGTTCTTTTTAATTGAACTATAGTTGATTTACAATATTGTGTTAGTTTCTGGAGTACAGCAAAATGATTCATTATGTGCATTTATCATTTTCCGTCTTAGGTTATTACAAGATATTGACTGTAATTCCCTGTGCTGCACAGCAGGCCCTGTGGGTCACCTGTTTGCAAGTGTGTTAATCCCGCGCCTCTCATTTATCCTTTCTCAATTCCCCTTTGGTAACCAGGTTTGTTTTCTGTGTCTGTGAGTCTGTTTCTGTTTTGCAAATAAGTTTATTTGTATTGTTTTTTAGATTCTACCTATAAATGGTATCATTTGCCATCTGTTTTTCTCTGACTTACTTCACTTGGTATGATAAACCCTGCTCCATCCATGTTGCTGCAAATGGCCATATTTCATTCTTTTTTATGGCTTACTAGTATTTCACTGTGTGTGTATTCCATGTATATGTATATGGACCACACTGAAGATGAAGAACATTTGTTGAGTAAATGTTCTAAATACATTCTTTCATTTTTATCAATATCCATATGAAGTAGGAACTATTACTATTTTCATTCCACAGATGCAGAAACTGAGGCTCTGAAGTTAAGAAATTTTTCCAAGGCCACAGAGTTAGCATTGCAAGATCATGCCTGAACCCGCCCTGAGTGATGAGAGAATCCATGGTCGTTACCACCAGGCTCCACTCTCTTTTTATTACCAATTAATGAATACGGAAACTCTGCAGAGAGCCAAAGGTTAAAGGCTGAGATTTCCTTGAGGCGTCTCCGAGGGGAGGGTTGTGGGGATAAAGGAGGCGGGAGGCCGCGGCTCCGAGGGTCTACCGTGAGGCCAGAGGGAGGGGTGGGCGCTCAGCCTCGCCGCGGGCTCTGCGGCCGTGCTCAGTCGCTTCCGTTGCCATTGATGCTGTGCTTTTCCTCCTTAGCAAGTGGATTTTTCATTCCACTCGTATTGCTGGTCTCTAGTTCCATAAATTGATTTGAAGGAAAAAAAGCTTCTCAGTCTAGACAAACAATCATTAATAAGTGGTCACCACCTGCAAGAAAACCCTGCGCGGTGTGTGAGTCGAGTCACTTCAGGCGTGTCCGACTCTGTGCCACCCCATGGACTGTGGCCCGCCAGGCTCCTCTGTCCATGGGCTTCTCCAGGCAAGAACACTGGAGTGAGTTGCTCTGCCCTCCTCCAAGGGATCTTCCCGACCCAGGGATTGAGCCCCAGTCTCTTATATCTCCTGCACTGGCAAGTGGGTTCTTTACGACTCATAAAGCCCCAAGAAAAACTCTAGTTTAGAACAACTGAATGAGATAGCCCCGCCCCATTCGCACTGCATTTTTTTTTTTCCTGGACTAGTTTGTATGTTTGCAAAAACAGTCATACCGTTAAGCTGAAGGAGAAGGTCTATTCACAAAATCAATAAATGACTTGTTACAGAGCCAAGCAAAATACTCCAAAGAATCAGGCAAATTTTGCCCATGATACAGAGTCACTTTTGAAAATCAGAAAGGCTTCGCTATTCATAGTTTGGGAGGATACAGATTGGCCAGGCCTGTCCCAGGCTAAGACATGCAGTCACCTCACCTGCGAGTGAGAACCATCAAAACGCGCCTCCACCCACACATGGAGCTGGTGAAGACATGGTGGGGGCGTCGGGAGGAGGGCTGCTCATCACTGCTGGCTAATGCCTGCCAGGCTGTCTTCACCTCACTATTTTCAGTTTCTAGCCCAAGGCCTGACTGGTCACTCAGTTGTGTCCAACTCTTTGCGACCCCGTGGACTGTAGCCCACCAGGCTCTTCTGTCCATGAAATTCTCCAGAAGAACACTGAAGGGGGGTTGCCCTTCCCTTCTCCAGGAGATTTTCCTAACCCAGGGATCGAACCCAGGGATCTCCTGCATTGCAGGCAGGTTCTGAGCCACAAGAGAAGCCTGACACTTAATAGGAAGTTGGGAAATAATTCATATTATGTTGTGTGTATGCTGAAAAAATACATGCAATCAGGGACAGGCTTTTGCACACACAAACACACACACACACACACACACCACGGACAATCTGCCTGGCCAATATAGCCACTTTCGCACAAGGAGAAAAGGAGTGTGTGTGTGTGTTTTTTAGGAGTGTTCTTTTTAATGCTGACATTTGGAAGCTGAGCTTTCCAGCCCAGCTCAGCTTCACAGTCTACTATGTCCTTCTAAATAGATTCCCCAGAAGAAAAGTTGAAGACGGCAAATGCCTCCCCCACAATACAGATAAAATTTTCTGCTTAATTAGGCATTGACATGTTTACTATAACCTTTACAGAAGAGTAACTCGTGCTGAGAGACCCTTTTTGTCTGTTTTCTTCTGCAGAACAGACTCAATCTCATGCACCCGATAAAGTAACACATTGAAAAGCCTCATAAAAAAAAATGCCAAAGCATCTATCAGAATAAGTGTGTTTGAACAATGGCTAGGGGTTCCAGGGAGTTTTACAAAACACATTTTAATATTATACATTGAAGACTGTTCACTTAAGTGGCTTTGTTTGCCATCGGCAGCTGAGAGGAGAAAGAGGGGAGACAGGCAGAGTGTGGGTGATTGGGGTGCATAATGAGTGTCTGTCTCTCTCTGTATTGATGAGATTTGTTTAATAAGATTTCATCATGTGTAAATCTTGGTAAAGTGGATTAGTTGACTTTATTCTTGGCAGGTTTATTCCTATGAAAACCTATTTAGCTAAGATGATGATCACAGTGATGCTGAGGCCCAAAGAGAAAGGCGTGTCCTCTGCAGAGCCTCCTTGTGGATTCTGGGTTGAAGGTCATACTTTCTGGGGCAAACATCTAGATTTCCAACCTAAATGTCTAATTTCATCCCTTACCACCGCCTGACAGTGGCCCCTCGAAGCGTCCACGTTGCCAGGACAGCTGATTCATGAGCACACTCGGTTCCATGTCTAGAGACTCTCCGGTCCAGAGAACTCCCTTCCGCCCCCTCGGTCACGGCTCTCACTGCTCTGCCACCACCGTTCTTTCCGGTGACTAAATGGGCTTCCTGCTCCCCCTTCTTCCAGGCTGTTTTCCAGAGAACTAACTGCTGGAACGGGCTTTCCAGGTGGCGCTGGTGGTAAAGAATCCACCTGCCAGGGCAGGGGGCTTCCTCGTGGCTCAGATGGAAGAATCCTCCTGCGACTCAGGAGACCTGGGTCCTTTCCCTGGGTTGGGAAGATCCCCTGGAGAAGGGAGAGGCTACCTACTCTAGTATTCTTGCCTGGGAATCCCATGGACAGAGGAGCCTGGCGGGCTACAGTCCAGAGAGACGCACAGAGTCAGACACAATGGAAGCGACTTAGCACGCCAAAGCAAGAGGCTCAAGGGACACAGTTTTGATCCCTGGGTCAGGAAGATTCCCTGGAGAAGGAAATGGCTCCCCCACTCAAGTATTCTTGCCTGGGAATCCCATGGACAGAGGAGCCTGGTGGGTGACAGCCCATGGGGTTGCAAAGGAGTTGACACACCCGATCTCTCTCTCTCTCTCTCTCTCTCTCTCTCTCTCTCTCACACACACACACACACACACACACACCTGCTAGAATATTCCTTATTAAAGATATTAATAAGCAACTGGCTGTTGTAACTCCTGCAAGTCTTTCTGTTGCATTACACACATATAAATAAATTGTAATAAAATTCAAACTCTTGGCCTGGAATCTGAGTGCTTGCAGGATTTGGCAGCTGCCTTTTGCTTTATCATCCAGTACTCCTGCCTCGACCTCTGTGCCCACAGGACAATAACCCACTTGCTCCTTCTTGCATCTGCCAATCTCTCCTCGACTGTGACTCTTTGCAATGGCAGGTTTCTCTGCTTAGAATGCTCTTCCTCTATGGAAGTTGGTTGCTTTTCATGCTTTAGAATTCAGCTCAAATGGCCCCTTCTGGGAGAGGTCTTCCCTGACAAGTCACCCCTTCTCTGTAATTCTAGAGCATATCAGCCTATTTACTGAAAGCACCATGGCACTGACCAGACTCTGACGTCATCTTCAGGGCTTGCTTATTGATTGATTGTTTTCTCACTAAATGTAGAGATAGAATATCTGTCTCCTTGAAGACAGAGACCTTGCTTCTCCCTGCACTCAGATCATATCCTGGCTCTGAAAGATGTCCACAAGTTATCTAAGTGAATGAACAAACAGATAGATCATATGATGAAAGGGGATTAGTCCGGTCACAATCTCTGTCTCTACTTTTCAGTAGTGTAGTCTGCACTTGTGATGGGTAAATCTCCCCACCCCCACCCCCGATCTAGATCAGATGTGAGTTACAACCATTCTGATCAACTTTCCTCAATGACAAAACCAGAGAGGCCCCTCAAATCATCTTTTCAGAGCATCCCAGCCCCTTCAGTTCTTGTTGCTAGAAATCCCTGACCTGTGGGTTGCAGCTTTTAAGTATGAAGACTGCAAATGAGCATCAAGACTGCAAAACACCAGAAAATACACTTATCAGGAGCAGATTTTGATTCAAAAAAAGAGTCACACAACTTTCAAAGTATGGATAAAACTCATAGATAAAACTCATTATCTGTTCTATGATAATATATTACATAAATATTAGCCTGGTCTTCTCCCAAATTCTTGATTGAAAAGGGAAGAGATGTCATTAGAAAAATACACTATTCGAGCTACAAACGTTTTACTCTATCAAAAGATGGGTAAAATTTGGGAACAATTCCTTAAATTTTAGACATTCCTTTTAAATCAAACATTAAAAAACAAAAGGGAAACAATAAAAAAATACCACCTCAGCTGTTCCCAAAACCTATAGTCAGAATGGTTCAAATAAAATTGTGCAAAATAATCAATGGGTAGCAGGATGTGAGATACCAGACTTTTGCTAGGCATCCATTTTTGTAGTTGCCTTGAAAATCCACAATAGAGTGTTTACAGGAAAAGCATTGACAGTTTTTAAAGCAGCAGAAGAGGTAGGAGAGTTAGAACCTGAGACGATTATAAGACTCAAGGTTGATTTTTTAAAACGAAACTAGAATTCAACCAAGACCTCATTTAAAAACATACCACGTGGTGACAGGATCGTTTTCGCCAACCCACCCCAGTAAATGACAGTTTAAAATCACAAGAAGATTCTGCAGTGTGCGGGGCAGAGGTAAATGAGGGGGTCGCAAGAGTTTCTGGCTGTGGACCCAGTCGGTACATGAAATGATGACACAGAGTGAGGCTTCCCTGTCACGAGCCTCTAGTGTTCCGGCGACTGTGGTCTAGAAATCTGTTAATATGTATATTATTATTGGCACTAATTGGCACTCGTGTTGGCAGGCCGAGTGAAAGCGATGGAGGATTTACTGTTCAGGAGGCTGAGCGCCTTTCAGTGGGGACTAGGCCCAGAGCGAGGGCCGTGCTGGGCGGCTTGGTCTGCTCTGTGTTGCAGCAGGTGGTCGGCTACTGGGCTATGGGATCCTTGACACTGTTTCTGAACAGAGACCTGACTTTACAGAGAATCCAGATATTACAAGGCTCAGCCTCCCTCCCACCCAGAGAAATCTAGGTGCAGGCATGTTTCTAAGCAGAGACATTTCCAGTTCAATTCTCACACAGATTTTATTCCTGCCGTACCACACAGAACTTGTGAGCATAAGCGTGACCTGTGTGCACAGACTGAGAGAGCAGGGCTGGTTCTTTCCTCCTTCTGAACATCAGGACCGAACACACAGAGCTCTTTGTTTAAAGGGATATTGAAGATGGAGTGGTTTGATGGCAGGAGGCTTCTCCTGGGCCCAGCAGTGCTTTATAGAGACGGATGGAGAGCTTTCTGAAGGTCATCAAAACAAGAACATCTCTTTTATTATTTCCTGCAGACGTTCGGCTAATTGGAATATTTTATATGCCCAATGGATATATATCAGGTGGGGTCTGTATGAGGAAACAGTCCACTTACTTACTGGACTCTTGTGATAGGCATTTTCTAGGGCCATCATCACAGCTTTTGGGGCTGTAAAGCTGTTTCCAAGTGACTTTCTCCACTTCTTGGTCATCAGCAAAAAGGACTAAGCTCGTTTAAATCAGAGAAAGTGGATGCCCTGTCATCCTTTTGTGGTTCATCTGTTTACTCATTTTATCAAGAAATATTTATTTCGCTGCCGACACAAGTAACAGACTTCAGTAAAACCGCACAGGCGCTTCATCACATCGGCTCTCCAGTGGCCCAGGAGAGTAGACAGCTGAGTCACGGAGAGCCTTGGCGTGGGCTTGGGGAGGAAAAGTGCACGAGAAGGTCGTGCTTTACTGGAGGGAGGGAGGTAACTTAAATGGGCACAGTAGACCAGATGGGAGAAAAACAGTCCTGAGTTGCGAAGGTGAATGGTGCTGGCACTCAGCTGGGTCAGCATGGAGACACTGGGAGTCACTGGAAAGTCCACGCCACACTGAAAGGGTGCAGCTGCCGCTCAAGGAACAAGCACGGGGTCCAGGGTTGTCTGGAATTTTGTTTGGCTAAACCATGTGGAAGAACCAAATATGTGTAGGACCCACCCATCTGCAAGCTCTAATCCAAAGGAATCAGGGGAAGCAAAGAGTTCAGAAATTCGGCACGCTCTTCCGGTACTTTCTGATACCATCTCTTTGACCCTGATTCTCTGTCCATTCCAGACAGAAGTAACCATCCTAAGCCCGCCTTCCTCTCAGCATTTTGCTAGGACAAGGGAGGAAATGGAAGAGAAAGTGTATCATAAACCTTTGCCACTCAAAGGATGGTCCTTGGAAGAGCTGCGGCATCACTTGGGAACTCGCTAGAAATGCAGACTCTCAGGCCTATCAAATAAGAATCATTTGACAAGATCCCTGGGGGATCCAGAGGCTCAAGAAACTTTGAGAAGTCTTACTGTAAATTGTGAAACTGTTAATTAGGAGCCAGACAATTGGCAAGCTACTTTTCTCTGCCCATGTTCCTATGTGTATGGGGGTACTGGTTTTGGAAAGAGAGTACAGCTTCTGAAAGTTACAAACTCTTCTTTCTAGGGACCAAAAGATGAAATATCTGTGGCTTAGACAACTGCTTCCAGTAACACAGGGAAAAACTCAGCAAGAAAAAAAAGAATAAAATTCACTGATTCAAAGACTTATCAGTTAATGAGAAGATGGAATGGCCCACTGGTTGCATGGATAAGGCTGGGCTCAGTTCACATCTGCCAGTTACTGTTTAAATGTGGTCACAGGAAAGTTACTGGAAACTTTCAGAGGCTCAGCTTCCTCATCCATAAAATAAGAACAATAATAGTATTTGTGGGGCTTCCCGGTGGCTCAGTGGTAAAAATCCACCTGCCGATGCAGTAGAAGCAAAAGATGAGGGTTCGATCCCTGGGTCGGGAAGATCCCCTGGAGGAGGAAGTAGCCATTGACTCCAGTGTTCTTGTCTGGGAAATCCCATGGACGGAGGAGCTTGGGGGACTACAGTCCACAGGGTCACAGAGACTTGCCAGCATGCACAGAGTATTTGCCTCCTGGGCTAGTTAGGAATATCAAATATGACAAAGCACGCAACACACCAAGGCTGTAGGGATTCCTTCTGACTCCCAGGCAGGCCTGTTGTGGGCACTTTATGAAGACGATGCCTCTAATCACCCATCCAGACCCACGAACAGCTGAAAGCAGCTGGCTTTGGCATTCTTTGTTGTTGTTTTCGTTGATGGTCAGTCGCTAAATCGAGCCTGACTCTTAGGACCCCATGGATTGCAGTATCCCAGGCTTCCCTGTCCTTCACTGTCTCCCAGAGTTTGCTGAAATTTGTGCCCATTGAGTCAGTGATGCTATCCAACCATCTCATCCTCTGCCGCCCTCTTCTCTTTTTGCCTTCAATCTTTACCAGCATCAGGGTCTTTTCCAATGAGTCAGCTCTTTGCATTAAGCGCCCCTAAATCCTGTTCCAAACCAACAGCTTTTAGATGAAATCTGCATTAGGTATGAACCGGTCTTATATGTGTCACACATAAGAAAAGAGCTTGCTCCAGTTTGGGTTTGTTACTTAATATTAAATCATTCATGTAAGGAGCCAGTGGTACATATGCTGGGAACTTCCATAGAACTGATGTGCAAACATCAAACGGCAAGTTATTAGGTCATTACCCATAATGATAATGTCTGCAATCTTCAAGAAATAAAGCAACCCACCATTTGAGCAAAAGGTCTTTGTTGGAGGCCTTGGGCTTTGCAATGAGAGAGATGACTAATGCTCAAAGCAGAAGGTCTCCTAAAAAATACTTCATATACAGCTACCTAGAATTTCAGCTTGGCATGTGTTATTATTGGGAAATGTTCTGGTGACAATTTTAAAAAGCAGAGTGAGAAAATATTCATGGAGAAGGGTGAGAAGGGGGCCACTTCATAAGATTTCTGATAGTTTCAGCTTAGAAATCATTATCCCTATATTATCCCCACAACAAGAGGGCATAAATCAGGAGCAGGGGATAAAGTAAAGGGAAATAAAATAGAGACAAGGAGACTACACAGCAGGACTGAGGCTTTCCTTTCAAATTAAGAGTTTTAGGCTTTGACTTTTAAGTGACATCAAGTGTTTTCAGCCAAATGTACATACTGATTCTCTGTACATTTCTCCCCACATCGGGCTATATAAACGGGTATCCCAGTGGCTCAGCAGTAAAGAATCTGCCTGCCACGTAGGAGACTTGCCGGAGATGTGGGTTTGATCCCTGGGTCAGGAAGATCCTCTGGAGTAGGAAATGGAAACCCACTCTAGTGTGCCTGCTTGGGAAATCCTGTGGACAGAGGAGCCTGGTGGGCTGCAGTCCCCGGGTCGCAAAGAGTCGGACACGGCCGAGGGCCTCAGAGGCAACAGCAGCATGTACAGTCTTTTCCGAGACTGGAAAGCTAGGAGGGGTTTTGTGGCTTTATTGCCAAGAGCAAGGGCAGTAAATCACCGTCCAGAACGACCTTCAGAAACTATATGAAGCCGACGCGCCATCTGTATTTTTCAGATGTGCATCCCCATTTTACTTGAAGTAACGCCATTAGCGCAGCCTTCGCACGGGGCCAGACGGTGATCCTGTTTCCCTCTCGCCTGGCTTCAAGTCAAACGTCTTTTCTTTTTTGGCAAATGCTGTTCTTTTCTCTGAAATATTTCATGCAGATAATGGATAATGACCACTTCTCATTGCCTTTTCTCGAAAACGTCTAACTGCATTAGCCGAGAACGGACAGATTCTAACCTGCTTCTTTTGCTAAGTTCATAGCTGTGACCACTTCCCGTCAGGAAAGAGAGAAGGAGGCTCACTGTCCCTTCAGAGAAGCTAAATTGGCGATGTCAGCGAGCGATCTGGCCTTTGCTTCTCTGGTGAAAAGTCTTTGCTAGAATCGCAGGAGTCCAGGGTGGAAAGACGATTCATGTCTATGAGCAGTGATTAAGTCAAGGCGTTCCTAGCCGCAGTATTCTTCAATTCTGTGATTAATGGCTCAGATACGGGACCTTCCCATTCTTCTCTTTCTTGGTGGAGTCTCCCCAGTATGGTCACTGTGACCAGCCTGGCTTGGAGGACCACAGCGTTTAGAATTTCCTCCCATTTCTCTCATTCCTGGGTGTGGAGCAGGGCTTCCACACTGCCTTACGTTGCAAATATAGACATTCTTTTATCTCATCATTGCACTTCAGGGTGAATGAGTTTATTAGCTGGTTTCTGTAGAAGAAACTTCAGCTGAAGCTCTGATACTTTGGCCACCCGATGAGAAGAGCCGACTCACTGGAAAAGACTCTGATGCTGGGAAAGACGGAAAGCAGGAGGAGAAGGGGGTGACAGAGGGTGAGACGGCTGGATGGCATCACCGACTCAACGGACACGAATCTGAGCAAGCTTCAGGAGTTAGCAAAGGACAGGGAAGCCTGGTGGGCTGTAGTCCATGGGGTTGCAAAGAGCTGGACATGGCTTAGCGACTGAACAACGGCAAAAATAGAAGAACATGTGGCCCTAAGAGCCAGCTGGGCCACCATCACTCTGTAACCCAAGGGTTCTCAACAGGGGGCACCTGGGCTTTCAGACACGGTCTGGAGACACCTTTGGTTGTTACAGCTGGCGGTTAGAGGGTGGAGAGGCCAGGGATGCTGCTAAACCACCCCGCCACCGCCCACCCCACAGGACAGCCCCTCACAGCAAAGAAATATTTAGTCCCAGATGTCAATAGTCACGAAGTGCCGTGAGGTCAGGGTTGGCAGTGAAGCTACGGGCTCTATGGAGAACACTCTGGGGAGGGTGAGCACTGGGGAGGACAGGAGAGGAAAGCGCGGACGGCACCCTCCCAGCTGCCATGACACAGGGCTGAAGAGCACGGACCTCTGGGGCAAGCCTGCCTGGGTTCAAGTCCCGCCTCAGCCACAGCACACACTGTCATCCGCAGCAGACCCACAGACTCTGTGGGTCTCCTCTCTCTTCTGTAAATCGGAGAAAGGAACAGGACCAGCCTTAAAGCCGATCGTGAGAGCCGAGCCAACGGAGGGGTGCTCAGAACGCCCGATAACAGAGGCACTCGGTGTGCGTCCCTCTCACTAGTGTTACAAGAGCAAAGGCGTCATCATGGAGAGCCACGTTTGGAAGCTGGATTTCTCAGGGCTTTTAGTATTTACTCTTTCAAGTGGTGAGTGAAAAAAAAACACCAAAAACACAAAACAACAGTCCATCAGACTCCTAGCATTATTCTCAATCCATTCCTTCTGGGTTCACTTGAATCCCCTTATCAGATTGAGCATTTTTATAGTACAAGAGACAAACAAACAAAAAAGTTAATAATGAAAAGGATTAGCATTTCTAAATAACTCTGGTAACTCTGTCAAATAAACCCTGACCTATTTCGGTTCTTAATTAACTAGGTTAGCTTTTACAGGAGGCAACTTATATAAAACAGAGAGTCTGATCTGAGGCCAAACCCCGCTGGACAGTTGGATGAAGCACTTCTTGGAAATGGCCCAAATGCTGGGAGATACAGAGGTAGTTGATCTTTTGAATCAACAGTTTGAATAATCTAATGGAAAATTCTCCAAGGTTTTCTGACCCTTTAAAAATTATTTATTTATATTAATTGGAGGATAATGACAACACATCGGCATGAATGGGCCTCAGGCAGACACGTGGCCCCTCCCCCGAGCCCCCCCCCACCCCTCCCCGTTGTCCGGGCTCTGGGTTCCCTTCTCCAGACCTCACACTCCCGCTGGCTATCTAGTCTACGTATGACAGTGCGTATGTTTCAAGGCTGTTCTCTCGAATCCACCCCACCCTCTCCTTCTCCCACGGAGTCCAGAAGCCTGCTCTTTATGTCCATGTGTCCTTTGCTGGCTTCACGTAGGACTGGTAGCACTGTCTCTCCAGAGTCCCTCTGATTGAAGGTTAGGGCTGGTTTGTCAAGGCTTGGTATCCTTCCTCTGTCTCTGCCCACAAAGGAGATGGGGAAATAGAAAAGGTTCAAGGCCACCGTATCAGCACTCTTCCTGCCTGGACAATGGTACCAAACTGGTCACTGTCCCAGGAGGACGAAGGCTTCGGGGTCTAGTGCTCTCCGGAGGGGACGGCAGGCACACAGCTCACGATGCGTCCGCTGTCCTGTCCTTGACCGCTGGCCTGTGTCTTGTTTCTGTTTCATGCATTTCCTCTGCCTTTAAAGTCTTCTAATGCTAGTTTTCTGCAGTGCCCAAATCACTTCTATAAAATCAGAATTCTCTTAAAAATAATGCTATATGTGTATTTTTCTTAATAACAAAAAGGCAGTATTCGGCTAATTGGTTAGTTAATTTGCTTTTCAGTGTAAAGGATCATTCTTCTCTTCCTGGAGAAAAACAAACAAAGAACCCGAGCTTTGTGACCTGCAGGAGGATGATTTATTAGCAAAGAATCTTCGTATATGCAGCCTCTAAGACTTTTGACTGACTATTCGGAGATGATAATGGGAATTAGCCATTGTCTCTGGAGTTTGAAAGAGTTCATTGGCTGCCTTTCCAGGCCTTGCTAATTTTCTGTTTGTGTTTTCTGTTATTCGGTTGCTCAGCTATATCCGACTCTTTGTGACCCCGAGGACTGTAGCCTGCCAGGCCTCTGCCCTGGAGTTTTCCAGGCAAGAATGCTGGAGTGGGATGCCATTTCCTACTCCAGGGATCGAACCTGCCCTCTTGTTTCTCATTTACCACTAGTGCCACTTGGGAAGCCAGTGTTACTTACAAACATTTAAAAATGAAGTTTTCTTGGGCGTTGCTGGAAAGATCATCAGTGTTCCAGGATATATCACCGCAGACAGTGGGGTTGTCTCCTAACCTATCAAGTATGGGTGGAACTGGCATCACCAGGGCTGTGTGGGGCTCTGATTTGTCTAAGCCAGTCATGTCCAAGTACTGGATTATTTGGGTAATTCAGGCCTAAAGCAAGCCAGTAGGCAATAGGCAGTCTCGGAATCTTGCTTATATAGAACAGCAGTGTGCCTAGTCACTCAGTTGTGTCTGACTCTTTGACTCCATGGACTGTAGCCTCCCGGGCTCCTCTGTACATGGGGATGCTCCAGGCAAGAATACTGGAGTGGGTTGCCATGCCCTCCTCACATGCAACAGCAGAGACAATGTTCTCCCGAGGAAGGGCCCAGCCCCCAAGTACACACTGAATTACAGACACATATTGGCACCTACCACGTCTCATCAGTGGTGCCCAACTTACTCCTGATGACTCAGCTGGGTGATTTTGCTCCCTGGGGACGTTGGCAGGGCTGCTGCTGAATATCCCAGAGTGTACAGAAAAGCCTCCACAACAAAGAATGGTCTGGCTTAAATGGCAATAGTGCCAAGAACTGGAAGACCTAGCGTGAGGAATCTTTTGTCCCAGTCTGAACATGAGGCTCCAGCTTATTCGCCTTGCTCATTGCTGTGGGCTCAGTGCCAAGAACACTTCTTGAGGTAACTACTGTCAGAAGTTACTGGCAACAGCGGCTTCCCTGCGGTCCAGTGGTTCAAGAACCCACCTGGGCTTCCCTGGTGGCTCAGCTGGTAGAGAGTCAGCCTGCAGGGCGGGAGACCCAGGTTCTATCCCTGGGCAGGGAAGATCCCCTGGAGAAGGACATGACAACCCACCCCAGTATTCCCTTGCCTGGAGAATTCTGTGAACAGAGGAGCTGGGCAGGTTACAGTCCATGGGATCTCAAACAGCTGGACCATCTTTGCGTCTTTCACTTTTGCCAATGCCGGGGACACGGGTGCGATTGCTGGTCCTGGAAGAGTCCCTGTGCCTCGAAGCAACAAAACCCGAGGGCCACAACTACCGAGTCTGTGCTCTAGGGCCCATGATCCTCAACAAAAGAGGCCACTGCGATGAGAGTCCCAAGCACCGAAATAAAGAGTAGCCCCTGCTTTCCGCAACTGGAGAAAGTCCGCATGCAGCAACAAAATTCCAGTGCAGCCAATACAATCAATTGATCAATCAATCAATCAACTAAGAAAAAAGTTCTTGAAACTTCTGTCAGAGTGTTATCCATTTCCCACTGGTGGGGATGCTTGGTCCTTTAATCACCCCCTCTGCTTTTGCAATTTAGGTGAGTTATTTGCTGAAACCATCTCCCGCTTCATGTTAGAGTAGGTAGCATGGCTGATTTTATTTTTTAAGGCTTATGATCAGCTTGGAACTCATATAAGAATAACATCAGCAGGTCCAGGAGGAATCAATCTGCTGTCTCCCAGGCACACTGGGGAGAAGCCAGCAGGACAGAGAGTCTAGGTTTTGGGAGATTAATTTACTGAGACTCCGGCACATGCGGACGGCTTTCCAACAAGAATAATCCAGATAGCATGTGTGTATGTGTTCAAATATCTGACATTCTGTCTAAAGAGCAGGGAGGTGAAACAAAAACATGAGAGCTTTTTCTTTCCCTTGTGGGCATTTCATGTTTGTTGTCTAGTATGAGCAGATGATACTAAAGTACTCTTGCCCACTCCGGTGCTCTTGCCTGGAAAATCCCATGGACTGAGGCAGGTTACAGTCCATGGGATCTCAAACAGCTGGACCATCTTTGCGTCTTTCACTTTTGCCAATGCCGGGGACACGGGTGCGATCGCTGGTCCTGGAAGAGTCCCTGTGCCTCGAAGCAACAAAACCCGAGGGCCACAAGTACCGAGTCCATGGGGTGGCTAAGAGTCGGACACGACTGAGCGACTTCCCTTTCACTTTTCCCCTTTCATGCGTTGGAGAAGGAAATGGCAACCCACTCCAGTGTTCTTGCCTGGAGAATCCCAGGGATGGGGGAGCCTGGTGGGCTGCCATCGATGGGGTCGCAACAGCAGCATGAGCAGATGACCCTAGCTAGGCCAATCAGAATCCATGGAATATGAATTCTGACCCCATGACATAAGAATGGAAAATGGTTGGAGCGGATGGCTCTTGACAATGGCATCAAGCAGAGATCGCCCTTTGACTGTGTCCTCGAGATCTTCAGAAGCCCATTGGCCCCTCCCTTTCGGTGAGACACTCCATACGTCTTCCAGCAAATTCCTTATTTTGACTTGAATTAGCCAGAGAGAATATTTGTGGCTTGTAAATCAATCCCTTGCTGTCTAATGGATGGTGCACAACACATACCTTGAATCCAAGGATGAATTTGTGCTAACTCTAACAGAATGGTTTCTTTGTATGTAGAATAAAAGAAGCTCAGACTGTTGGTGGCATTGCCTGGTATTCAGTAGAGGGTAGTTTCAATGTTCACAGACACTTGGGCAGACCATAAAGAGATAATAATGAGAGCATCCTATTTCTAGAAACCAAGAATTTCCCTCCAAAACTAGAGTCCCCTCCAAAACCAGAGTCCCCTCCATCCAGATGCACATTTTTTTCACAGAGCCTGGCTCTTTGTATAGGTCTGCTTTGAAAGTGCTTTTAGAAACATATCATCCCCCAGTGACTTGAATGTACCCGTCTAGGGTACGTTTCCAGCGCTCACAGTCTATTGTATCAATAATCTACATATTTAAGAGTCCCTACATGCTCATTGAGACGATAGATGGGGCTGGTACAGTCTACTGGGTCAAAAATCTGCTTTAAATAGTCTATATACACAGTCGGTTGAGTAAATAACAGCATTTTCAAAAAGCCCCTAAATATATAGTAACATGATAAATCGCGTCAGCTCCTGAAAATGCAGGCTTGCTACTGCTGATCAGGAAAATGATGTGCGATTTAACAAGCCACTTACAAATGATCTCATCTTTTCCAGCTGTGGGAGCATTGTCTTTGCCTTGGCTATTTTTTTCATATGTAGAGAAAAGGAACCCAGACACACACACACACACACACACACACACACACACACACACACACACACACACAGAGGGCTATATGCATCCTCAGTATCGTCTTGCACAAATGAACTGGGTTTGGACCAGTGGTCCAGATGTAGGCAGCCAAGGAGTGAAGGCCAAGGTTCTTCCTGCTCGGGTTTGGAGAGTTCACCCATCCCTCAGCTGTGGATGATTCAGAGTTAAGCTGGGCTCCAAATGTACAAAAACAGTTGTGCTTAAATCAAATAGAAGCATTGATTTTGAGACCTCCGTCTGACCTCATTTTGTTGGGAAGGTGGCTTTTTCTATACCACTTCATTAGAAACCTGTTTGCTTATAAAATGCTTCTGTGTGTGCTGTATTCTCATGAAAGTGAAAGTGAAAGTCTCTCAGTCGTGTCCGACTCTTTGCAGCCCTGTAGACTATGCCGTCCATGGAACTCTTTGGGCCAGAATACTGGAGTGGGTAGCTGTCCCCTGCTCCAGGGGATCTTCCCAACCCGGATCTAACCCAAGTCTCCCGTGTTGCATGGGGGAATTCTTCACCGGCTGAGCCACCAGGGAAGCCCATTGCCGTATTCTAATAGCTCCCAGTTGGTAAGTGCTTTACACATATGGTTTTATTTTGACCTCATTCTCCACTGAAGGGGGTGATATTATTAGTTCCATTTTCAAAGACAGAGGAATCTTAGGCTTCAAGAAATTAAGTGACTTTCTTGAGGTCACACGTCAGATGCTGGTGACTCCGACTGTGAACTGAGCGTGTGAGTCTCCACAGCCATTGCCCTCTTGCGGCTGTTAGTTTCAGCTCAGACTCACGCCCACGCCTGTTTTCAACTGTGTCCTGCTTTGTTCTGGTGTGTATGGCCCAGGTGTGTGTCTCTGCTATAATGATATACATTCCTTGATGAATCTTGCATTCTGCAAAACCTTGCATTAAAATAATAGCACTTAAAGCAAAAAATAAGATTAGGGTAGACAAGTTCAGAACGGAGCAAGTAGGTATCCAGAATGTAAAACAAAAACAAAAACAAACCCAAAAACCCATACTAGAAATACCAGCCCAGTTAAAAACACTTGTTAAATTCATTACAAATAAAACAACACTACAGCAAATAATCTGGGCTGGATGAAGCACAAGCTTCATCAAGATTGAAGATGCGAGAGAAAATCTTGATGAGGAATCAGGATGGTGGGAGAAATATCAATAACCTCAGATGGCACCACCCTTTGGGCTCCCCTGGTGGCACAGCTGGTAAAGAATCCGCCTGCAGTGCAGGAATCAGGATGGTGGGAGAAATATCAATAACCTCAGATGGCACCGCCTGCAGTGCAGGAGACCTGGTTTCAATCCCTGGGTTGGGAAGATCCCCTGGAGAAGGGAAAGGCTACCCACTCCAGTATTCTGGCCTAGAGAATTCCATGGACTGCATACTCCATGGGATCACAAAGAGTCGGATACCACTGAGTGACTTTCATTTATGGCAGAAAGCGAAGAGAAACTAAAGAGCCTCTTGATGAAAGTGAAAGAGGAGAGTGAAAAAGCTGGCTTAAAACTCAGCATTCAAAAACTAAGATCATAGTGTCGGGTCTCATCACTTCATGGCAAATAGATGGGGAAACACGGAAACAGCTACAGACTTTATTTTCTTGGGCTCCAAAATCACTGCAGATGGTGACTACAGCCATGAAATTAAAAGATGCTTGCTCCTTGGAAGAGAAGCTGTGACCAACCTAGACAGCATTTTCAAAAGCAGAGACATTAGTTTGCCAACAAAGGTCCCTCTAGTCAAAGCTATGGTTTTTCCCATGGTCATGTATGGATGTGAGAGCTGGACCATAAAGAAAGCTGAGCATCAAAGAATTGATGCTTTTGAACTGTGGTGTTGGAGAAGACTCTTGAGAGTCCCTTGGACAGCAAGGAGATCCAACCAGTCAATCCTAAAGGAGATCAGTCCTGAATATTCACTGGAAGGACTGATGCTGAAGCTGAAGCTCCAATACTCTGGCCACCTGATTGAAGAGTTGACTCACTGGAAAAGACCCTGATGCTGGGAAAGACTCAGGGCAGGAGGAGAAGGGGACGACCGAGGATGAGATGGTTGGACAGCATCACTGACGCAATGGACATGAGTCTGAGCAAATCCAGGAGACGGTGATGGACAGGAAACCCTGGCATGCTGCAGGCCGTGGGGTCACAAAGAGACACGACTAAGCAACTGAACTGAACAGAACAGCAAATAAAGGACTTTAGTTTGTAAATAATGAAGTGACTGTTGATGACTAGAAATAAGTTGATGGAATTAGTAAGACTGTGGGGTTATAGAAGCCTGAAATTTTAAAAGCCTGCAGCCCATGCCTGCGTGCTCCATTGTGCCTGACTCTGTGCGACCCCATGGACTGTCCCCTCCAGGCTCCTCCGTCCATGCAGTTCTCCAGGCAAGAATACTGAGATGAGTTGCCATTTTCTCCTCCAGGGGATCTTCTCAACCCAGAGATTAACCCCATGTCTCCTGTGTCTTGTGACAATTTGGATTTTAAGGCTGACCATCTGAGCCAAAAGGATGTCGATGGGACTTCTATGAACCGAACACGTTCTCTGTGGCTCTTTGTGTTCAACGATTAGTGAACTTCATGTCTGGCTGCTGTTACTTACTGTTGCTAAACAATAAAATGTTGGAAAAACTTACATGTGAATGGATATGACGTCCTCATTATATACACATCATTGACCGATTTACCAATCAGGAGTGAGCTAATTGGCTCAGGAAATATGAGTTGTAACAGAGCAGACTTTATTATATCGTTCATCCTTAAAGACCTTTCATGTTCAACTAACTCAGTTACTAAAATCCTGGGCACCTCACCAATAAAATCTTAGCATTGCATTAATTAGTCAAGCAAACCAACCTATAGTAAAGATGATAAATCTGAATATCTTCCGGACTACAGAATTAGCAGCTTATGAAACTTTTGTTTCTTGGGGAGATATGAAGAAAGAACTTCTCTTGTATATCTTCAAGCATGTACTGTATGCCTGTTAGAGTATGAAGTATTGGATATGCATTTTATTTTGGAAATAATCCTGTTAGGTAGGCATCTCTTATGTCTGTCTTAAACGAGGCGGCAGGGGGAGGGGGGGTTGAGGCTAACAGATGAGATACAAATGGGTCTCTGGGAGAAACTAGCAAGACAGATAGGAAACCCCAGACCCGGGCACCCTCCCCCTTCACCATTCTGCAATGAGCTCACGCTAAGTCGCTTCAGTTGTGTCTGACTCTCTGCAACCTTACGGACCACAGCTCGCCTGCCTCCTCTGTCCGTGTGGATTCCCCAAGCAAGAATACTGGCGTGGGTGGCATTTCCTCCTCCGGGGGTCTTCCCTACCCGGGGACTGAATCGGTGTCTCTTCCTGTCTGCTGCACCGGCAGGCGGGTTTTTACCACTAGCGCGCCTGGGAAGCCCGCTCTGGAAAGAGGTAGCCAGTTACAAAGCGCACTCCCAGGGGATGGAAAGTGAAAATGGTCTCAGTCTTGGCTCCCTACAGTCAATCCCTAACACTCTCAGCAGTCAGGATGAAAGATCCATCAGATCACGTCACTTCCCTGCTCAAACCCCCCAAGGGAAATTCATCTTACTCACGGAGAAAGTCAACCTTCTTTCCCCGGCCCTCAGATTTATGGGCCCGTTTAGCCGCCATTCCACCTCTCCCCTTCTCCCTTTCCTCCCTTTCTGGGTTTTCTGCTCCGGTCCTTTCGGCCTCTCTGCTGTTTCCCAACCAAACCAGGAGCCTCACGGCCGAGGCCTCTGCGCTCGCCTTTCCTCTGGACTTTCCCTCCGCCTTCTCTTTGCTGCTGTTGCTGTTGTTTAGTTGCTAAGTTATGTCTGACTCTTTGTGACCCCCTGGACTGCAGCCTGCCAGGCTCCTCTGTCCATGGGTTTTTTCAGGCAAGAATATTGGAGTGGGCTGCCATTTCCTCCTCCAGAGGAGCTTCTTGACTCAGGGATCGAACCTGCGTAAATTCTTTACGTCTGAGCTGCCAGGGAAGCCCCAACTTGCTGTAAGTCTGTGCTTAACAGCGGTTTCCTCCTGAAACGTACTCGGTTGGCTCTGCCGAAATTGCAGCCGGTCTCCGGTTCCCGGTTCCTCCACTCCGCTCTGCTTATCTCTTTCCACAGCACTTACCACCTGACGCTGTAGTTCCACGCCTGTTCCCTCTGCTGTTCATTGCGAGCTTTCTTTAGTGTTTGTAGGCTCCCTTAGGGCAGAGATTTTGGTCTGGTGACTCCACGCTGCAGTGTGAGTGCCTAGAGGTGGGGCCGAGTAAGCCCTCTCTGAAGGAATCAATGGCCACGTAAGGAACCCGGTGCATCTTGAACTTGGGGCTTCCCAGGTGGCTCAGTGGTAAAGAATCCACCTGCCGTTGCAGGAGATGTGGGTGACTCGGGTTCAATCCCTGGGTCAGGAAGAGCCCCTGGAGGAGGAATTGGTAACCCATGACAATATTCTTGCCTGGAAAATCCCAAGGACAGAGGAGCCTGGCGGACTACAGTCCACGGGGTCACAGCTGAGTGGCTGAGCGTGCAGGCAGGACTCGCCCTCTCATCATACCCTTCCTGGGCTGCTGTGGGTTCCTCCCACATTCTATCTTCCGGTAAACAGTGGCCCCCAGGAACTAGCCTTGGGTCCCACATTTTCAACATTTGCTTAGTATAATAGCCTTTTAAAAATCTAGTCACGTTCTGTATCTAGGAGTAAATTCAACAGCTGCTGCTGCTGCTGCTGCTGCTAAGTCGCTTCAGTCGTGTCCGACTCTGTGCGACCCCATAGATGGCAGCCCTCCAGGCTCCTCCATCCCTGGTATTCTCCAGGCAAGAACACTGGAGTGGGCTGCCATTTCCTTCTCCAAAGCATGAAAGTGAAAAGTGAAAATGAAGTTGCTCAGCCGTGTCCAACTCTTAGCGACTCCATGGACTGCAGCCTACCAGGCTCTGCTGCCCATGGGATTTTCCAGGCAAGAGTACTGGAGTGGAGTGCCATTGCCTTCTCTGAAATTCAACAGAAGAAACACAAAAATCCCTGCTGTAAAGTTAGACGTGCCTCTTAACTGGAAAAATTCTCAATGGGTCCATTCTTTCAGCTGGGTTGACCTATAGCCACATGGACTGTGGGCTTCTGTGTATGTTTTCAAAGGTTACTTAAGCCACAGATTTAAAAACCTAATTGTCTGGAAGAAAGTTCCAAAACATGTTCGTTTATTGCACCCATATTTCTGGCCCTATGACACCGACAGTGGAGTGAAGGTGAAAGCGACTCAGTCCTGTCCCACTCTGTGCTACCCCATGGTCCATGCAGCCCGTGGAATTCTCCAGGCCAGAACAGTGGAGTGAGTAGCCTTTCCCTTCTCCAGGGATCCTCCCAACCCAGGGACTGAACCCAGTCCCTGGTTCCGGGATACATGGAGTCTGCGATGTAAATAAACTCTTTTTTCTTTGTTAGCATTGAAACTATTTAATATCATCAGGATTTACACTGAAGGGTCTCTCTCGCTGGAAGTCCCTCTTCTCTCTCTCTCTAAAGCAGGAAGAACTGAGTTTGCCCATCTGAACAAACAGAGCAGTTCACTGGCTGAGAGGAGAAAGAGCCCAGCTTGAACATTTACTGGCTCTGTGTTCTTAGGCAATTTACTGAAGCTTTCCAATTCTCCGTTTCCTCGTCTGTAAAATGTGGATAATTAGAGTACCATCCAAATACGGCTGTTGAAAGGCTTTAATGAAAAAATGCTACTTTTTCTTTACCTCTTTTTCTGTCTCCAGCTCATCTTTCCAGTTTCCATAGAAAGATCCTTGGAGGATCTTCCCTGACCCCCTAGTGATTAAGGCTCACCTTGTAGACAGCCTTATGAGATTCTTCTCTTGTGGTTCCCATCAAACTTGCAATCAAACAATTATACATGTAATTGTTAAATTCTGGACTCTGCCATTTAGACTCCATCAGGATTAGGATGTTGTATCTCATACGTTTCTGTATCTTCAGCATTTTTTCAGGGAACCTGGAGCATAGGACATACCTTACAAATAGCATTTAATTGATTCTAAGACCTTTCTCTTATATTTTAACATCTCAGAAATTAGGGTGAATCTTTAATCAATGCTATCTTAAAATGCCGCCAAGGGGCAGTCGGAAGATATTTCAGGAATGCCTTAACCAATTTATGTGTTTTATCTTTTCCTTTTTCATGTAAACACAGGAGTGTCAAATTATACAAATCTTTAAAAAATAAATTTCAAAGAGTCTCTCAGTAAATATAAAATAGAAATTCTAAGTGCTAGGAAGAGAGCAATGGATCACGGTTTAATTATAAGCATTTTTTTCCCTCAGTGACACAGATGTAAGCAGTACAGTTTAGTGGATGGCCTCAGATTTAAAACAGTAATTGTTGAATGAATGAAAAAGATACAAGAGCTTTGCACAGTTCTTGGCGCATGGAAATTGCTCAATAACTTATTGTGCTATTATGATTTTTAGGATCTGGCTAATTCAGTGTTTAAGGAGATCAACCCTGGGATTTCTTTGGAAGGAATGATGCTAAAGCTGAAACTCCAGTACTTTGGCCACCTCATGCGAAGAGTTGACTCATTGGAAAAGACCCTGATGCTGGGAGGGTTTGGGGGCAGGAAAGGAGGGGGACGACAGAGGATGAGATGGCTGGAAGACATCGCTGACTCGATGGACGCGAGTCTGAGTGAACTCCGGCAGTTGGTGCTGGGGGAGGCCTGGCGTGCTGCGGTTCATGGGGTCGCGAAGAGTTGGACACGACTGAGCGGCTGAGCTGAGCTGAACATTTTCACTGGGGCTTCCCAGGTGGCGCTGGCGGTAAAGAACCTGCCCGGCAGCTCGGGAGACGCGGGAAACACGGGTTTGGTCCCTGGGTTGGTAAGATTCCGGGAGAAGGAAGGCAACACACTCCAGTATTCTTGCCTGGGGAATCCCATGGAGAGAGGAGCCTGGCGGGCTACAGTCCATGGGGTTTAGAATAGTCCCGCGTGACTGAAGTGAGAGCAGGTAAGTAATATTTTTACTTAATGGTTGCTTTGGATGTCTTTGCTATATATCTAAGTTTTGGCAGATATGTTCAACAATGGAATCTTTTGGTTAGGTAAATTCAGCCTCAACTGGAACTGCGATCCTTGCTGCAACTATGATCAGTCTTTTCCTCTTGACTGTGGAGCCCAGTCTAAGCAGTCTGGGCGTCCTTGTTTCCACAGAGCCTGGAGCATGGTGGGCCGAATAAATGTTAGATGACTAATTAAAAAAACAAAACAACAAAACCCAAGAGTGCGAGTTACTGGAGCTCAGGGTCCTGAGGGTGACAGCCGAGTGGGGCCCCGCGCTGCCTGGTTTTTCGGGAAAGGCGGGAACGCTGCTCAGCACCCGCACGGGCTTGATCGTGTTTTGTAAATCCACCCTCTAGCCCCGATTCCCAGGGATGCACCACGCATGATGAAAACATCCCAGCACGTTTGATTGAACTTTCAGATTGTAAAGCTCGCCGTGCCTTCACTGAGTAGCGAGACACAGTTAGTGGGAGAGCGCGCATTTCTCTGGCCTTCCCAGGTGGCTCAGTGGTGAAGAAGCTGCCTGCCGATGCTGGAGACGCAGGAGAGGTGGGTTCAGCCCCTGGGTCAGGAAGACCCCCTGGAGGAGGAACTGACAGCTCACTCGAGAATTCTTGCCTGAAAAATCCCATGGAGAGAGGAGCCTGGCGGGCTGCAGTCCACGTGGTCACAAGAGTCAGACACGGCTGAGTGTCTGAGTACACACTGTATTTCTCCGCCTTTTCCTGTAGGAGTCGGTGGTCACAGCGGTGAGGAAGCGTGCCACCTGCTGAGGATCCTGTCCTTGATGGGCTGGGGAATTTACTGAAGACCAGGAAAGTGGACTTCTCCCAGGCACCTGGCAGGAACTCAGGAACTCAGGTCAAGTGAAGCTTGTTGCCAGGGTCACGACTAGTCCACGGATGACCCTCCACCATGTTCTGCCCTCTGTTTTGCTTCCATCCCCTTGAGACTCCACTGCACACCCACCCCAGAGCTTAAACACTCTTCATGGCCTGGGTCTGGGGGCTTCTGGGTCATCTCTTTGTGTGACCAGCTCAATATATGTTGAACACTGATTTTGAGGATAACCCAAGAAGAACAGCTCTTCAATAATCCGATTCCTCTTTTGCCAGCTGAAGTCAGATCACTTTCCTGCAGATTCTTTCTGAAGGGGTGCCTGGGTTGATTTACAGGAGCGGCTAGTTAGAAAGACATTCCGTGATTTGTATATGCGGGATGTCAAGAATGTCCTGTGTTCTCCCTCCCGTCATGATATGAATGATATCCTCGCTGCTGTTTATTCTGTTTGTTTTAGCCAAACATAAATAGACTGCAGACATGTCTGGGGCTGAAGGCACTTGCAGAAAATAAGCTTCTTCAACTCGGAGATACACTGACAGTGGAGACGAAGTGAAGCTGCTGCTTTTTGACAAATGCCCTCCTTCTCTCAAGAAAGCAAAGCAGACGGAACGTCCAGCGTCTCCATGCAGCTAAGCACTTTGTAAAACCACTTTCTACTTTGAATCTCTATGGTTAACTTAATTTTAATCTCCACGACTCTTGGTAGGAACTGGAAAAGATTTTTCTTTTTTTTCTCAATTTTGTTCTTTTTCATTAAGCCAACATCCATTTCTCCTTCCGTCAGCCTGCTGGCAGAAGGCAGGGCGCCACGTCCCCATGCTGCTGGGCTCCTCGGGCTCGTGGGCACCTCGCGTATGGGCTCTGTGCCATCCACAGAGGAGATGTGCCTCATTCCGGCTGTGACTGTGGGCACCTGTGCCTTGATGGACACCCCCGCCCCACCAGGGTAGCTGCTTGGCTGATGTGAATGGACATTTTGGAAAAAGCAGAGGGAAAAGGAGGAAAAGAAAACCACAGTCCCTTAAACAGTCAATTAAGGAATCTGCTTCTGGGGAGGTGATACAGTCACAATTCTGAATTTCATATACTGCTAATTCATTTCTATTACTGTGGTTGTACTGAACGTGGCGTTTGCTTGCGTCCACGTCTAGCGCAGTGGAGGGAGGTATCAGCAATAAACAAACACGAAAGAGTGAACGAAGGAACAAAGGCTCTTTCAGGGCTGGCCCTAGGACAGGCAGCAGGATGGAGGGAGAGGCTGGAGCTTCAGGTCTGTCTTAATGCTCCTTTTCTCTTGGTTCCACTTCTTTCATTTCTCCCAGCTTGAAAGGTGGAGAAGACAGCACTGCCCCCAGGAGGCAGGCTGATGGGGGGGTGAAGATTCTTCCGGCCTTCTAAGGGAATATTAATTATTTAATTAGAAAAGCTAAGCAGATACTTCGTGCCCTGGGCTGGGCGCCCATGAGACACAGCACTGAAGAAGCTGTACTGGCTCTAACTTCATCGAGAGCAGAAACTTGCAAATGAGACCAACCCTGAATTAATCAAATATAATCTCACAGTTTCTGAATCAGGTTGTGTGAGATCCTGTCTTCGGATGAGCTGTTAGGTTGGGAATGTGAAAGCACAGTGCTGCTTCTACTCAGTGGCGTCTCTGTTTGAGGAGTCACGCTCGGCATCCGGAGCAGAGGTGAGGTGTGGGTCAGTGGCGCCTCTCGGCGGGGAGATACGGGAGGAGCCAGTGGCCAAGTCCCTCTGCAGATCACTCGGTAGGACGTCCTGAGCGTTTGTAGACAGACAATGCCTCGAGCACCCATGCCACCCAGCCCTCTGGTCGGATCCTGCAGGCTTGAGTTTTCCAGACAGAAAGTTGCCGTCCGCTTCTTGTTTCCAGTGTGTGTGTATGCGCTAAGACGCTCCAGTTGTGTCCAGCTCCTTGCGGCCCTATGGGCCGTAGCCTGCCAGGCTCCTCTATCTCTGGGATTCTCTGGGCCAGAACACTGGGCTGGGTTGCCGTGCCCTCCAGGGGATCTTCCAGACCCAGAGACTGAGCCTACGCTCCACCACTCCTGTGTGGGCAGGGGGTCTTCTTTACCACTGGTGCCACCTGGGGAGCCCCGCCCCCCTCCCCGAAAGCAGTGGGCCACTAATAAGAACCTGCTGTACAACGTGGGGAGCGCATCTCAGTGCTCTAGAATGGCCTATGTGCGGGAGAGTCTGAGCAAAGCGGGGATATACATGTACGTGTCACTGACAGACCACTGTGCGCCAGGAGCCGATGCGGCACTGTAAGTCAACTGCACGCCGACAAAAACTTGAAGCAAAGCTGGAGGGAAGCGGAGGTGCAGATGACCCTGGGCCCCTGCCTGTGGGTGGAAACTGCACTAGCACGCCAGCCTGAAGAGCTGCATCGTGTGGTTTCCGTCTGCAGATTTCTCACTGCGGCGCTGCTTGCTGAGACGGCCACCACATTCCTATCCTGGTGGGGGCAAACTTCCGCATCATTAGAGCCTCGATCGTCATCAGGAGTGAGGGGCTATTTTGCACCCCCTGGAAAAGAGCCGGTGTCTGGGGACTCTCTAGTTGCCACAGCTGCAGAGGGATCGCCAGGGATGCCGCTGAACATCCCGCCAGGCACAGGCCAGCCCCCCACGACAAAGGAATCCCAGGCGCCAAATACCAATAGTGCTGAGGCTGAGAAATCCTGCTTGAGAGATTTTACTGCTTATAGGTCCTAAAAGACTATTTTATCATTTCAAAAAATAATAAACCCCAGCAGTTATAATTCATAACCTCACCAGAAAACACGGGGATAAATATGAGCTCTAGTCCTGAATTTTGTAAAGTTCAATGCAAACAGCTTTAGCTGGAGAAAGTCAGTTACAGAGGAGCTTTTTCTCATGCATGATGCCCTTTCACTGATACTGGGGTGGAGACTCCTAGGAAGTAGAAATCCAAAAGCACAGCAAGTATCTGAACTAAAGCTCCCAAGACAGGGTTTATTGTTTTACACCCTCCTTCCTTTCTCTCCTTGTAAGGATGTGAGTGTGTGTTGTTGTGTGTGTGTTGTGGGGAGTGTCCACCTCTACTCCAAAATATCTACAGTGATACAAGCAACTGATCAGAACCAAAAGAAAAAAAAAAAAGCCCAATCATTTAGAATATAAAGATAAGCAGTCTGCTAGATAACTAGAACCATTTGATGCAAACTTTGTTTCTATGAAGTACACCATGCTTTGAAACTTCACTTTGTTAAAAAAAAAAAAAGAAAGAAAAAAATGGAAGAAGGAAAGAAAGAAAAATGAGGAAAAATACTGTAACAGCCTTACTTCCTTTGAAGTCACTACTGATATAGCTCTGAACAGATCCATTCAAGTTCAACTAACATCAGACAAATGTTTAGTGTATCAGAGGAAGCCACAAAAGCAAGGGTTTCATCAATATTTCACAACAGCCTCAGGGAAACTGTAGGTTGCAATGCTGTAGGGCAGCTAATGGAATTACACACAAGGGTTTTGTACATTTAAAATAAGCAGCTACTAAAAAAAAATTACCTTTCAGTTTGATAGAAACGGTATAAAACTGCAGATAGGAAACAATTAAATCGCTCCCAACACTTATCCGTGCCACTCTGATAGGTCATTTAATAACAGGTACTACTGTGTGTGCGTGTTTTCCTCCCCTCCCCCCATAAGGTAATAATAAAGATTAACATTTATGAAAAGAGACGTAAAATATAGCACAGCCAAATGAATAATTAAAGACAGTTTTGAAGAACGCTTGCCATTGTATGCCAGTGAAGCCTTCTCCACAGTCACAAAACACGTTTATATGGAACATAAACAGACAGAGGCTGCAAGGGAGACCCACTGACCTCTTGTTTGTTTTGATGGTTTTAAAAAAAAAAGAACTTTGAAGGTTTTCCCAGGAATGTGTGGGCTTCCCCGGATCTCATAGATATATTATTATCTGGTGAGTCTCAGGATGACCGGCTTTTTCTCTCAGAAGATTTACAGAGGTAGACCCAGAGCTTGCGAAATTCTGTTCAATAAGTCGGGGGAAGACCAGCCTTTTCTACCCTAAAGTCGGCTGTGGGAGTGAAAAATTCTGCACACGAAAGCAAACTGAATGTTTGAAGCTGATACTTCTGTGACCACAAAACCCCATCTGCCTTTTCTTACGCTTGGAGCTTCAGCTCTCCAAAAAATGACCTGGCTATTTGTTCACATTTCACAGGAGAAGGAGTTTTCAGACACCCCTGGACCAGAGGTTCTCAACTGGGGCAATGTTGCCTCCCAGGGGCAATGCCTGGGGCAGCTCCGTCTCCCACCAGATGGGCGGGAGTGATGGAGATGCTCCTGGCACCCGGTGGGGTCCACCTGGGATGCTAAGCATTCCATCCTGTGGGCACCACAGCTGGTCCCATTGGCACTATTGCTGAGGCTGAGAAACGCTACTCTCTGAGCCATTTGAGCACCTGAGCTTTATTAAAATAATAACAATAGCCTTGTTAATATGGTGTCTTAACTTCTCAACCGTTCACTGGTTTTTTTACACACATGTATTAGAGAGCCTCTAAGTGAAACTCACAGTGTTACGTCCTCTGGGAAAGGCAGAGAGGATTTGACACGCTTACTGACCGCAGACTATTCTAATTAAAGAAGAGATTTCATATCCATCTATACATACACACACTCATGCACTCACATATATACGGGCATATCTATATGTGTGTATACAGTAATAGCTATATTTTCTGAGCACAGAGCATATAGAGGGTGCTTTGCCTACCGTATCTCATTTTACGCTTTACAGAAATTCCGGAGGGGAAACAGCATATCCTTTTTACAGATACGGGGACATTGCCCATAGTCACCGTCAGAATATGGCTATGGAGAGTCTGAGACCCAAACCTTGGTCCTGTCACTGAGCCCCCATGGCCGCGGGGGCTTCTTTGTAGTTAAGCTGGGAGTCTGTGTGTGTGTGTCTGCCTGTAGCGCCAGCATGCAAACACCTCTTCCATCTCATCTGCAAGGAAGGAGTAAAAGATGACTTGCAGGGGAGAACGGAGGAGAACACGGTTCACTTTAGAGAAGGCTGCAGGCTGCAGACAGGAAAAGGCAGCTGGAGCAAGGAGCTGCCAGAGGGGAGGCTTGGGCGGGGCGGCCCTGCCTGTGTGTTTCTATGCGGAGGGAGAGGGGAAACTGCTGCAGGTCAGTGACAATGAACTCTAAGGAGGCAGAGAGAGGAGCACTCGGAAGCAGGTGGGGTGTCGGCTCATCTGCAGAGATGTATTTTTTTTCTTCTGAGCCAGCAAGTTAGGAGAAACGGCTGTGGGAAGAGGCAGAGAAGCTGGGCTGAAGGAACAAGCTGGGAAGTCTCAAGACCCATGGTGAAGCAGGGAGATGGCTCACCTGCTGTGGAAAGGGGATGGAAATTCAGGGGGCTGGGTGGAGGCGGGGAGAGAGACAAAGAAGAGTCCAGGTGGGCCCAGCTGCGTCTGCGTGGACCCGGTCTGCTGGGCCGCCTTCTCCAGCTGCGCGCCGCGCTGGGAGACACAGGGATAGGGTCCCGTTTGCCCCTTCCTGGAGCATCACCAGGAGGGCCATTCCCAGTTTGAGGAAGAATAGGTGGGTTGTTTGCCTCTGAGATGGGTAGACTTGGAAAGCCACTGAGGACGAATGGAAACTGTAGGCTGCTCATTCAAATTTATGAATGCTTTTCAGGTTGACCGAAGTAAACTGGGAGGTTAAACCCATTCGGGGAGCCATGTATTTCAAGCTCCTGCTTGCACCTTCTTCGAGGTTATGTGTGTGCTAATGTGTGCGTACACTTTATTATCCATGTATATTTATTCTATATGCATATACTGTCTATTATATAATTTTGTACTTTTGCATCTAATCTGATACAAATAAAGTAATATCACAAATACTGCTGTAATGGAATTTTTCATTTGCGTTCCAAATAACGTTCAGGTTGAAGGAATTTAAACGCATTCCCTCTCCCTCGAAGTTTTCACTGTAATATTACTGGGATAGCAACCAGGCCGCTTTTGCATTTGTTAAACCTCTTTTTAGCAGGAGTTGTGGTGTCACAGAGAGAGACCTGAGTTTGGGATTGGGACCAATTAATAAACCATGCGACTTCGGGAAAACTCCTGGGTGTGTCTGATTTCCCAGCCTGCTTAGCTACCAAGCACAGCTGCAAGTGGTCGCCATAGCCGTGCTGGGAAGAGCTGAATGATTAGACGACGCAGCCTCTAATAAGATGCTCTGCCGTGGGCACGGCGACAGGTCAGTGTGAGGGCTGCATGCACGCTAGCAACCCTCTGCGCCCAGGGCACCTGGGGCCTGGCCTCCCATCTCTGCTAACTTTCGTCAGGACTCACCTCTCCTTATTAATGGGTCAATAGATCAATCTCTCGATATTTACTGAGAGCCTACTATGTACAAGACCCAGGGGACCTGTGATGGGCGCCCTTCAATAGAACGACACACTGCAGGACAATTAGCAAGCCCGCTCTGACTTGACTTCAGGTTGGCATAGTAACAGAAGGGTCCCTAAGCGCAGGCGGTGGTGAGAGCGAAGAGAAGGGAAAAGAGAGTGAGTCTGACTGCAGTGGCCTCCCACCCCCTCAGAGTTCACAGGAAGAAGGTTGTCTCAGCCAGAGATTGGCGATCTATGCCCTGCAGGGCACATCTGACCTGCCACCTGATTTTGTAAATGAAATCATATTGGAACAACGCTACACCCATTCATTTACTTAAGGATGCTTTCATGCTACGTTGACAGAGCTGAGTAGTTGCAACAGAAACCATATGGCTTGCAAAGGCAAAAATACTCTCTGGCCCTTGACACAGTTTGCCAACCCTGAATTAAGCAATCTCAGGAATAATTAACCGTCGCCAACTCTTACGCAGGTGTGCCATGCTAACAGCCACGTCCTAGGTTCTTGGTGTGGCTTGGAGTATTTTACATGCATCTTCACAGGGCAGTTTCCAAACAGCACCATGAGAACGGTACTGTTCTTATCTCTGTTTCGTCGATGAGGAGACTGAGTTTCAGAGAAGTCACTTGCTCAGGGCTGCGCAGCCAGCCTATGTGATTTCATCCTAGCTTTGTCTCATTGCAGAGCCTAGTTTCTTAATTACACCGTCCTCAGTCTCCCAAGCGCCGGGCTCTCCCGGGCCACCCCCGTGATTCACACCTTCTTCACCATTCTTTGCCATTTCCCCCTTTGAACGGTCACTGCATTTGTTCCTTTAGCGTGATCCTAGGAAATTATATTCAGATAGCTTGGATTTGATGTACTGGTCATATGTATTTGCGTATTTCAGCTTTTCTGGTGTAACTGTAGATTCTCACGCAGTTGTAAGAAATAATACGCAGAGATCCCATGCACTCTTCACCTGGTGCCCCAGTGATAACATCGTGCCAAACTAGAGTGCAATGATTCACCGACTGACTCAAACTGCACGGGTTTCACCACAGGCGCAGCTGTGCATCCATGTGACCGCCACAAAAACAGAGAAGCGTTCCGTTACAAAAGACATCCTGTGCTACCCGCTTAGGGCGACTGCCACCTATCAGCCCCTAATCTGCTTCCATCTCTATAACTGTGTCATTACCGGAGTGCCATATAAGTGGAGGAGGTAAGATTTTGAGTGGACTTCCCAGGGGGCGCCGTGGTGAAGAATCCACCTGCCAGTGTAGGAGACGGGGGTTCGATCCCTGGGTGGGGAAGATCCTCTGGAGGAGGAAATGGCAACCCACTCCAGCATTCTTGCCTGGAGAATCCCAAGCACAGGGGAGCCTGGCGAGCTGCAGTCCGTGGGGCCGCAAAGAGTCAGATACGACTTAGCCACTGAGCATGAGAAGCAGCAAGCTTTTGAGACTGACTTTTTCACTCAGCACAACTCTTCTCTTATGTTTTTCAATTCACCTTGAAATAAGTACCTAACTTTTAGAAGTAAAGAGAAAAGGCAGCTCACTGATGTTAAAGCCATCTTGCGTGCCGCCAGTGGTGCCCATTTCATCCTCTAGGGAGCCCTGCCAGAAGCTTTCATAACACGTGATAGACAAATAGACAGATAATGCAAGCATAGAACATAAAGATTTTGAATAACAAAATCTCTACATCAGTGCTGTTCAAAAAAACTTTCTGCAAAGATAGAAATGTGAAGTGCCTGATCTGGCCAGCAGGGTAGCCACTAGGCTCAAACAGATCCTGAGCATTCAAAACACGGCGTGTTCCAACGAAGAAAGGCATTCTTCATTTTATTTCATTTTAATTGATTTGAGTTCACATTCAAATCGCTATAGGTGGCTAGTGGCTTCTCTGCTGGACAGCACACCTCTGGATATTAAGGGCAGCCTGTTGAGTAGAAATGGATCGTCTTTGTTTTCCTATACTTTGTTTTGTCGATACAATGACAGCCAGAAAAAGTAAGCAACCTCTGGTGGTGTGAGTGCTCATTCGTGTCTGACTCTTTGCCACCCCATGGACTATATAGCCAGCCAGGCTTCTCTGTCATGGGATTTTCCAGGCCAGCATACTGCAGTGGGTTGCCATACCCTTCTCCAGAGGATCTTCCCTACCTAGGGATTGACCCTGAGTCTTTTGTGTCTCCTCCATAGGCAGGCAGACTCTTTACCACTGCACCTCCTGGGAAGATCCAATCTAATGGGTTTATTTATTGGGATATGACCTTGTTCTATAAATTTGCTTGTGTTTGTCTTGCATTAGCTCTCCAGACACGCTGGCTGACTGTAGGTGTTTGGAGAATCTTATCACCACGCCAGTTAGCATTCAGAGTGAGCCTAAGAGACCCTGCTCCCAGGTTCCTGCTTTGAAAGTGACCCTGTGTCCCTTGACCCTTAGAACACAGGGTCAGCGACAGTGCCTTTGGATGCCCAGTTAGGCTTTAACTCAGACACACTGAGCACATGGTGTTCTGGACTTTGCGAAGGTCACAGAAAAGTCCTGTTGATTATGAGAGGCTCAGAGCGGCCAGCCATCTTTAGGAAGGTGTAAATTTTAAGCAACTGCTGGTGGTACTATTTAAAAATACTTGCTGATTAACAGGACCTGATCTGGATGAAGTGAGCTTGCACCACTGGTCTAGAACAAGGTGCATCACCAGAGTGCAAATGTTGAGATTTCAGAGGGTGCAGGCAGCAGGGTCTTGGCAAAGAGAAAAATAGCAATGGCAACATTGGGCACTGGGGGACAAGCCTCTGAAGCCACTCGGCAGAAGAGGCGACATTTGAAAGGAAGGGGGGTGCGGCAGACTGCTGGGATGCCAGAAACTAGAAGACGCCCACTCCTCGGAAGGAAAGCAGACAGCATATTCAACCCAGACAGCATATTCAAAAGCAGAGACATTACTTTGCCTACAAAGGTCCGTCTAGTCAAGGCTATGGTTTTTCCAGTGGTCATGTATGGATGTGAGAGTTGGACTGTGAAGAAGGCTGAACGCTGAAGAATTGATGCTTTTGAACTGTGGTGTTGGAGAAGACTCTTGAGAGTCCCTTGGACTGCAAGGAGATCCAACCAATCCATCCTAAAGGAAATCAGCCCTGGGTGTTCTTTGGAAGGAATGATGTTAAAGCTGAAACTCCAGTACTTTGGCCACCTCATGAGAAGAGTGGACTCACTGGAAGAGACTCTGATGCTGGGAGGGATTGGGGGCAGGAGGAGAAGGGGACAACCGAGGATGAGATGGCTGGATGGCATCACCGACTCGATGGATGTGAGTCTGAGTGAACTCCAGGAGATGGTGATGGACGGGGAGGCCTGGCGTGCTGCGATTCATGGGGTCAAAGAGTCGGACATGACTGAGCAACTGAACTGAACTGAACTGAACTGAACTGAACAGGGGTATTTGCCTGGAAATAGGAAAAAAGAGTGGTTGATGTTCTCTTCTTATTTCGTTTAGCCAAAGTATCACAGGCAGCACAAACTTGCTTTTGACTGTTGGCCATTCACACTCTTAGCAGTGTGGACCTGTTAAACCACGCCATCAGCATGAAGGTCGTTACCCTGGCTGGACTCTTATTTCGCCTAACTTCAAGGATCTGTAAGGCGTTAGCTGTTGCAAGAGATTGATATGATAGTTTGTGAGTAATTTGGATGAACTATAACACTAACCCAGTAAAGTATTATAATTTTAAATGTGTCCAGAAAATAATTGAAATTCTGGCTTAGCTTCATCATAATGCAAACTGCTGGGTATATTTAACAGCTGACTAGCTTAGCATGAATATTGCTTTAGAAATGGGGTCATATTGTTTTTACGAAACAATATTGCTCTCAAACACGTTTAGGAAGGAAAAAAAAACCCCACAAGATGACGAGTATACTTTTAACCTTTCTGTCTCTTTTTATCTGTGTTTACTACAGTGATTTAGGTGTTTGGTGCTGTTTGAAGGCAAACACAAAAGGTGCTGCATTTAAAAGAGACCTGTAATGAGCCCTTGGCAGCCTCCTTCTAATTACTACTTTGTCACAAAAATCTCTCTTTCCCATCAGTGTGTTTTTCTGTGGGCTGGTCAGAAATGAGAAAGATAAGATCATTCCCTGATGACCACTGTGCGTGTGTGTGCGCGTGTGTGCGTGTGTGTGTGCGCGTGCGCGTATGTGTGCGTGCGTGCACGTGTGTGTGCACGCGTGTGTGTGTGCACACGTGTGTGTGTGTTAGTCACTCAGTCATGTCTGACTCTTTGCGACCACATGGACTCAAGCCCTCCAGGCTCCTCTGTTCATGGGATTCTCCAGGCAAGAATACTGGCGTGGGTAGCCATGCCCTCCTCCAAGGGATCTTTCCCACCCAGGGATCGAACCCGGGTCTCCTGCATTGCAGGCGGGCTCTTACCAGCTGAGCCACCAGGGGAGCCCGGTGGCCCCAACAGATGTCACTAAGATGCGGCCCCACAGTTACCTATAGCGTGTCTGTTCATTTTTAAAAATGTAATCGCCACTATTTTTAAAATGGATATTTCACAGGAAAAATCTAGTTTTACGGATGTTCCTGAAAAGCCCGAGGATTGGCAAGACTGGACCTGCTTTCCCGCTGGGTGATGGTCCCTGGGGCTGAGCAGATGCAGTCACCTCGGGAAGAAAAAGAAGGCCTTCCGGTTTACAGCAGCTTTCTCCTAGTCTGGATTGAATATTTCCTTTATAATCATTTGAGCTTCTGATTCTGGAGACCCAATATCATTTTCTTAGTCCTTCTTACTCAAACATTACGTGCGTTTTAAAATGAGTCAGTGGGTGCCTTATGGGTCTATGATATCTGGCAGAGGTTGGCAAACTTTTTTCTGTGAAGGGCCAGTTAGTAAACACTTTAGACTTTGTGGGTCATAATGTTTTTGTTGCAATGACTCAACTCTGCTGTTGCAGCACAAAAGCAGGCATCGGTCATATGTAAGCGAATGGGTTTGTCTGTGTCCCAATCAAACTTTATTTGCTGAAACAGTTTGGTCCATGAGCTACAGTTTGCCAAGCCCTGACATAGAAGAAAACAGAACAAAGTCAAACAACCGTCTCTTGAACAGTAACTGTAGGGGCATTTCGCATCACTGCACAACCGAAATAGATGTGAGAGTGACTCCTCCAAAGGCAGTGCTCAAACCGTCCAACTGCTGTCCTCAAGCATGTGCGGCTGTGGGCTCTTAGCTCATTCCTCTTTCCGTTTATCCTAAAAATATTGACTGACCTTTAATAATTACTTGCTCCTAGAATCATCACAAAAGACTTTCCTTCCCACAAAATGGAAAAAGTTTAAACTCCGTTCCTTCATGGAAAATGAGTGAAGCTGGAATATTCTGACTGATGGATTATTATTCCCCTGAGAAGGAGTCATAGTGGGGCAGAAGCTGAGAGACCTCATTGTTCTTTATTTGAGAGGGAAATAGTTTTCTTGTTTTATCTCAGACCAGCTTCCCAAGCATTGTGGGGTGGGAACACCAGCTCTCTTTCCTTAACTGTCCTTTGAGGATCATTTAGCAGATCCTCGTTCCCTTTTCAAAAATGAAGACTTGGAACCAGGATTGGAGGTATCGAACTGGTGAATTTGAGCCAAATCTAGTCTGGAGTCATATTTATTTGGTCCAAAGTATTTAAAAACAAAATATGAATTAGTTATTGGCCCAGGGAAATCAGAATATTTCACCAAAATATAAGCTTGTTGGCTTCTTTTGAACAATTTGCAAATCTGCTAATAATGGACATACATTCCTCTGTGTCTGTAATGAGCTGAGGATGGGTGTGGGCACCTTCTTTGATCATTAAGAGTCTTCACTAGGCTTCCTTCACCCATATAAGCGATTTGTCCTGAGAAGCCTTGAGTCTGTAACCTAACTTTAGGAATTTCTAGGATTCTGGCCCCTCTCTGTAAAGCAAGAGTCACAAGATGTCAGCCCATAGCATGCCCCAAACTTTGTCAATTCAAGGATGAGGAACAACGATCTGATCAGTATAGCAGGGAGTTTTATTTGCTGATTATGGTCCAGTTGCAAATCTAATACAAAATGAAACAGAAGCAGGGATGAGCATCCCCTTTTCAGCCCTTTGAACTGCAGGAGGAGAAAGGAACGGCGCCACTCGCTTTCTTTTTAGGGATTTAAGCTTCACAAATTTTATTTCTCCTTACTGGCTAAACTGCGCAAGATTGTTCTTGTGTTTAAAAAGCCAGAGGGAGGGACAGAAATGGATGGATGAGGACACCAGATTTTATGGGGGAATTCACAGCATTTCAAATAGACTCTGTGTTTACCAGGCAGTCTTGGGCCAATGGAGAAGGGAGAAATTGGCGTTCTACGAAAATCCTGAGAAAAAAGGCCCTGAAGGGGAGGACAAAGCAGATCTCCTTTGAGCATCAGCGTTTCCCTGTTGAAAACGGGCCCACTTGCCATGGAGCCCGCAGTCCACAGGCCGCAGCTTTCGTTCTGACCCGGACTGCAATGAATCAGCCGATTCACTGTGCGGTGGGGATTCAGGCCGCACGGCATAGTCCAGCTTCTAGACTAGCCCGCACTCGGCTGTATCAGGAGCCGTGTGCTCAGTCGTGTCTGGCTCTTTGCCACCCCATGGGCTGCAGCCTGTCAGGCTCCTCTGTCCATGGAATTTTCCAGGCAAGAATACTGGAGTGGGTTGCCATTTCCTCCTCCGGGACATCTTCCCAGCCCAGGAGCAAACCCGCGTCTCTTGCATCTCCTGTACTGCAGGCAGATTCTTTACCTGCTGAGACCATATTAGGTAGTCTCTGAAACAGAGAGGCAAATTCAACTGTGGAACAGGGACCAGGAAAGTAACACCGCCTCATTTAATATACGTGGTAGAATGCTCTTCACCTCCACAAAGAGAGAGGCTCATTTTTCTTACAAGCTCTCTCAGCCTGTTTTCTCACTTTTAAGAAACATCACTATGGGAAACATCTCATTTTCTTTATGAAAAGAATGACAAAATCACGATGATAAATAGCTACTGATATTTGGCCTCAGGGAGACAACAGAAATAGGCCGGAACTGGGAAGTCTTGCTGAGTGCTGCCCCATGGGAAGGGGGTGGCCACAACCCAGCTCCAGATGATCTTAACAGGCACCAATTAAGAACCAAGATGACAGATTTTTGGATTTTGGAAAAAAAAAAAAAAAAAGTGGGAATTTGGACTTTTATGCAAGATCTCCTGATCATTAAATGTTGGCAATAGTGTTTATTATTATTAACACTATTGTTATCAGTGTGTACCATTTTGTGGCAGGGGTGGGCAAACAAAATAAGTCTGCTGGCCAAATTCAGGGGCCCCGTTGCCAACTGTTTTAAAGTCTGATCTTGCTTCATGCGTCTCAGTGTTTCCCATTTCTCAGTCTGAATTGTAGTAGGTGCCAGGTGAAACCTCGTGGATGGCTGAGCACACACACAGCTCTGCAACTTGAAAGCTACTCAAAGCACGTGCTCCAATCACAAGTCAGAGGCGTTCAGCCTACAGAGTCTTCAGGAGACCAGCTGAGGGCAGGATGAGAGCACAGTGCTTTGAAAGAACCAGCCTGCGACCGCTGAGCCCCTGTGATCAGCCGTCAGCAGAGCCCTCATCTGAGCCTCAGCTTTCTGATCCTTAAGAAGGAGAGGTTTCTCCCAAAGTGAAAACAAGGCTGTGCCGTTGAGGGAGAGAAACTGTAATTGTGTATCTGAATCGTCTTTCCAACATTTCTTAGATGTGCAAACGTCCCTCCATCCCAGTGGTCTCTCTGCAAAGGAAGGACAAAGCCAGCAGTGATGTCTCGGGTTCTCTGACACTTAGATAACAGAGAGGAGGGCTCTGAGGAAATCAGGGGTTATCCGCTGCAGAAGGTGGGCCTGGCATCTAGCTCTCAAACCTGCTACATCTGAGCCACAGCTTGTTTCAAAACTAGAAAAAGTTCCTGTGCATCAGCGGGAATGTGGCGTGTCTCCTGAACACGAAGTTCTGACTTTACCGCCCGGCGCCGTCTCTGGGCAGAGCTGGACCTCTGCTCCCGGCTCTGGACTGAGCAGCAGGGGTCAGCCAAGGCCCCCATCCGCCCCTGTATACTCCAGCTCCCTGCTCCCTGCCTTTCATAATTACCTGCCTGCCATTCATAATTGCAGTCCCAGGGCCCTGGCAGATTCCATTCAGAGTGCTATCCTGACTGCTGAGGTTCTTCACCATCCGTGATTTCTGTAAGTCACGATTCGCTTCTCTGGCCCTCAGTTCCCTGGTCTTTAAAATGGGAAGGGTGACATCTCGCTGGCTGGCAGCCGGAGGCTCCGGGGCGGTGGGGACTCTTCCTGTCCGCAGCGCCCCTGGGCACCTGCAGCAGAGGGCTCTGGCATGAAGGCTGCGCGTGGGCCGTGGCGCAGACAGGTGGGGCGCTGGGCGTGGGGCTCGCCCTTCCTTCCCCTTTACCGAGGGCCCGGGGCCGGGGGCGACTGCTCCCCCAGCGAGGTGCAGAACCTCACCAGCCATGTGACTTGCTGGAAGACGTGATGCGCCCACAACCTTTTGGATGCCGCAGCCTGACCATCAAGACGCTAAAAATAGCGGTCGGTCTGCTCTGCGGCAGAAAGAAATGGCCCCTTTGGAAACTGGAGACGGTTGGAAACTGGAGACGGGCCATCGTCAGCTCTGCTCACCGCCAGGGCCCTGCACAGGTTTCTCTGGGTGGCGGAGGGAGTCTGTGGAGGAGCGCCCGCCGCGTGTGAACGGCGTGTTCACTGTTAAGACAAGTTGGTCCCAGCGAGATGTAGACAAATTGGAGCGAGTTCAGAGGAGAGCAAGCCGAATGATTAAGGGGAGAGAGGATTGATTTATAGGGAGAGATGAAAGCGGCCCAACACGTCTGAGCTGTCTTCTGCGGGTGACGAATCTGGGAGTGTCACACGAGGACTCCACGCACCTTTCCGAGGTGTGAACAGCGCAGGGACGGGAGGCGCGCAGGGCCAGTTGCTTTTAACAGCATTTTCTGGGATGAGGTTGACGCCAGGAAAATGCTGATGGCCAGGAAGGGCTGGTGGGGTCACAGCTGGGCTCGAGAACCATTTATTGTCCTGATTGACTCTGGCAGCAAATGGCATTTTTCTAGCGAGGAGTCACGGCCTTCTGTGACCAGGCCCTGGCCTCCTTTTTCTTCTACTTCTGCACCTTCTCTTCCTTGCCAGGAATCCCCCTTCCCACCCTCCACCCCATTTATACTCCTAGTCACAGCCTCCATGACCTAGGCTTGTTCCCTCATCAGGAATTGAAGGGCTTAGCAGTCGGTGGTCAGGAAAATCCCCTGGAGAAGGGCATAGCAACCCACTCCAGGATTCTTGCCTGGAGAATCCCATGGACAGAGGAGCCTGGTGGGCTACAGTCCGTGGGATTGCAAAGAGTTGGGTACGACTGAACGCCTAAAAACAGCTCTGGGAAGGTGACTGGTGAAGCAGGTTTTGCCTGAAAAGAAGCATCCTGGGAGATGAAGAGCCAGGCCTCAGAGACGGGCACCTGGTCCCGGGAAGGAGTGGGGACAGGAGGGACCCCAGCCCCCGATGTAGGGAGGTGCTCATCCCCAGGGCAGAGAGGGCTCTTAGGTCTAGCCCTCATATGGCCACTTCTTCCCATCTCCATGACCCCACAGTCTCACATTTTCTTAAATTATCTTCCCTACTTCTCCCCTCCTCAGGAGAAACTTCCCAGCACGCCCCCATGATGGGAATCTGGTCGTAGACCGGAGCCAGGGTAGTTCTGGGAAGCAGGCACACACATCTAATAAAAGCCGCTGAACCTCCCTTGTGTACCAGGAAATGAGGATTAAAATGGCAACAAGACACCCTGGAATGGTTTAACCAGTGGAGGGGTGTGGCGAGAGCGCTTTCAGTATGGCACCTAACGATCCAAAATGCTGCTATTTCGGTCCCCGAGCTAGCACAATGGGCTGCAAAACTGCAAACTGGTATTGCAGCCAGGGCTGAGGTGGGCGGGCTCTTCTTGCTGGGTGGCTTCCGTGCTGATAGGTGTTACCACTTTGCTCACCGTAGCCCCCAGTTCAGGCTGCGATAAGCTAAGCTGCAACAAAGCACCCAACGAGGAGCACAAGTCTGCAGGGGGCTGAACACCCACGGCTCTGCCCTCGAGGGTCTCCCCCGTCTTAGTGTCCATGGAGACCTTTCATCCCACCTCTCTCTTTCAAAGGCCACACCCTTCCTTCACAAGCTCCCTACTCAAGCTAATTGCAGTTCCATTCTCATCTCAGATTCAGGGCTCCTATCATATTAATGCTAACAATAACAAGAGCATTTATTGAGTGTTTACTACTAATCACGGGGGAGGGGGTGTGGATTCAGGGCTCCTATCATATTAAATGATAACAATAACGAGCATTTATTGAGTGTTTACTAATCACGGGGGTGGGGTGTGGTGAAGGAGGAGAGCGGGATTTGAAATTGCTTTACACATTTTTCCTGCATTCACTTTTTTTCTCTGCTCAGATGCTAGCTGTTTAAAGAGCCTTCCCTGAGAATTTGAATAGAGATTATATCCTACTGTTGTGTGAAAATTATGTAAGTCTTAATCATGTTGAATTGTCTCAGAGTGCTTTTCAGGTCTACTGGATCCTTGTATTAATACTTTTCTGTCTATTCATTCTATTAATTTTTGAGAGTTTGATATTGAAACTGCAACTAAAAATTTTAATTTATCTACTCTAAAAATATTGTAATATGGATCAGAACTATGTGTAATTTTGTTCTATATATTCCAACTCTCCTGTAAATATGTTATCATACTTTCATAATTTGAACAATAAAAGAAACCTTGCCTGAATATTCTCATGACAGCGTACCCTCCTTCACCCCCGGCAGTGCCCTGACTCTGCCTCTTTTTCTTGCACAGCATTTAATAATTTGACATAGTTCAAATTTATTTAATTGCCTGTTGTCTGCTTCCCTCCACTAGAATATAAACTCCACAAGAGTAGGGATCCTGTGTGTTTTGTTCTTTGTTACTTTCTCAGCACCCTGGACCAAGCCTGTCACATAGCACACATTTTGAAATGAGTATGTGATGCTATCAATGTGAATCACTTCATGGTTTGGGCTCCTTGCCGTATTTTACTTGGCACTGTGCATTCCTGTGCGCTGTGGGTCCGCGTGAGAGCCTGGAAGCGTCGTGAGGCCCTGACTCGCGCCTCGTCTGAGCCTGCAGCTCCCTCTGCCCCAGCTTTTGCCGGTGTCCAGCTTAGCACAATGTCCCCTCTGTAACACGCATTCAGGAAATCCTTGTTGAGTTAAATCATCCTTTCAGACAAAGGAACCGCAGGGTATTAGAAAGCCAGGCTGGACTTACTCTTAGGACACCTAGTATCGCCCTTTGGATATCAAAATAACAGAGCAGTTTTGCTCTGACACGCTTTATTCCAGGTACTTTTCAGATCTCAAGTGTGACGTGCAGCCACTAAGGTTAGCAGCGTTCATTGGCATGAAACTGCAAAAAGTCCAAAAGTTTGTTGATGAAATTCTCAGTGGTATCCCAGATCTAGTGGCTTTCAAAAGAAATGAAGGCTATAGGAAATATCTCTCTGTCAAATTTATCTGTGTGTCTGTGTGTGAAGCCTAGTACCATGTTTTACTGATGATATAAGGTCCAGTTTTGCTCACTGACTGGTTAATTACAATTCAAACACTTTTTGCTGTGAATTCCGTCAGGATGCAGTCAGCTCAGTTCAGGCGCTGAAGAGTGCTGCTGCTGCTGCTGCTGCTGCTGAGTCGCTTCAGTCGTGCCCGACTCTGTGCGGCCCCAGAGACGGCAGCCCACCAGGCTCCCCCGTCCCTGGGATTCTCCAGGCAAGAACACTGGAGTGGGCTGCCATTGCCTTCTCCAATGCCTGAAAGTGAAAAGTGAAAGTGAAGTCGCTCAGTCGTGTCCGACTCTTCTCGACCCCATGGACTGCAGCCCACCAGGCTCCTCCGTCCATGGGATTTTCCAGGCGAGAGCACTGGAGGGGGGTGCCGTCGCCTTCTCTGACTGAAGAGGGTTAGGTAGCCCCTATTTGCTCTGGTTGTTAACCACGTATCCAGGTGCAGCAACAGAAGGGATCTAGCAACCAGCTTTCTTCAAGGACTGATCCAGACTCCCAGTTGTCATGTCTCTTCAGAGAGAGCCAAGAGGTAGAATTCTGCATACATTTTCAAGGCATGGGTGAGGAAATGATGACAAACTTTCAGCCAGTATTCTCTGCTGGCTAAATGTGTAGCCATTCGAGAACATATTTTAAAAGTTTTTCTTATGCTTTTGGGCTGTTTGCCAGATGCTGCAAAACTCTAACTAAATGGAAACGGGAGTGTTATGCTCCTTCCCCCAGTTACATACTGCACTAGTCACCTTTTCTGTTTTTCCCACTGTCCTCTGCTCTTGCTTTGACTGACAACACCTTGGTTTGGATTTTCCTTTGGCGGAGAACCCACTCCACTCCTGCTTTCTGTTCTGTGACTCAGAGAAAGTTAACCTGCCCCAGCCACCTGAGGGCGTGTGGCCCACGTCTTCCTGAACTTCAAAGTGCGCCATTCCCCTTCCCCACGGGGAGTGGTCCAGAGACGGCTTCTCAGCCAAATCTGACAAATAATAGTTGCGAGATTTCACTGGCATCTTTGCAAAGCAGCCTTTCCTTTCCTGCTGGTTCTGAGCCAAGGAGACCACCTCCAAGAAGAGAGAACTTTGTAAGAATGAAGCCGGCAGAGAGGAAAGCAAGTTGACTCCTGAATCCAGCCATAATGAACCAAATTTACCTCCATATCACTCAGTCACAAGACCCAGTGAAGTCTTGGTTGATGCTAATTTCAGTTGGGCTTTCTGTCCTTTGAAATGAAAACATTCCTGACTATTATATAAATTATTTCCCCCAAATGTGAACTAATGCTTCAGAGTTCCACTGGGGGAGTTAGGGAGTTAAAACTTCACAGATCAGTGCCCATCATACCTTTATTTGAAAGTTATCCTGTGTTCTGGTGAAGAATGTCAAGACAGAGTTTTCCCGAAGAGGTCTGTTAATACCCTTTGCTATATAGCTTCACATGAACAGGAATCTACCCTAAACTACGATCATTATTTAAAGGAAACATGGTCCAAAGGATTCACGCACCAGTGTCCACGGTAGCACTGTTTACACAGCCAGGACCTGGAAGCAGCCTAGACGGCCATCAGCAGAGGGTGGATAGAGAAGATGCGTGTTTAAACAGTGCAGAATTACTCAGCCGTTAAAAAGAATGAAGCAATGCCGACCTGCCTCGAGAAACCTGCATGCAGGCCAGGAAGCAACAGTTAGAACTGGACATGGAACAACAGATTGGTTCCAAGTAGGAAAAGGAGTACGTCAAGGCTGTCTATTGTCACCCTGCTTATTTAACTTATATGCAGAGTATATCATGAGAAACGCTGGGCTGGAGGAAGCACAAGCTGGAATCAAGATTGCTGGGAGAAATATTAACAACCTCAGATATGCAGATGACACCACCCTTATGGCAGAAAGTGAAGAGGAGCTAAAAAGCCTCTTGGAGAAAGTAAAAGAGGAGAGTGAAAAAGTTGGCTTAAAGCTCAACATTCAGAAAACGAAGATCATGGCATCTGGTCCCATCACTTCATGGGAAATAGATGGGGAAACAGTGTCAGACTTTATTTTTGGGGGCTCCCAGATCACTACAGATGGTGACTGCAGCCATGAAATTAAAAGATGCTTACTCCCTGGAAGAAAAGTTATGACCAACCTAGATAGTATTTTCAAAAGCAGAGACATTACTTTGCTGACCAAGGTCCGTCTAGTCAAGGCTATGGCTTTTCCAGTGGTCATGTATGGATGTGAGAGTTGGACTGTGAAGAAGGCTGAGCGCCGAAGAATTGAGGCTTTTGAACTATGGTGTTGGAGAAGACTCCTGAGAGTCCCTTGGACTGCAAGGAGGTCCAACCAGTCCATTCTGAAGATCAGCCCTGGGATTTCTTTGGAAGGAATGATGCTGAAGCTGAAACTCCAGTACTTTAGCCCCCTCATGCGGAGAGTTGACTCACTGGAAAAGACTCTGATGCTGGGAGGGATTGAGGGCAGGAGAAGGGGACGGCCAAGGATGAGATGGCTGGATGGCATCACTGACTTGATGGATGTGAGTGTGAGTGAACTCTGGGAGATGGTGATGGACAGGGAGGCCTTGCGTGCTGCAGGCCGTGGGGTCGCAAAGGGTCAGACACAACCGAGCAACTGAACAACAGCAGAGCGTTGGTGATCAGCTATGCTCCAGCTTCAGAAGAACAGGAACGAAAAGAAGCCTCTTCTGGATATTGCTTTCAATGTTTCCACATTTAAAGTTTTTCTACCTTAAGCAAGCTTTAATACATTTTTATGAAAATTTATATTTTTTCTAAAACTTCTTTTTCTTCTTTCTGATGTGAGAAAAAAACAACAGCAACAACATTCTTGTTGACCTTAAACGTCCATTTTTTTTCCTTCTGATTTAAGAGAAGTTAAAACATTTTTACAGGCCCCTAGGAGTGGTGGGCTGCCGTCTGTGGGGTCACACAGAGTCGGACGCGACTGAAGTGACTTAGCAGCAGCAGGAGTTTGGGGGCTGGGATGGGGATGGGCAGGCAGGCTCCTGCCGGATGCAGCCAGGGGCCCCGGGTTGGGGCTTTCACAGAGTTCCTGTTTTGCTTTGTTTTGTTTCACAGAAAAAGAGTTTTTATCTTTGATCATTAGAGGTTTAATTTTAAATGGAGAGGTTTAATTTTAAACGGAGGTCCCGATCACTGTTTCGTGACCTCAGGCAAGTTACTTAAAGTCTCAAGGCCTGTTTCCTCTTATGCAAACAGGGCATGGTGATTAGCCCCAGGTTACTGTGAGAATGAAATGGCTCAATTCAAGTTAGGTGCTTGGGAGAGTCTGGCACACAGAGAAAATCACTTAATAAATAACCCCAGCGAATGCTACTGCCGCGTCGCTTCTGCTCTTGCTATTTCCAGATGGATTCGGTGGGAATGTGATTATGTTTGTTTTCTCCTTCTCTCTTGTCTTCCTTTCTGTCTTTCTTTCGTTTTCCTTAACTGCGTGCTCAGTCACCTCAATCGGGTCTGACTTGCGACCCCGTGGACTGTAGCCCGCCAGGCTCCTCTCCACGGGATTCTCCAGGCGAGAACACTGGAGCGGGTGCCCATTCCCTTCTCCAGGGCATCAGGGCATCTCCCAGCCCAGGGGCCACACCCACGTCTCCCGCACTGCAGGTGGGTTCTTTACCGATGCACTGCAGGGGTAAGCCCTTTCTTTAATTACCAAAGAAATATTTCCTATAAAAAACACAAACACTGCAGACATATTTAAAATAGAAAGTCAGTTTCACACCTTCTTCGTTTTCCCGGAAGTAACCGCTGCTCAGAGTTTTGGTGTGAACACACAGACACATTCACACCCTCACACACACAGTGTGACGGAGACTGCAGCTATGTCCTATAAACTCGCTTCTCTCGCACTTAGCGCCGCAGCCCAGCCGTGTTCCCGAGTCAGCGCACACTGGAAGAGTGAGCTGCCTTTATTCAGGTGGCCCGCCGCTGCCCAGGAGAAGGCCCTTCCGCTCTCTCGGAGGAGGGGGAGGATGGGGAAGGATGGGGAAAGAGGGGGACGATGGGGAGGAGCTGCCATCCCCCGGGGAGAGGCCTCCATTCTCCATAACGTTCCCCACACAGCCTCCATGAGTTCAAGGCCGTTGCCCCGCTGTTTCATCTCACGCTCATCCACGCGTGTACTTTTCTAAGTATTACCCAGAAGCATGTGGTTGTGGTGGTCAGGGGAGGAACCAGAAGCCCCCTTTGGCTCAGGTTCAGGCCAGCCTTTCCCAAGCAGCACTGGCCTGTGATACCATTTGGATTCATGCATGCATTTATTTGGGGTTTCCCTGGTGGTTCAGATGGTAAAGAATCCACCTGCAGTGCAGGAGACCTGGGTTCGATCCCTGGGTCTGGAAGATCCCTTGGAGAAGAGAAAGGCTACCCACTCCAGTGTTCTTACCTGGGAAATTCTATGGACAGAGGAGCCTGGTAGGCGATAGTCCATGGGTTCGCAAAGAGTCAGACACGACTGAGTGACTAAGCACGTTTATCTAGGGCTTCCCTTGTGGCTCGGCTGGTAAAGAATCCACCTGCAATGTGCGAGACCTGCGTTTGACCTCTAGGTCTAGAAGAGGTTAGGGGAAGGGGCTACCCACGCCAGTATTCTGGACTGGAGAATTCCATGGACTGTATAGTCCACGGGGTTGCAAAGAGTCGGACACGACGGAGTGCCTTTCAGTTTGGTGGCTCACCTGGTAAAGAGTCTCCGTGCAATACAGGAGACCTGGGTTCGATCCCTGGGTTGGGAAGATCCCCTGGATTAGGGAATGGCAGCCCGCTCTAGTGTTCTTACCTGGGAAATTCCATGGACGGAGGAGCCTGGCGGGCTGCAGTCCATGGGGTGGCAGAGTCAGACACGACTGAGTGACTAACACATACATACGCTCATTTATTTGACTGTTCGGAACTAGGATGGGAGGCCTTTCTCGCCAGCACTCTTAAACCCTGACAGGATAGTGCTACGTGTCAGGTTTCATGTGTATGTGGCTAGCGAGTATTGACATTATCTCCATTTACTTAACTAGCTCCCTAATGATGGACGTTGGACCTGGTTTCTGAGGTTTCTCGGCCCCAGGCCGCGCCGGGGCTGTGGGGCCGGCCCGCACGCCCTCCCGGGGCACCGGCCGCAGCTCTGGGGGCAGAGCGGGGCCGAGCCCGTGCGCATCTTAAGCGTGTGCAAGAGCTGGCATCAGTGTGCCTCTGCTGTTTCTGAAATGTCTCTTCTGTGGCTCGGAGAAGGTGACTTCACGCCAGACCAACATGGTAGGTAGAACAGATGAGAGGTGTGTCCTCGTGGGGACAGTGCTCTCGGGGAAAACGGAAGGGAAGCGCAGTCAGAAGCCTAGGGGCCCTGGGTCAGTTACGGGGCAGCAGAAGGGCCCCCAAGCTGCCACAGAGCCCCTCAGGGCCGCCTGCTGTGCCCGCGGAGACAGAGACCTCACCCACGAAAGCAAGCGAGTTCACACGGACGCTTGAACAGTCGAGGTGGCAGAGGGAGTTGGGGGAGACGGCGCTAGAATTTCCCCCCTCGCTGTGTGACTTTGGGGCGTTGGTTAGCTGCTCTGTGCTCAGTTCACCTAAGCAACAGGGATGACAGCGAGACGAAGCCGCCTGGTTGTCACCTTCCACCACGCTCCGTGTAACGCCGGCGGCTGCTCGCCTCAGCACACAGCCGCCTCGCCCGTGAGAAGCACCTGGAAATCCAGGGTGTCATTTCCCAGTAACCCAGGGGAGGGCAGCACGCAGTCAAAGGGTTTGGCCCAAGATCCCACACTCGGGAAATTCTTTACGTCTCAGCTTCCTCGTTCACAGATCAGCATTAATAATTCCAACCTCAAAGCACTGGCCCGAAGAATAAATGGGAAACACGGGCAAGTGCCTGGCACAGAGGAGGTGAGTCGTGGGGCTTCCCATCGTCTCCTTCCCCCATCAACCAAAGGGAGAGAATGCTCACAGCAGGAGATGGGGCCCAGGCAGCGCACGCCCCACTAATCAGCACTGCTGGGGGTCTGTGCTGGACGAGGCGGCGGCTGGCCATCATCTTGGCTCAAGCTTCCCTTTTTTTTTTTTTTCTTTTTTAACTAAGCTTCTATACTTTTCTAAAGGAAGCGATCTTAGGGTAATAGTGCCATTCACTGCTAGCTAAGGGGGAACCTTGGTGGCACAGCAAAGAGTGTTCCTCAAAGGTCAGGCCTGTGTGCATCTGTGTTGTCTCACTGAGTTTTTGGACTTGATCCTCCAGCACAGAGCGACAGCACCGATGGGGACAGTCGTGGCCGAGAATCGGGATCTGGGAGGGCTGAAGAGTGTAGCCTGTGCAGATGGGGCTCAGGGTGCTGACATCCACACACGAGGCAGCGGGGCGAGCGTGGGGGCCCACTGACCCCAGGTGAGGACCAGGAGGTGGGAGGGCAAACAGCTGAGGGCATCGCTTCTGCGGACCACCTGCTCCTGGGGTCGGGCCCACAGGTCCCCACCTCCAAACTTTAGGGCTTCAAAACACGCCTGCTTTGAGAAGGGATCTGCCACCCCCTCTCGACGTTTAACCCCTGGAGAATCAGACGCTGGCCCCCTGAAAGGACTGCTGTCTGAGAGTTCTCCGATCTCATAATTGGTGCACCTGAATTTCTTGGCCACTCCAGCTCCCCTTCCAATGTCTCCCTTTTTTCCTCCTCACTTCCTTAGCTGAGGCAGCAGTGAGCAGGCAGGGTGTGCTTGATTTCAAACAGGGCAGGCTGCACGAGGAACAACTGTATGTTTATAGGGCATCATTATCCCTCTGAACCGCATCATTTATATCCCTGGGAAGAGACCATGCCAGGTCAGGAGCAAGTGTGAGTGGATAATTTGTCAGTTTGGAGCAGGTGGTAAGGGGTGGCGTAAGAAATCACCCGAAAGGCGCCTGCAAACTGAAATGGATGGAGGAGGAAGAGTAATAAGAAAGTGATCAGTGAATCCACAAACAGGTGCAGATAAATCAAACAGCGCCAGGTGGATGGGAGCAAAATAGGGGAGATTCAAATTAGCGAGACCCGAACCTTGTCGAGGCAAGGTCAGGAATGCCACTCCCGTCGCCGTTACCCACCCAGGGCTGGAGAAGTGCCTGCAGGAAAACGAATCTTTCCAGGGCAGGGAGCTACAGTGGAAGAGATTTCCTTGAGAGTATCAATTTGGATTATAAAAATCCCAAGGTCTTGCGCACTGACCGGGTGAAAGGTAGAAAAATGGGCCAGGTTTCTAGCAACTGCCACTACCCGCCGAGAGTTTGATGCTCCTCAAATGTTTGCACATTCACACAAAGTCTTCAGAAAAGCCGGGAGACAAAGGACCCAGCTGTAAAGCCTTGAAGAGATAAGTGTTTCATCCAAATACCCATGACCTTGGGGGCTTGGCGATGAAGTATTTTCCCCTCTCGATCTGTCTTAACTCTTTGATAAAGTTTAGTCCTGAGTGTTAGGGTCAGGGAATCATAGGCGAGGAAAAGAAGGGAAAGAAAAAAATCCCGTCATCATTATCATCATGATCATTATTATTTAATAATGAGGACAACTGCTTTATTTGAGTACCTACTCCCTGCCAGCATCTATGCTGACTGCTCTCAGACCCGATCTCTTGGAATCCTGACAGCAGTCAGGTGTGGTGGCTATTATTGCCTTACTATTCACATGAGGAAACTAAGCCTCTGAGGATGTAAGTGCCTTGGCCAGGGTCGAAGCTCACAGTTATGCCATCAGGCTTGGTGCCCAGGACTCTCTCAACCCCAAGCTCCATCCTACCCGCGGTGACTGGTCTTAAATATTTTTGGAAGCAGATAAAGGCCTTGGGACACAGAGGGACGGTTCTCCACTTGCAGCTCCTTCTCTCACACGTGTGAATCTATCGCATGAAACTGTGGACAAGCATCAGGTCCAGATGAAGAGGCGTCAGTCTCATGTCTTAAGAAAATCCAGTAGTAAAGGTCGAACCTTGACAAACCAACAGTGTGGCCACATGTTTACAAAAGAATAAAGATGTACATCCTGTTGTGTGAGTATTAAAGGGACTCGGAATAGATCTGACATTTGGAACACCTCTTGTGCATTTCAGGAGCATTTTAAGGCACTGATACTTGGTCTACTCTCAACATAGAAAGAATATGTACATTTTGCACAAAGCAAATATACCTGTATGGAAATATTTTCTGCCTTCTGAATTTACATGAAGCATTGCCTATAAGTTCTTAAGTTGGAGAGAAACATTAATTCTGTGGGCTATAATGGGTGCTCAGACACACGCCTGAAGCCAACAGCAAATACTCCTAAGATTTGTCCAAATTCCTTATTTTGATTGTTTGCTAGCATAATGGTTAATTTCTTGGGTATTACTGCCTGAAAGACCCATAGGTAAATCCAGAATCAAACCTGTCCTGTGCTGTGTGTGACCATCAGCAGGTTACTCCACCATTTGCTGCTGCCAAGTCACATCAGTCGTGTCCGACTCTGTGCGACCCCAGAGACGGCAGCCCACCAGGCTCCCCCGTCCCTGGGGTTCACCAGGCAAGAACACTGGAGTGGGTTGCCATGTCCTTCTCCAATGCATGAAAGTGAAAAGTGAAAGTGAAGTTGCTCAGTCGTGTCCGACTCTTAGCGACCCCTTGGACTGCACCCTACCAGGCTCCTCCTTCCATGGGAATTTCCAGGCAAGAGTACTGGAGTAGGGTGCCATTGCCTTCTCCACTCCACCATTTAACTGGCCTCAATTTTCTCATCTGTAAAATGGTGATGATACAAATAAGCTAAATGGACAATTTTGAGGATTAAATGAAAGAAAGTTCAAAAGGGCTGCCTAGAGTGGTACATGGTAAGGGCCCAGTAAATGGAAACTGTGACTATTATTGTCATAGCAAGTGAGTAAAGACTTCAAATACTGTTGTCTAGTTGATACGGAAAGTGAACTACAGATACAGTTTCAAACTCCCAGTAGCCACATTAAAAAATGAAAAAATATCGGTGCAATTAATTTTAAGAATATATTTTATTTAACCTAACCTATCCAAAATATTTCTTCAATTTAAGTCTGAATTTGGCAATAAGGAGTTCATGATCTGAGCCACAGTCAGCTCCTGGTCTTGTTTTTGCTGACTGTATAGAGCTTCTCCATCTTTGGCTGCAAAGAATATAATCAATCTGATTTTGGTGTTGACCATCTGGTGATGTCCATGTGTAGAGTCTTCTCTTGTGCTGCCGGAAGAAGGTGTTTGCTATGACCAGTGTGTTCTCTTGGCAAAACTCTATTAGCCTTTGCCCTGCTTCATTCCGTATTCCAAGGCCAAATTTGCTTACTCCAGATGTTTCTTGGCTTGCAACTTTAGCATTCCAGTCCCCTATAATGAAAAGGACATCTTTTTTGGGTGTTAGTTCTAAAAGGTCTTGTAGGTCTTCATAAAACCGTTCAACTTCGGCTTCTTCAGCATTACTGGTTGGGGCATAGACTTGGATTACTGTGATATTGAGTGGTTTGCCTTGGAAACGAACAGAGATCATTCTGTCGTTTTTGAGATTGCATCCAACTGCTGCATTTGGGACTCTCTTGTTGACTGTGATGGCTACTCCATTTCTTCTGAGGGATTCCTGCTTGTAGTAGTAGATATAATGGTCATCTGAGTTCAATTCACCCATTCCAGTCCATCTTAGTTCACTGATTCCTAGAATGTCGATGTTCACTCTTGCCATCTCCTGTTTGACCACTTCCAGTTTGCCTTGATTCATGGACCTGACATTCCACGTTCCTATGCAATATTGCTCTTTACAGCATCAGACCTTGCTTCTATCACCAGTCACATCCACACCTGGGTATTGTTTTTGCTTTGGCTCCATCCCTTCATTCTTTCTGGAGTTATTTCTCCACTGATCTCCAGTAGCATATTGGGCACCTACTGACCTGGGGAGTTCCTCTTTGAGTACCCTATCATTTTGCCTCTTCATGCTGTTCATGGGGTTCTCAAGGCAAGAATACTGAAGTGGCTTGCCATTCCCTTCTCCAGTGGACCACATTCTGTCAGACCTCTCCACCATGACCCGCCCATCTTGGGTGGCCCCACAAGGCATGGCTTAGTTTCATTGAGTTAGACAAGGCTGTGGTCCGTATGATCAGACTGGCTAGTTTTCTGTGATTATGGTTTCAGTGTGTCTGCCCTCTGATGCCCTCTTGCAACACCTACCATCTTACTTGGGTTTCTCTTACCTTGGATAGGGATTATCTCTTCCCCTTGGAAAAGAAATGCAAAAAGCAAAATGGCTTTCTGGGGAGGCCTTACAAATAGCTGTGAAAAGAAGAGAAGCAAAAAGCAAAGGAGAAAAGGAAAGATATAAGCATCTGAATGCAGAGTTCCAAAGAATAGCAAGAAGAGATAAGAAAGCCTTCCACAGTGATCAATGCAAAGAAATAGAGGAAAACAACAGAATGGGAAAGACTAGTGATATCTTCAAGAAAATTAGAGATACCAAGGGAACATTTCATGCAAAGATGGGCTCAATAAAGGACAGAAATGGTCTGGACCTAACAGAAGCAGAAGATATTAAGAAGAGGTGGCAAGAATACACAAAAGAACTGTACAGAAAAGATATTTACGACCAAGATAATCACAATGGTGTGATCACTCACCTAGAGCCAGACATCCTGGAATGTGAAGTCAAGTGGGCCTTAGAAAGCATCACTACGAATAAAGCTAGTGGAGGTGATGGAATTCCAGTTGAGCTGTTTCAAATCCTGAAAGATGATGCTATGAGAGTGCTGCACTCAATATGCCAGCAAATTTGGAAAACTCAGCAGTAGCCACAGGACTGGAAATGGTCAGTTTTCATTCCAATCTCAAAGAAAAGCAATGCCAAAGAATGCTCAAACTACCACACAATTGCACTCATCTCACATGCTAGTAAAGTAATGCTCAAAATTCTCCAAACCAGGCTTCAGCAATACATGAACTGTGAACTCCTAGATGTTCAAGCTGGTTTTAGAAAAGGCAGAGAAACCAGAGATCAAATTGCCAACATCTGCTGGATCATGGAAAAAGCAAGAGAGTTCCAGAAAAACATCTATTTCTGCTTTATTGACTATGCCAAATCTCTTGACTGTGTGGATCACGATAAACTGTGGAAAATTCTGAAAGAGATGGGAATCCCAGACCACCTGACCTGCTTCTTGAGAAACCTATATGCAGGTCAGGAAGCAACAGTTAGAACTGGAGATGGAACAACAGACTGGTTCCAAATAGGAAAAGGAGTATGTCAAGGCTGTATATTGCCACCCTGCTTATTTAATTTATATGCAGAGTACATCATGAGAAACGCTGGACTGGAAGAAGCACAAGCTGGAATCAAGATTGCTGGGAGAAATATCCATAACCTCAGATATGCAGATGATACCACCCTTATGGCACAAAGTGAAGAGGAACTCAAAAGCCTCTTGATGAAAGTGAAAGAGAGAGTGAAAAAGTTGGCTTAAAGCTCAACATTCAGGAAACAAAGATCATGGCATCTGGTCCCATCACTTCATGGGTAATAGATGGGGAAGCAGTGGAAACAGTGTCAGACTTTATTTTGGGGGCTCCAAAATCACTGCAGATGGTGATTGCAGCCATGAAATTAAAATACACTTACTCCTTGGAAGGAAAGTTATGACCAACCTAGATAGCATATTCAAAAGCAGAGACATTACTTTGCCAACAAAGATCCATCTAGTCAAGGGTATGGTTTTTCCAGTGGTCAGGTATGGGTGTGAGAGTTGGACTGTGAAGAAAGCTGAGTGCCAAAGAACTGATGCTTTTGAACTATGGTGTTGGAGAAGACTCTTGAGAGTCCCTTGGACTGCAAGGAGATCCAACTAGTTCATTCTAAAGGATATCAGCCCTGGGTGTCTTTGGAAGAAATGATGCTAAAGCTGAAACTCCAGTAGTTTGGCCACCTCACGCGAAGAGTTGACTCACTGGAAAAGGCTCTGATGCTGGGAGGGATTGGGGGCAGGAGGAGAAGGGGACCACCGAGGATGAGATGGCTGGATGGCATCTCCGACACGATGGACATGAGTTTGAGTGAACTCTGGGAGTTGGTGATGGACAGGGAAACCTGGCGTGCTGCAATTCATGAGGTTGCAAAGAGGTGGATACAACTGAGCAACTGAACTGAACTGATCCAAAATATTCTCAGATCAGCATGCAGTAAATGTAAAATCAGAGATATTTTACATTCTACATATTTGGACTAAGCCTTTGAAATCCGATGTGTGCTTCACATAGCACACATCAGCTTGAACCAACCCTGGGTTAGCCACATGTGGCCTAGGAAGTCAGATTTGAACCTCAAGGCAGAGTTAATAAACTGGATTCAGCCTCTAGATGGGATAGGTTTGGGGCATGCTTTGAGAACAACTGAATTACCAAGATCTAAAGATCGGGAGATTTCGCATAAAGTGTCAATCTTCCGGATTCCCTTGGCAAAGCCTCCATCTGGCCACATTCCAGGTGGCATCTTCTCTGAGCTGCCCTGGTGTGGTGGGTGGGGCGGGGTGTGGCGGGGCGTGGCTGGGTCGGGCGCAGTGGGAAGCCAGACTGTCCCATGTGTGTCTGTTTGACCTCAGAGCGCCTTGCATGTGGCCCAGGTTGCTAATTTACCATACCTACCTGGTCCCTGTAGACCCGTGAGTTTGAGACTCCCTGCCCCGAAACAAGTGAGCCCACAAACTAGAAACCAAGTGTTGATTTGGCTCAGACCCAGTCCCCTGCCTTGGACCCGGGAACCTCATTTGTCCTCTCTCCATTAACTTCAAGGCCAGTTGTGCCCATGGATCCGAGGGAGCAGCTAGAGTTATGTAAGGACAGCCACGGCTGAGAACATGACAATGATTCATATCGTAAAGGACGGAAAAGACCAAACAGCTCATATCGTGTCCCTTGATCTGCGTATGGATGATTCATCCATGATGACTTTCACATGGCACAGCAGCCAAGGGGAAAAAGGCAGAGAGAACATGGCTGGTTCCTGTCCTGGAATAAAAAGCACCCCTCACCTCCTCTCTCTGCAAGGCTGGACTGATTAGAAGGCGTATCACACCTCAGAACTCCAAGCCTAAAGCCATTGAGAAAACAGCTAAGTCTTGCTCGCTTCTAATGCTAAAAGTTGACTTCCTTTCATCGGATCAAAGCACCCTAGGCTGCCTAGAATTGAGGCAATATGATAAAAAAAAATTTAAGAGCAAAGGTTCAGAATTCTGACAGCCCATGACTGGCCCATCTTTGGGAATCTGGGTAAGTGGTTTAACCTCCTTCATCACAGCGCCGTCTCTGTCGAGGAGAAGGAGGCCGCGGGCAGTCTGACATTCTCCATCTTGTTTTGTCACCAAGTCATGTCTGACCGTTTGCGACCGCATGGACTGCAGCATGCCAGGCTTCCCTGTCCTCACTGTCTCCTAGGGTTTGCTCCAACTCATGTCCACTGAGTCGGGGATGCTGTAGAATAGAGTGAATGCTTGTTCTGCAGGCTGCTTTGAAGATGGGGGCAATGCGCGTGAAGCAGCAAGTCCAGGGCCCAGCACCCAGTCCACCCTCAGTGAGTGCGAGTGCTGGCTGAGGAGGCGCATGAACTGGTCAGCAGCGAGCATCTGCTCGGCTGTGCTGTGGAGAACCACACGCCAGCTTGCAGTCTTTCTTTGCTTGGGTTCCTTCTGTGCTTATCCCGGAGCACTTAGCTAACACGGAGTCTTCTGTGTCTTCTAGACGAGAATGTATGATGTGCAGGATATTAAGCTCCTTTCCCACAATGGTGGCGCGAGGGTGTAGTGAGACTGCATCATGAAATCAAAGGCAGTAGGCGTTCACCGAGGTCTCACACGGCTCCAGCCACGGGGGCGGGCGGTGGGAAAAGGAAGAGCAGCACTGCCTCTGTTCTCGAGCAGCGAAGCAACTAGTTGGGGAAAAGATGAAACAGACACACGAGGACAGCAGCCTGCGACCATTTTCCTGCTCCTGTGCCATCCACACGAGACACAGACCATCACTGGTGGTGCTCAGCAGTGGGAGGAGAAGGAGGCTCAGGAAACCTGCGAGGCTCCCTCGTCACAGTCGGGATCCCATCACTCCCCCACCCCAGTGGCTCTCAGCCAGCGCCGCAGCGTGCTAGGAGAAGGAGGGCTACCGGCCTTGAGTGCATCGAGGCCAGGGCCGCTGCTCAGCACTGTGCAGAGCATGGCGGAGGCCTCTGCAAAGGCGTCCTGCCCCGAATGCAAGCAGTCCTGCCCGAGCCCTTCCCACAAGGATGCCCGCAAAAGCCTTCATCCCGGGTGTCCTGTTCCACCCCTTCCCCCCCGACCAGGCAGGGTGTTGCTGTTATCATTTAGTCACTAAATCACGCCTGACTCTTTGCCACCCCGTGGACTGTAGCCTGCCAGGCTCCTCTGTCCGTGGGATTTCCCGGGCAAGAACACTGGAGTGGGTTGCCACTTCCTTCTCCAGAGGATCTTCCCGATCCCGGGATCAAACCCAAGTCTCCTGCATCGGTAAGTGGGTTCTTTACCACTGAGTACCTCGGAAGCCAGAGAGGGCAAGGTGACTGCTCCTTCATTAATTCAACCACCTAAAGTAACAGCCACGGAATCTGGGAGTTAGGATGTGATCATCTTTAAGGGTCACTGTTACGTTAAGTGATGAAGGGCTTTGGGATGAGATCGTTTTGGATTATCTGGATGAATCCAGTGGGTAGCCCTCAAAGGGGCTTCACGAGAAGAAGGCAAGAGAGGCCAGAGGCAGAGAAGGGGATGTGGCAACGGAGGCAGAGGTCAGAATGATGCTGCTGACTGGCAGGGAGGAAGGACTGCGGGCCGAGGGCTGGCGGAGCTGTCAGAGGCGGGACCCCCGAGGCGGGGAAAGGCTGTCCCCCAGAGTCTCAAAAGGAATGAAGCCGGCCGACACCTAGGTTTTAGTCCAGAGAAGCCAGCTTCAGACTGCTGGTCCCCAGAACTGTAACGCTATAAACTTATGTTGTTTTAACCACTAAATCTGTAATAATTTGTCGCAGCTGCAATGGAAAATTAGCAGAGCATCTACAGTCCAAATAGCGGCTCAGCGAGCTTTAGAAAATGCACATCAAATCAGGCTGCTTTTCTGCTCAAAATCATTTGATGTTTTTCCATTACTTTTAGGGAAAAAGCTCAAATGGGCTCCATGGCCCTTTATGGTATGAGTTGTCATTTCTTTTGGTGTGATTTCTTTTACTGTAAAATCTCTTCTTTAATGGAAGATTTCAAACATATCCAGATACAGACACAATTGAATAATACCCCTCTGTATACCATCAACCAGCCTCAATATTTATCACCTTGTTTCACTCAATCCTGTCAACCATTGTCCCCCCCAGTATTACTTTGAAGCAAATCTCAGAATTCATATCAGTGCATCCATGAGTGCTTTAGTATGTATCTCTAAAAGAAAAGTACTCTCCTTATTGGAAACATAATCATTCTCACACTCAAACAATATTAATAATGATTATCCCTTAATGGCATCAATTCTTCTGGCTCAGATGGCACAGAACCTGCCTGTAATTCAGGAGACCCAGGTTTAATGACTGGATTGGGAAGATCCCCTGGAGAAGGGAACAGTTATCCACTCCGGTATCCTTGCCTGGAGAAGTCCATGGTGGACAGAGGAACCTGGCAGGCTCAAATTCATGGGGTCACAAAGAGAGTGGCTGACGGACTGAGCGCCTGACACACACTCATTCACAGCTCATGCTGGCATTTGTCTCGGAACCTTGTCTCGAGCTCCTCTACTCTCCTCTGTTTCCTGCACCGTGACGTTTTCTGCCACAGTAACCTCTTGGGTGTTTCTTGGCATTTCTGATGCACTTCTGCGTCAGGGCTTTTGACTTGCTTGCTCATATCCCCAAGGTGGTCTCACGGCTCTCACCCTCACAGGCCGCTGCTCAGACATTTCAGCTGCTGCTGTGCAGAAGCACGAGTGGGCTCCCAAGGAGAGCACACATGCCCTGAATTAGCCCTTTTCCGCCCTCTCACAGGAAGCAGCTCTGTCTTTCTCTCCTCTACATCTTCTGGCAATTGTCACCCAATGGCTAGTAAAGAATCTTGATGTCCAACAAAATATTCCCGCTGATTGATTGACTCGTTCTTCCCAGGGCTGAATTCTAAAGTCCCTTAGTCTGGTAAATTATTCCATGTTCACACTTTCTTTTTCCTTCCAGAGACCAGGAGCCACAATTCAGGGCATCCATCTACACACACAAAAATGTAATAAACTCAATCATAGCTTGTTTCTTAACAGGGTCCACAGACACTTGCTGGGCTTCACAGGGATGCCAGAGCCCTGCAATTATAGATAATTCTGGTGTGTTTCTCAAAGGGGGTCCTCACTGGCACCAGCCACAGCAGAGAACTTTGGTTTTGCCTTCTTGTTCAGTCGCTCAGTCGTGCCCCACTCTTTGCGACCCCAGGAGCTACAGCACGCCAGGCTTCCCTGACCAGAGTTCACCCAGACCCATGCCCATCGAGGTGGCGACGCCATCCAGCCGTCTCACCCTCTGGCGTCCCCTTCTCCTCCCACCTTCAGTCTTTCCCAGCGTCAGGGTCTTTTCTAGTGAGTCAGCTCTTCGCATCAGGTGGCCAAAGTAACAGAGCTTCAGCTTAGCATCCTTCCTCCCAGTGAATATTCAGAGTTGATGTTCTTTAGGATTGATTGGTTTGATTTCCTTGCTTTCTCTTGTGACCTACAGTGTCCATTTTTCAAGAGAGAGAATTCCATGCTGGAAAAGGGGATTGTTTTGCAGGACCATGGAACAATTTTTGGCCAGAGAGACACTGTGATGCTTGTTGGATCACAGCCTAGCTAAAGTGAGCTTACCTGCCTCCACGAAGATGGGCTAGCTTCTGCTGTAACCCTGATACACCAGTTGCTTTGCCTCTGAGCCCAGTCAAACAATTTCTCCCCGTGCTGCTGGAGAGGATCATGTGTGCTTAAAGGAACAGCCAGTCAAAGGTCAGAAACCCGCGTGTCTGCCCTGACCCCATGTAAATGAGTGGCTGTCGAGGAGGAGCAGCCATGCCTGCAAAAGCATTTTGCAGAAACCGGAGACGGGACTCCTCCATTTGAGCTCGGTAACATTGAAATATCAAAAACTTTGTTTTCTAATGAGGACTGTATTGAAGGGGGAGAAATAAATTATACGCTTGATGGCGACTGAAGGTTGGGAAGATTAGGGCCATTGCCCGCGGTGTGAATATAGTGATTTCAGTTTTGCAAGAGTTAATTAAACCTTTGGGAGGATTTGTCTTCCATTAAACTGAACAGCTAAACAGACACAGAAGATGGTAATGTCACCACCAGGAAACCCCAAAGGTTACAAATAAAAAGAAAACACAGCTTTCTTTAAAAGACTTCTCCACTGCACCCAGCTACCTAAGAAATGCAAAACCCCAAAAGGCATGTTGAGGATCAAAAAAAGATCTTTTTTAAAATTAAAGATCATAATTCTATTGCTATACCATATGTTATTAATGTCTGTCAACACTGTTTAGCCAGCAACTGCTGACAGTTCCATATTTGCTATCTAAATACATCATAAATAAATCAGTAATGAACCACTTTGGTAAACCTTTCGCACTGATTGGAAATACAGATGGAATAAACAAACTCTGCTAAAAGTATATACAACTGTTTAATGTCAGAGACAAAGTCACACTGTTATTTGACAAAACAGAAGTGAAAACGGGGGTGGGGCTGAGGGGAGGGAAAGAATACGGATTCAGAGGGAGAAGGTAGTAGGAAGTAATGTAGCTCCCGTGTTTAAACACACACAGCTCGGAATTCTCTGTGTGAAGAAAGCCCCGGGGACACAGGACATGGGAAAGCAGGAGCTGAGCTGCCTGTTTCTGGCCTGCCGCCAGTCGGCTGCTGCCTATGAATTTAGACGATTTATTTAAATTTGCCGCTACCATCTAGCAAGGACGCACCACCAAACCCGGTTCAGCAAAGCTCAGTTGAATAGTCTGGAGTTAATTGGAGGACAGTGATGCCCACGTTGGGCAAAGGGGGCTGCCTTTCGGTTCGTCTGTTTCTTAAGGCGGGGCATTTGGCATTCTGATTCTGAGCACCTCAAAGCCAGACATCCTGAAACCAGGTATCATGCAAATGGGCTATGTTCAGGCAGAACTAGCCAACTATTTCAGTTTAACTGTGTGTGTGTGTTTCCCCTTCTAAAATCTTACATATAATTCAGGGTTCCTTCAAATCAGAGGTCAAGGTAAGCTGACCGTCATTAGTCCTCCTACCTTTATAGTCGAGGTGGCCTTCTAATTAAGAACTTCACTAGGTGGCGTATTCAAATTTGTGAAAAGCGTATTCTAGCTGCAAATTCTCCCTGCCGCTGGGATGCTGTCTCTGGGTCTTAATAAGATCTGGAGGAACTGATCATGATCCCAGGGACAAGCAACACAAAGAAAGGAGGATCCTCTCTTGTTGAGAGGGGAAGGGATTCTCTTCAAGTTGTCTGATAATCCCAGGAGCAGAACAATGCTCTTCCTCATGGTTGGTGCCTGGAAAAGTCTTTGGATCAGAGGCGTAACAAAATCGACGCAGCAGAAACAGAAGACGTCCTAGTGACGGGGGTCGAAGAGCAGAAGCTGACTTCACAACAGAAGGAGGCCCCACAGAAGTCCTTTCTGTAATCGGCTGAAGCAGGAGACGAGGTCGGCCTCCTTGTTATGCCTTACCAGCAGGCCATCCGGCCGCTCTCAGCACAAAAAATAAAATACATCATTGTGAATGGGCACATTAATCTGCAGCCGCCCTGTTTCTAAGTCACCTGTAGTTAGGTCTGCAGACACTGTGTATACCACATAAATCTGGTATCTGAGCAGGGAGGTGGGCAGGAGGAGAAGGGTTTCTCAGTGAAATACTGGTTCGGCAAGGGTTTACCTGCCTTCCAAGGCTGTTAGGAGGATTAATAGCTTCTGGGTCATTTAAAGTTTGAAAAGATCCTTGTGCTCTTTCCAAGAAAGATAAAATAATAAGACTAGCCATTTTGTATGCTGGAAAGTGAGAGCGGTGGTAGAGAAGGGCCTCATGAGGACCACCACCCCCGTGAACTGAGGGGCATTAACCCTTTGGGTTCAACAAGGCCAAGTCTTTGCCAAAATGAAGACGATGAGCATATTTAGTGCTCCGTGTTTGAAAATATCCAGGCCCTGAGCCCCTCAAACATCCTCTAAGGAAGGGCATATATTAGAAGGGAGGACGATAGCACTGTTTGGATAACGAACGTTCGTATTTCACAGCCTTTCACTTTATTCACCTATATATCCTTTGCCAATTTTTTTGTTGTTTTCATCAGCTTACCCAGGCAAAACAGAGCGATGCATAATTCAGGAAAAAATTGCTATCACCTGGCTGCGAGCTCTGAACGAGTGGATCCCAAACATGTATTTTTCATTAATGACCCTCGATCTCTAGCTGCAGGCTTCCACCAGGGCAGCACCCCTATTTGTTCCGTGCCCCTTATTTGGATTCTTGCCCATATCCAGTGTTCCATGTGTCACAGGCTTGGGAGCCTGAACGCGGTCATTGCCAGGGACCGGCAGGAAGGGGCTATCTGATTCTACAGAAAGTCCTGTTTCACTGTCTACAAATTCCTGTCTTCCACCTCACCCTTCGCCATCGCTCCCCACTTTCCCAAGAGTGAGAAAGGGACAGAGAGCAAGAGAGCCACAGAGCCTGGAAAAAGGAGGAGGAGGAGGAGGAGAGGGCTGTTAATTTACAAAGCCTGAAATAGCAGCTGCTAATGGGGCTTTGCACTCATTCTATAATCTTTGCAAGGTCACAATCAGAACTAGCCTGTGATTGATTCCAAAGGGAAGCTCAGCACTTTACATCCCTAAGAGACGTCGCAGGAGGGACTAGAGCGGGTCCAGGAATCAGCGTGGCTCTCAAGTCGCTGCGTGTGTCTCCACTGCCCCGGGCCAGGTTTTACCCAGGTCTTAATAATTACCATCTCAGGCCAAACAATTAATGCCAGTGGTTCCACACACCCCCATCTATTGCCCAGGTGGACCCCCGTCAACTGTGATTTCCCAAAGTTTCCTTCTTGCAGAGTGACCCTGAAGCACGCCTCCAAAGGGTTAAGGAGAGTGAGTGACAGCCCTTCGGCATGATTTACAGTGTGGAGCCCTGTAGTGAGACCAGGACTTGATGGATGATGCTGAAACTCGGAGACTAACCATAAATCATGTCTTTGAATCACTGACAAAGATAAAGGAGAGAAAGAAAAAGCAGTGGCATTGACATTCACTCTCCCAATAATGTACATTGACTAGTTACAATGCGGAGCCTTAATTAAAAAAGCCAACTCGAGGTATTCACCTCGGTGGGGAGAGTTACCTCTTGGGAGGCTGCTCTCTGAGATTACGAATCAGGGTGCGGGCCTCTTTCAAGAAGGTCACTGCCACTGGCTTTCAGTGGGAATGACACCAAGCTCCCCACAAAACAAAGCAAGCATCCCAGAAAGGAAACGAAACAGAAGAGCTAACGGCACCTGGTTGAGAACCCTGCCACCGCGCTTCTGGAAGACGGTCACCAGAAGTGGAGAACACCGTGGGGACGACGACTGAATACACGCCAACCGACTGTGTTTCTAGAAAACACCCAGATCGGATCAATGAGTCATCAGTGGTGGCCAGAGGCACAAGTGGGTCAAGAAACATAACTTGTGTTCTGAAGTCAGGGCCCTGAGCGGGAGGCAGAGGAGCGGCCCGCCAGCTCACCTGTGTTGCCCTTTCCCTTCTTTTCACAAGAGATCCCAAGCCCCCTTCTTCAGGGTCACAGAGGAAGGCGGGCCTTCCTTTACTCGATTCAGCATGAGTTTTCTTTTAACTGAGGAAGAGACCTGCTTTCCTGCAGTGGGGGCACCAAGAAATGTGGGATGCGCTTCCTCAATCCTTCAACAAGTGCACCCATAAGGTTCTAGAATATTCCAAAGTCATGAGCACTGGGAAAGAAAGGGCAGGTGCCTATATTAATTTATCCACTAAAAATATTTATTTAACGCAACCATGCTTTAGGTACTCTTTGGTGTTGATTAGATCGTGGGGAATACGGTGGCGAACGAGGCAGATCTGGTCCAAATCAACTAGATTCTAGCGTCATGCGGAGACAGAAAACGATAACAAGTATGACGAGTGTTATAAAAGAGGGTGCACTGAAGGGTAAGGACGTGCACAAGGCATTGATGCCTGGACGGGGTGCACAGCAGTACCGTGAACAGTGCTGTGTCGGGGCAGTTGTGAGCCCAGGAGAAGCAGATAAGACAGCGAAAGTAGGAAGGAGGAGATCGGAATGCATTCTCATTTCTCTCTCAATCTCTGGGAGTTGATATGAGGTTCTTTGCTCAACTATGAGAACCAGGTGCAGTATCTTTTAAAATCTATTTTAAAAACCTCTGGCCCAGAGGAAGAATGTTCTTCGTGATTCTGTACAGACCATGTGATTCCTTACTCTCGTGTGCAGCTTTTGCACGATCCTGTGGACACGCAGAGCACACAGGTGGGCTCTGTGTGTCCTCATCATCGTCTGCCACCTGGCCCAGCATCTCTGCCTGCAGGCTCAGATTCGAGGAGATTCCTACTCTGAACTTTATGATGGCACCGTAGCATTGATGCTTTAGACCGTATCTCAAACTTAGGAGTCTTTCTTCCAACTCTGAAACAATCGTCCTTCTCAGCAGAATCCAGCCAAAATGATGGGGAGACTGGGAAAAAATTACCAGCTCTGAAATTCAGAAAGTTTTCAAGCTTCAGTTGTGGGAAAAGAACCCAGACTTTCTTCCAATCTGAGCTTTGTCAGCATCAAGCTGGGTGCCTCCAGGTGAGCCCCATCACCACCGACACTTTCGTTTTCTCCTCCCCACCAGGACCCTCTACAGAGCAGGGCTCCTGGTCTTGACAGTCGAGCCTGTCCCACCTCATGTAACGGCTGTCTCATTTTTTCAGTCTGCAACTTGTCTCTGATTCTGTTTACCTTAAAAGTGGAAAAACCTCACTGATGTCCCAGCTCCCAAAGCCCACTGGGAATTCCCCTCCTAATGCCTTTCTCCCTCGTCCTCAGTGGCCCTCACCCAGCTGCAGCTCTGCGCCAGACCTCACAGCAGAGTAGACAATATAATGCACAAAGGAAAAGGTCCCTGCCCTTCGGAAGCTTTCTTGTCTGACGTACACAAATCACGTTCTCCAACCAGGGAAGGGCTGGAACAACATCAGTCCTTAAGTGGTCCCTGATGCTGCTCTGACATTTGCTTCTGGGTCACATCTGTCCGACAGAGACACTGAGAAGCAACCTTTTGCTGCTTCTGAGCTGTGTGACTTTCAGTGAGTTGATCAGCCACTCTGAGCTGAGTTCCCCCCTTCTTAAAACTGGTCTAATAACAATATTGACTTTTAGGGCTGTTTTGTGCATAAAGCTGTTTAAACATTGGCTTATCCACAGAAAGACCTCACAAAATCACTGCTGATACTGTGACATTTTAATGTTTACTTTTCAAACCTTATCCATTTTGAGTTAACCAGACTGGAACTAAGCAAAATAAAAACAGAAGCCCAAGTCCCGTCCTCTCAAATGAGAAGGGAAGAAAAAGATGGACAAAAGCGAAGGCTCATCAATGTAGGAACAGTTGCGCGTGTAAGCATGCCTGCTGGCATGTATGCATGTTTCTCTCTAGCCTGTCATCTCTTTGTGTCCAGGGCGAGCCTCTCTACATACTTCCTGTTCAGACCTCGGCAGGTCCTGATGTTCAATCAATGTTAGCAACAAGTGATAAGACAAAGGAAAGAAGGGCTCAAACATGAAGATGCGTGGTTCATAACATTCCACTAAGGGTCATTTACCGGACAGGTAGAGACGCAAATGTTGCTTGACGGAGGCTGACCGTGACAATTCTTAAAACTCTGTATTTGCTACATGTTACATAGTTGGAGATTACGTGCATGGTTAATTAGCTGCATCTTTTAATACACACTGGGGTGTCCCAGGTGGCACTAGTGGTGAAGAACCCAGCTGCCAGTACAGGAGACGTTAGGAGCCGCAGGTCGATCCCTGGGTCAGGGAGATCCCCCGGAGAAGGAAATGGCAGCCCAAGAACACGCCAGTATTCCTGCCTGGAGAATCCTATGGACAAAGGAGCCTGGTGGGCTCCAGTCCATGGGGTCATGAAGAACTGGACACGACTGAAGCGACTTAGGACAGACAGACGGAATAATGCATATACACATTATACATGTGTGCTCTATAATATTTCACATGCGATGCATAACCATATATGTGTGTGTATGCGTGCAGGTGTGTGTGTATAAGACGTAACAAATCCACAGTGGCCAGTGGACTCTGAACTCATATAGCAAGGGTTTTCTAGGGAACGCCTGGTGTGCACCCAGCCACGGTGCTCCCTGAACCACCAGGAGCATTAACCACCATCTTTGCCATCGATTAGCAGAGTAGCGATATTTAGCCATTCATGCTCCATCATATTAATTTGAAGAGGAAAGTGTACACAAGGACCCCTGTTACATCAACGAAAACATACCAACACTTCGTCCTCGTGGGGGTTCAGGAGCCATTTGCCCTTACTTAAGATGGTGCCCACTCTTTGTTTTACTGATGCAGGATGGCTGTTGGGGAGAAGCCAGGGTTCATCACTGGGAGAAATGTGGGCTTCAGATGCAGTGTTCAGGTGGCTTGCAGCTTTTATGTTGGTTTTGAACTTCACATACATTAAAACGGCATCATCTATCAATCTTACAGCTACATGTCACTTATGAAAATCTACTGAGCATTGTTTTCATCTTGCCTTACAACAAGCTGCGAAGCCTCATGAATACTGAATAGTGCTGGAAATACAGCACATCTTTTATTTTTAAAGGTCTCGACAGTTTGGAATGGCAGGATTCCTTTGTTGAAAGCGGCACCCGGCTCGCCGAGTGGGGGCTTTCTTCTCCACTCTCCGCTCTGCCCAGGAGCGCCAGGCAGCGTCACCCCGCATCATTAGTATGACTGAAGTGGTCCTGCTGTTGCCGCCGCCACTTCCTCGTGTTTGAACCCTGTTGGTGAAAGTCGTTAATGGGGGGGCCGCTGGTTCAAGTGGGGCATTATTATTCAGATATCAGCTCGCGAGGAAGCCCCTGACTGGGCAACCTCGTGAACCATTTTCCCTGCTTTCCTGGAACTTTATCCTCATCCTTATTTTAATTTAATGAAAGAGAGAGACAGACCTATACAGAAAGACATACAGAGATAGGGATACACAAAGAAAGAGAGAGAGACGTTTCAGAAATTAACCACGCGACGACAAGTGTGTTCTATTGTCCTCGCTCTTCAGACTTTCCTTTCCAGCATTCACTTGTTCTATAAATATTTCCTGAGCAGTTTCTCTGCACTGTGCAAGAGGAATGCGGAGATTAAGAAGAGAGCTGGCATCCATTCTCATGAGGGAATTACACTCTAGATGCAGGAGATGATGATGTGGCGATGGTGAAATCAGTAATGATGGTCACTGTGTGCTTAGTCGCTCGGTTGCGTCTAACTCTTTGCGACCCTTGGGAGTGTAGCCCACCGGGCGCCCCGTCCATGGGATTTTTCAGGCAAGAATACTGGAGTGGGTGGCCATGCTCTCCTCCAGGGGATCTTCCCGACCCAGAGACCGAACCCACGTCTCCTGTCTCTTCAGCATTACAAGTGATTCAAACCCCACTGAGACATCAGGAAGGCCCAGTCGTCCCTACTGGTCCAGATACAATGCTTGCCATGTTCCAGCCGTTACTCCAAGCATTTCATAGATATTTGTCCTAAACGGTTTACCAACCGCGATATATTTAATTCTTGTAACACCCCTGTAAGGTACTATTCTTGTTATCTTCCCGACCCAAGGATCGAACGTTGGGTCTCCTGGGTTGCAGGCAGATTCTTCACCGCCAGGGAAGCCCACTATTGTGATAACTAGTTCTAATTTCTGCATCTTGCAGATGAGGAAACAGGTATGCAGAGAAGTGACCTGCCCACCGTCACAGAGTGAAGAAGCAGCAGACCTGGGACTTGAGTCAAGGTTATTTGGCTGGAGAATCTACCCCTTTTAATCACTATACCGGCAGCTTCTATAAATAGATAAAGGAAGAAATAAATGAGATACCCTGGGAGGCTGACGATGGATATGCAGACAACGAAGGAAGCTGGAGTACAGGATAGTCACTGGTAGGGGCTGGGGGCACGTCCCTGTAGGTCAGGGGTCAAGGAGGGTCACTCTGAGAAGGTGACATCTGAGCTGAGACAGGATGTGTAAGAAGGAATCAGTCAAAGAAAGACAGGATGGAAGGTCATTCCAGGCAGGGAAAATGACAGTGTCAAGACTCAAAGGAGGAATCGAGTTTGAGGGAGATCTTTGAAGAAGAGAAAGGAAGAAACCCAAAGGAGCTGAAGAGAAATGCGTGTGAGAAACGGCTGGGGAGACCACACCGAGAACGGCGGAGTCTGGGTCGCCTCGAGTTCCGCAGGGTTCAGCAAGGCCTGCTCCCGGGGCACTGCTGAGAACGGGACATGTGTGCCGGTCCGGTCATCCTGATGCCTTTAAGATACAAAACAGCCCTAGAGCTTTCGAGCAGAAGGAAGCAGAGCAATGATCCAGCCCAACCTGGACCAGGGGAGTGCTCCCAACGCACGGGGCAGGGGTAGGCAATGCCCTTCCTGGCACAGCCTGAAGCCTGTCCATTTCAGGGAGGAACTGCCCACGGTTGTTTTATGCCAGAATGCGCAGTGAGGCATATTCCATGAGCCGCCCCCCCGACCCCCCACCCCCCACCGCCCCCAAGCCCCAGAACTGCAGCAAGGCCAGCAGGATGAGTCGACAGGAGTCAGTGGGTCACCGAGACCACGGGCTGTGTGCTCAGCCGTATCCACCGCCAACGACTGCAGCCCACCAGGCTCCTCTGTCCATGCGGATTCTCCAGGCAAGCAGACTGGAGTGGGCTGCCATGCCCTCCTCCAGGGGATATGTGCCCACAAATGTGTTTTGCTTAAACTCTGCTAGTATTTTGAAAAGAGATGAACTAGTTGGCATTATTTACAAATCATGGGCTTCCCGGTGGCTCAGCAGCAAGAATCCGCCTGCAGTGCAGCAGCCGCAGGAGACACAGGTTCATTCTGTGTGTCGGGAAGGTCCCCTGCAGAAGGCAGCGGCGCCCGCTCCAGTGTTCTTGCCTGGAGAATCCCAGGGACGGAGGAGCCTGGTGGGCTGCCGTTTACGGGGTTACACAGTCGGACGCGCCTGACACGACTTAGCAGCAGCAGCAGCAATGGCAGCCCAATATTCTTGCCTGGAGACTCCCATGGATGGAGGAGCCTGACGGGCCACAGTCCATAGAGCCACACAGAGTCGGAAACGACTGAAGGGACTTAGCACACACACGGACACAAGTCATAAAGATATGGAAAAGTTTCAAAAGTTCATACAGTTTTCTTTGGGAAAAAAAGGAAAAATCAAGTGATCTGGTAATACAAGCCTTGTTTCTGCAGCCATTTAAGTTTGCTGGGTTTAATATAACAAGAACCTTAGGTTCAACTGTCTTAACTCTGGGAATCTCATAAAAAGAGATGGAAATATTTTTGTCTGGAACTCTGCTGGTCCTTGATTTTATATCTGAGAATGAATTCTTTGTTTATCTTCCCATGTCTCATCACAATTCCCAGCTTGCACAGTAAATGACATGCAAATCCTTGTGTGACCTATTAAAAATTGCCTGAGCTGAGAACCTGCTTTTGGGCAAATGATGGCAGCACTTTCTAAACTTATCCTCTGCATCTGAAAAATGGGGATAATCCCATTTCCTTAAAAGATACTCTGAGGATAAAGTGCACCAAGGTACATAAATGCCTCACATACAGTAGGCATGCAATTTTAAAATACTAATACAAGTATAAAACATGGTGCTGATCAGGTTAGGTAACCAATACAGATACCTACTGCATTTACAAGAATATGAATACGTATTTGCATATTAAGTGTGTATATGATAAATCTAGAAACATGTATCTAATTATATACATATTTGACCCTATTTCTTCTGTTCATTGGCACCAGATCCTAATGACGCTTGCAGATTTTTTTTTTTTGCCTCATGCATACATACGTGCATGCTCAGTCATGTCTGAGTCTCTGTGACCCCATGGACTGTAGCTCACAAGGCTCCTCTGTCCATGGGATTTTCCCGGCAAGAATGCTGGAGTGGGGTGCCATTGCCTTCTCCAGGGGATCTTCCCGACCCAGGGATTAAATTCGTGTCTCTTGCATCTCCTGCATTGGCAGGCGGAGTCTCTATCACTGCACCATCTGGGAAGCCCATTTTTTGCCTTATAGTCATTGTTGATTCTGCAAACCTTCTCTCTTGCCTAGCAAGTATACTTTATTAATTAAAAATAATGCTGTTGAGAAAGTATGGACTCAGCAGGCAAAAAATTTTGCTGTTGCCAGGATAGCAAAAACAAGAGAGTTCCAGAAAAACATCTATTTCTGCTTTATTGACTATGCCAAAGCCTTTGACTGTGTGGATCACAATAAACTGTGGAAAATTCTGAAAGAGATGGGAATCTCAGACCACCTGACCTGCTTCTTGAGAAACCTATATGCAGGTCAGGAAGCAACAGTTAGAACTGGACATGGAACAACAGACTGGTTCCAAATAGGAAAAGGAGTACGTCAAGGCTGTATATTGTCACCCTGCTGATTTAACTTCTGTGCAGAGTACCTCATGAGAAACACTGGGCTGGAAGAAGCACAAGCTGGAATCAAGTTTGCCGGAAGAAATATTAACAACCTCAGATATGTAGATGAAACTACCCTTATGGCAGAAAGTGAAGAGGAGCTAAAAAGCCTCTTGATGAAAGTGAAAGAGGAGAGTGAAAAGGTTGGCTTAAAGCTCAACATTCAGAAAATGAAGATCATAGCATCCGGTCCCATCACTTCATGGGAAATAGATGGGGAAACAGTGGAAACAGTGTCAGACTTTATTTTTGGGGGCTCCAAAATCACTGCAGATGGTGACTGTAGCCATGAAATTAGAAGAAGCTTACTCCTTGGAAGGAAAGTTATGACCAACCTAGATAGCATATTCAAAAGCAGAGATATTACTTTGCCGACTAAGGTCCATCTAGCCAAGGCTATGGTTTTCCCAGTGGTCATGTATGGATGTGAGAGTTGGACTGTGAAGAAAGCTGAGTGCCGAAGAATTGATGCTTTTGAAATGTGGTGTTGAAGAAGACTCTTGAGAGTCCCTTGGACTGCAAGGAGATCCAACCAGTTCATTCTAAAGGATATCAGTCCTGGTTGTTCTTTGGAGGGAATGATGCTAAAGCTGAAACTCCAGTAGTTTGGCCACCTCATGAGAAGAGTTGACTTATTGGAAAAGATCCTGATACTGGGAGGGATTGGGGGCAGGAGGAGGGGACGACAGAGGATGAGATGGCTGGATGGTATCACTGACTCGATGGACGTGAGTTTGAGTGAACTCCGGGAGTTGGTGATGGACAGGGAGGCCTGGTGTGCTGCGATTCACGGGGTCGCAAAGAGTTGGGCACGACTGAGTGACTGGACTGAACTGAGGACGGCAAAGTTACGGGCAGACTCTCAAAAACACAGTTCCTTTGCATCCCAGCCTTGTATCCCTGGTTGAGTGTACATTTCACATTGAAGACTTGGAGAACCTTTCTGAAAGCCAAGGATGGGTGGATGGTCCTGCTAATAGGAGCAAATAACCATGCCAGGCGCTCCTCCAAGCCTCCTTCCGGATTCAGAGCTGGGGAGAGGCCTGCTGTGCCGTTCATGTGACGGTCCATGGCCGGCCCTTCTCCTCCTTAAAGAAGGCAGAGAGAAATGACAGCCACTGCCGCCATGCCAGGCTGCATGGAAATTGTGCAAGCATTTGGGTTTTCATGAATTTTGAGAAGGGAACTGTGGGCACAAAACCATTGCTATTTGTTCTGACTAACTGCCTGCTCTGATGGATTAAGTACCCCGGTCGCAGCCCATGAATATCCTCAGGTGCTGGCACAGAGAGCCCTCCAGACCTGCTTCAGGCCACATTTTCAAAGGTTCCAATGATGTATGGAGAGAGCCATGCTACCAGAAGGTGGGTCACTCACCCGAGGGCAGCTGGAGCTGCGTGAGCCACCCCGCTGGGAATCGGATCGCACTGCTGGCCTGGGCTAAGGGCAGTCACTCATTGCTGGGTTCATGTTTTCCTTGCTTATGGCTCCACCTTTCCCTTCAAAGCGCTCCTTCTCAGAAAGGCTCTGCCTGAATAAAATTATTACTATCTGAAGCACATTTCCGCCCCCTTCCCATCAGTATTTCCTGTCCTCTCACCTTAAAAAAAAAAAATCCAGCAGCGCTGAGAACTTTTCAACCGAAAGCAGCCATGTGGAGCTTGAGTTGTTTCAGATTTACACAGGCCCTCCGCTAACATCCTGTCGGGTGCTAAAATCCCACAGCTGTTTCGCTAGGACCACCCGGCTCGCCAGGAACCACATCTGACAACACGATACTGCTGGCTCCCAGAAGCCATCACACAGTTATTCCTGGATAAAAGGTGAAGCAAAGAGCCAGCCAGCTACTCACCGCCGCAGAAACAAAGCTCATCGAACCATTCATCAAAGCCTGAGACTCGGGCTTGCTTTAAGCACAGACACCTCTCCCATTACGGCTTTAAACGATAACATGATATTGTATCAGAGATGACAAATGACACGGGGGTCCTACCCTATATGCAATCGATGCCTGCTCAGAGGTAAGAACCATCTTGAAAGTATCAACAGAGGGAACAGGAATTCTCATGATGCTGCAATGCTTTCTTGGTGTTGTGTGGGAACTGGAGGCCAATGATAGTCATTTGGGTGTCACATTTTTTATCCAGCGGGCGCTGTGTAGCCCCCAGTCATGTGGCGAGTGTCAGATTCTCATCACCATCCTGTATCTGTGCTGTATTGGATTCCAAGAGGCTCAGGCCAAGGAAATTGGTTACACACACACATACACACACAGGCAGGAGGCCCTGGAACTACCAGCTCGGTGATAAATGGCAAAGGTGTAATGAGGGAGATGACGCCCCAGGGGTTTCTGCAGGTCTGGCCCCAAAATGGTGTTTTAAAACCCTCATGCCCCTGCCCACACTCCACCCCTGAGGGGGCAGGCTTTCATGTTTAGATTGCAAAGAAGTGACCCACCCCGAAGTGATTGATGAGGAAAGACTGCCAATGAGCCGCCGTCTCCCTCCCCACCTGGTGGGCGGCAGACACAGAATGACTTGGAAATGGGATAAAGGACTCTGAGCAAAGGCGGGCGACAGTGACCAGAGTAGTGGGATGAGTGCCTGCAAGCAGGTGGAAAGAAACCATCTTCAATATCCCAGCGACCTTGATTTGACGTCTTGCCCCTCAAACAGCACAGGGGGCAAGGATGGAAACCGAGAACTGCCCAGAAAAAGTGAGAAGGGCTCGAGCACACAGACTGGGCTTTCTTTCTAGAGCTAACCACTTGACCAAGGGTCCTCGAACTCTCAATTTCCTGCAGAGTTTTACCAAAGACACAGATTTGCAGAGCTTCCAGTCTGGAGTTTCTGACATAGCAGGTTTGCGGCAGGGCAGGGGCAGGAAGGGGGACCAGTTTGAAATGTGTTTTATGGAAAATTCTTCAGGCAATTCTGCTTTTGAGTCGGGTTTAAAAATTGATGGCTGAAAGCAACAGTGGGCTGGTAAATGTTTAAAACCTAGCTTTTGAAAAAGCTTTTTTAAAGTCCTAAACCATAGCATTTGCCAATTTCCATGGTGTAAATACACCTGCCACGGACACTGTCAAGAAACCACTAGAAGAGTTAGAGATATACACAGTCAGCGCTAGCTAAACAGTGCAAGCTGACTTGAGCACACCACTAGCTTAAATCAGAGGGAAATATGAATAAAGATAATAAGCAAATAACTAAAGTTCGGGTTCCAAAACCACTGTGGACAGTGACTGCAGCTATGAAATTAAAAGCCACTTGCTCCTTGGAAGAAAAGCTATGACAAACCTAGACAGTGTATTAAAAAGCAGAGACATCACTTTGCTGACAAAGGCCATGGTTAAAAGCTATGGTTTGTCCAGTAGTCAGGTACGGATGAGAGATTTCAACCCTAAAGAAGGCTGAGTGCCAAAGAATCTATGCTTTTGAATTCTGGTGCTAGAGAAGACTCTTGAGAGTCCCTTGGACTTCAAGGAGATCAAACCAGTCAGTCCTAAAGGAAATCAACCCTGAGTATTCACTGGAAGGACTGATGCTGAAGGTGAAGCTCCAACACTTTGTCCACCTGATGCAAAGAGCTGACTCATTGGAAAAGACTCTGATGCTGGGAAAGACTGAAGGCAGGAGGAGAAGAGGGCAGCAGAGGATGAGATGATTAGCATCATTGACTCCATGGACATGAATTTGAGCAAACTCCTGGAGACAGTGAAGAACAGAGAAGCCTGGCGTGCTGCAGTCCACGGGGTCACAAAGAGTCAGACACAACTTAGTGACTGAACAGCAAGCACCACAGCGACAGGCACATGTGGTAGAGAGAAGTCAAATCAGTGAGGGTCCCTGGGCGAGATGTGGAGGATCACTGAGTGGCAACGGTGGAGAGAGGAGCCCACTCTAGTGGGAAACCCACCCGACGGCCAGGCTCTAAGATACCATTTGCTGTAATGTTCAGCTTGGACCATTCTCCACCACAAGTTATAGAAGTCACGATAAAAGAATAAAATTTGAGAATCAAAAAAGATTGTACTCTGATAATAGATGTAGAAACGCATCATTTCAAATTCCTTAATTAAATTATCAGTTCAGGCAAAGGATTACTAATTAGTATTGAAACCATTAAGCGGATGGTTGATGGGGAACTGGACATCCATTCAGAGAGCCTGTAAAGCCATACAGATTACTTTCTAGTTGCAAGGGAGTAAGTGTCTGGAGCAATCAAACTGCCACCAATCTCGTACAGAGGCTATTTTCAGTATCTCTACTTTTGGGGCAAGCAGATTATATGTTTTCAGATATATTTCAATGGAACCTATACTTCTGATATGTTCTAGTAAAAACAAGTTCGTTTTGAACCCATAAGAGTACATATCACTTCTATAAGGGATGGAGGAGCAAGTAGATGACAAAGAGAAGTTTTGACAAATTCAGAAGGAAGATATTCATAAGGACTATTGGCTTGATCACTTCTTCAATTCTGAATCATAATAAAGTAAGCATATTAGATTAAAAAAAACTATGGGGCTAAACAATTGGATAAACACGATGTCCTAGATTTTGTAGTAGTTTGATCAGTTTAGCTGGAAACACTTCTGTGCAACTGGAAAAATATGAATATGGTCTGGGTATTAAAATGATTAAAATGGAAAATAGACATTATTAATCCAAAATGGTAGCTTATATAGTAGGCAACATATTACGATCTCATCTTATGTAAACATACATATATGCACAGAGAATGTTCTGGAAGTTCACCCACAATAGTGGTAAAATCTGAGTGACTGAGAATCAGATGTTTTTATTTTCTTATTTTTGTTGCTCTCTACTTTTTAACAGTCTACAATTCACATGCTCTGCTTCTACCACTTTTTGAAAAAAAGGTTATTTTTTAAAAGGAATGCTTGCAAAAAACAAATTTTGATCTCTCAAAAACATTCAGGAAAAGCTGCCTTAAAATTCAGAAAGATCCCTTAAAGTCCCTCTCAGGCATCTGGAGGTTGTTTTTGCTAACAGGCTTGCACAGGGTAGGTCCTCGGTAAGTTTTGGGGGTGGAATCCGATCCTCGAGACGTTTCGTGGGCACCCTCGCGGCGAGGAGGCGGCCGGGCCGCCCGCCACCGCCACGCCCCTCGCGGGCCACTCCCGGGGCGCCCGTGACCCGGCCTTCCGAGGACGCCGCGTTGCCGGCCCGGGACCCGAGGCCGTGGCCGCGGCGTGAGCTCCGGGGCCGGACGGCCTTCGTCTGTGTGGCCAAGAAATTGCTGAGCGTGTGTGTGGCCATGGGAGCCAGCCGGTGTGTACACGTGCGCACTCACACGGCTGTGTGCCAGGAACCTGCGCACACACAGCTCCGAGAGGCGGGAAGGAAGCGCGGACGCCCGAGCCGCAGGGCCGGCGGTGGCGGCTCGCGGGCCGGCGGCTCGGCTTCCTAACGCCCGAGGCCGGAGGCAGCGAGCTGAGCCGGGCGGTGACCGCCGCTTCTCTGCCAGCTGCGTTCATTTAGCTGTTTGTTTGTTTTATTTTTAAACCACGTATTGCTGCATGTGACGTCTATGGTCAGCGATACCATCTCAGGACAGCTGTCTGAGCAAAGCAGCGACCTCCATTCCTCACTCTCCCCCATTCTAATTTGTCAAAGACTGGTTCTGCTCCTGTAAATTCAGTCCACCTTTCTAGACCTCTCTTTCTTTCCAGAGTTATTTGTTTTCAAGAGAGACGCTGAGTTGCTGTTTACGTCCCTTGATCTGTTAGAAAGAGAAGTCATCCAGACTTTCTTTCAGTCTTTCATTGTTAGAGTCAGTAGGTACAGAGCAGCGACTCCGTCCCAGGAGCCGGGAGCCGGGTGAGAACAGCACCGGCCCTGCCTTGTGGCAGCTACTGTCCTGGGGGCACCGACAAGAAACAAGCAAACACTTAAGCAAACAAGAGCATTTCAGAGAGAGGCATCCAGCAGCTGTGAGAAAAGCAGCTGGACAAAGAGGCTCCTTGGCTCGAGTGGCCAGGCATAAGCCTCTCTGAACAGATGACCCTCGAGCCGTGAGAACATACTGAAGGGCAAGTCAGGATACACGGAACAGGGGTCGAGGCCAGCTCACACAGCTGGGGGTGTAGGGAAGGGCATGGCCACCGCTGGGAAGTATCGGTGTCTCAGTGCTAAAGGATCTGCCTGCAGGGCAGGAGACGCAGGTTCGATCCCTGGGTCGGGAAGATCCCCTGGAGAAGGGCATGGCAGCCCGCTCCAGCATTCTTGCCCGGGAAATCCCGTGGAGAGAGGAGCCTGGCAAGCTACAGTCCCTGGGGTCACAGAGTCGGACACGCCTGAGCGACGGAACCACCGCCACCATAGCAGCCCCCTTTGGAGAGGGTTTGAGTACAAAGTGTGGGATCTGATTTCTGTTTTCTGCAAGCTCAAAACTCG